>CM024757.1:49910519-50510519 GCA_014218235.1 Colocasia esculenta
AATTAGCACTAAATCTTTCAAAAATGATTTTGGCAATTACCATAATTCAAAATGGAAACCCTTATCGCGGTGGCTTTAGTGGACGCGACTCAAAACAGGGTAAGCGCTAGAAAAGGAAGTGTGATACACGTCAGTTTTACCCGCCGCAGATTGAACTCCTTAAAAGGCATCCACTGTATAAGATCGAATCACTTTAAGTTCAATAGACCCCCTTTGGACCCCTTGGAAAAATCCCTAAAAAGCCTAAAAAAATCTGAAAAAATAGGAAAATCACTCAAGAGGTTAATTGAAGAGAGCCACTTTGAGGCATTGCAATGTAACATGAAATTTGCTCGATATGTTGCCAAAATGGTGTGTTTACAGCTACTAGTGGCCTATTCTTCATAGGACTACCTCAACTTCATTCACTGGTATGATCAATGACATAGATGTGTGTATTCCTATCATTAACTAATGATTAAACACATTCTCTCATGGAATTGTGTCCTTTCACTTGGTGGGAAGTGGACATTGTTGGATCGAGATGGCATAATAGTTGTCCTAGAGGGGGGTGAATAGGACTTCTTGTGCTTTAAAATTTTTATCTAAAAGATAAACAACACTAAATAGAGTTGTTAGTAATCAGTGTGATGTGTGGGAAAGAAGTGAAAACTTGGCGGAATCAATCACAAAGGAATGCACAAGGATTTTATCCTAGTTCGACCCTTCCCACATAGAAGTCCTACGTCCAGTCCTCAAGAAACCACTTAGGATTTCACTAACTACCAATAATACTTGGCCTTCTCCCAAACACGAGAGGTATTACAAACCCACTTGCTCCCAAGCAAGTCTTCCCTTCACTAAGGGGTACAAGACCACCTATGTAACGGACCGGGGTATTTATGCCCATTAAGGCTCCATATCCAGATCCGCCTCCCGCGAACGCACCGAAGTGTCGCAAGGGATATCTCACACACGAGTCCAGTAAGAGTATAAAAGACAAACCACAAGAATATAAGACACAAGAAAGTACATGTGCTCATATCTGTTCACAATATTTGTACAACTGTCCCATTACATTAATACATGTCCATTTAAAAGAGTACAACTACTTGGGGCATACCCCGAGGGAGCACAAGCTCACACAACACACTAACTACTAAACTACTGCTGGTGGTACAAGTCTGACGCACGCCACTGCAAGCCAAACACACGGCAAGCCCTGAAAAAACTGTAGGGGAGTGAGCCTCAACAAGTCACTGGCTCAGTAGGGCTACCCAAAACACACTGTAACCACAGACACCTCGACCCCAATGGGTCTCACTGGCCACAACAATAGCCAAACCATTTCATGCTCACATCCTGACAATAAATAACAATTAAACATGCTTATGATAATAAACATAACGACCTCAGAAGAAAAGTAGGACTACAGGACTAACATAATATAATTAGTCAGCCCAACAACCAAAGTGCCTAAACCACAGTCTCACTGGCACACTGCTACAACAACGGGTTGCCTAAATTATAAGCCACACAGGCAAGTCATTGCCCAGGCTACAAGCTTTACAGGCGAACCTCAAACCTTGAGTAATAGGACGGCTAACAAAGAGCTGGTCCTTTATACTCCAAACCACTTTACAACAGAACTACTCAAAGGTAAGGAACTGGCTACACGAAGCCAATCCAAAACCACTAAAGCTATAATTGGAATCATACCCAGATAAGTAAACTCAACAAGTGGAAGGTCTTACACGGCCTCCACAGAACATAGCTCAATAAACCACAACATGCCTAGACCATAAGCCTCATCGGCAAATTACCCACAAAGGTAATATAATTAATAATTACAAACTAATCCACAATAATCTTATAAACAGATCTACTTAAAGTATTAGGATACAACAAGTGGCAGGTCAAACCACAAGACCTCCACATACACAAGTACCCGGAAAGGTTGGTACACAATGTACCACCACAAAACTACAAAGTAACCCACGAGGGAACAAGTACCTGCTACTCTGAGGTACCACAACACAAACACCAAACAAGGGTACAAGTAGGTGATAAACACCACACTGAACCATAATTATATTATACCTAAATTAGGCACAATATTACAGGTGAAACCTTAATCGACGAGTCACACAACCACAACTGTCACAATGTGCCAACACCAGGGCACATCTCAACAAGTCAAACCTCGACCACGAGTCACAAACTCACAAACCACAGTCACTAGCAAGGCACGAGTCAGAAAGAACGACGCCACCACACGGGAACGGACTACTGGCTGATCAGGCCAATATCCAACCCGGACAACACAACACAAGAACTACCTCTCAGTCTCGCAGTCACGGACGAAAGGTCCAACTGCCGCTCCACAAGGAAGAAGTCAAACAACTGTGGAGACCAACCAACACCACACCTGCAGACACACAACTGCAGGCCCATGCCTGGCACCTCTAGAGTCTCTGGCCGGAGCACTCTAAAGTGAGGCACTGGAAAACAGGACTAGCTGGGGACCAGTGTCGACTACTGGTGTCCGTACCCCCAACTACGAGTGCGCTACAAGCGACAAAAGAACAAACTCTGGGAAGTCGCTGCCCCACTGCCGTCTTTCCCTCAGCCGGACGTACAACTCAAACTCAGGAGTGAGGGTGTCCAGGAAGACGACACAGACCTCAACGGTACAACACAAGTACCGGGACAAAACCCGAGCACAACAAACACACGTGCCTGGCTCACAAAGAACCTGGGGTACCCGACTAGAGAGGCATTTCCGGAATAGGCGCCGGACCACCACACTCGGCTAGCACAAACCACGATACTTACACATATAACCTTTACTTATAATTCACAATATACAAGTGTTAGGATTAGCTTAACATCGGTCACCGTGTGACCCCAAAGCTATCCCACACCAACACATACCTGAACCACTAACTTGCCTATCATTGGTCATCTTGTATTCTCCAAGCTAACTCACATTAATACATATATAAATCACGATAGCCAATCATATTTGGCCTATCATCGATCATGAGATGACCTTCATAATAACACACCATTTACTTACTTCATAAATTCATATAATTATTTGAAAGACAGCAACGGACCAGGGCTAGGTCGGTATGGACCTTCACTGCCCAAAACCATAAAGTCATGGCTAGGCTCACACAGGAACCTCACTGCCTAATACTACTACGATAATCATAAGAATTACATTACAACAAAGTGTGTAGTAAACACACACTCAAACCACGTAGACAATACGTGTATATTACACCCTGGATGGTGTACCACACGTCTTCCACGTAAACCACATGTCCAACACATGGACAACGCACTCCAAGAGTGTCACGGGTGCCAACGCACCACACATACCACGGAAAGCGATTACGTACATCACATATCATTTACGTAAAACATGCCCATTACATGAGCAGTATGCTCCAAGAGCATAACAAGTGCATTGGCTCACACCGGTCATCGCCATGCACACACACAAACACACATTACTCATAACCAAAAGAGCTACGTAAACCATAATGCATGAGTACATGCACAGGTTGGCGGCCACATCGACTGCCGCTTAAAGGAAATAGACGGCAAGCAATCCAGCCGTTTATATCTTGGCTGATGAACCTGGCGTCAATCGATGTTGACGCCAAGCTCTTCAACCCCAGACCCTGCAGAAACCCTAATCCGAATCTACAGGTTTTCCAACCGTTTAAACTACAGAAAAACATATAGAAACAGTTCCTTTAACATACCAGAACCCGAAACAACCCATTACAACATGCTTCATTCACTAATTACTCAAACCACCCATTAACCCCACATGATGCAACTTAATCCGAAAATACAATAAAATGCTGGTTCAAGTGATTAAGTCGTGTTTTAATGTTTCTAACAAGCTAACAGGGCTCGACCCCTACCTCAGAAACGCAATTAAACTCCCGAAGAACCTCGAATCACGCCAAAACCCAAGAAACGTCCCATGAACACCGCGCTCCAATCCGTCATTCCCCGCCCGATCTGCCGTTACCACGCGCACCACGGCCTTCCCA
This sequence comes from Colocasia esculenta, assembly GCA_014218235.1. Lineage (NCBI taxonomy): Eukaryota > Viridiplantae > Streptophyta > Magnoliopsida > Alismatales > Araceae > Colocasia > Colocasia esculenta. Next base: position 49,914,572 of record CM024757.1, read on the forward strand.
CGAGCTCCCGCTGACCGTCAGGACTCGCGAAGAAGCTCAAGGGTGAAGGTGGGGGAAGAGGAAGGGAAAGAGAGGGGAAAGACAGGGCTCGGGTCTGCCATAAAAACACAGGCATGCCAGGTTAACGTCAACCCCTAGGCCGTTTAGCCAGACCGCCACAACTAGACGTCCACGAAGCTTGACGCCAAATTCAACAGTCGACGTCGTCATCGATGGACGCCAACACACTGCTGGTGTCCAGCAAGCTGAACACCAACACGGATCCAAACCAACCCGGTAAGGATCTACACACAACACTAATAGGCCTCACATTGGCCACCAAACCCGCTAAACCTGGATCCACGGGGATCCGGAAAACACACGACGTTACAACCTACACCTGTAGGTCTTCCCTTCACAAGAGGGGCACTGCAGAGAACAAACCCCCTGCAGGTTATCTTACACAGAAGTGAAAATGCACTAGTGTGTCTGCTCAACAAAATGAGCAAACACAAATCAGAAAGAGAAACTGTTGAACCACTCTTTATTACATTCATATTTTAGTGCTAACAAAATTTAAGACTAGATTGTTTCATCAATATTTATGATTATTTTAAGGCGCACTAAAATGATAAAATCGATGTCTAATCTATATACATCAATTCCAGTTCAAGTGCCAAATTAATAAGCGTTACAATGATTTATCTTGATCGATTTTATAAGCGCTACAACGATTTGGTCTTAATTGATTTATAAGCGCCATAACGATTCGTTTAGGGCTTATAACGATTTGATAAGTGAGCGCAACGATTGTCCTCACATCGATTGGCCCTTCATAACGATTCATTAAGGCTCACATCGATTTAGGTCTCGTAACGATTTCTTAAGTGACCGCATCGATTTGCCTTCGCAACGATTCCTTAAGTGGCCATAACGATTCGATAAGTGAGCACAATGATTTACTCTCACAACGATTTGCTTGCGGTAACGATTCCTTAAGTGGTCACATCGATTTCTTAAGAGAGAACAACGATTTGTTCTCACATCGATTTCTCAAGTGATTACATCGATTTGTTTTCATAACGATTTCATAAGTAAGAACAACGATTAGCTTCTCACATCGATTTGTTAAGATTCATATCGATTTGTTAAAGTCTTATAAGTATAACGATTTGATAAGTAACTTAAACAATGATGCATTTCAATTCAAACACTATTTGTTTAAGTGCTTTTTGGCGCCTAAAGAAAAGTCAAATATCTTCTGACAGAAAAAGCTACATGCATATTTCAGAGTCTTGTCAGAAAATGATATGAACTACTATTTTCAGCATGATAGTAGAAACATAGTAGCATGCACTGTTATCTTATAAACATCTTTTTCTTGCTAACACTCTCTTCTATGCTTACAGACCTCGAGGACCACCAGAGTCTGATTAAGACAAATGAAGAAGATCAACAACGACAAGAAGAGCTCCAACGGATCTATTCTAAAGCCTCTCATATAAAACATGAAGCAAGGCTAAAGAAAAGAAAGAGAGCCTTCCTGAACATCTTTGAAGGAGTGTACAACCAGTGAGGGACCTGAACGCCACATACACTCAAAGGAAAAGAGAGAAAGAGCCTGAGCCCAGAAGAAGTGTTCAAGCATCTGATGCATTCAAGCCTTGAAGCTTTCTTTTCTCTCTTCATTCTCTCTCTCTGTGCTCATTGTAATTTTTGGGGAGAGTTTTGTGGCTGTGAGCTAGTTCTTAAGTGTTCATCTTGTAATAGCTCTCGGTCTGATCTTTCTTTTCTAAGAAAGAGTTCTGTCCAGTTGTAGGACTGTATACAGTGTAGAACCTAGCTAGGGGCTTGTGTCTAGCAGAACCGCACTAGAGTTTGTACCAGGAGGTTTGCTTCTGAGCCTGTAAAAGAAATGGGCTGCCTTCTTGCCCGGGAAAGAGAAGAAGACCAGCTGGGGTGCTGGGTGTTGTAGTGTCCTTGAGGGGGACTGTACCCTTGGTTAGTGAAATCCTAAAAGGTTGCTTGGGGACTGGACGTCGGATTTCCATGTGGGAAGGGCCGAATCAGGATAAATTCCTTGTCTCATTTGTGTGATTGTTTATTTGCTTCCGCACTACTACTCTTCATCATAGTAAACTAACCAAACATTCAAGTGATATTTTTTTGTGTGTTTAAGTTTCTATTTTAGATTTCAGAAAAACCTATTCACCCCCCCCTCTAGGTTATCGAGCTGCCAAGCTATTCACCCCCCTCTATTTCAAAAATTCACATAAATTTTGTCATCACCAAAAAGGGGAGATTGTTGAACCACTCTTTATTACCTTCATATTTTGGTGCTAACAAAATTTGTGATTAGATTGTTTCATCAATATTTATGATTATTTTAAGGCGCACTAAAATGATAAAATCGATGTCTAATCTATATACATCGATTTCAGTTCAAGTGCCAAATTAATAAGCGCTACAACTATTTATCTTGATCGATTTTATAAGTGCTACAACGATTTGGTCTTAATTGATTTTATAAACACCATAACGATTCGTTTAGGGCTTATAACGATTTGTCCTCACATCGATTTACCCTTCATAACGATTCATTAAGGCTCACATCGATTTAGGTCTCGTAACGATTTCTTAAGTGACAGCATCGATTTGCCTTCGCAACGATTCCTTAAGTGGCCATAACGATTCGATAAGTGAGCACAACGATTTGCTCTCACAACGATTTGCTTGCCGTAACGATTCCTTAAGTGGTCACATCGATTTATTAAGAGAGAACAATGATTTGTTCTCACATCGATTTCTCAAGTGATTATGTCGATTTGTTCTCATAACGATTTCATAAGTAAGAACAATGATTTGCTTCTCACATCGATTGTTTAGATTCATATCGATTTGTTAAAGTCTTATAAGTATAACAACTTGATAAGTAACTTAAACAACGATTCACTTCAATTCAAACACAATTTGTTTAAGTGCTTTTTGGCGCCTAAAGACAAGTCAAATATCTTCTGACAGAAAAAGCTGCATGCGTATTTCAGAGTCTTGTCAGAAAAAGATATGAACTGCTATTTTTATCATGTTAGCAGAAACACAGTAGAATGCACTGTTATCTTATAAACATTTTTTTCTTGCTAACACTCTTTTCTATGCTTACAGACTCGAGGACCACTAGAGTCTGATTAAGACAAATGAAGAAGATCAGCAACGACTAGAAGAGCTCCAACGGATCTCTTCAACGGATCTATTCTAAAGCCTCTCATATAAAACATGAAGCAAGACTGAAGAAAAGAAAGAGAGCCTTCCTGAACATCTTTGAAGGAGTGTACAACCAGTGAGGGACCTGAACGCCACATACACTCAAAGGAAAAGAGAGAAAGAGCCTGAGCCCAGAAGAAGTGTTCAAGCATCAGAAGCATTCAAGCCTTCAAGCTTTCTTTTCTCTCTTCATTCTCTCTCTCTATGCTCATTGTAATTTTTGGGGAGAGTTTTGTGATTGTGAGCTAGTTCTTAAGTGTTCATCTTATAATAGCTCTCGGTCTGATCTTTCTTTTCTAAGAAAGAGTTCTATCCAGCTGTAGGGCTGTATACAGTGTAGAACCTAGCTAGGGATTTGTGTCTAGCAGAACCGCACTGAGGTTTGTACCAGGAGGTTAGCTTCTGAGCCTCTAAAAGAAGTGGGCTGCCGTCTTGCCCGGGAAAGAGAAGAAGACCAGCTGGGGTGCTGGGTGTTGTAGTGTCCTTGAGGGGGACTGTACCCTTGGTTAGTGAAATCCCAAGAGGTTGCTTGGGGACTGGATGTAGGACTTCCTTGTGGGAAGGGCCGAACCAGGATAAATTCCTTGTCTCATTTGTGTGATTGTTTATTTCCTTCCGCACTGCTACTCTTCATCACACTAAACTAACCAAACTTTCAAGTGATATTTTTTTGTGTGTTTAAGTTTCTATTTCAGATTTCAGAAAAACCTATTCACCCCCCCTCTAGGTTATTGAGCTGCCAAGCTATTCACCCCCCCTCTATTTCAGAAATTCACATAAATTTTGTCATCACCAAAAAGAGTGAGATTGTTGAACCACTCTTTATTACCTTCATATTTTGGTGCTAACAAATTTATGATTAGATTGTTTCATCAATATTTATGATTATTTTAAGGCACACTAAAATGATAAATCGATGTCTAATCTATATACATCGATTTCAGTTCAAGTGCCAAATTAATAAGCGCTACAACGATTTACCTTGATCGATTTTATAAGCGCTACAACGATTTGGTGTTAATTGATTTTATAAGCGCCATAACGATTCGTTTAGGGCTTATAATGATTTGATAAGTGAGCGCAACGATTTGTCCTCACATCGATTTACCCTTCATAACGATTCATTAAGGCTCACATCGATTTAGGTCTCGTAACGATTTCTTAAGTGACCGCATCAATTTGCCTTCGCAACGATTCCTTAAGTGGCCATAACGATTCGATAAGTGAACACAACGATTTGCTCTCACAACGATTTGCTTGCCGTAACGATTCCTTAAGTGGTCACATCAATTTCTTAAGAGAGAACAACGATTTGTTCTCACATCGATTTCTTAAGTGATCACATCGATTTGTTCTCATAACGATTTCATAAGTAAGAACAACGATTAGCTTCTCACATCGATTTGTTAAGATTCACATCGATTTGTTAAAGTCTTATAAGTATAACGATTTGATAAGTAACTTAAACAACAATTCACTTCAATTCAAACACTATTTGCTTAAGTACTTTTTGGCGCCTAAAGACAAGTCAAATATCTTCTGACAGAAAAAGCTGCATGCATATTTCAGAGTCTTGTCAGAAAAAGATATGAACTACTATTTTCAGCATGATAGTAGAAACACAGTAGCATGCACTGTTATCTCATAAACATTTTTTTCTTGCTAACACTCTCTTCTATGCTTACAGACCTCGAGGACCACCAGAGTCTGATTAAGACAAATGAAGAAGATCACTAACGACTAGAAGAGCTCCAACGGATCTATTCTAAAGCCTCTCATATAAAACATGAAGCAAGACTGAAGAAAAGAAAGAGAGCCTTCCTGAACATCTTTGAAGGAGTGTACAACCAGTGAGGGACCTGAACGCCACATACACTCAAAGGAATAGAGAGATAGAGCCTGAGCCCAGAAGAAGTGTTCAAGCATCTGAAGCATTCAACCCTTGAAGCTTTCTTTTCTCTCTTCATTCTCTCTCTCTGCACTCATTGTAATTTTTGGGGAGAGTTTTGTGACTGTGAGCTAGTTCTTAAGTGTTCATCTTGTAATAGCTCTCGGTCTGATCTTTCTTTTCTAAGAAAGACTTATGTTCTGCTATAGGACTGTATACAGTGTAGAACCTAGCTAGGGATTTGTGTCTATTAGAACAGCACTGAGGTTTGCTTCTGAGCTTGTAAAAGAAGTGGCCTGCCTTCTTGCCCGGGAAAGAGAAGATGACCAGCTGGGGTGCTGGGTGTTGTAGTGTCCTTGAGGGGGACTGTACCCTTGGTTAGTGAAATCCCAAGAGGTTGCTTGGGGACTGGACGTAGGACTTCCATGTGGGAAGGGCCGAACCAGGATAAATTCCTTGTCTCATTTGTGTGATTATTTATTTGCTTTCGCACTGCTACTCTTCATCACACTAAACTTACCAAACTTTCAAGTGATATTTTTTTGTGTGTTTAAGTTTCTATTTCAGATTTCAGAAAAACCTATTCACCCCCCTCTATTTCAGAAAATTCACATAAATTTTGTCATCACCAAAAAGGGGGAGATTGTTGAACCACTCTTTATTACCTTCATATTTTGGTGCTAACAAAATTTATGATTAGATTGTTTCATCAATATTTATGATTATTATAAGGCGCACTAAATTGATAAAATCGATGGCTAATCTATATACATCGATTTCAGTTCAAGTGCCAAATTAATAAGCGCTACAACGATTTATCTTGATCGATTTTATAAGCGCTACAACGATTTGGTCTTAATTGATTTTATAAGCGCCATAACGATTTGTTTAGGGCTTATAACGATTTGATAAGTGAGCGCAATGATTTGTCCTCACATCGATTTACCCTTCATAACGATTCATTAAGGCTCACATCAATTTAGGTCTCGTAATGATTTCTTAAGTGACCACATCGATTTGCCTTCTCAACGATTCCTTAAGTGGCCATAACGATTCGATAAGTGAGCACAACAATTTGCTCTCACAACGATTTGCTTGCCGTAACGATTCCTTAAGTGGTCACATCGATTTCTTAAGAGAGAACAACGATTTGTTCTCACATCAATTTCTCAAGTGATCACATCGATTTGTTCTCATAATGATTTCATAAGTAAGAACAACGATTTACTTCTCACATCGATTTGTTAAGATTCATATCGATTTGTTAAAGTCTTATAAGTATAACGATTTGATAAGTAACTTAAACAACGATTCACTTCAATTCAAACACAATTTGTTTAAGTGCTTTTTGGCGCCTAAAGACAAGTCAAATATCTTCTGACAGAAAAAGCTGCATGCGTATTTCAGTGTCTTGTCAGAAAAGATATGAACTACTATTTTCAGCATAATAGCAGAAACACAGTAGAATGCACTGTTATCTTATAAATATTTTTTTCTTGCTAACACTCTCTTCTATGCTTACAGAGCTCGAGGACCACTAGAGTCTGATTAAGACAAATGAAGAAGATCAGCAACGACTAGAAGAGCTCCAACGGATCTCTTCAACGGATCTATTCTAAAGCCTCTCATATAAAACATGAAGCAAGGTTGAAGAAAAGAAAGAGAGCCTTCCTAAACTCTTTGAAGGAGTGTACAACCAGTGAGGGACCTGAACGCCACATACACTCAAAGGAAAAGAGAGAAAGAGCCTGAGTCCAGAAGAAGTGTTTAAGCATCTGAAGCATTCAAGCCTTCAAGCTTTCTTTTCTCTCTTCATTCTCTCTCTCTGCGCTCATTGTAATTTTTGGGGATAGTTTTGTGACTGTGAGCTAGTTCTTAAATGTTCATCTTGTAATAGCTCTCGGTCTGATCTTTCTTTTCTAAGAAAGAGTTCTGTCTAGCTGTAAGAGTGTATACAATGTAGAACCTAGCTAGGGATTTGTGTCTAGCAGAACCGCACTGGGTTTGTACCAGGAGGTTTGCTTCTGAGCCTGTAAAAGAAGTGGGCTGCCTTCTTGCCCGGGAAAGAGAAGAAGACCAGCTGTGGAGCTGGGTGTTGTAGTGTCCTTGAGGGGGACTGTACCCTTGGTTAGTGAAATCCCAAGAGATTGCTTAGGGACTTGACGTAGGACTTCCATGTGGGAAGGGCCAAACCAGGATAAATTCCTTGTCTCATTTGTGTGATTGTTTATTTGCTTCCGCACTGCTACTCTTCATCACACTAAACTAACCAAACTTTCAAGTGATATTTTTTTGTGTGTTTAAGTTTCTATTTCAGATTTCCGAAAAACCTATTCACCCCCCTTCTAGGTTATCGAGCTGCCAAGCTATTCACCCCCCCTCTATTTCAGAAAATTCACATAAATTTTGTCACCACCAAAAAGGGGGAGATTGTTGAACCACTCTTTATTACCTTCATATTTTGGTGCTAACAAAATTTATGATTAGATTGTTTCATCAATATTTATGATTATTTTAAGGCACACTAAAATGATAAAATCGATGTCTAATCTATATACATCGATTTCAGTTCAAGTGCCAAATTAATAAGCGCTACAACGATTTATCTTGATTGATTTTATAAGTGCTACAACGATTTGGTCTTAATTGATTTTATAAGCGCCATAACGATTCATTTAGGGCTTATAATGATTTGATAAGTGAGTGCAACGATTTGACCTCACATCGATTTACCCTTCATAACGATTCATTAAGGCTCACATTGATTTAGGTCTCGTAACGATTTCTTAAGTGACCGCATCGATTTGCCTTCGCAACGATTCCTTAAGTGGCCATAACGATTCGATAAATGAGTACAACGATTTGCTCTCACAACAATTTGCTTACCGTAACGATTCCTTAAGTGGTCACATCGATTTCTTAAGAGAGAACAACGATTTGTTCTCACATCGATTTCTCAAGTGATCACATCGATTTGTTCTCATAATGATTTCATAAGTAAGAACAACGATTTACTTCTCACATCGATTTGTTAAGATTCATATCGATTTGTTAAAGTCTTATAAGTATAACGATTTGATAAGTAACTTAAACAACGATTCACTTCAATTCAAACACTATTTGTTTAAGTGCTTTTTGGCGCCTAAAGACAAGTCAAATATCTTCTGACAGAAAAAGCTGCATGCGTATTTCAGAGTCTTGTCAGAAAAAGATATGAACTACTATTTTCAGCATGATAGCAAAAACACAGTAGCATGCACTGTTATCTTATAAACATTTTTTTCTTGCTAACACTCTCTTCTATGCTTACAGACCTCGAGGACCACAAGAATCTGATTAAGACAAATGATGAAGATCAGCAATGACTAGAAGAGCTCCAACGGATCTCTTCAACAGATCTATTATAAAGCCTCTCATATAAATTATGAAGCAAGGCTGAAGAAAAGAAAGAGAGCCTTCCTGAACATCTTTGAAGGAGTGTACAACCAGTGAGGGACCTGAACGCCACATACACTCAAAGGAAAAGAGAGAAAGAGCCTGAGCCTAGAAGAGTGTTCAAGCATCTGAAGCATTCAAGCCTTCAAGCTTTCTTTTCTCTCTTCATTCTCTCTCTCTACGCTCATTGTAATTTTTGGGGAGAGTTTTGTGACTGTGAGCTAGTTCTTAAGTGTTCATCTTATAATAGCTCTCGGTCTAATCTTTCTTTTCTAATAAAGAGTTCTGTCCAGCTGTAGGACTGTATACAGTGTAGAACCTAGCTAGGGATTTGTGTCTAGCAGAACCGCACTGGGGTTTGTACCAGGAGGTTTGCTTCTGAGCCTGTAAAAGAAGTGGGTTGCCTTCTTGCCCGGGAAAGATTTGAAGACTAGCTGGAGTGCTGGGTGTTGTAGTGTCCTTGAGGGGGACTGTACCCTTGGTTAGTGAAATCCCAAGAGGTTGCTTGGGGACTGGACGTAGAACTTCCATGTGGGATAGGCCGAACCAGGATAAATTCCTTGTCTCATTTATGTGATTGTTTATTTGCTTCCGCACTGCTACTCTTCATCACACTAAACTAACCAAACTTTCAAGTGATATTTTTTGTGTGTTTAAGTTTCTATTTCAGATTTCAGAAAAACTTATTCACCCCCCTCAAGGTTATCGAGCTGCCAAGCTAGCCGGGCCAACAGAAACAATTACAGAATGAAACTCAAAACTCTTTCTCAAACAAGGAGGTGGACTGAGAAGATCTACAATGCAGTAAGCCACCAAGGAAGAAGACTTCTCAATGCCAATAGAGAGCATGCATGTGGCGGAACGCCTCGGCCAAGCCCGTTAAACCAATAACGCACTTGATCCGAGTCCGCCTCCCGCGAACGGGCCGTAGCCTCGCAAGGGAAACCAAACCACAGTCCGTGTAAACATAAAGGAACACACCACATTTCATATATAATTTTTCACAATTTACATAGCCATAATCCATTAAAACTGAAAAGGTGTACAAAAGCCTGGGGCATACTCCGAGGTACAACAAAAGAAAGTAAACAGCTACAAAACTACAAGGCTACACTGCTGAGTACTACTCCGCTGGAGGTACTGACCCTGCTCTGCTACGACGCGGCCCAGAACTGGACGTCGGACGGGAAACGTCCTCCTCGCCCTCACCTGTGGGGGGGGTAGGGGTGAGCCTCTCTAGTCACTGGCTCAGTAGGGAACTCCCCCAAAGCCGAACAAACCACAAACCACAGGTACAAAACAGTAAACAGTACCAACAACATATAAAACAGCTAAGCAGGTAAGTAAAGCTGTAAAAGTACTCACCGTCTGTCGACTACGAGAAACAACTGTAGTAACTAAACGGCAAACCCAAACAGGTGTACGAGCCAAAGTAGAGACAGCCAACACGAGCCACGTAAACTGGTTCGCGACACCAGGAACTGACTCGGACAACTAACACAGGTCCACCTCTCAGTCTCGCAGCCACGGACGAAAGGTCCAGCTGCCGCTCCACGTAAAAAGGTCAAACAACTGTGGAGACCAACTAAAACACCACAACCTGCAGACCACACGGTCACAGGCCCATGCCTGGCACCTCCAGTGACCCTGGCCTGGGCTCGCTAGAGTGAGGCACTGGTAAAAGGACTAGCTGGGGTCCAGTACGTCTACTGGTGTTCGTACCCCCAACTACGAGCGCGCTACAAGTGACTAAAAACAACCACAACTGTCACTGTCCCACTGTCGTCTTTCCCTCAGCCGGACGTACAACTCTAACACAAGAGTGAGGGTGTCTAGGTCAGACGACACAGACCTCAACGGTACAACACAAGTACCGGGACAAAGCCCCGAGCTAACAGCCTGGCTCACAAAGAACCTGGGGCACCCAACTGGAGAGGTAACCACGGTAGGCGTCGTACTACTCGTCACGTACACAAAACCACGTGCACGTCACACACAAACTGCGTAAAACCTCAAGTAAACCACAAGTAACCACTGGTCCACTACACGTGAACCCAACTGACTCGCGTACACAACGCGCAGTCACCGAAGTAAACAACTAACAGCATACCTTGTATGCTAAACACGAGAACCATGTGCACTTAGTGCACCTCGTATAATTCCACGCATGCATTATCGATAAAACACCATAATTAGCCATTTCTGTTCATGTAGGAGTAGGCGGCCACATCGATTGCCGCTTACAGGAAGTAGACGGCAAGGTCCCTGGCCGTCAACCTCCTGGCTGAAGATCTTGGCGGCAAACGATGTTGACGCCAAGTTCCCCGGCCTTAAACCCTGCAAACCCTAATCCGGTCCTGCGGGTTCTCTAGCTGTTCTAATTACTGGAAAACATGCAAATGCATACCCTCTAGCATGTCAGTACCCAATGCAACCCGTTTAAACATGATTCGAACAATAAACTACTCAACCACCCATTATCCCATATGGTGCAACTCTATCTAAACATGGATTATCATGCAGATTTAAGTAGTTATGATGTGTTTTAATGTTTCTACGGAGCTACCAGGGTTCGTCCCCTACCTCAGAACGCGCTAGAATCTCCCGCAACTCCCCGGTTTACGCCGAGCCCTTCGCGAGCTCCCACGCGAATTGCACCACGCCGCGACGTTTCCTCGCGCAATTCGGCGACGCCGCGCGTCTCACGATCGACCAGCCACTCCTCGATACCTGTTAGAACCTTAGAAACACCAGGGCGTGAAGCTGGGGCAAGAGGGAGAGAGGGTGAGCTGAGAGAGCTGCCCTCGGGTGAACATATAACCTGCTGAACTGACAGGTTGGCGTCAACCCCCTTGTCGCCCACATGCACCGCCAGACTAAACGTCCACAAAAGCTGCCGCCAAGTTCATGATATAAACGTCCATGAACCTGGACACCAATAGTCAACGACTACCCCTCGGCCGCCAACTCAGACAGAACAGCAGCAGGTCCCATTCCAATTCAGGACCTACCCTGCTCTTCACCTGCTCAAGCCACACAATCACACCATACATTCCACACACCCAACTCACATTGGCCTCACAACGGCCGCCACAACCACAATGCACATGATCCGCATGGATCCGAAAAGCACGCGACGTTACAATGCATGTCGAGGATTGAAGTGTGGCTCTCTTTCTCTTTTTAGTGGCTCTTCTAGCTTTCTGATTGGAGTGGAATGTGAGCTTCTAACTCCTTCTATGTATGAAGCCTTGTGTGTTCTCTATATGTATGACTTCTTCTTCTTGCTATCTTTTTATTACTTCAAACTTCGGCTTCTATATATATGGACTTCAAAAAAATTGCCCGTTTGAATTTGGCCGTTGGAAACTAGCCATTGAAGGATGTCCGTTGAGAGGAGACTTTGAGTTTTTTAGGTTTTGTTCATTAGATCTTTATCTCCATGAGTCCCAACGTCTTTAGGCTATATTTTATAGCTTCATGCTTGAAAGACAGCTTCATTAATGTTTTGTGAACTCCATGCGCAAAGCTGGGAGTAAACCATGCTTCATAAATGTTCTGCAAGCCTAAAAGAACAAGACAAAAGCATATACCTCCATACATACCTTCGGAGGTAGGTTAGATAAAAGAATATATATTATGAGGAAGTTTAGACAGAAATTAAGAACATTTAAGAGTGAACGGACAGTTGCATACGATCTCTTTCTAAAAGTCATGGGGTTTTTGACAGTGGTAGGTAGGTTCTGACAGATAGCCCATATATCTTATACATGTGAAGCATTTAATTTCTTGACCATCTGTCGAACAACTTATCTTCCTGTCAGTGGAAGAGATAACAAAATATATCTAAATCTTTTACAGATCTCAAAAAGGATATTTCACAGATGACTAATAAAATATTTTTCCCGCCTAATGGTAATTTGAATTTTATATAAACAGCAGGAAACATGATTTGTAGGACTTAAGGAAACTATCTTTATGTAAAAGTTATTTGAATGTAAAACTCATGTAATGATTACATTAAGTTGTGCTTATTGATAGAAACATAAAAGATCATCTAAGAACAGGTATACAGAAGTTGATATGAGAAACTTCGACTTTCAAGGAGTCGGAGTAAGAGATAGCAATACAACTACAACAGATAATAAACTTCGACTCTTAGATGTAATTGATGTTTCATATAGGTAATCGATGTTGAAATGAAGTCGATGTGAACATAATCCATATATAAGTGTAATCGATGTTGAGGCATAATCGATGTTGGAATGAAATCGTTGTTCTATATGAAATTGATGTTGAACTGAAATCGATGTTTGGATGAAGTCGATGTTCAACAGAAGTCGATGTTTGAATGAAATCGATGTTCGAATGTAATCGTTGTTGAACTGAAATCGATATTTAAGGAAATCGATGTTGATCCGAAATTGATGTTCAATAAAAGTTGATGTTTGAATGGAGTCGATGTTTGAATGAAATCGATGTTGATCCGAAATCGATGTCCAACAGAAGTTGATGTTTGAATGGAGTCGATGTTGAAGTCGATGTTTGAATGAAATCGATGTTGATCCAAAATCGATGTTCAACAGAAGTTGATGTTTGAATGGAGTCAATGTTGAAGTCGTTGTTTGAAATCGATGTTTTTGTATAGTAATCGATGTTCTGTCTGAAATCGATGGTTTGAATGGAATCGATGTGGACATAGAAAACATCTGAGGAAACCAGCAGCTGTCGACAGGCTGGTTGCATCTGTCAACAGCGCAGCCTCTGATACAAAAATACAATTCTCGAAAACACATATGCTACAGTATCTGTCGATAGCCGTTGAGCATCTGTCGACAGCCGCAGTTCAAAAATAGTGTTTATAACATATGATTTTCTGTGATATTACTATAGAGCATTTGAGGATTATTTATGCAGATAATTATGCACTCATTGAATGTTCAAACTTATACATGAAATGCATGAGTTTTTAGATTAATGTTAGAACATGATATGACATAAATATAAGATTTATTTAGTCATGAGTTTTAGTTACCACTAAAACATGAGATAAACAAAAGAGTGGTTCAACAATCTCCCCCTTTTTGGTGATGACAAAACTCATGTGAATTTTCTTGAAATGAGAAGTTTGAAACAGAAAATTCATACATAAAATACTCTCCCCCTTTTTGTCAAAATCCAAAAAGGAAGGATCTTACCATTTGCATATTCCCTCTTGTAAAGACTTCTTACCAATACTACCTGGGAGGTTGAATGAGAGGGGTTCAACAATATTTATCATTGAATTTACATGTCACCCTTAGTGTATGCTCCCCCTGAATGTGAGGCTCCCCCTTGATATGAGGGTTATTCAGATTTTCAGGAGTTGTCACTTGTTGGTCTTGTTGTTTCTTGACATATCCACTTGCTGTTTGTCAAGTCTTCAAGATTTTTTGCGTACATTGATCTTAAAAACAGAAAGACTTGCAAACCATTGTTAGTAACATTGTCATTTAGGGAATAAACAACAAAAAGAAATGTAAGTTTAAAAATAAAAACTAAAAACTAAGGATGACTATTTCCTCTTCAATAGGAATGAAGTGAAGAGTAGATAATCACCAATCGGATGCTTTTGAGCATCCCTAACCATACCCATTTGAATGCCTTTTTGCTTTGTTCATAAAAGGTGGATTGACATTTTTTTCTTCTTCAGTGCTGGAGCAGCACGAGTAGTTGTTCATTGAAGGTGTCTTTTGATGTAGCCCTTGGAACTTTGGTATCTCACCCTCATCTTCTTCTTTATTGGAAGCTTCTTTAACACTTAACTCTTCAGCGATATTCTCTTTGAGAAAAGTGTGAGGCTCCCCCTCAATCTGAGGTTCCTTCTTTATATCTTCTTTTTCATGTGGAAGGATGTCTACCTGAAAAGCTTCTTATCCTAATTCTTCTTGATCATGAGTTCTGGCTTCTTCAGTTTTTCCCACACTCTCAATTCTTTCATCCTTAGCTTTTTCAGAAATTTGAGAACCAGTGTCCTCCTTGTCTTGAACTTCAACCTCAATGGGTTCTCCTTCATATGTGAGCTTCAGCTCATCCCACATATCTTTTGCAGATTTGCATGTTGATAATCTACTAAATTCTCTTTTTGATAAAGCACAACATTGATAATTTCTTGCTTTAAAATTTAGAGACAGTTTAACTTTATCAACTGTTGCAATTGCTGTAGTATCTTTAGCAGGAGTAATAACGTAATCACCTTTTTCCTATTACCTGCCACAGATCAAAGTCTATGCCTCTGATGAAGCATTCCATTCACATCTTCCAATATTAGTAGTCCTCACCATCGAAGAATGGTGGTCTGGTAACTGACTGACCTTCATAGTTGTGAGCTTCAGCTGCCATCTCTTCTCAAATCTTTCGATTCTTCTAAGAAGACCTCGCTTTGATACCACTTGTTGGATCGAGATGGCACAATAGTTGTCCTAGAAGGGGGTGAATAGGACTTCTTACGCTTTAAATTTTTTATCTAAAAGATAAACAACACTAAATAGAGTTGTTAGTAATCAGTGTGATGTGTGTGAAACAAGTGAAAACTTGGCTGAATCAATCACACAAGAATGCACAAGGATTTTATCCTGGTTTAGCCCTTCCCACATGGAAGTCCTACGCCCAGTCCCCAAGAAACCACTTGGGATTTCACTAACTACCAAGAATACTTGGCCTTCTCTCAAACCCGAGAGGTATTACAAACCCACTTGGTTCCAAGCAAGTATTCCCTTCACCAAGGGGTACAAGACCACCTACATCTATAGGTCTTCCCTTCACAAGAGGGGCACTGTAGGGAACAAACCCCCTGCAGGTTATCTTACACATAAGTGAAAATGCACTAGTGTGTCTGCTCAATAGAATGAGCAAACACAAGAATCAGAAAGAGAAACAATTACAGAATGAAACTCAAAACTCTTTATGAAGCAAGGAGGTGGACTGAGAAGATCTGCAATGCAGTAAGCCACCAAGGAAGAAGACTTATCAATGCCAATGGAGAGCATGCAAGTCGAGGATTGAAGTGTGGCCCTCTTTCTCTTTTCAGTGGCTCTTCTAGCTTTCTGATTGGAGTGGAATATGAGCTTCTAACTTCTTCTATGTATGAAGCCTTGTGTGTTCTCTGTGTATGTCTTCTTCTTCTTGCTATCTTTTTATTACTTCAAACTTCGGCTTCTATATATATGGACTTCAAAAAATTTACCCATTTGAATTTGGCCGTTGGAAGCTAGTCGTTGAAGGATGTCCGTTGAGAGGAGACTTTGAGCTTTTTAGGTTTTGTTCATTAGATCTTTAGCTCCATGAGTCCCAACGTCTTTAGGCTATATTTTGTAGCTTCATGCTTGAAAGACAGCTTCATTAATGTTTTGTGAACTCCATGCGCAAAGTTGGGAGCAAACCATGCTTCATAAATGTTCTGCAAGCTGAAAGAACAAGACAAAAGCATATACCTCCATACATACCTTCGGAGGTAGGTTAGATAAAAGAATATATAGTATGAGGAAGTTCAGACAGAAGTTTAGAACATTTAAGAGTGAACAGACAGTTGCACACGATCTCTTTCTGAAAGTCATGGGGTTTCTGGCAGTGGTAGGTAGGTTCTAACATATAGCCCACATATCTTACATATGTCAAGCATTTAATTTCTTGACCATCTGTCAAATAACTTATCTTCCTGTCAGTGGAAGGGATAACAAAATATATCTAAATCTTTTACAGATATCAAAAAGGATATTTCATAGATGACTAATAAAATATTTTTCCTGCCAAAAGGTAATTTGAATTTTATATACACTGCAGGAAACATGATTTATAGGACTTAAAGAAACTATCTTTATGTAAAAGATATTTCAATGTAAAACTCATGTAATGATTACATTAAGTTGTGCTTAGTGATAGAAACATAAATGATCATCTAAGAATAGGTATACAGAAGTTAATATGAGAAACTTCGACTTTCAAGGAGTCAGAGTAAGAGACAGAAATACAACTACAACAGATAATAAACTTCGACTTTTAGATCTAATCAATGTTTCATATGGGTAATCGATGTTAAAATAAAGTCGATGTGAACATAATCCATGTATAAGTGTAATCGATGTTGAGACATTATCGATGTTGGAATGAAATTGTTGTTCTAGATGAAATCGATGTTGAACTGAAATTGATGTTTGAATGAAGTTGATGTTCAACAGAAGTCGATGTTTGAATGAAATTGATGTTCGAATGTAATCATTGTTGAACTGAAATCGATGTTTATGTGAAGTCGATGTTCAAGTCGATGTTTGAATGAAATCGATGTTGATCCGAAATCGATGTTCAACAGAAGTTGATGTTTGAATGGAGTCGATGTTGAAGTCAATGTTTGAATGAAATCGATGTTGATCCGAAATCGATGTTCAACAGAAGTTGATGTTTGAATGGAGTCGATGTTGAAGTTGATGTTTGAATGAAATTGATGTTGATCTGAAATCGATGTTCAACAGAAGTTGATGTTTGAATGGAGTCGATGTTTTAAATCGATGTTTTTGTATAGTGATCGATGTTCTCACTAAAATCGATTTTTTGAATGGAATTGATGTGGACTTAGAAAACATCTGAGGAAACTAGCAGCTGTCGACAGGTAGGTTGCATCTGTCGACAGCCCAGCCTCTGATACAGAAATACAGTTCTGGAAAACACATATGCTGCAGTACCTGTCGATAGCCGATGAACATCTGTCGACAGCCGCTGTTCAAACATAGTGTTTGTGACGTATGATTTTCTGTGATATTACTATAGTGCATTTGAGGATTATTTATGCAGATAGTTATGCACTCATTGAATGTTCAAACTTATACATGAAATGCATGAGTTTTTAGATTGATGTTAGAACATGATATGACATAAATATAAGATTTATTTAGTCATGAGTTTTAGTTATCACCAAAACATGAGATAAATAAAAGAGTGGTTCAACAGACATCCTTGAGCCATTCCCCAAAGTGCAAGGGCGAAAGAAGTTTCTCATTGTCATCATCAACTACTTCACTAAGTGGGAGGAGAATGAAGTGGTGACCAAAATCACTAGGGTGGCGACATTGAACTTCGTTTGGAGGAATATCATTTGTTGGTTTGACATCTCTCAAGTTCTCACCATAGACAATGGCAATAGTTCGATAGTACCTATCTTTGAGATGAGCATGCCAGATTGGGAATTTGAAACCACTACACGTCCGTTGGACATTTTCAAACCAGTGGATTGGTGGAAAACACCAATCAGACACTTCTCCGTGATATCCAGATGTGCCTATAAGAAACTGGAGAGTCCTACGATGAAGCCATTGCTATCATGCCATGGCCCACTACACTACGACTCGTAGGACTATTTTGACACAAAAGTAGTGATCCTAGTGGAAGCCGCCAATTCCTCTCTCAAGGTGTGTTATTTCGACGAGGTGTACAATAATCGGGCTCTTTAGGAGAACCTTGATATGCTATCTAAGGATAGAGATGGGGCCCGAGTGAGTCTAGTGATCCATAAATAGTGGATGGCCTAATATTATAATGTTTGGGCCAAAGAGCTCCCTTGTTCCTCAAAGACCTTGTCCTTGGGTGAGCCAATACCACATATCCCCAGCTAAAGGAAATCATCTGGGGGCATCACATGCACAACGGAAGCAAAACAAAAATGATTTCCCATGTAAATATCTGATCAGGGTATGACGTACATGTAAATGGCAGAAAATCATTGAAAGAATGGCGACGACGTCTCGAGAGCCTACAGTCCTGAAAATGATAAAATAATAATAAAAAAAAGATGTGACCGCCCGGGACTTTTTGACCTCTACCCAGAGGATGATGTGATCGCAGTGCGCCTCAATGTGAGAGATGTCCAAGTCTGCTCACTCCTCCTTTAGTTGAGGGCTCCATGGTACACTCTTCACATTTCTTGCTAAAAGAGAGGACAAAAAACACATATTAGACTTGAAATAGTGTAGAAAATATTCATAAAAAAATTGTACACATGCAATCGGGGGGTGTCTTACCGATTGGAGGTCTGAGAGGGAAGAAGGTCAAACGCTATGGCCACTTCCCTCCCTCATGTGTTAAAGAAAATCCATTAAAAATGAGTAGGGAAGGGTGCTTACCTGAGTGTGTGCATTAGTGCGACTACTATGCAGTGTGTATGATAAAAAGAATAAAAATGAATAGGAGGAGGGAGGAAGAGAGAGATCCCCTGTTCAGTAGGTACAAACGCAGTGACTGTGAGGGCACTTCTCCAAATCAACGTGTTCTTCTAAGATTCCGACGTTGGCGTGCCGCAAAAGATGACTCGTCGCCAGGCAACCAGCTGGTGGTATTCCGCAAGAGGTGGCGATGGCGAAGTGCAGTTGGGCTTCTGTGTGCGATGGAGAGTGAGGCGTGTTGGTGATGGCTGCTGGGTGTGAAGCGGGGCTGTGCGATGGAAGACTCCTGTAGAGGCTGCTGCGAGGGTGGCTGTGTGATGGAATGAAGGTGGTTTTTCTGTATGAAGAATTCTCTCTTCTCGTGCAAAGAGCACCAGGTATATATAAAGACTGCCCCCGCTGCAGTTGCCTTTGACATGGTGATCCGGATCAAGATTAGAAGACCAATAAAAATGGATCATCTTACCGTGGACCGAGTCACGGAAGGTGCTGGATGGTCTCCCCCCGCGTCTCTCCACTGCACATGAGGAGCTCGGGGACGTGCGTGCAGAAGGGAGTTCGTGATTTTTTTTTTTTGAAGGGCATACGACGGGGTCTCCGTGGGCACCGGTTGCAAGGGAGTCAACGTTGAATAAGGCTGCAGGTTTCAACGATGAACATCTGTCGACAGCCGCTGTTCAAACATAGTGTTTGTGACGTATGATTTTCTGTGATATTACTATAGTGCATTTGAGGATTATTTATGCAGATAGTTATGCACTCATTGAATGTTCAAACTTATACATGAAATGCATGAGTTTTTAGATTGATGTTAGAACATGATATGACATAAATAAAGATTATTTAGTCATGAGTTTTAGTTATCACCAAAACATGAGATAAATAAAAGAGTGGTTCAACAGACATCCTTGAGCCATTCCCCAAAGTGCAAGGGCGAAAGAAGTTTCTCATTGTCATCATCAACTACTTCACTAAGTGGGAGGAGAATGAAGTGGTGACCAAAATCACTAGGGTGGCGACATTGAACTTCGTTTGGAGGAATATCATTTGTTGGTTTGACGTCTCTCAAGTTCTCACCATAGACAATGGCAATAGTTCGATAGTACCTATCTTTGAGATGAGCATGCCAGATTGGGAATTTGAAACCACTACACGTCCGTTGGACATTTTCAAACCAGTGGATTGGTGGAAAACACCAATCAGACACTTCTCCGTGATATCCAGATGTGCCTATAAGAAACTGGAGAGTCCTACGATGAAGCCATTGCTATCATGCCATGGCCCACTACACTACGACTCGTAGGACTATTTTGACACAAAAGTAGTGATCCTAGTGGAAGCCGCCAATTCCTCTCTCAAGGTGTGTTATTTCGACGAGGTGTACAATAATCGGGCTCTTTAGGAGATCCTTGATATGCTATTTAAGGATAGAGATGGGGCCCGAGTGAGTCTAGTGATCCATAAATAGTGGATGGCCTAATATTATAATGTTTGGGCCAAAGAGCTCCCCTTGTTCCTCAAAGACCTTGTCCTTGGGTGAGCCAATACCACATATCCCCAGCTAAAGGAAATCATCTGGGGGCATCACATGCACAACGGAAGCAAAACAAAAATGATTTCCCATGTAAATATCTGATCAGGGTATGACGTACATGTAAATGGCAGAAAATCATTGAAAGAATGGCGACGACGTCTCGAGAGCCTACAGTCCTGAAAATGATAAAATAATAATAAAAAAAGATGTGACCGCCCGGGACTTTTTGACCTCTACCCAGAGGATGATGTGATCGCAGTGCGCCTCAATGTGAGAGATGTCCAAGTCTGCTCACTCCTCCTTTAGTTGAGGGCTCCATGGTACACTCTTCACATTTCTTGCTAAAAGAGAGGACAAAAAAACATATTAGACTTGAAATAGTGTAGAAAATATTCATAAAAAAATTGTACACATGCAATCGGGGGGTGTCTTACCGATTGGAGGTCTGAGAGGGAAGAAGGTCAAACGCTATGGCCACTTCCCTCCCTCATGTGTTAAAGAAAATCCATAAAAATGAGTAGGGAAGGGTGCTTACCTGAGTGTGTGCATTAGTGCGACTACTATGCAGTGTGTATGATAAAAAGAATAAAAATGAATAGGAGGAGGGAGGAAGAGAGAGATCCCCTGTTCAGTAGGTACAAACGCAGTGACTGTGAGGGCACTTCTCCAAATCAACGTGTTCTTCTAAGATTCCGACGTTGGCGTGCCGCAAAAGATGACTCGTCGCCAGGCAACCAGCTGGTGGTATTCCGCAAGAGGTGGCGATGGCGAAGTGCAGTTGGGCTTCTGTGTGCGATGGAGAGTGAGGCGTGTTGGTGATGGCTGCTGGGTGTGAAGCGGGGCTGTGCGATGGAAGACTCCTGTAGAGGCTGCTGCGAGGGTGGCTGTGTGATGGAATGAAGGTGGTTTTTCTGTATGAAGAATTCTCTCTTCTCGTGCAAAGAGCACCAGGTATATATAAAGACTGCCCCCGCTGCAGTTGCCTTTGACATGGTGATCCGGATCAAGATTAGAAGACCAATAAAAATGGATCATTTACCGTGGACCGAGTCACGGAAGGTGCTGGATGGTCTCCCCCCGCGTCTCTCCACTGCACATGAGGAGCTCGGGGACGTGCGTGCAGAAGGGAGTTCGTGATATTTTTTTTTTTGAAGGGCATACGACGGGGTCTCCGTGGGCGCGGTTGCAAGGGAGTCAACGTTGAATAAGGCTGCAGGTTTCACGGTGAGGAGATACCGGGGGGGGGGGGGGGGGGAGGAATTGGCGGTCATGCACAGGCGACGTGGGTGCATGGGTGCTGGATATGGCTAGAGTAGAGATGGTGGGCAGTGGGGAGATGGTCTTTTGCGTGTGTGTGCATGCAGTAGGTGGAAAGGTGAGGAAGTGCATGGGACTGGGTACGCGTGAGGTTGGGCTTGCATGGGTGATTTATTGAAGGATTTTAAAGCATGGGTTGGGTTTGGATGAGTTACGTGGGGTTTTTGCATGGTTTTTATGTGGGTAGCTAGGTTTTATGGATTTAAATGGGTGGGGGGCGGCACGGTGGGTTTGTATGTTTAGATAAAAATGGGTTTATTTTATGTGGGGTTGGATTGGTTTATTTGAGTGAGTGTCGATTAGGTTGTTTAATGAGTTTAGTTTTTAATTGGATTGGGTTGGTGGAGATGGGGCTATACGTGGGTATGGTGAGGTTCTTTAATTAATGGGTTTTAAGTGGGATGTGTTTGTTTAGGGATTTTAAATTAGTTAAAGTGGGATGGGTCACGTTGGTTTATTTAAGTGGTTTAGTTTGGATTTAAATTAATTAGTACAGTTTATTATTATTTTGTTAAGTGGATATGATTTTTTTATTGGATTTAAGTGTTAGATTTTAAGGATTTAACATGGGTTTTAGCTGATTTGTTTTTAGTTATTAGATTTAAGGGGGTAGTTTTAAGTTTAAATAGTTATTTTTTATTTGGTTGAGAGGGGGTACGATGGATTAAAGTGGATTTAATTGTTGTATTTTTAATTAATTAATATTTTTATGGGCTAGTTTATGTGAGTTTACGTGGGTTTAGCTTGGCGTCGGATACACACACAAGACAGGTGGAAGATGGCGGAAATGGAAAGCACATAAGCACATCACTAGCGGCATACAAAATTGTCACTAGACATCCCACAAATGACACATAGACATGCCACCAACAAATTTCGATGATAGATTAATATTCTGTCATCCAAAACATATTAACGACATTTGGACATGCGTCAAGAACACGAGCTACTCCAGAGATTTTTAGTGAAATTAGTCACAATACTTGACAAATAATGAGCCTAATGGGATGAGAAAGGGGATCTGTGAAGATGGTCAAAAATCCACATCTACAGTACAGTGCATAAATATGCACAGGATGAGACTTTCTCACCAGGGAGAGATTGCGATCTCCTAAAGGTGATGCAGAAACCTTTTGGATGTAGGAACACTCGTGCACTCCCTTTAGCGTAGTTCACATGATGGAGGAAGAATATGACTCCTCTTTCTTTCTTTCTCCAAGGGCTGCAAGGCGTCTCTCCACAAGCTCCAAAGTAGCAGTAGGAGAGAGAGAGAGAGAGAGAGAGAGAGGGAGAGAGAGAGAGAGAGAGAGAGAGAGAGAGAGAGAGGAGAGAGAGAGAGAGAGAGAGAGAGAGAGAGAGAGAGAGAGAGAGAGGAGAGAGGAGAGAGAGAGAGAGAGAGAGAGAGAGAGAGAGAGGCGCTCCAAGCAAAGACAAAGCTTGTGGCTCTCTTAGAGCCAATCCTCCATATTAATAGCCATGCAAATCCTAGTGAACTCTCCTTGTTTAGGTGAAATAATTATTGGATCCCCATTCAATAATTAGCTTAACCCTAAGCCTTGTTCGTGTTGTCTCCATGTGCTTTAATGAAGTTTTGATGATAACAAAATGTCCTTGAAGTGAAACACGATCTTGTGGATGAGTAATTCGCGACGTAGATGTTTGATATTTAACTATTTATGATTTGGGACTAATGTGCAATTTGATGAGCATTCCAGGAATATCTAGAACTTTGAGGACATTTAAACACTCAAAGGTATGATGTTTAGATTTCTCATGGACTTAAACTAACAAGTGTATGTTGATTTCCATAGGAAAGTGGTCAACCAATTCCTACTTTTCGGTCGAACAATCACCATCTAGAGATGTAACACCCCTCTTACACTCGGTCCAACCATTCGAACGCACGTCGGATCCAAGAGAGATATTACAATGGGAACATACTCACATTAGCATGTACGATACTTGGTTGAGTTATACACAAATATGATACAAAATAACAACGGTCCATCAACATAGTATCCAATACTACAGTCTGTATAAAAGTAAATGTCCAAAACATAATATAACCAATCTAAATAAAATATAGCATTATTCAATTACAATTATTGCTCACATACATAATCACTCTCAAGTCTAATCCTCTCGCTCTGAGTTCGAATGAACGATCTCCTCAGTCACAGGATCCTCTGCCTCCCTTGTAATGTTAGCAAGTATGAGTCCACAAGACCCAACAAATACCCAATAGCAATGTACATGGTCTATGTTACCATATGTAACATAGGTCGGCTCAAGCCAAGGTGATCGCCGAGGTGTTGCCGAAGAATGAACCAAGTCGTCCAAACCGATGAACCATTTCAGAGGCGTGCTTGGCTGACATGAGACGCTTGTTCTGAGCTCCCGAGGTGATATGCAAAGCCCGCCGAGAGGCCTCGGCGGGGAGACACTCTGATGCTTTTGTCAGTCGCTAGCCGAGAAATAGGACCTAGCCTATCGAATAGAACAGTGTACCTGCGCCTGTGGAGTGTCTATCTCTTTTATAGGGTTAGGATACCCGTGTGATAGCTGGATGACCCCGCTGATCGCGTAGGGGATCTCCGTGATTGACGCCGGACCATGGTCACAGCTGACGTGCCAGATCGCTTGGATCGTGGTCTTAATGGCCGCGGTTAACAGACCCAGGATTCTCGGATGTTACCTTGCTAGTTACTACTTCGTCCGTTACATGAGTCATACTTTGAGAATCTCGCGGACGCATCGAGCTCCATTTCAGTCAAGGTTGAGCCGAGTAATACTCTCCCTTGGCTGGGCTCATGTTGTTGGCCCAAAGGAAATCTAGAGGCCGCCTAGCCGACGTGTCCGTCGGACTAGAGGACAACGGGATCTGGTACTCTAGGAGGTCAGCCAAGCCGTGGATCTGGCCGACCCATGGGGATCCGATCTAGCCTTTTCGAGCTATCGGCCTAGAAGATGTCAAACCAAGCCATGTCAGTACGTCCTAGTCGGAGATTCAGCCTGTAACACCGCAAAATAATATTTTTTAAAAATTGAGAAAAAAAAGATAATGATTTTTTTTGTTAAACATAATCACTTTCATGAGATATAATTAACTTAAATTTAAGATTATTTTTATATTATTAATATAATTCTAGTGTTGTCTTCAGAGGTGCGCACTCCGACAAGGTGTCACCAAAATTCAGTAACAGAATTGAAATCTGAAAATACCATAATTTCCAGAAAAATGTGTTGATTCTAGAAACATAAATATCCTGAATTGTTGATGAACGAATATCCAGATTAAGTAAGGGTGTCAATGGGCTGGGCTTGAAACGAGCCTGAGGAGGCCTAGGTCCAGCCCGATCTCTAAAAGATCAGCCTAGGCCCAGCCGGCTGGGGCAATTTTTTGCAGCCTGGCCCAGGCTCGGCAGCAGGCAGGTGCGCAGCGACGTACGACAGCGACAGGTGCGCGGCAGTGGCAGGTGCAGGACCGCGGTGTGCGGAAGCGCCACAACGGCAGGTGTGCGGCAGCAGCAGGTGCAGGACTGCGGTGTGCGGCAGCGGCAGGTGCATGACAGCAGGTGCAGGACCGCGGGTGCAGCAGTAGGTGCAGCAGCGGCAGCAGGTGCAGGTGCAGCAGCGGCAACACGTGCAACAACAACAGGTGCGGCAACGGCAGCAGGTGCAGGTGCAGCAGCGGCAGAAGGTCGTGGGGTGGCGTGGAAGTAGCGAGGAAGCGAGGGTGTAGAAAAACTGGGTCGGCGGGCCGCCGGGCCGGGCGGCTGAAGCCCGCAGTTGGCCCAATTTGAAATCGGGCCGGGCCTAGCCGGGCTCAATTTAAAAAAAATGAAAAATTGTGGCCCAAGCCCATGTTAGACCAGGCTGGGCCACCGGGCCTTCGGGCCGGCTCGGCCCAGTTGACACCCCTAAGATTAAGTCGACAAAATGATTTTCTGGGTAATTTTTATTGGATGAAAAATTAATTCCAAAAATTAAACTAAAATCATCATAATTTGTAAAACCTTTCAATTAGCTTATGTTTGAAATTTTAACTTGTTTTGACATCATTTAGATACAAAAATATTAGGTCAAAGGGGCCAGGTGAATTATCTCCCCATTTACGTAACCCATTTTTTTTTTTTTTGGAATTTCTTTGCTTACGTAGCCTCGACTACGTAAGACATCTAACTTGTATAAATGGGTTAGATGTACCATAGTACGTGTTAGAGGGGTAAACCTCATGGTAAACGTGGCTATGCTGTAAAAAAAGGAGTTTTTACGGCAGCAAGTGTATGGCTACGTGCCATACATGCATAAAACCTGGTCATCTTTATATACCCTTCTTTGCCCACTCTCGTGTGATGTTTACCCACCTGTTCATCATCCCATACTGCTGCTATGACTGTTGTTGTTGCTGTTGCTGCTGCTACTGCTACGACTACGGTGTAGCTACTGCTATAGCTGCTACTGCAAACGACTGCTTCTATGCTGTTGCTATTACTACTACCTTGTTATAGAGTCTTCTTACTGGGAGAAAAGGAAGATTTGTTTATCCAGAAGTTAGGTAGGATTCTCCTCCCTCTTGTTTTCTCCTTCGTTAGAACCTCTGAGTTTAAGCTTTACCTCTAGCCTTACCTTGAACTGTGTTCAGTAAGGCTATTAGGGAGTGGGGGTTTCTTCTTCTCTTTCACTATGTTCATGTCTTTAGTTGTTGACTCATGTACTTGATGTGAGCTTTCTTCCAGATTCGAGAAAGATTCTCATGAAGGATTTGTATATATACAATTTCCTTTCTTCCATAAGATTTTCTCACGCCACCCATACTGTAAAGATCTTCTCTCTTTGTTCTATTCTTTTCTTCGTGAAAGATGTGTAAAGAAATGTATTTAAGACCCACAAACTGTTGTTTGATCCTTCATGGAATAGTAAAAACTCTTAGAAGAGTCTCTTTAGTTGATTTTAAACCACTCTAGAAAGAATGACCAGTGGCTATCGACAGACAGAACATATCTATCAACAGGTACCCTTGGTTCCATAACCCAGAACCACCAGGGCTATCGACAACCAACCAGTGGCTGTCGACAACCACCAGTTGTCTGTCGATAGCTAAAGGCTAGATTCCAAAATATAGTTCTGGATGGACCAATAGCTATCGACAGCCAACCAGTGGCTGTCGACAACCACCAGTTTATGTTGTCAGAAAGAATCATTCCTTCCCAATCAAAGTTGACACACTCTTGTACTGTCCAAACATGTTGCCTTTCCCCATTTTCTTGGATTCTAAACTATTATATCATGGAGTGAATCATTTAATCATCATCTATATCCATCTTTGTACTATTCTTGGACATTTCCAGTTATGTTGTTTCCTACATATTCTTGATATCATTAACATTGACTTATAAAACCCTGTTATATATGAGATTTTGAGTACCTATGTACCATACTTGAATGATTAGCAAAAATGAAATTTGATGACAACTATGGGTTTTTGGACTCATTTGAAATAAATACCTGTGCAAATGGGGTTGATCCAGTCCTAGGAGGAGCAGCTAAATTCATTTACTGGCCATACGGAATGATAATAGATCTACTGGATGTTTAGCATTACATTATATTTGCTTAATTGGTCATCATTTTTTTCAGATATAAGTTGAATATGTATTTCCTACTTGAACCAGGATGTGGTCATTTATAATGATTTCTTTTCTGTACCAGCTTTAATTTAGTACTCTCTTTTCATGATTGTCATCTACTTATATGAGTTTATAATCATCCTTGATATTCAGTACTGCCACCAGTCAAGTATGTTGCCGAATTCTTTGGTTATTATAATCTTTTTGATAAGAAGGTAGAATTCTACGGGGTACAATTGCTCACTAAATCTTACCCTTTCAGGTGAACAGGAAGAGCCTAGCTCTTAAAGAGGGTGTGCAGAGCAGGACAACCCATATCTAGAGTCTTATAGATTTTTTTTTTAATTAGGATAGTAGTTATAGATGTAAATAGTAAGTTTTCTTTTTTCCCACTACTCCTGTGGACTTACATAAGGAGTATTTTGTGATATTCCGCTGTAATAAAGACAGATGGTAATAAAAACAAGGTTCTATTTTATGTTCATATTTTGTCATTTTCTGATAAATAGGATTTATTGGACGGGACCAGACCGATGCTGGGAACCCCCCGTATCACTGGCCCCCCAGGTTCACGTCGAACTGGGAATGTGGGCCAAGGTGAAGCTTTTGCCCGAAATATTTTCGTCGATGACACATGTCTTATCACGCGGCTCTGTTGGCCCACGTGGCCTGTAGCTTGTCACATCGCCAAGCTGTCCATCAGTGTTGGCTTGAGTGATGCCGTACTGTCAGCCGCTTCGACTGCTGTGCTGCGACGCCAACCATTGTGTAAGGCCCTCGAATTTTGCCCTCTTATTTAGATGTTTGGTTGTGTAATGTTTAGATGCTATGTGTGTATAGTTATATGTATATATATATGTATGTATTTTATACATATTATAATTAAAAAAAGTTGTAAGGGTATCCTACCGTTGGGCAGAGGTTTCCAAAATAGGAGCCGGAGGAACACAGCCGTTTCCAGATCTGAGATCGCACAGGTTTTGGGAAATAGAAGTCTACCTAGGTTGCCGCCAACTTAGAGTTGGCGTCCATCGATCTGGACGTCGACCCAACCCCTAACGTCCACGCATGTTGACATTAAACGGTCCTTCGGCCAGAGCACAGAAATGCAGAACACCAAGCTTACACTATGTACATACATACATATAATGTACAATGTATTACATAAACACCATATGTACATAATTAAACAAGCATACGTGTAAAAACCCTAGACTTCTTGTGCAAAAATTGAGACTTTGAAGACTTTGATCCGTCGACCTGGTGCATTTCCTGGCGATCTTCATCGACCGAGAGACCCTTTGAACATCTGTGGATCTTCCCCGACGCCGGTGTGCATCTAGTACCATCAACAAAATCGGTTCGGGAGGGGATTTGAGCACTTCTTGGCTTTGTCGAGGAGGGCTTCTACGGCTTGATTCGTTGGTTGTGGAACTTCTATAAGGCAAGTAACCCTTGGATCTCATCCATACCCATGTCTAGTAGGTCCCAGGTATTTTTATAGATTTTCCCTCGTGTCCTGGAACCCCCATTCATCATTATTTATGCGTTCAGTCTGTGTTTGCACAGACAGGAACTTAACGGCAACATCTGATGCCGTTAAGATCCCTGGTTGGCAGCATGATCCTGTGCCGTTAACCTATATTGGCGGCAGCATCTGTGCCGCCAAGTTCAACAGGTTAGACAAAATGCATGTTTTGATCCTTGTGTCATATTTTCTGGATTTCTAGACATTAGTGCATGTTGTAAAATTTGTGTATGATCAAGTATGTCCAGTAGAACATGCCATGTAATTAGGTTGAATTTTTGTAGATTATCCTATTTATTATAATTTCTGTAACAAGATATTGTGCATGATTTAGCATTAATAAATTTTGTTTAATTAGATTCATGTTAAATTAGAGTTTCATAGATTTTATATGGTAGCATGATGACTGTATACATGTGTTGACACTGTTGGGAATGACTGATTTACTGGGGAACCTATTTAAATGAAATTAATGAAAAATATGCATGTAAATTGTTTTAATTATTGTAATTAATGTATTGGTCCAAAAAATTTGGAAAATTGAGCATGTAATGTATTGTCTGTTTATAACCTATGATAAAAATTCGGATTCATTCTGATGACAGAAAGTATGATTCTTTGTTACATCATGGAAAGTAAATGTATTGAGCATGTTAAATTAAATCTGTGTGATTTAGTATTTAACATCATGTATAGGACCACGATGTGAGTTATTTATTTACTATGAACAGTAGTGTCATGATAGGAGAACTGAGGCATATGTAAGTGTATGAAAGTGAATATAATTGTGTTAAATGATGCCCAAGCAATGTGTAAATAATGTGAATTGAGTAAAATTGTGTCGTGTGTGACACTGCTACCATAGAGGGATGTGGAACTGTACCGTAGTAAAGTCCCTACGGAAAGGTTCAATGTGTGTGAAATCCTATGGGCAATTAGGATGAAATCCTGGAGGTGGACAAATACCACTGGTTAGGGTGGAGAGTGCTTCTCCCGATTCTGCATAGTTAACCAAGATCTATCTCCGTTTTGCATAGATGATAGGTATGTAAATGTGTATATGTGTGTCCTTCTAGTGGTGGTTTGAACTATGTGTCATGGCAACTAAGTGTAAAATGTGAAATGTGAAATGTGAAAGTTGTGCAATGTGAAATTGTTAAGTAAATGTGTTAGCATTTGAATAAGTGTAAATCCATATGAATATGTTTAATTCATGTTAAAACAACAAGCAAAAGGTATGTGTATTGATGTTAAATGCATGTGAAAAATGAATAGAATCCATGATAGGTATGTTATCTATTTTGTGCAAATCCATGCTTAAATTATGTGCAGTTACTTAATGATTTGAATGAGATTTAGATTTTGAAAGCATGTTGAATAAAAGGTGTAAGATGCACGTCATAAGATTTCATGTTTAGTTGTTTATTTGATATGGAACATGGACCATGTACTTCTATTTGTATGGATTTCAATGTATAGTAAAATTAAATTGTTTAAAGCATGCAATATGTATTTCTCCTTAGTAAAAAGGGTAACATGTGTAAAAGATATGTGTATGGTTGTGTTCATGGTTTGCTTGCTGGGTCTATTTAGACTCATTCTTGCTTCGGCGTACAGGTGCAGGTGTCTCCACATCTTCCGAGGAGATTGTTAGGAGCGACTCCGAGCGCGAGGAGTAGCTTGTATTGTGGAGACTTCGACATTGTACTTTTATTTTCATAAGTATGCAATGAATAAGTGATGTATCTCATTTAGACAATGTAAATTTGATTTAAAATTTCAATTATGTGGACTTTAACTTTTCTTTTAAATGCTATATGAACTGTGGATATTTAATGATGATGATGGAATGAGAATAAACTTCTTATTATTTCGCTGTATTTGTGTTGTTGTATTTGTGTACATCTCAGCTTAGTGTTTAGTGTTGGGTCAATGTCCCACTATGACGAAGTTCGTTATACCGACGTGGATTGGTATAATCGTACCGGTATAAGGAGGGTCGTTACACATCGTGTCCCCCCCTCGATTCCTGTGCACCATCATTGCTTCTCGCCAGCCATGCTAGGAAGAATCCAAGGAACCTCTCAGTGGCAAATCTGGTTCTACCAAGTGTCAAGATCTTGACCATTGCCGAAGGCGATGAATATCCATTGATAGATCTGATCGACTCATCGACACTATAAATAGTGCGGTTTGCTGCCGAAAAACCACCCTTGCTTTTGTGCGCGAATTCTCATCAAACGACCAGCTGACGAGCCAACAATCCACCATCCGACGTCCGAGCTCATGTCATCTTTTGTTCCTATTCTCCGCTTTCTTCCTTCTGAGGTAAGCGATGACTACGTCTAGTTCCTTTATGTCATCTTCCTCTGGTCCTCGCCTTCGTGAGGGTTCCATGTCTGGAGGTTCTTCTTCCTAGAACTTCTGCCTTCTTGCCCTTCTGAGAAGTCGGCCCTTCCTTCTCGGTCCGACATTTAGTCATCAAACCACACCGAGGAGTGTTTTCTGGAGGTCGATCTTGGGACATATGTTCCCAAGAAACCTTCATCCCATACCTCTGGATCTCGCTGGCAAGTCGACACCGTAGCCGATGCTCGGTGCGACACTGACGACGAGACCTTTAAATGGATGAAAATCGATCCTGCTCTCATATTTCCCGAGGTCACTACCATGTACTTCTCAAAGCAACTCCGGGCCTACTACATAATGGAGGGTAGAGTTTGCATCTATGCTGAGGCCATCCGTGCAGGCCTTCGTTTTCCTTTGCATCCCTTCATTATTTTTCTCCTTCTCAAGCTGGGAGCCGCTCCTTCGTAGTTGACCCCCAACTCCTGGAGGCCGGTTGTCGGCTTCCTGGCAGCTTGCGTGTTGGCCGAGGTCATTTCGACCACACGACTTTTCTTCTACTGCTTCTCGATCAAAGCCTTTAGAGACTGGCTATATTTTGCAGCTTTGTATGGTCAGAAAATCCTTGGTTGAATGCCTTCCTCTGTCCACAATTGGAAGAGGAACTTTGTCTTCATTCAATGCTTGACCGGATGGCCATTTCTGACCACATGGTCAGTGGTCAACATCCGTTATAAAGCCTTTCAAGCTCCGACCCTCGTTGCATCCGAACTCGTGGAGTTCGACTCTTTACAGGTGCTGGAGCCCCCCGACCTGTACCAACCTTCTGAAGAGTTATTCAAGTTGATTGCTAAGGCTGACAAATGTCACTTTCTTGCCGACGACAACCTTTTGCCACATTTGACTACGTTGCTTACTAACCGGCTGCCTTTTCTCTTGCAGCAATGGCCGACAAGGGCAAGTGGTTGGCAACTCCCGATAGCGGCACGCGACGGGGGAGCCTCCCTTATCGAGAAGGCCACTCAACAGTTCTCGGCCTAAGGGGGTAAGAAGAGTGCTGCCAAGCGACCGAGGAAGGAACATGCCGTTGACACCGCTCTAGTGGCCACACAGAGGCGCTGCTTGTTAGATGCTCAGCCGACAAGGTATCCAGAGTGACCACAGGAACAACCAGATGCATCGTGGTCTGCCAACCATCAAGAGGCGTTGATCACAGGCGCCCAGTTGGTTCCACCTGCACAAGCGATGGAGCAACCCTTAACTACTGAATGGGGTCACAGTGTTGGCCCGTTCCTTGGGCATGAGAGCGAGTGAGGTCGTAGAGGACCTCTACAGTTCGATGTAGAATGGGGTCGATTAGGGCCCTTCTTTGGAAGGCCAAGACGTCAAGAGTCAGCACCAACCTTCGGGTCTCTGAAGCTGTGAAGAAGGCCGCAGTTGTCGAGAAGAGGGCCGAACAGGCTGAGAAACTTCTTGCCAAGTAGCAGCTGTGGTTGAAGAAAGCCAAGGACGATATCGCTCAGTTGAAGTAGTCAGCCGAGGATCTCAAAGAGGCCCTTTGGGCAATAGAAGAGTTGCTCGCAGCAACCAATGCCCAGAGCTCAAAGCTGGCCGAAGAGGAGCGCGACAAGGCTACCGCGACTCCGAGGAGCTAGGTGAAGAGATCGACAAACTCTTTAGGGCAGGATACAACCACTGCCTTGGATGCATCGGAGAACTCCATCCCGAATATGACCTATTGGGATTAGGAGACGCTGAGGGTGAGAATGCCGAGGATGATGTCGTCGGAGATGAGCACATCACTACTATCGTTGACGAGGCATTGTTTGCCGCAGTCGAAGAGTGCCCGAGGACACCACTGAAGTTGTAATTGTAGACAAGCCTGTCGCCCCCGATAGCAAGACACAGGTTGGCGAGGACGACGTCGTTGCTGACTAAATGTACCCTTTGGCATGTCGTCAAGACTTTTGTATTCTACCTCTTATCACTAAAACTTTGCCAATTGTAAATTTTACTGCTAATTGCATCGATTCTACGAGAACTTATCCTTTGAAAAGTTTTGTTCATGATAACTCGAGATCATAACATTCATAACACTATCGTTAATTCATGATGAAGTCGCCTCAGTTCTTGGAGAGTGCCTAAGTGGCCTCGTCCAGCGAATAATGATGTCCACGTTCCTCATTTACCGGAGCGACCATGCCTTCAATTCTCGTCGAACGTCATCTCTCAGTTCCCGACGAGTTCCTAAGTGACCTCGTCTAGCGAACTACGACGTCCACGTTCCTCACGTGTGTCGGAGCGACCATGCCTTCAATTCTCGTCGGACGTCGTCTCTCAGTTCCTGACGAGTGCCTAAGTGATCTTGTCCAACAAACTACAACGTCCACGTTCCTCACTTGTGCCAGAGCGACCACGCCTTCAATTCTTGTCGGATGTCGTCTCTCAGCTCCTGACAAGTGCCTAAGTGACCTCGTCCAGTGAACTACGAGGTCCATGTTCCTCACATGTGCCGGAGCGACCATGCCTTCAATTCTCGTCAGACATCGTCTCTTAGTTCCTAACGAGTTCCTAAGCGACCTCATCCAACGAACTATGGCGTCTATGTTCCTCACGTGTGCCAGAGCAACCACACCTTCAATTCCCATCGGACGTCATCTCTCAGTTCTTGACGAGTGCCTAAGCGACCTCATCCAGCGAACTACGATGTCGACGTTCCTCACGTGTGCCGGAGCGACCACACCTTCAATTCTCATCGGACGTCATCTCTCAGTCCCTGACGAGTGCCTAAGCAACCTCGTCCAGCAAACTACGACGTCCACATTCCTCAACCTGTTCTCATGTTGTCGGTCCAGCTGAGTTCCGATGCTAACGGGATAACAGATGACGATACTATAAAGCGACTCGCCAAGTTTCAATATTTCTACCATATTTAAACCATGCAGATTTGAAGGAAATTCAGCTTTATCGGCATATTACAACAAATAACACAGGTTCACGAAATAGCTGACCTACACTTCTCAGATTACTCGCCAGCCTAGTGACCGAGATTCTTGATCATACTGTTTGGGCCTTCAGAGAGCTTATAAATATGGCATTAGAGATGACTAGATTACGTAAAGCAAGGTCATCGACGACAAAGCATCCGATGGCCGACCTCATGGCCCCCAATCGGGAGGCACGAGATCTATTAGAAAAGAGTAAGGGATTCGCTCATGACGATGCTCTAAGCGACTCATTGTTTGCCCTTTTTAACAGTTCTCCTGAGATACTTGTCGGGTTAACCTTATATGCTCCAAATCGGACCCCTTGTTGATCATGGACGACGCTACAGGGGGTCCCTAATGTCCGCATTTAGTTGAGATCAACTAAAGGGGTGTGGAGGAAATCGTATTGTAATGATCAATCCATCCCCATATAATTTATTTTTTATATGCATTTTTTGGTGATTAACAAAACCTTAACAAAGATGTTCTAACAATCTTTCATGAAGTTCCTCCACAGGAAATTTAGTCAAGCTAAATCTGTAAGTAATTTTCATACAATGTTATTTAAAGTTTAAAGCATGCAGTCATTCTAAGTACACATCGATTTCCTTGATAGAACATCGGTTTCTTTAGAAAAACAACGATTTCATCTCACATCGGGTTCATAAGTGAAACAACAATTTCGGTCTCATATCGATTCCATAAGTCACTTAAACAACAATTCGATAAGTAAAACAACGATTTGGTCGTTGTAACGATTCAATAAGTAAAACAACGATTTGGTCGCTGTAATGATTCGTTAAGTAAGACAACAATTTGGTCACTGTAACAATTCAATAAGTAAAACAACGATTTGGTCGCTGTAACGATCCGATAAGTGAAACAACGATTTGGTCGCTGTAATAATTCGATAAGTAAAACAACGATTTGGTCGCTGTAATGATTCGATAAGTGAAACAATGATTTGGTCGCTGTAACGATTTGATTAGTGAAACACCGATTTGGTCGATGTAACGATTCGGTAAGTTAAACAACGATTTGATCGCTATAACGATTTGTTACCACTTCAACATCGATTTGCTCAAACAACGATTTGTCTTAGTCAAAGAATGATTTTCTCAAACAACAATTTGCTCTTACTTGAACAACGATTTGCCTTAGTCAAATAACGATTTGCTTAGACAACGATTTCATTATTCACATCAATATAAAGTTTCATTTATATATGGATTATGATTTTGAAATCGATTTCTCGTATACAACAACACTCTTCACAACAATTTTGGTTTGAATGAATTATCATGCATTTCATTATTATTATCTTCTCAGATATTCCTGATAATGACCATACTATTCAAACATATTTTCAAAACTCTGTGGAGTTCAAGTCTTCCTGCGTATACTATGTTTTCGATCATTTCACACGAAATCCTCTTGCTTATTTGATATATCGCATAGAGTATTGATTTGTGTGATGACAGGATATCCTTTCTAGTTTAAGCATATCATTATTCTGCACGTCTACCAGGGTTGACTGACAATGTAGACAAAAAGGAGTTGTCTAGGTATTCGTGTTTAATGCATGCAGGGCTTTTGTAGTAAAGCACGTGAAAGATGGATCTATCAGCCTGTCGAAAGGATAAAAGATTTAGAAAATCTTTCCTAAGGATGCAAAATCCAAGCGCTTATAGTTATAGGCTCATCTCCACATGCCTACGACCAATCTCTCTAACAAGCATGAAGTTGTGAGACAACGGGCATCTGAATGGCTACTTCAACGGTCAAAATAATTTGTAGAAGATAAAAAGAAGACTGATGACTCCATGACAATACACACAAGTGATATATGCTGAGCAACACACAAAGAATCGATCAAGCACTTGCAAGCATCAACAAGAGGAGCTCATTCCTTTCAGTGCACCAACCTTTAGCTCTCAGCTCTCTGTGTTTCATTTGCTTAGGCTTTAGAGAGCTAGTATAGTTATGAGAGATTTTCATGTTGCAAATCTTTGTCTCTCAGGTTCAGCCTCAGATCAAGCAATCTCTTATAAGCTTGGTCTAGGGGCCTTTCATCTTTTTACACAATTCTCTGTGTGTTCCTCTTCAGTTGTTGAAGAGAAGACCTATAGGAAGTAGGTGGTTATTATTCCCTTCATTGAAGGAGGAAGACATGTTGCATCAGGTGTTGGTTTGTACCTCTTCGTGTTTAGAAGAAAAGACCAACTACTGCTGGATGTGTAAGTGTCCTTAAGGGGGATAGTACCCTTGGTTAGTGAAATCCCAAGTTGTTGCTTGGGGATTGGATGTAGGACTCCTTGGGATAGAAGGTCTGAATCAGGATAAAAATCTCATGTGTTGTGTGTTTACTTGTTTGTCTTCACTCCCACTAACAATAACTATTGATCTTAGTGTTTTTCTGTTAAGTGTTTTTATTGATAGGTTTTAATTTAAAAAGAGCGTTTAGCAATCCATTCACCCCCTTTGGGATTGCTATCTGGGAAATAAGTGGTATCAGAGCCAAGTCTCTTCAAGAAAGAAGATCTCACGATCTGAAGAGCAAAGATAGATGGCAGCGCAAGGGCATGCAGAAGGCCAGTCCATCAACAGACCCCCTCTATTTGATGGTGA
This sequence comes from Colocasia esculenta, assembly GCA_014218235.1. Classification (NCBI taxonomy): domain Eukaryota; kingdom Viridiplantae; phylum Streptophyta; class Magnoliopsida; order Alismatales; family Araceae; genus Colocasia; species Colocasia esculenta. The sequence goes on from CM024757.1 coordinate 49,951,295, forward strand.
AGACTACAATTACTGGAAGACTCGAACGGAGTTCTTTCTTCAAGATCTCGATTTCCAACTTTGGTCTATTATCGAAGAAGGAGATCTCTTGGTAACCAATGAAAAAGACAAATGGACAGATGAGGACAAGAAGAAAATATCTCTAAACAACAAAGCAAAGAGTATACTGTGTTGTGCTCTTAGTAAAAAAGAGTTCAACAGGATTTCCACCTGCAAATCTGCTATGGAAATGTGGGAGAAGCTAAGACTCACATACGAAGGAACTGACAAGGTAAAAGAAATAAGAATAGACATCTTAGTAGCCCAATATGAAAGATTTTAGATGCAATCTGGAGAGTCCATCACACAAATGTATAGCAGATTCACAGACATCACAAATGGTTTGGCTGGGCTTGGAAAAACATATGACATTGGAGATATGGTGAGAAAGATATTGCGATCTCTAACAGCCTCATAGACTCCAAAGGTGATAGCCATAGAAGAAGCTAATGATCTAAGAAGGATGTCACTTGAGAAACTCATTGGGTCCCTAATGGCCCATGAGATAAACATGGAGAGGCTTGGAGAATCCTCTAGCCGAAAGAAACACAGTAATGCTCTGAAAGCTATAGAAGGCAGCTCTGAAGAAGAATATGAAAACGACAGGAGTGATGAAAGTAGTGAAGATGAGGAAGCTTTTCTCTCTAGAAGACTGCAGCGTATTATAGCCAAGAAAAAAATATCAGTCAGAAGAAGGTACTTCAGGAAAGAGAGAGACTTCAAGAAGCCTGAAGTTAAGGATGTTAAGAAGTCAGAACCCATATGCTACGAATGCAAGAAGTCTGGACACATCAAGGCTGAGTGTCCAAAGCTGAAGAAGACTGAGTTCAAAAAGGACAACTCAAAGAAGTCTAAAAGGTATAAAAAGAAAGCCATGGCAGCTACATGGAACAATGAGAGTGACTCAGACAGTGAGTCAAGCTCTAGCGATGATGAAGAAGAAAAAGTCAATCTGGCTTTCATGGAAAACATCGAAGACAAGGTAACCTCAGACTCATCTTTTACTTCTTGTAATGATTCAGATTCAGATAGTTTAGAAGAAGCATTCAATGAATTATACAGTAAATATAAAGATGTATGTAAACTATTAAAAACTAACAAGAAAAATTATGCATGCTTGGAAATCACAAACTCAGATCTAAAATCTGAAGCTGAACAACTAGAAAAATAAATCTATGAATTAAAAAGGAGAAATGAACTATTATGTGAAGATCTAAAAATAAAAAAATAAACAAATAACAAATCTGGAAAACTAGGAAATTTAAGTAAACTTAAAAAGGAAGTTGACACACTAACTAAAGATAATGAATATCTAAGTAACACAATTGAAAAATTCACAAATGGAAAATCATCTCTAATTTTAAAAGGAGCAAGAAGATCTGGTAAGAAAAAGTATGGTTTAGGATATATTCCACCAGATAATGAAGAAACAATCATTCATCCTAAAATTTATCCAACGCCAAAATTTGTAGCTGAATAAAATATTAACTATAAGTCCAACATTAAATTCAGACCAATTAAAACAGTAAATAATATATCATGTTGTAGTCATTGTAATAAATTAGGATACACTAAAATAACTTGTACAACTAAACACTTAAAGTGGATTCCTAAAAGAAAAAATGAGGAAACTAACCAGCAAGGACCCAAAAGAACTTAGGTACCTAAATCTTAGTGATTTAATTGCAGGGAAGTCTTAGAGCATCAAAGTGGTACCTAGACAGCGGGTGCTCAAGGCACATGACTGGCAACAGAAGACTATTTTCATACATCAAAGATGAAGAAGGAATAGTGACCTGTGGCGATAATGGAAAAGGCTCAGTGATCGGTTGTAGATCTATTGGAAGTCAAGACAGAACCCTCATAGAAGATGTTTTATGCATCAAAGGACTCAAGCACAATCTCATAAGTATCAGCCAGCTATGTGACAAGGGTCACCAAATGAAATTTCAGGAGTCTAAGTGCCTAATTATAAAGGATGGTGTAACTGTGTTCGAAGCCAGCAGAGAAAAGAACCTGTATATGCTGCATCTAGAGGAACTGAAACATCAAGATGTTTGTCTAGCAGCAAATAAAGATCAAACTGCTGAACTATGACACAGGAGATTGGGTCACTGCAGCTTGGATGGAATTAGAAAGCTTGTCAAAAGTAATCTAGTGGGAGGCCTGCCCAAGATAATCTAAAAATAGAAGGTGTTTGTAAACCATGTGCAAAAGGGAAGCATGCAAAATCCTCCTTCAAGTCAAAGACAGTGGTAACTACCTCCAAACCTTTGGAATTGCTTCATATAGATTTGTTTGAACCAATGAGAACTACTAGTTTGGGAGGAAAGAACTTTGGTTTTGTAATAGTAGATGACTATTCAAGATTTACATGGGTATCCTTCTTAGAGCATAAAGATGATACTTTCGAAAGCTTTGTGAAGTTCAGTAAATTAGTTCAGAAAGACAAGAAGTTCAGCATAATAAGCATTCGCTCAGATCATGGAGGAGAATTCCAAAATGACAAATTTGTAGAATTTTGCGATGATTAAGGAATAGAGCATAACTTCTCAGCACCAAGGACACCTCAGCAGAATGGAGTAGCTGGGAGGAAAAATAGAACCCTGTTAGATATGGCCAGAACCATGTTATCAGAATACAATCTTCCAAGATATTTTTGGGCAGAAGCTATCAACACAGCTTGCTATATCATAAATAGAGTGATGATCAGGCCAATTCTGAAGAAGACCGCATATGCACTATATAAGCAAAGGAAGCCCAAGATCAGTCACTTTAGAACATTTGGATGTCCATGCTTCATTCATAACAATGGTAAGAGGGACATAGGTAAGTTGGATTCCAAATCTGATGAAGGAATCTTTATGGGGTATGCTTGTAAACCAAAAGGCTACAAAGTTTTTAATAAACAAAGTTTATTAATTGAACAAACTATTCATGTTATTTTTGATGAGTCTAACCCTTCCTTGAGAAGGAAATAGATAGTGAGGATGAAAATACAGAAAATATATCCAACAAACTGAAAGATATATCTATCAAGGATAATGAAGATCCACCCTTGAAAGAACTGCACCAAAAGGAAATTATACATGATGATCTTCCAAAGGAATGGAGATACAGGAAGGATCACCCGAAAGACAACATCATTGGAGATCCATCAGCTGGTATCCCTTGTGATTACTTAGCATTTGTATTGATGATCAGTTTATCCCCATGTAATTTAGATAAATTACATATCTATTTTGGTGATTAACAAAACTAAAGTAAAGGCTAATCTAACAAGTTTTCTATGAAGTTTAAGTACAGGAAATAAATCAAAGAAAGTCAAGCAAAACCTATAAGTATTTTTACCCTGAAGCATTTTAAGTTTAGAGCATATAAATTTTCTAAGTACACATCAATTTCTCTAAATGTTATAATGATTTTGATCTCAGAACGATTCGCTAAGTGATCGCATCGATTTCGATCTCAGAACGATTCGCTAAGTGATTGCATCGATTTCGATCTCAGAATGATTTCACTAAGTGATCGCATCGATTTCGATCTCAGAACGATTCGCTAAGTGATTGCATCGATTTCGATCTCAGAACGATTCGCTAAGTGATCGCATCGATTTGATAAGTGAGAACAACGATTTGCTCTCACATTGATTTTGTTTCAGATCAATTTGATAAGTGAGAACAATGATTTTCTCTCACATCGATTTTGCTTTACATCAATTTGGTAAGTGAGAACAACGATTTGCTCTCACATCGATTTTGTTTCACATCGATTTGGTAAGTAAGAACAACGATTTGCTCTCACATCGATTTTGTTTCACATCGATTTGATAAGTGAGAACAACGATTTGCTCTCACATCGATTTTGTTTAACATCGATTTAGTAAGTGAGAACAACGATTTGCTCTCACATCGATTTTGTTTCACATCGATTTGATAAGTGAGAACAATGATTTGCTCTCACATCGATTTTGTTTCACATCGATTTGGTAAGTGAGAACAACGATTTACTCTCACATCGATTTTGTTTCACATCGATTTGGTAAGTGAGAACAACGACTTGGTCTCACAACGATTTCTCTCTCACAACAATTCGATAAGTTCCACATCGATTTGGTATTTACATCGATTCGATAAGTCACAACAACGACTTGGTCTGTGTAACGATTCGATAAAATAAAACAACGATTTGGTCGTAATGACTCATTCACAACGATTCAATAAGTGATTCTCATAACGTTTTCATATAATGACTTGGTATTCAAATATCTTGACAAGTCAAAGTCATCCTGCGTATTTCTCTTTCATCCATGCATTAAATATAACTGTACATTCCTCTGCACGATGCATGTCTAGATATCTTCTATTCTTATGCTCCTGCATGTAATATCTTTTTGGAAAGACAGAATAGAATTTCCATTTTGATGTATTCGCACTCTAACGTTGACTGAGAACAAGAGACAACTTAGCTGTCTACGTTTCAGCATTTAATCTGTGTAGGTCTCTGACTGCACAACTCCATACAACGTTAGATAAAGTAGAACCTAGAGGATATCAAGAAGGATTTTCTTCTTACATGCATGGAACGCAAAGAACCGTTGACTATAATGGAAAGCCATGCAGTCTAACGTTCTCTGAACAAAGAGACAACGGATACTTCAACGGTTACATTTTTCAAAGAAGATATAAATAGAAGACTGGTGCCTACGTGAAAAGATATATCTTGAGAATTCAAAAAATCAGCAAGCACTATAGAAGAGATCAAGTCTCACTCCATCATTTTGTTGTAGCTCTTAGCTCTCTGTGTCTAGTGTAGAACCTTGAGAGAGCTTTTGTGTACTGAGAGTGTTCTTCTTTGTAGATCTTTTCCTCTCAGTCTTTGTTTGGATCAAGCATTGTGCTAGTAGCTTGGTCCAGGGGCGTATCATTCCTTGAACACATTTGTGTGTTAATTCCCTTCGTGTTGAAGGAAGACCTGGGGGTTCCATGGTGTTTTTCCTGTTCGTGTTGAAGGAAGACCTGGAGGATTCCAGGGGGTTGTATTCCTCTTTGGGTCGTGAAGAGAAGACCAGCTACGGTTGGGTGTGTAAGTGTCCTTGAGGGGGAGTGTACCCATGGGTAGTGAATCCTGAGTTGTTGCTTAGGGACTGGACGTAGGACTCCTTTGGAAAGGAGGTCCGAACCAGGATAAAATCTTGTGTAGTGTGATTGCTTGCTTTGTGTTTGTTGTTTTCTTTTCACTAACACTAACAATCATCGAAGTGTCTGTGGTGTGAACATTTTTGTGCACAGGTTTAAATAATCAAAATTTTAGAATCCCATTCACCCCCCCTCTGGGATTGCTTGCTGGGCAACAAGTGGTATCAGAGCTAGTCTCTTCGACAAAGAAGAAGATCCAACGATCTGAAGAGAAAAGATCAAATGGCACCCCAAAATCACTTCGAAGGTCAGTCAGTAAACATGCCACCGTTGTTCGATTGTGAGACTACACATATTGGAAAACAAGAATGGAGTTCTTTCTACAAGGACTTGACTATCAGATCTGGTCAATTGTTGAAGAAGGAGATCTTCTAGTCATGAATGAAAAAGATAAATGGACAGAAGATGACATGAAGAAGATTTCCTTAAACTGCAAGGCCAAAAGCATCCTGTGTTGTGCTCTTAGCAAGAAAGAGTTGAACCACAAATTAGCCTGCAAATCCGCTATGGAAATGTGGGAAAAGTTAAGGATCACTTATGAAGGTACTGAAAAGGTAAAAGAAACAAGAATAGATATTCTGGTAACACAGTATGAGAGATTTCAGATGCAGCCCAGTAAAATAATTACACATATGTATAGTAGATTCACTAACATCACAAATGGATTGGCTGGTCTTGGTAAGACGTATAAGGAAAATCCTAAGGTCCCTACCCACCTCGTGGATCCCAAAGTAACAGCAATAGAAGAGGCTAATGACTTGAAGATGATGTCATTAGAGAAACTCATTGGGTCCCTTATGGCCCATGAGATAAACATGGAGAGGTTAGGAGAATCGTCTAGCAGAAAGAAACATACCAACACTCTCAAAGCAGAAGAAGACACATCAGAAAAAGGCTCATATAGCCAGGAGAGCATGAACAACAACGAAGATGAAGATGCTATGGTATCCAGAAGATTACAACGAATACTAGCCAAGAAAAAGAAATATCAGTCTGGAAGAAGGCACTTCAGGAAGGGAAAAGACTTCAAAAAGCTTGAAGTTAAAGATGCAAAGAAGACTGAACCGATTTGCTATGAATGCAAGAAGCCCGGACATATCAAAGCTGAATGTCCAAAACTGAAGAAAAGCGAGTTCAGAAAGAAAGACAGCTCTAGAAGATTCAGAAGATATAAGAAGAAAGCCATGGCAGCAGCTTGGGACAACAGCAGCGACTCTAACAGTGAGTCGAGCTCCAGTGGAGGAGAAGAAGAAGAGGCCAACCTGGCATTCATGGCTAACATTGACGAAAAGGTAACATCTGACTCGTCCTTTCCTTCATGTAACGAATCTGATTCTGATAATCTTGAAGAAGCTTTTAATGAATTATACTGCAAATATAAAGAGGTATGCAAATCACTAAAAGTCAGTAAGAAAAATACTGCATGTTTAGAAAATACTAATTCAGATCTAAAATCTGAAAATGAACAACTGGAAAAACAAATCACAGAGCTAAAAAGAAGAAACGAATTACTGTGTGAGGACCTGAGAAATAAAAATGAACAATTAGTAAGCTTGGAAAACCAAGAAACAGTGAACAAATTAAAACAGGAAGTTAACACATTAACAATAGAAAATGAAAAATTATCTAGCACACTAGAGAAATTTAGAAATGGCAAAACAACCTTAATACTAAAAGGAGCTAGAAGATCTGGTAGAAAGAAATATAGATTAGGCTATACTCCTCCTGATAATGAAGATACAACAGTATACCCTAAAATATATCCAACACCTAAGTTTATACCCGAACAAGATATTGCATACAAGTCAAACTTTAAATATATTCCAAATGAGAAAATAAGTAAATATCTTGCTGTAGCCATTGCAACAAGTTAGGACACATTAAAATGACATGTCCAACTAAACATAAAATATGGATAATTAAAAAGAAAATTGATGATACTAACCAACCAGGACCCAAAAGATCTTGGGTACCTAAAGCTTAGTGTTTTCATTACAGGTAAACCTTCGAGCATCCAAATGGTACTTGAATAGCGGATGCTCAAGGCACGTGTCAGGGAACAGAAAGCTATTTTCCAATCTTGAAGCTGAAGAAGGAACAGTCACTTATGGAGACAATGGAAAAGGCACTGTGATAGGTAGTGGATCAGTAGGAAGTAAAGGCAAAACCATTATTGAAGATGTTCTATGCGTCAAAGGATTGAAGCATAACCTTATCAGTATCAGCCAACTATGTGATAAAGGACATCAAATCAGATTTCAAGAAACAAAATGCAGCATTATGAAGGATGGTGCAGTCATTTTTGAAGCTAGCAGAGAAAAGAACCTGTATGTACTTTACCTAGAAGAACTAAAGGATTGGGACATATGTCTGGCAACAAATAAAGAGTAGTCAACAGAACTATGGCACCAAAGACTGGGTCACTGCAGCTTGGATGGCATGAGAAAGTTGATTAAGAGAAGCTTAGTGGAAGGTCTACCCAAGGTAAGTGCAAAAATGAATGGTGTCTGTGGACCGTGTGCAAAAGGAAAGCACACCAAGTCATCCTTCAAGTCAAAGACTGTGGTAACTACCTCTAAACCCTTAGAACTTCTACATATGGATCTATTTGGGCCAATGAGAACCACAAGTCTCGGAGGAAAGAACTTTTGATTTGTTATAGTAGATGACTTCTCCAGGTTTACATGGGTATCCTCTTTGGAGCATAAGGACGATACATTCGACAGCTTTGTCAGCTTCAGTAAGAAGGTGCAGAAAGACAAGAAGCACAACATTATTGGTATTCGATCAGACCACGGAGGAGAATTTCAGAATGAGAAATTTTCCAAATTCTGTGATGATCAAGGGATAGAGCATAACTTCTCAGCACCAAGGACACCACAACAAAATGGAGTTGTTGAGAGGAAGAATAGAACTCTATTGGATATGGCTAGGACAATGCTATCAGAATATGATTTGCCAAGATATTTTTGGGCCGAAGCCGTCAACACAGCATGCTATATCATCAACAGAGTAATGATCAGGCCAATCCTAAAGAAGACTGCATACGAATTATTCAAACAAAAGAAGCCTAAAATCAGTCACTTCAGAACCTTCGGGTGTCCATGCTTCATCCACAACAACGGAGAGACATTGGTAAGTTAGATTCAAAATCAGATGAAGGTATAATCATGGGGTATGCTTCTAAACCTAAAGGATATAGAGTATTCAATAAGCGTAGTTTATTAATTGAGCAGACAGTACATGTTATCTTTGATGAGACTAACGCTTCCTTGAGAGAGGAAGAAGATAGTGATGCTGATGATGTAGAAAAGTTGTCCAAGTAATTAAAGAACACATCCATCGAGGATAAGGAAGATCCACCCTTGGAAGATCTACAACAAAAGGATACATCACACGATAATCTTCCAAAAGAATGGAGGTATAAGAAAGATCACCCACTGAAAAACATCATTGGTGATCCATCGGTTGGGGTAAGAACCAGAGGTAATATAATTCTTTGTGACTACATAGCTTTTGTATCTCAAATAGAGCCTAAGACAGTCTAGGAAGCACTCACTAATGAATCTTGGATATTAGCCATGCAAGATGAACTTAATCAGTTCAAGAGAAACTATGTATGGTCACTTGTTCCGAGACCATCAGATCATCCTGTGATTGGCACCAAATGGGTGTTCAGGAACAAACTGGATGAAGCTAGTGTGATCACAAGAAACAAGGCCAGACTGGTAGCTCAAGGCTATTCCCAACAGGAAGGCATAGATTTTGATGAAACCTATGCACTAGTAGCTAGAATTGAGGCAATTAGGATTTTACTTGCATATACTTCTGCATTAAATTTAAAACTCTTTCAAATGGATGTAAAATCTACTTTTCTAAATGGTTTTATAAAGGAGGAAGTTTATGTAGAACAACCTCCCGGTTTTGATGATATTGATTTTCCAAATCATGTATTTAAGTTGCATAAAGCTTTATATTGTTTGAAACAAGCACCAAGAGCATGGTATGAATGTTTAAGTGCATTTTTATTGAACCATGGTTTTATTAGAGGTCAAGTGGATAGTACATTATTTATTAAGTCTAAAGTCAAACATGTATTGCTTGTAGAAATTTATGTAGATGATATAATATTTGGTTCTACTGACGAATCTCTTTGCAAGTATTTTGAAAAGTTTATGCTGGGAGAATTTGAAATGAGCATGATGGGGGAGCTCAATTACTTCCTCGGACTGCAAATCAAGCAAGAAAAGAAGGATCACATATCTGTCAAGCTAAATACACCAAAGAACTACTAAAGAAGTTTGGATTTGAAAACGCCAAGTCACTGTCAACACCAATGAGCACATCAACAAGGCTAGACAGTGATAAAGATGGTAAGAAAGTAGATCAGAAGCTTTATAGAGGTATGATAGGTTCATTACTTTATTTAATAGCAAGTAGACCTGATATATTGTTTAGTGTATGCATGTGTGCTAGGTATCAGGCAGACCCTAGAGAGTCTCACTTACTAAGAGTCAAAAGAATTTTTAGATACCTGTCTAGAACTCATGACTTAGGTCTGTGGTATCCAAAATCATGCAAAATTAATTTAGTAGGATACTCTGATGCTGACTACGCTGGATGCAAAATAGATAGAAAAAACACCAGTGGTTGTTGTCAATTTCTTGTAGGATGTCTGATATCATGGTCCTCAAAGAAGCAAAATTCAGTAGCACTATCTACAACTGAAGCTGAGTACGTGGCTGCTGGAAGCTATTGTATACAACTCTTATGGATCAAACAACAGCTTGAGGATTTTGGACTAAATATCAAGTCAATTCCCTTGCTGTGCGACAACACCACTGTGATTAATCTCACCAAAAATCCAGTACAGCACTCAAGGATAAAGCATATAGAGGATAGATATCATTTTATTCGTGATCATGTAGCAAATGATAATATAGATATTTCCTTTATTGATACTCAAAATCAGTTAGCAGACATCTTCACAAAGGCCTTACCCGAAAAGAGATTTACGTCTCTTAGAAGGGAATTAGGCATGTGAAGTTTGTGATAGATTTGTCTGTAAATAACTGAAATAACAATTATTTCAGAATATCAATTATTTTTCCTCTTGAAATTAAGCAAATTCTTTAAATATTGCTTGCTTCATAGTTATCTTTGACGGTTCGTATTTTAAAAGGATTTATTCCTGTCGAACTAGTCTTTTGTCGTTTTATGTCATTATGGCATTTCCCTCTTTTATCTGATAAAAACCCGAAATCTGTGCCATACCGATTCTCTTCCCTCTCTCTTCTCCTTCAACTTGCCTGAGATGATAACCCTATCGACTCCGGCATCGACTCCCTGTGATTTCAAAGCCTCCATCTCTTTCCCGCAAGAAATTTCTCGGGGGCTTCTGTTCCAATCTCCATTCCAATCATCCAGAACCTTTCACCATTCAAATCCATGTCCGTTTCTGGAGTTTCCGACAGCATCGGGGGCTATGGAGCTGCGCTCCTCACCGCCGAGCAGCAAGAGAGGTTTACCACTGTGAAGACCAAGCTATGCGGGAACAAAGCAGTGGATATTGTGGATTTGGAGAGGAATGGGATGCACAACATCATTGCAGCTATGGAATGGTTGAAATGGATGAAGATGGCAACCCTGTCAAGGTGAGTTATCCAGACCTGGTAAAGGCGTTTTATGTTTGCTTGAAGACCGAAGAGGATGGGTCTTTGACATCCACTATCAAGGGAACCCAGATTAGGATCACATATTCCTTATTGGAATCTTTGTTTGGAGTTTGCACCACCGGTCACAGTGGAATACACACTGTCGACATCCAGGCGAAGGGTCTAGGGATTGTTGGTCCCGAGTTCAGATTGAAGGACGGAAAGATAGACATCAACCAGTTGAATGCTTTCAATCACCTATTGCACTTTATAGTCTGTCAGATACTGGTTCCTAGGAGTGCCACCTTCTCTACATGTACAAAGGCGGACTCCGATATGATGTTCTAGGCTATCCAGAACCAGAGTATAAACATGGCTGAAGTGATTTTAGAAAGAATGAAGTTTACTCATGCTCAAGTTTGGGACAAGAAGAGTAAGTTGAATGTGTCCCTTCCCTACACCCATTTGCTAACCAAAATTTTCCAACATTTTGGTATTAATCTGTCTGGGGCGGTGTCAGAAAAGATGGGGCAGGCCATTTGCAGCAAAAACGTGAAGAAGAGTGGATTTTATTTGGTTGGTGGTATGTGGACCAAGACCTCAGTGGCTGAGGGTGAGTCCATCATTGGCGAAGCCCAAGAAGTCCAAGTAGAGGCAGTTCTAGAAATAGTAGCAGCAGTAGTACCAGATGCTCAAATTGAGCAAGAAGATGCAAGGGCAGAAGCGCCAAGCATTCAAGAACAACAGGTACAAATACCTGTGGTTCAAGAAGAATCAGCAGCGGCAGCAGTAGCAGATGTCCAAGGCAGTGAAGCAAAAATCAGAATTGAAGACTCAATGGCAAGCAGCAGCAGGATTGAGGATATTCCTCAAGATTTCATCGAACCCATTGAGCAAATTAGAGAGGTTGTGCCTCCCTCCTCTCGAGTAGCTTCAATACTTTGAGATGTGCTGGACTCTATAACCAGCACTCATGTGGAGCCAGAGATCGTAGTTGATCGAGCTGCAGAGGGAGACATTGTGATGGAGAAAGCTCCCATTCAGAGGGAGCAAAATGTTGTGTCTGAGGATGTGGCATCAGGCCACACTGATGATGTTGTCATGAAGGATGCTCCTATTGAGGGGGAGCAGTCAATTGAGATGGAAGCAACATCTCAGAGGGAGCACACTGCTAGTGTCCCCGTTGATGATCAGCTCAGAGAAGGCATTGTGAAGAGTGCCTCAGATGATGTAAATGATGATCATGTGGAGCCCGTTGCATGGGCAAGCAGCAAAGGGAAAGAAGCAACTTCTGGGATTCCCCTCCTTACCAGGAAGCCTCATAGGAGGCAAGGCAGAAGAAATTGAAGATCAACATGAAGCCCATTATTGAAAGATTGGATGAACAAGGAAAGATTCTGTGCTCTGTGCAATCTGATATTGTTTCTATCTTTATAAGCCATAGTACTTCAGCTAAGAAGATGGGCATGGTGAGAAATGCAGTTAGATGGGTGCGCAATGAGCTTATTAGCATTAAGAAGTCTATTGCTACACTTGCAGATTTGGTGAGGGTGCAGTCCACAAATGCCCCTCCTACTCCTTCTCCTGCAGAACCAGTCCGTAGTTCTGGGCCTTCAGAGGCTAGGCAACAAGATGCTAGGCCATCAGGGCCAATTTCAGAAGAACCAACAGAGCCATCCGGGCCACAGGTTGTTGAAGAGGTAGAAACTGCAGTGCAGGATCATGCTGAAGCTATAAAGACTGGGCCACCAGGGCCAATAGAGGATGTTTCTGGGCCAACAGGGCCAGTGGTTTTTGAGGGTGAGATTCCAAGAGTAGAAGAACCAGCTGTAGCTCCAGAAGCCCTTGATCCTTCTCCTTTTGCAACTCCGGCCCCTCCTTCACCACCATCATCGTCCACAGCACCACCAGCACCTATCCCTTTCAAACAACCCATGACTTGCACCATCTCATCTCCAACACCATTTCTTTCTGAATCCTCCTCATCTCTTGCCACCTCCACATCACTTCCTCCACCTTCTCCTATCAATGAAAACCCTCCAGCCTCCTCCTCAGCTAGAGCCTCATCCTCTTCTGGTCCCTCTTCAGCTGGACCATCCATCATACCTCCTCTTACACGTCAGTCATTTCTTCATCCTCCTACTCCTCCCTCCTTTGTTATCTTTATACCTAAAAGTGCACAACTTGAAGGTCATTTTATCAAAAAATTCGAGGATGAGTTGGAAATTACCACAATCCGCTCAGTCTTGGAAGTTGGTTCTCATGTCCATAGAACTAACTCTCTTACTTCTAATCCTTCTTCTAAAAAGAGAAAACTCTCCAACCTCTTGCTCTTCCTAAATTTCCACCTCTCTGGTTCTCTCTCACTGTTGAGAATTGAAGAAAACCCATCTATTATGAATATCTCCAGAAATGTATCCTTGCCACCATTTTTGGTGTTCCTCATCTTAATCTAACTGATCATCTCAATGTTGTTCTTCCCTATTGCCACATCTCCAAAGCTGATCAATCTAAAATCTTCCAAATGGTTGAATGCAAATCTGAAGATCAGTGGGCCAAGGGGCACAAGGCTCTCTATAGGAAGTTTCTACTTGCGAAGTCCGATCGGTTTCCACCCCGGGATTCCAAACTCACTCTCTCTGAGTGGTTTGTCATTCATCACAAGTCTACCTGGGCACCCTTCATTCAAAAGGAAGTAAAGCTCATCCGGTACTTCCAGCTCTTCAATGACTATCGTTATCTTCATAATTTGCCTGAAGTTCAGTTGGGTCAATTCCAGGGAGCTGTTGCTTTGCTTAGAGTTGAAAGCCCAGTTAACTGTTCTTTCAAAGTGGATTTCGCTACCCTGAAAATACCAAAAATTGTGTTTCTCCCCAAACTGCATTCCTTGGTCATGGAATCATCTGTTGGTCCTATTATTTTTGAGAGATTTGCTCGCGTAATGGGAAGGATCTCAGCTCAGTAGGGTCATCTCCCTTCCTTCCAAAGATTCCTCTTCCGGGAATTTCACCTAGGCCATATCACATCTGAGGTTCTTGCACTTCTTTTATCTGAATGTGAAAGGCTATCGCCCACTGATTGGGAAAAGCATTACAACCAGTTTGCCCTTTAGCTGGCCGCTTTGAACAGTTCCTTGTTTAAGGCAGGCAAGCCTTCTCTCTCAACTGAAGCCTTCTTAGATTTAAATTCCATCAATCTAGTTCAAGAGCCCTATGCTCAGTGGGTAGCATGGTATACACTTTTTGTGGCTTTGAAGAAAGATCTCCTGCAGTATCAGATCCACTATCCTGTCAAAATCAACCAATTTCTTCGTTTGCCAGTTTTGGATCTTTCACTACCTTCAAGGTCTCTCTTGGCATCGATGAATATGGCACCTTTATAGAGGCTCAGCGCCAACTTCACATCAAAAGAATGCTTCCTGTCATGGGGTCATCTTATTCTATTGCTTTTGGGGTTTTTCAGGCCTATTTTTAGGAGCAGGAACGCAAGGCTTTGCCCATTATTAACGACATGCCTCTCTTCTGTCTCCTGCTTTCTACCTCCCTGTAACCCCTCAAGATAAATAGAAACGTTCCTTGATCTCCCTTATCTTTTCTCCTTTCTTCTTTGTCTTAGTATGGTATCTTTTTGCTTAATGACAAAAGGGGGAGAAATCTAGTGTTTCTGAAATACATTTCTCATTTTTTATTTCTGCGGATTACTGAAATTTATTTCATGAACATCTATGAATTTTGTTATGTTTTGTCATCACCAAAAGGGGAGATTGATGATCAGTTTATCCCCATGTATTTTAGATAAATTACATATCTATTTTGGTGAATAACAAAACTAAAATAAAGGCTAATCTAACAAGTTTTCTATGAAGTTTAAGTACAGGAAATAAATCAAAGGAAGTCAAGCAAAACCTGTAAGTATTTTTATCCTGAAGCATTTTAAGTTTAAAGCATATAAATTTTCTAAGTACACATTGATTTCTCTAAATGTTATGACGATTTAGATCTCAGAACGATTCGCTAAGTGATCTCATCGATTTCGATCTCAGAACGATTCGCCAACGTGATCACATCAATTTCAATCTCAGAACGATTCGCTAAGTGATCGCATCGATTTTAATCTCAGGACGATTTGCTAAGTGATCGCATCAATTTCGATCTCAGAACGATTCACTAAGTGATCGCATCGATTTCGATCTCAGAACGATTCGCTAAGTTATCGCATCGATTTCGATCTCAGGATGATTCGCTAAGTGATCGCATCGATTTGATAAGTGAGAACAACGATTTGCTCTCACATCGATTTTATTTCACATCAATTTGATAAGTGAGAACAACGATTTGCTCTCACATCGATTTTGTTTCACATCGATTTGGTAAGTGAGAACAACGATTTGCTCTCACATCGATTTTGTTTCACATCGATTTGGTAAGTGAGAACAACGATTTTCTCTCACATCTATTTTGTTTCACATCGATTTGATAAGTGAGAACAACGATTTGCTCTCACATCGATTTTGTTTCACATCGATTTGATAAGTGAGAACAATGATTTGCTCTCACATCGATTTTCTTTCACAACGATTTGGTAAGTGAGAACAATGACTTGGTCTCACAATGATTGCTCTCTCACAACGATTCGATATGTTCCACATCGATTTGGTATTTACATCGATTCGATAAGTCACAACAACGACTTGGTCTGTGTAACGATTCGGTAAAATAAAACAACGATTTGGTCATAATGACTCGTTCACAACGATTTCATAAGTGATTCTCACAACGTTTTCATATAACGACTTGGTATTCAAATATTTTGACAAGTCAAAGTCATCCCGCGTATTTCTCTTTCATCCATGCATTAAATATAACCGTACATTTCTCTGCACGATGCATGTCCAGATATCTTCTATTCTTATGCTCCTCCATGTAATATCTTTTTGGAAAGAAAAATAGAATTTCCATTTTGATGTATTCTCACTCTAATGTTGACTGACAACAAGAGACAGCTTAGCTGTCTACGTTTCAGCATTTAATGTGTGCTGGTCTCTGACAGCATGACTCCATACAACGTTGGATAAAGTAGAACCTGGAGAATATCAAGAAGGATTTTCTTCTTACGTGCATGGAACGCAAAGAACTGTTGACTATAAAGGAAAGCCATGCAGTCTAACGTTCTCTGAACATAGAGACAACAAATACTTCAATGGCTACATTTTTCAAAGAAGATATAAATAGAAGACTGGTGCCAACGTGAAAAGATATATCTTGAGAATTCAAAAAATCAGCAAGCACTATAGAAGAGCTCAAGTCTCACTCCATCGTTTTGTTGTAGCTCTTAGCTCTCTGTGTCTAGTGTAGAACCTTGAGAGAGCTTTTGTGTACTGAGAGTGTTCTTCTTTGTAGATCTTTTTCTCTCAATTTTCGCTTCACATCAAGCATTGTGCTAGTAGCTTGGTCCAGGGGCGTATCATTCCTTGATCACATTTGTGTGTTAATTCCCTTCGTGTTGAAGGAAGACCTGGGGGTTCCAGGGTGTTTTTCCCTTCGTGTTGAAGGAAGACTTGGAGGATTCTAGGGGGTTGTATTCCTCTTCAGGTCGTGAAGAGAGGACCAGTTGTGGCTGGGTGTGTAAGTGTCCTTGAGGGGGACTGTACCCTTCGGTAGTGAATCCTGAGTTGTTGCTTAGGGACTGGACGTAGGACTCCTATGGAAAGGAGGTCCAAACCAGGATAAAATCTTGTGTAGTGTGATTGCTTTCTTTGTGTTTGTTGTTTTTTTTTCACTAACACTAACAATCATCGAAGTGCCTGTGGTGTGAACATTTTTGTGGACAGGTTTAAATAATCAAATTTTTAGAATCCCATTCACCCCCCCCTCTGGGCTTGCTAGCTGGGCAACATGTATCTCAAATTGAGCCTAAGACAGTCAATGAGGCCCTGTCTAATGAATCTTGGATTCTAGCCATGCAAGATGAACTTAATCAGTTCAAGAGAAACCAAGTTTGGTCCCTTGTTCCGAGACATCAGATCATCCTGTGATTGGTCCCAAATGGGTGTTCAGGAATAAATTGGATGAAGCTGGTGTTATCACTAGAAATAAGGCTAGACTGGTTGCTCAAGGCTATTCTCAAGAGGAAGGCATAGATTTCGACGAAACATATGCACCAGTGGCTAGACTTGAAGCTATTCGAATTTTACTTGCTTATGCATCTGCATTGGATTTAAGACATTTTCAAATGGATGTAAAATCATCATTTTTAAATGGATATATAAAGGAGGAAGTCTATCTAGAACAACCTCCTGGTTTTGATGATGTAGATTTTCCAAATCATGTTTTTAAATTGCACAAAGCATTATATGGTTTAAAGCAAGCACCTAGAGTATGGTATGAAAGACTTTGTACATTTTTGTTAAACCATGATTTTATCAGAGGACAGGTAGATAGCACATTATTCATTAAATCAAAGATAAAAAATATATTACTCGTGTAAATTTATGTAGATGATATCATGTTTGGATCTACTGACGAATCCTTGTGCAAGTATTTTGAGAAGCTCATGCAGGGAGAATTCGAAATGAGCATGATGGGAGAGCTCAACTACTTTCTTAGCCTACAAATCAAGCAAGGTAAGGAAGGTACACATATCTGTCAAGCAAAATACACCAAAGAGTTGTTGAAGAAGTTTGGATTCGACAATGCCAAACCACTGTCCACTCCAATGAGTATATCCACTAGGTTAGATAGTGATAAGGAAGGTAAGAAAGTTGATCAAAAACTTTATAGAGGTATGATATGATCATTATTTTATTTAACAGCTAGTAGACCTGATATTTTATTTAGTGTATGCATGTGTGCAAGATATCAGGCAGATCCTAAGGAATCCCACTTAATTTCTGTTAAAAGGATTTTTAGATATTTAGCTAAAACTCATGATCTAGGTCTGTGGTATCCAAAATCATGTGAAACTAGCTTAGTTGGATATTCTGATGCTGACTATGCTAGATGCAAGGTAGATAGAAAAGAGCACTAGTGGTAGTTGTCAATTTCTTGCAGGATGCTTGATTTCATGGTCTTCGAAGAAGCAAAATTCAGTAGCACTATCAACAGCTGAAGCTGAGTACGTAGTTGCTGGGAGTTGTTGCACTCAACTCTTATGGATAAAACAATAGCTTGAAGACTATGGATTGCACATCAAGACCATCCCATTGCTATGCGACAACACAAGTGCGATAAATCTCACCAAAAATCCAGTTCAGCACTCTAGAACCTAACATATAGAGGTTAGATATCATTTCATTAGAGATCATGCAGCTAATGACAATATAAAAATTTCTTTTATAGATACTTTAAATCAGTTGGCAGACATCTTTACAAAGGCCTTACCTGAAGAGAGATTTACATCTCTTAGAAGAGAATTAGGCATTTGTAATTTGTAATAGATACGTTTGCATGAAACTGAAATAATAAATTTCAGAATAATATTTATCCCTCTTGCCTTAAGTTAAGTGAATTCCTTATTTCTTGTAGAATACATTCTTTATTATTTATGTAATCCTCTCTGCTTTTGTCATTATTCGCATTTATTGCTCTGTCATTTCAAAAGTGCCTTTATGTCCTACCGTTAAGGCCCAAAATCCATGCCTTATCGATTTCATCTCTCTCTCTCTCTTCTCGTTCAACTTGCCTGGAGCAATAAAACCCTATTGATTCCAGACCTCTCTTTGTGTGATTTCAATGAATCTCTCTATTCCCGACAATATTTCTTGAGGGCTTCTGTTCCATTCCTTCCCACGATCCTCCAGAAACTTTCCTTGTTCTTTTCCATGGCGGCTTCTGGGAGTTCCGGCACCATTGGTGGTTACAGCATCATCTTCCTCACAACGGAGCAGCAGGAAAGGTTTGCAGCAGTGAAGACCAAGTTGTGTGGTAACAAGGCAGTAGATATTACAGATTTAGAGAAGAATGGGATGCATAATATCGTGGAAGTCATAGAAAGATTGAAATGGTCGAGAATGGTCACAGTTTTTGAGTCAAGTTATCCGGACCTAGTCAAGGCGTTCTACACATGCCTGAATGTAGAAGAAGACGGATCCCTCTCCTCCTCAGTAAAAGGTACACCTATCCACATCACCTATGATCTATTGGAGAGGGTTTTTGGTGTGTCTACCGTTGGTCGCAGTGGAGTAAACAGTGTAGATATTCATGCCAAGGGGCTAGGCATTATTGGAACTGAGTACAAATTAAAGGATGGAAAGATAGATATCAATAAGCTCAATGCGTTCAATAGGATTCTTCACTTCATAGTCTGCCAGATTCTTGTACCAAGAAGTGCCACTTTTTCAACCTGCTCTAAAGTCGATTCTGATATGATGTTTTGGGCAATTCAAAATCAAGACATTAATATGGCTAAAGTGATGATTGAAAGAATGAGATTTGCTGCAGAAATGTTATGGGATAAGAAGAATAAGCTAAATGTCTCACTCCTTTATGCCCATTTGTTGACAAGGATATTCAAGCATTTCAGTATTGATTTGAACAGAGAAGTGATGGAGAAGATGGGGCAACCTATTCAGTCCAGGAACCTAAAGAAGAGTGGATTTTCACTAGTAGGGGGTGTTTGGACAAAGGCCTCCATGGCAGAAGGAGAGGCTATTATAGGTGAAGCTACTATAATCCCAGAAATTCCAGCTGTCCAAGAAGATGAAGAAGAAGCCAGACTTGAAGAACCAGTGGCAAGTGCTAGAAGAATAGAACATATTGATCCTGAGCACATTGAGCTCATTGGGCAGCCATCTGAGGTTGAGACCCCTCGACAGTTATTGCATCTGTATTAGAAGAAGTGTTGGAAACTGTCGCTAGTATTCAGGGGGAGCAGGAAGAAATTCATGAAGAAATCCCTCCAAATTTTCCTGCTGAAATTGCAAGTGTGGAAATTGACCAGAGAGCAGTTGTTTCAGAAGATGTTGCACCAGGACACATAGAAAAAAATCTTGTAGAAAATATTGCTGTAGCAAGGTCAGAAGATGTGGCACCCGGCCACAAACAGGATATTCAGATGAAAGATGCTCCAGCTCAGGGGGAGCATGTGGTTGAAAAGGAAGCAGAAACTCAGGGGGAGCCCACAATGAATGCCCTCGTTGATCAATTTCAAGAAGGTCTCATTGCAAGTTCATCTAATTCTGATGATGATGTTGTTGTGGAGCCTGTTAGAGGCCCAACAGTGAAAGGCAAGGGTATGGCCTCAAAGATCCCATTGCTTACTAGAAAGGCACACCACAGATCCAAGAAGAAGAAGCTAAGAGTGAACCTGAAGCCTATAATTGACAGATTAAATGCTCAGGGAGAGATGTTGTGCTCCTTGAAAAATGAAGTGTCTTCAATTTTCATAAGCCAAAGCACAAGAGCCAATGAGATTAGAGCAGTAAAAAATGAGCTCCGGGGATTGAAAAGTGAGTTGGGGAGCCTGAAGCACTTAGTAGTAGATCTTTCAGATTTTGTGAGGGCGCAACTGCCTATTTCTGCCCCTTCTACTCCCACTCAACCCATGCCAGAGGGCAGTTCAGGGCCATCAGGGACAAGAAATGAAGAGGAAGTCCGGCCATCAGGGCCAATTGGTGTTGAGGTATCAGGGCCATCACGGCCAATTGATGAAGAAGTTATCCGGCCACCAGGGCCATCAGTTGGAGTGTCTGGGCCATCAGGGCCATTGGAGTTAGAGGCCGAGCAAGTCAAGAGTCAAGAACCTGTAGAAGAGGCTGTGCTCCCAAAGCCACCTATTTCTTCTCCCCTTCCGACTCTAGCTCCTCCTTCTCCACCTTCATCATCCACTACTCCTCCAGCCCCTGCCACCTTCAAACAACCTCTTCCTAAACACATTTCCTTCCCAACACCATTTCCTACCACCTCTTCTTCTCCTCCTATGTCCTCCACTTCCATTCCTCCTCCCACATTTGAGGTTCCTCCAGCCTCCTCTTCAGCTGGATCCTCATCTCCCGGTCCATCCACAGCTAGACCATCTGTACCACCTCCTCCTACTTCTTATTCTTTTCTTCATCCTTCTACTCCTCCCTCTTTTGTTACCATTATTCCAGAGGGTGCTCAACTAGAAGGCCACATCGTACAGGATATCAAAGATGAGTTTAAAGTAGCCATTCTTTGCTCAGTCCTGGCTGTTGGCACTCATGATCATAGGACAGGCTCTTCTAGTCCTGCTCCTAAAAAGAGGAAAATCTCTAAAGACCTTGCACTTTCTTCTGAACCTCGCTTTCCTCCTCTTTGGTTTTCTCTTTCTGTTGAAAATAGAAGGAGATCCTTATATTGTGAATTCCTACAGAAATGTACATTTGCCACCATTCATGGCCTCCCTCATCTTAACCTCACTGATCATCTTACCATTGTTCTCCCTTTCTCTCCCATGTCCAAAGCTTATCAATCCAAAGTCTTTTCCATGGCTGAGTCTAAGACTGAAGATCGGTGGTCCAAGAGTCATCAGTCTCTCTACAGGAAATTCTTGTTTGTAGGATCTGATCGATTCCCACCCAGAGATCACCCACTCACTCTCTCTGAGTGGTTTGTTATTCATCACAAGAACACCAGGGGACCCTTCATCCAGAAGGAAATCAAGCTCATCCGGAACTTTCAGATGTTCAATGACTGCATATTTGTCAACAACTTGCCTGAAGTCCAGTTTGGTCAGTTCTGGGGAGCCATTGCACAGTTGAGGACTGAAAACCCAGTCAATACCCCCCTCTAGGTAGATTTTACTACTCTAAAGCTCCCAGAGGTTGTCTTTCTCCCCAAGCTTCATTCCTTGGTCATGGATTCTGAAGTAGGTCCCATCATTTTTGAGAGATTTGCTAGAGTCATGGGCAGAATCTCAGTTCAGAAGGGCCACCCCTTGCTTTCCACAGATTCCTATTCAGAGAATACCATAGGGGATATATCAAATCCAATGTGCTTGCTCCCCTCTTGTCTGAGTGTGAGAGGCTCTGTCCATATGATTGGGAGAAGCACTACAACCAGTCTGCTCAGTAGCTAGCCAATCTAAAAAAATCATTGTTTAACTCTGGGAAACCGACTCTTTCAGCTGAAGAATTTTTGGATCTCAACTCCATCCATCTTGTTCAAGATTCGTTTGCCATTTGGGTTGAAAGGTATACGGTTTTCGTTGCTCTAAAAAAGGAACTGAAGGAGCACCAGATCTTCTATCCAATTTCTATTGACCAGTTCTTACAGCATGGTAGTTTGGAACCTCCAGCTCTTAGAAGATTTCTCTTGGCAAAGATGAATATGCCAACTTCCTAGAAGCTCAAAGGCAACTCCATGTCCAGCGAATGGTTCCTATTATGGGGCCTTCCTACACTATTGCTTGTGGTGTTTTCCAACTTCATTTTGAAGAGCAGGAACTCAAGGCTTGGCCCATCATTACTCGCCATGCCTCCCTCTTGTCACCTGCCTTCTACATTTCTGTACCCCCTAAGTAATCAATATAGTGTTGATTGGCTCCATTTATCTTTCTTCTCTTCTTTTTGCTTAATGACAAAAAGGGGGAGAAAATAACACACTCTGAAATACTTATCTACAAATTTTAAATTTATCCAGAAAATTTACTTAAGTTTATTTCAGCACATTACGTGTTATATTTTATTATGTTTTGTCATCACCAAAAAGGGGGAGATTGATGATCAGTCCATCATAATTTATTTTTTATATGCATTTTTTGGTGATTAACAAAACCTTAACAAAGATGTTCTAACAATCTTTTATGAAGTTCCTCCACAGGAAATTTAGTCAAGCTAAATCTATAAGTAATTCTGATACACTGTTATTTAAAGCTTAAAGCATACAGTCATTCTAAGTACACATCGATTTCCTTGATAGAACATCAGTTTCTTTAGAAAATCAACAATTTCGTCTCACATCGATTTCGTAAGTGAAACAACGATTTCGGTCTCATATCGATTCCATAAGTCACTTAAACAACGATTCGATAAGTAAAACAACGATTTGGTCGCTGTAACGATTCCACAAGTAGAACAATGATTTGGTCGCTATAACGATTCGATAAGTAAAACAACGATTTGGTCGTTGTAACGATTTGATAAGTGAAACAACGATTTGGTCGCTGTAACTATTCGATAAGTAAAACAACGATTTAGTCGCTGTAATGATTCGATAAGTGAAACAACGATTTGTTCGCTGTAAAGATTTGATAAGTGAAACAACAATTTGGTCGCTGTAACGATTTGATAAGTGAAACACCAATTTGGTCGCTGTAACGATTCAGTAAGTTAAACAAGGATTTGATCGCTATAACGATTTGTTACCACTTCAACATCAATTTGCTCAAACAACGATTTGTCTTAGTCAAAGAATGATTTGCTCAAACAACAATTTGCTCTTACTTGAATAACGATTTGCCTTAGTCAAATAACGATTTACTTGGACAACGATTTCATTATTCACATCAACATAAAGTTTCATTTATATATGGATTATGATTTTGAAATCGATTTCTCATATACAACAACACTCTTCATTATGATTTTGGTTTAAATGAATTATCATGCATTTCATTATTATTATCTTCTCAGATATTCCTGATAATGACCATACTATTCAAACATATTTTCAAAACTCTGTGGAGTTCAAGTCTTCCCGCGTATACTAAGTTTTTGATCATTTCACACAAAATCCTCTTGCTTATTTGATATATCGCATAGAGTCTTGATTTGTGTGATGACATGATATCCTTTCTAGTTTAAGCATACCATTATTCTGCACGTCTACCAGGGTTGACTGACAACGTAGACAAAAAGGAGTTGTCTAGGTATCTGTGTTTAATGCATGCAGGGCTTTTGTAGTAAAGCACGTCAAAGATGGATCTGTCAACCTGTCGAAAGGATAAAAGATTTAGAAAATCTTTCCTAAGGATGCAAGGACCAATCCAAGCGCTTATAGCCGTAGGCTCATCTCCACATGCCTACGACCAGTCTCTCTAACCAGCATGAAGCTTTGAGACAATGGGCATCTGAACGGCTACTTCAACGGTCAAAATAATTTGCAGAAGATAAAAAGAAGACTGATGACACTATGACAATACACACAAGTGATATACACTGAGCAACACACAAAGAATCGATCAAGCATTTGCAAGCATCAGCAAGAAGAGCTCATTCCTTTCAGCGCACCAACCTTTAGCTCTCAGCTCTCTGTGTTTCATTTGCTTAGGCTTTGGAGAGCTAGTGTAGTTCTAAGAGATTTTCGTGTTGCAAATCTTTGTCTCTCAGGTTCAGCCTCAAATCAAGCAATCTCTTATAAGCTTGGTCTAGAGGCCTTTCACCTTTTTACACAATTTTCTATGTGTTCCTCTTCGGTTGTTGAAGAGAAGACCTGTAGGAAACAAGTGGTTATTATTCCCTTCATTGAAGAAGGAAGACCTGTTGCATCAGGTGTTGGTTTGTACCTCTTCGGGGTTAGAAGAGAAGGTCAGTTGCTGCTGGATGTGTAAGTGTCCTTAAGGGGGACAGTACCCTTATTTAGTGAAATCTCAAGTTGTTGCTTGGGGACTGGATGTTGGACTCTTTGGGATAGGAGGTCCGAACCAGGATGAAAATCTTCTGTGTTGTGTGTTTGCTTATTTGTCTTCACTCTCACTAACACTAACTATCGATCTTAGTGTTTTTCTGTTAAGTGTTTTTATTGACATGTTTTAATTTAAAAAGAGCGTTTAGAAATCCATTCACCCCCCTCCCTCTGGGCTTGCTATCTGGGCAACATACTTCCCTTTAGTAGCATTTTCCCACAGATGGTGCCAAATGTTACCGTATGTAACATAGGTCGGCTCAGGCTGAGGTGACCGCCGAGGTGTTGCCGAAGAATGAACCGAGTCGACCAAAACGATGAACCATTTCGGAGGCGCGCTTGGCCGACATGAGACACTTGTTCCGAGCTCTCGAGGTGACCTACAAAGCCTGCCGAGAGGCCTTAGCGAGGAGACACTCTGACACTCTTGTCAGTCGCTAGCCGAGAAGTGGGGCCTAACCTATCGAATAGAACAACATACCTGCACCTATGGAGTGTCTACCTCTTTTATAGGGTTAGGATACCCGTATGATAGCTGGATGACTCCGTGGATCTCATAGGGGATCTATGTGATTGACGCCGGACCGTGGTCACATTTGGCGTGCCAGGTCGCTTAGATCGTGGTCTTAATGGCTACGGTTAACGAACCTACGATCCTCGGATGTTACCTTGCTAGTTATTGCTTTGTCTGTTATGCGAGTTGTACTTCAAGAATATCGTGGACGCATTGGGCTCCGTTTCAATCAAGGTGGAGCTGAGTAATACTCTCCCTTGGCTAAGCTCACGTTGTCGGCACAAGGGAAATCTGGAGGACGCCTTAGCTGACGTGTCCATCGGACTAGATGACAACAGGATCTGGTACTTTAGGAGGTCGGCCAAGCCGTATTTCTGTCCGACCCATGGGGATCCGATCTAGGCTTTTCGTGTCGTTTGCCTAGAATATGTCAAACCAATCCATGTCGATACGTCCTAGTCGGAGATTCAGCCGATCTGCTGGGAACCCCCTGTATCAGTCTACATATATAATATGATAAAATAATATGCTAACATATAACTATAGCATTCACTCATGGTACATATTCTGACACCTTTCATACTTCCATTCTAGCATGACAATTCTTAATTTAACATGAAGCACAATACTATCGTGTGGCTATGTAACATTCAAATATAAAGCATGTGGATTACCTTACTAATCTGAAAGCTAACTATTATGCATGTTATGTAATTATCTTTTAACAACATGGAACGACATTGAAGCACATGCTTTTGTAGTAAAAGACAATATCATAACAAGATCCACACTAAGGCTATCATGTATGCATTAATCAATTATACATAAATTTGTTTCAGAATTAATCATTCCCATTCATGTAGCATTCATTCATTTCAGAAATACTTTTCTCATTCATGTACAATCATTCATCCTATCATTTCATTTACAATAACAGTATTCCAGAAATGCCGAGACACAACCCTAACCACCACTAGAGGCCAGTCAACCAGTCATTCATTCACTTATCACCTAGGCAATGGTGAATAAGTCTTGGTTATTGCATAAAACCAGGGGAAGCTCTCCCCACTATTATCAGTGGTACTTGTCCACCTCCAGGATTTCATCCCCATTGCCCTTAAGGCCATGTAGTCATGTAGGCATGTAGGTAACCATCACCATAAGGACATTGTTTGTGACACCTCAAATTAATATCAAGTTTGAAACTATAAGTTTAGTATATTTGCACAAGGAAATCATTCAAAGATTTATATTGTTCCATGTTGGTACCATTTCCAGACATATGTACACCAACAGGATGTCACTGGATTTTGGTAATGAAATTTAAGTTTGAAATTATCAGAAAAATATGTTGATTCCAAAAATGTGAATATTGAGAATTTTTTAAATGCATAGTTAACGAGGTAAATTTGATTTATCTATTTTTAGGACAATTTGTACCTAATAAATGTTTATTTCATAAAATTACTATAAAACTTACCACATTGTAATTAAACTATGGTTGAAA
This sequence comes from Colocasia esculenta, assembly GCA_014218235.1. Classification (NCBI taxonomy): domain Eukaryota; kingdom Viridiplantae; phylum Streptophyta; class Magnoliopsida; order Alismatales; family Araceae; genus Colocasia; species Colocasia esculenta. The sequence continues at coordinate 49,977,787 of CM024757.1, forward strand.
TTTTGTTTTGATTGGATGTCATTTAAATACTAAATTAATGTTCCAAGGAAACATAAATAAATAACAATCTATTTACGTAAGTTAATTATTCCTTCACCTAGAAGTAACTTGCATCCAAGTGTGAACATGTGTAGGTAGTGGTAGGCACGTGTAAGAATGTACATGTGCATTAGTGTAAAGATATGTGTATGTGTATCAAAAGAAATGATAAAATAATAACAAGGAAAGGGATAAGCATTTCTGCATGTACATACATACGTGTAAGTGTGTGCATGTTAGTGTAACATGCATGAGTGTGTGAGGTGTTAAGAGAAAGTGGGTGCAATGATGAGAAAGTTACATGTGAGAGTGTGGAAGTGTTTAGCATGCATGTGAAAGTATATATATGTATAGATAGAAAGTGGTTGGCAATGGAAGCATTAGGAGAAGAAGAAATGCCAAGAACGAAGGAGTTTCGCAGAAAGAGTAAAGGTCAGCCAGGTTCTGTTGGAAAGAAAGAAGAAGGAAGTAACATGCAACGTACGTATCTTCACATTACCTATAAGATAGTACTGTTTCCCTTGATCCTTAATCATGTTTATAAATCAATAATTTCAACTAATATAGATCAGAAATAATTATTTCATCTAAAGTTTCATTTTAAAAGCCCATCATGTAATTTCTGGGTCATTTATATATATTTATGTAATTTCTCTTGGTACCATCACAGACCTCTGTAATTTTTTATGAAATTAGAGTTCATCATTATTTTTTCAAAACTTGGTATTGATATCTGTAGCATGTTCTTTTAATAGAGGATATGTGGTTAAATTCTGTTAAGTTGGTTAGTAGGTTTTGAAAAGCCAAAGTAGGTCGACACATCTTGATCAGGGTGTCAACACAGGTTGGGTTCCATTAAGGCAGTTTCCTTACAGGAATAAAAGATTGAAGATTGTGTCGACACATACCCTTCAGTGTGTCAACACATACCCTTCAGTGTGTCAACACATCTTTCAATGTGTCAACACACCCTTTCATCAGGTTGACACACCCTGCACTCAAGTCGACCTAACCCTTCAATCAGGTTGACACACCCTGCATTCTGGTCAACTTAACCCTTGTTTTCAGTGACTCAAGTCGACACATTCAGTGACTCTGGTCGACACATTCTTGTTTCAAGTCAACACACCTTGTTAATCAAAGCTCTTTCTCGAAATAACTTTTACATGAATTATGTTATATTTAATTCCAAATTTACCTGAAATAATTATTAAGTTAATCACTCTTCTAAAAGTGATTTATAAAGTATTCATGACTCTTACATGTTAGCTTGTCTCATATTTCTTGAAAATTCACTTGCAATGTCTAGAACTTGGGATCTCTAGATCTCTCGTGGATTTACAATGCTAGAATAAGCCAATTTAAGGGTCCTGACTTGGTCCTGGGAAGAGCACCCAAAAGTACTTGTGCCCATGGGAGTGTGAATGGTCTGGTGTGGCATTGCACCTAAAGGACATGTTAAATTTACTAGACATTTGGTTTTAGATAGCGTGCATGTGAGTACTTGGTGCTCAATATTTAGTTGTTCGATACATGAAAAATTCTCACTTCTTGAGAACTTACCCTTATAAACTTGTTTTACTTGACTCTTCTTGTTTCTAATTTAATCCTTTACTTGATGGTACATGGCTAACATCTTTACAATGACATTCTTGCAACACATGATTCAATGTGTTCTAATTAAGCTTGACATACTCCCTCATTACCAAGTCAATTTTTAGTATACTTATTCATTAAGTTTATGTACCATTGCTTTAATATCTTAATCACTTAAACCCCGGGCAGTGTGAATTTACCTACTGGGCAATTAGCTCATAATGTGATTACAACACTTTTTCCAGATAAGGAAGAGGGCGAGCAAGGGACTGAGGAGTAGACTAGAAGAACTGCTTTTATACTTTTCATTTTGTCACTTATTGTACAGTTACTTGGTACCTACCAAGTAAAGAACTATGACTGTGTGATATAAGGCTATTATATGTAAATATAATGTCATGTTTTCCTTCTACCTGCATGTTGTTACACTTAATTGAATGACATATGTATGCACCCACATTTTCCGCTGCACTCGGGGTGTCACAGATTGAGTGGTATCAAAGCAACAGTTCGGTAGGTAGTCCATCCTAGGATTATCCTCTTCTTGTAAATAACATGTGAGGTGGGATTAGGGCCAAGGGATTGTGTGACAAACTAGGAGATTTCATAGATCTAATTTATATAAATTCTCTTGTTCATTTATTTCAGCATAATGGCTAGACATGCTAGGGACCGATTTCTTGAAATTCTGCAAGCATGACCGCTGGATGGGGAAGAATACATTCGAGATCAGGGAGCCCTCCATTCATTGATTAAAGATTGGGTTACTATTTTAGCAGGTTATGGACGAGCAGAAGATGTAGCTCAAGTTCTTGAATGTGTCACTGCAATTCAAGAATTACTAGATTGGCTTGCACTAACACAAGAAATGCTATTGAATCGAGCTGAAGAGCAATGTGATGCAGTTCATGAAGTAGCTCATGAAATATATCATGATCAAGATGCACCACGTGAAGAGTTAGAAGAGTCAGTTATAGACCCAGAAGTGGAATCGGTTCTCAAAGACCCGAACAACTGAAGTGATAATAGTATTGTAAATAAGTATATAAGATGTAAATACACATGGTAGTAATGGGGTGTCAGTTGTAAAAAAAAAAATGATGGAAGTAGTTCATTAACTTTTGTCTAACACAGGTAGAGTGTTGAAACATTTTGTGGCAATGTATAATCATGTATAAGGTGTTTTAATGAGATGAGGATGACTTTATTAATTGTGTATGTGTGTCTACTTGGAATTTTGATTTAAATGATTATAGCATCAATATCGAATTCTTGGATTGTGAAGGGAAGATATTTTATCATGGAAGCTGAAAACACACAATGGACAGAAATGCAAAGGACTATACAAGGGTTGACTCAAGCCCTGCAACGATTGGCCCAAGGTGGTGGAAATCGAGGGACAAGAGAGTTACATCGAAACTTTATAGGTATGGATCCTCCTCGTTTTGTAGGATCTCCAGATCCAGATGTAGCAGAGCATTGTGTAAAGGAAATGGAAAGAATTTTTAGAGTAATGCAATGGTCCGAAGAAGAGAAAGTATTTTTCAATTGGAAAAGGATGCGAGAGCATGGTGGGAATCTATGGAAGCTATGTTACAAACCCAACTGTTGACTTGGGCTGACTTCTTACAACATTTCAATAACAAGTTCTTTTCGGAGAAGGTTAAAGAGAAGAAGGCTATAGAGTTTTCAATGTTGAAACAAAGAGATTTGTTAGTGGCAGAATATGAAGCTCGATTTACTCGACTATCTAATTATGCACCTCATCTTGTCAATACTAAAAAGATGAGAGCTAAGAAATTTCTCAATGGATTACCACCTCAATATATCAGTCAACTAATGCATTTGTATATTGAGAATTACTCTGAAATAATTAAAAAAGCTCAGCTATGTGAAGATGCAGCTGAAATAACCAATAATATCATGATGGCAAAGCAGAGGTTTAACAAGAAGGAACCTGTACTCGGGTCTGGAAACCAGAAATCAGATTTTGGAAAAAGGAAATATAAAGGCAAGATAGAATAACAAGGTAACAAAAAGTTGAAAGGAGTTGTGTACAAAGGCGAAAAAAATGAACCTTTTAAGTATTGTGGCAAAATGAGCTATAGATATGAGGAGTGTTGGAGGAAACTAGGTGCTTGTCGCGATGTGGTAATTAAAACCACCAGATTCCAGAATGTCCTATGTTAAAGGAACTTGAAAAGGGAACTGGGTCTCGTGAAGGTCAGCGCAAGCAAGGCAAATTGCAGGCTTTACTTCATAAGGAATCTGAGGAAGTTGTTGTTGTTGAAGGTATTATTCTAGTCCACTCCAAATCTGCACATGCTTTTTTTGATACTGAAGCAACTCATTCATTTGTATCTTCTAGATTTGCTTCTACATTATTTGTAGAACCTTAACTTTTAAAGGAGAAACTTGTGATATCAACCCCACTAGGCTTGGGAGTTAAATTAGCTCAGTTTTATTCTTCCATCAAAGTGATAGTCTTTAATTACAAGTTACCTATAGACCTGATATATTTGGATATAAAAGAATATGATGTGATTTTAGGAGCTGAATGGTTAGCTAAGTATTTTGCTAGTGTGGATTGTAGACAAAATAAGGTAGTGTTTGATATTCCCAATCAACCAAAATTTTGTTTTTCGGGTACTCATAGAAAACAGTCATTACCTCTTATCTCTACTCTTCAGTCTTCAGGCTTGTAAATTAATTAGTCAAGGGTGTAATGCTTATCTAGCTTGTGTGTTGATAAAAAAAGATAAAAGACCTAAATTGGAGGACATACCAGTGGTTAGGGAATTTCTAGAGGTATTTTTGAATGATTTGCCAGGGCTACCTCCAGAAAGGGAAATCAATTTTACAATAGAACTTTTTCCAGGAGCTACCCTAGTGTCTAAAACACCTTATAGAATGGCACCAGCTGAATTGAAAGAGTTAAAAGAACAATTATTGGATTTGTTAAAGAAGGGATTTATCTGACCTAGCACATCCCCCTGGGGAGCGCCTGTGCTATTTGTTAAGAAGAAGGATGGATCCTTGAGATTGTGTGTTGATTATCAATAATTGAATCAGTTGACAATTAAGAATAAATATCTACTACCAAGAATCGATGAACTATTTGATCAGCTAGCAGGAGCTCAATATTTTTCTAAAATTAACCTTAGATCTGGGTATCATTAGCTGAGAATCAAATAAGAGGATATTTATAAGACAACTTTCCATAGAAAATATGAACATTATGAATTTATAGTAATGTCGTTTGGATTAGCTAATGCACCAGCTGTCTTTATGCAATTAATGAACACAGTGTTCAGACCATATCTTGATCAGTTTATTGTAGGATTCATATATGATATCTTGATATTTGTTCAAGGACTCAACAAGAACATGAGGAACTGTAAGGCCCTCGAATTTCCGTCGCATTATTTGTATTTGTGTGTGTATATTTGTGCTTGTGTATGTATATACATATTTACGTACGCATTAATTAGTACAATTACGTGTGCATGTGTTTATACTAGGTGTAAATAATGCATGTATTGAATGGTGATAGTATGAATACACTACCATATACATATTGCATGTATATATGCATGGCATGCATAGTTTTCTGCATGTTTTAGACTTCTGGCCGAAGGCCAGATTGGCGTCAATATCAGGACGTCGATGAGGTGTCAGCGTCCACCGATGGACGCCAACACTAATCCCAGCGTCTAACGATGTGGACGCCAAATTCTCTGACCTGCATGCGTTGCAGAGCCAGAAATTCCGGAAACAAGGTAGCTCACCCATTGGGGAGCTATCCCCAACGGCTCTGAGAGCCATCTTGTCACCCTGTGAGTGGGAGAGAAGCCTCTCCCATATATCCAAACCCGAATCTGCTCCCCAACCCTTCTCTTTGCCTCTTTACAAGAGAGAAAGAAGAAGAAGACCCCAGTTCGAAGCGGTGCAAGGACTGGTTTTTGAAGGCTCCAAACCGGCGATCCAAGGCTCCATCCGGCGTTCTACTGCAACTGGAGGCTAGAGGGAACCAAGGAGGAGGCTTCCCCACCACTGGCTTAGCACCTGCATCGACCAAGAACCCGGAGTAAAGCGTTTCCAAAGGCTTCTTGGGACAGCCCAAGGAGAGCTTCACCGAGCCCTAGATTCGTCTGGTGAATTTTCTAAAGGCAAGTACCCCATTCATAACGTCCCCGTATGTGTCTAGGTTGGTTTTACTATTTTTGTACATTTTCCCTCGTGTCCTAGACCCTCACATTCACCCTATCTTGAGAGCTCGGGTCTGTGTTCTGCACAGACCTGCATTGACGGCAAAGTCCCTGGTCGCCAAGATCATGCTTAGCGTCCATCGACTATGACGTTGACCTTGAATCAGCGGCCAGAGACCACCGCCAAGTTCATCTGGACAGAACAGTGACCTGTTCTGCCCTTCTATACACCTATTTTCGATATGTTTCGCGACTAGGATATACTGTAAACCATTTATATGCTATGTATATTGTGGATGTGATGAATGTGGTGTGTGGATGGATGAGTGTGCATGGTGGTGAATGATAGAAGTTATTTTGTTCCATGAAATTACAAGCATGATTAGTTGTTAATCTTGTCAATCTACTGTTGCATGATTTAGGACTAGCCTGTATGCCCAAGTGTGAGGATCATGCATGTATGGATCAGCCCTATTCTGAAATTTGAGATTTTGCCATGCTTGTGTAAATTATTGAAAGTATTGTTTGGGGAAATAGGAATTGTGCATAAGTTACGATAAATCCTTGGTAAACTAGGCATCGCCCCATAAATTGAGAAATAAATTCTGTAGCTCTATACATGTAAGGTTCAGACAGTAGCTTGCTAAAATTTTGTCTTGTGTATAATTCCAGATCGACTTGAATTACGAATGGCATGAAAAATGGATGTTTGATTTTCTGTAAATTCATTTTAACTTAGAAAAATCTGAAAAATTGCATGAAGGGTCCTAAGCCCGAAATCAATTTGTGATTAAAATTTCAGGTCATTTGGACCAGAGCACGATGCCTTATGAAATTTTCCATGAAAAATGTGAAATTGATGCATGTCATTGTAAAATGAGTTGATTCTTGTTTAATCCAACTTGATTAATGGAATTACCTGCTTGTTAATGTCTGAAATCTATAGTGTCATGTTAGGAAAACAGAGGCATGTGCATGTGAGTGAGAAAGTGAATGAAGTGAGAGTGACATGTGTCAAACCATGTGTAAAATCGGTAAAAATGTGTAAATGTGTAACTGTGCCAAATGTGACACTACTTCCGTAGAGGGCAGTGGAACCGTATCAGGGAAAAGTCCCCCTGAGAAAGTTCAATATGTAAGTGACCCTAAGGGCATTAGGGGGAAATCCTGGAGGTGGACAAGTACCACTGGTTAGGGTGGAGACTTGTTCTCCCGGTCTGCGCAGTCCAAGAGTCGCCATTGTATTGCCTAGATGGCGTCTATGTGATGTGATGTGTTTGTGTCCTTCTTTGGTGGTTTGGACTATGTGTCACGGCACCTAAATTGTGAATGTGTAAATGTGTATGTGTTCATGTGTTAATGTGTAAGTGAACAATGTGTAATGTGTATGTGTAAAGTGCAATTTAAGTGAATTGGAAATTGTGTAAAGAAAATGTGAAACCAAAATGTGAAGATATGATATTGTAAATCCATGTTGTGATAAATCTGAAACCATGCTAAATCAGTAGCTTCCTTATGTTATGATCATGTTTACATGTACAAGTGTCTAGAACCCATGCTAGGGACAAATAAATGAGTATGTGTACACAATTCCATGTTCGGTTGTTCACATGTTGTGTCTTAAATAACATTGTAGCTCTCATGTGTAGGTTATGGTTACTAAAGCATGTGAAAACCAGCAAGCTTAAGCATGTGAAAATGGTTATGTATATGTATAGGAACATGTAGATTCCATGCTAGTTGTGTTCCCTCTCATGTACGCGCGGAATTCATGTTAATGGCTTTCATGTTTTGGTTAAAATGCAAGTAGAATTTCATGAGTAGGAATGATTAGAGAGCATGTGTTAGGAAATTCATTTCGTTAAGGAAATCTGAAAGTATGTATCATGTGTTTACTGATAGAACTATCATGATAGATTGTTCATTTCAAGGTTTAAGCATGCTACATGTTGAGTCTTTTGCAATTGTGTGTGTAGAGCCACTGTGACATGTACGTGTATGGTATGAGTGGTGTTACTTGCTGAGTCTTTAGACTCACTACTTGCTTCGGCGTACAGGTGTAGTTGGTGACGTGGCACTGTTGGAGGAGACGGTGGAGACGGACTCCGAGCGCGGAGATTAGACTGTTGGAGCAGTTGTACCCTTTTGTGTTTTCATAGTATGTAAAAGTGACATTGTACTAGAACCATCATGAGAAAATTGTATAAGTGTGGACATCTATGTATTTAATTTTCAGAAATTTAAATTATGTGAACTTTTAAGTTCTTTAATGTCATTGCAATTTCATGTATGTTAAATGTGGATGATGAATGAATGAAGACAGTAGTTCTTTTACTTCCGCTACTCTGTTCGTATATTCGCGTGTATCTCAGCTGTTTGTATCGTTTGGGTAAATGTCCCACTGTGGCAACGTTCGTTATATCGACATGGGTTGGTATAACCGTACCGATATAATGAGGGCCATCACAGAGATTGGTATCAGAGCAACCGGTTGAGATTGCACATGAATATACATAAGTCATCATCCCCATTGCATGCTAAGTATGTCCACATGTGTAGAAAACACTAATAAGAAGTGAAAGATAGATAAGAAAATGGTTAGAAAACTTAGTAACCTAGCTCTAATAGTGGCTGAAATTTTATTACAGCCATGGCTTCGAGAGGTAGGCATGGTGGAGCGCCGGCCCGTGAGGACGAGCTACGACGTGACGAGCGGGCGGAGCAGCAGGCCCCGGCACCGCCAGGTCCTGTACTTTCCCCACCGCCGCCTGTGGACTACGGAGTATTCATGCAAGGTCTGGTGCAAGCCATGCAGACCCAGACTCATACCCAGGCAGCACTCCAGGCACAGTTGGAGGCTCAGGTTAGACTAATGAAATGATAAATAGTCTGTTTTAAATTGCTTATGTGATATTATGTTGATTGTATATTGCTTGATGTGTGTTATAGCAGGCTCAAGGACCAGCTCAGGACTATGGTGGACCTTCTACCATGGAGAGATTCAAGAGGATGACCCCACCCTCTTTTAAGGGGGAGAGTGATCCATTAATGGCAGAGAGTTGGTTAAGGGAGACAGAGAAAATCTTCCGAGCCATCAGGTGCCCTGATGAGGATAAGGTGACATTAGCCACCTACATGCTACATGAAGGCTTTTAATTTTGTATGTTTGTATGTTCTGCTTAAGTTAGAATTTGTTAGTTGGTGCTTATGAAGGTGTATTGCAGGAGAGAGCGGATGTATGGTGGTCCTCCCTACTACGTACACGCTTTGAGGACGGAGCAGTCGGCGTGGCGTGGGATGCGTTCGTGAGGCTCTTTCGAGCCAAGTTCGTCCCAGAGCATATCCAGGACAAGATGGAGCAGAAATTTCTCTCCCTGACGCAAGGCTCCATGACTGTGCTGGAATACGAGGCAAGGTTTTCTGAACTTTCTAAGTATGCACCGCATATCGTAGAGGATGAGCGCAGGAAGACGAAGAAGTTCGTGATGGGACTCAAGCCATCACTGCGGACGAGACTCGTGGCGTTTGACCACCGCACGTTGGACGAGGCCCTCAGTGCTGCCTGCAGGCAGGAGGGAGAAATGGAGCAATATCTGGAGGAAAAGAAGGCTTCGCAGAAGAGGCCAGCAGCGACATTCCAGCGGCAAGACAAGAAGAAAACGGTATACCAGACACCGCAGCGATCCGTGACAGTCAGCAGCTCTCAGGTACCTTCTGTACGTTCCCCTGGTGTGAAGAAAGAGTGTCCCCATTGCGGGAAGACACATGGTGGTTCCGAGTGTTGGTTGGTAGCGGGTAGATGCTTGAAGTGCGGGAGCAGCGACCACAAGATCAAGGATTGCCCAAGACTTCAGCAGGGAGCTCAGCGTGGAGCGCCAGCCCCGGCAGTAGCGGCAGCCGCGCCAGCTACAGGAAGACCAGGAAGGCCTCGAACCCCAGCTCGGGTGTTTGCTTTAGCTCGTGAGGACGCCGAGCAGGCGGAGCATGTCACCGAAGGTACGGTTTTGCTTTTAGGTGTGCACGCTCGGGTTTTGTTTGATACGGGTGCTACTCACTCATTCATTTCCGAGCGGTTCGCTAGGCAGTTAGCCCTAGAGTTAGGCGTAGAGTCTGAGGATTTAGAGGTCCCTTTGTCTGTGCACACCCCTGCGGGTACGGTATCGACTAGGAAGTGCATTCCGTCGTTACCTGTGTGCATTGAGGATAGAATCCTAGATGGGTGTTTCTTCTTGCTAAAGATGAAGGACTATGATGCTATTCTTGGTCTGGATTGGCTAGAGGAGCACTATGCGTTAGTGGATTGTCGTCGGAAGAGGATCGTTTTCCGCATTCCTGGTGAGGATGAGTTCTCTCACCCCTTGCCAAGGAACTGGGCGGGAAAGATGGTCATCTCTTCCATGAAGGCGATGCGCATGGTGAACAAGGGTTGTGACACTTTTCTTGCCAGCGTGGTGTTAGTACCAGAGGCTGATGAGTCACCTACTCTTGCGGAGATTGAGGTAGTGCAGGATTTTCCAGATGTCTTTCCTGATGATTTGTCTGGATTGCCACTGGATAGAGAGATAGAGTTTACCATAGAGTTGCTTCCAGGCACCTCTCCTATCTCGAAGGCTCCATATCGGATGGCACCTGCGGAGTTAGCCGAGTTGAGGAGGCAGTTGCAGGAGTTGCTTGATAAGGGATTTATTCGCCCTAGTGCTTCCCCTTGGGGCGCACCTGTATTATTCGTCAAGAAGAATGACGGGTCACTTAGGTTGTGCATTGACTACAGAAAGCTAAACCAAGTGACTGTGAAGAACAGGTATCCCTTACCTCGTATTGATGACTTGTTTGACCAGTTGCGAGATGCATCAGTCTTTTCTAAGATTGACTTGCGATCTGGTTATCATCAGTTGAGGATTCGGAGTGAGGATGTGTCCAAGACGGCATTTAGAACCCGTTATGGACATTATGAGTTCTTGGTCCTTCCTTTCGGACCTGCAGCGTTCATGGATCTCATGAACCGGGTGTTTAGGCCTTATTTAGATAGCTTTGTTGTAGTGTTTATTGACGACGTGTTGGTCTACTCTCCGGATGAGGCCACGCACCGTCAGCATTTGAGGTTAGTGTTAGAGGTTCTTCGTGAGCACAAGCTATATGCTAAATTCAGCAAGTGCGATTTTTGGTTGCGCGAGGTTCATTTCCTTGGGCATGTTATCTCCGGCGCTGGTGTTGCAGTTGATCCAGCGAAGGTCCAGGCAGTTATGGATTGGGAGGTTCCCAAGACCCCTTCGGAGATTCGTAGTTTTATTGGGTTAGCTGGTTACTATCGGCGATTCATTGAGGGTTTCTCATCCATCGCCGCCCCCTTGACAAAGCTAACCAGGAAGGTTGAGAAGTTCGTATGGTCTGAGGCATGTGAGCGTAGCTTCCAGCTATTGAAGGCTAAGCTTACTTCTGCTCCGGTATTGGTATTGCCTAGTGGTCTAGAAGGCTTTGCCATTTATAGGGATGCGTCTCAGATTCGTTTGGGATGTGTGCTAATGCAGCAAGAAAGGGTAGTGGCTTATGCTTCTCGTCAATTAAAGGAGCATGAGAGGAACTATCCGACTCATGACTTGGAGATCGCAGCAGTGGTTCATGCACTAAAGATCTGGAGGCACTATCTTTATGGTGTCAGATTTGAGGTGTTTACCGACCACAAAAGCTTGAAGTATCTTTTCTTCCAAAAGGAATTAAACCTGAGGCAGAGGAGATGGATTGAGTTCTTGAAGGACTATGACTTCGACCTTCAGTATCACCCTGGAAAGGCGAATGTCGTAGCGGATGCTCTTAGTAGAAAGAGGTTTTCGCTCTAGCAGGATTGGAAGATGTTGGAGGATGCGGCGTACTCTATGACCGAGTTAGAGCCATAGCTATGTCAGGCTTTTGTAGCTCAGCTATCCCTTAGATCCTCGGTTTTGGATGAGGTGATCGAGCAACAGGGAGCCGACCCTAGACTCTTAGAGTTAGTAGGTAAGGCGGGCATCGCTCGTGATGAGGACGGTGTGATTAGATTTCAGCACCGTGTCTGGTCCCTGATTTAGTGGATGTCCGTGAGCATGTGTTAGCGGAGGCTCATAGATCGCGATTCTCTATTCATCCGGGTAACACTAAGATGTATCAGGATTTGAAGAGATCATTTTGGTGGTCCGGCATGAAGAACGATGTTACGGATTATGTGTCTAGATGTCTAGTATGTCAGCAAGTGAAGGCCGAGCGACAGCGACCATCTGGCCTTATGCAGAGGATGGATATTCCAGTGTGGAAGTGGGAAGCTGTCACTATGGACTTCGTTTCGGGTTTGCCTCGATCTAGAAGGGGCAATGACTCGATTTGGTAGTTGTAGATAGATTCTCGAAGACTGCTCATTTCTTGCCTATGAAGAAGAAGCAGTCAGTAGAGAGTTTAGCTAGATTGTATGTTAGTGGTATCATTAGATTGCATGGTGTACCGAAGTCGATCATTTCGGATCGAGATCCGAGATTCACTTTGAGGCTGTGGAAGGGTCTTCAGGATGCTTTAGGTTCGGAGCTAAAGCTCAGTTCGGCGTTTCATCCCCAGACCGATGGACAGTCCGAGAGGACTATCCAGACGCTCGAGGATATGTTGAGAGCATGTGTTCTGGATTGGAAGGATGATTGGGAGCGTCATTTACCTCTTGTGGAGTTCGCATACAACAACAGCTTTCATGTGAGTATTGGTATAGCTCCATTCGAGGCGTTGTATGGTAGGCCCTGCAGATCTCCGTTATGTTGGGAGGAGACTGGTGATAGGCAGTTGATCGAACCAGAGTTAGTTCAGGAAACTTCGGATAAGATCCAGCTTATCAGGAAGAGGCTTGTTGCGGCACAGGATAGGCAGAAGAGCTATGCCGACAACAGGAGAAAGGATTTGGAGTTCGAGGTTGGTGATCATGTCTTCTTGAAGATATCGCCTACTCGAGGTGTTGTCAGATTTGGCAGGCATAGTAAGTTGAGCCCCAGGTTCATTGGCCCATATGAGATTCTCAGACGTTTGGGCAGCGTGGCATATGAGCTAGCATTACCCCCAGCTTTGGCTAGCGTTCACCCTGTATTCCACGTATCTATGCTCAGGAAGTATGTCCGAGATCTGTCTCATGTGATTAGTCATGAGCCAGTGGAGATCCAGCCAGATCTTTCGTATGTCGAGCAACCAGTAGCTATTCTTGACCGGAAGGTTCAGCATCTCCGGAACAAGAGTATTGCATCGGTGAAGGTTCTATGGCGGAACTTCTCACGAGAGGAGGCTACATGGGAGCTTGAGGATGCGATGAAGAAGAAGTATCCCCTTTTGTTTGAGTAGTGTCGTTCTAACTTCGAGGACGAAGTTTCTTTAAGGGGGAGAGGTTGTAAGGCCCTCGAATTTCTGTCACATTATTTGTATTTGTGTGTGTATATTTCTGTCACCCATTGGGGAGCTGTCCCCAACGGCTCTGAGAGCCATCTTGTCACACTGTGAGTGGGAGAGAAGCCTCTCCCATATATCCAAACCCGAATCTGCTCCCCAACCCTTCTCTTTGCCTCTTTACAAGAGAGAAAGAAGAAGAAGACCCCAGTTCGGAGCTGTGCAAGGACTGGTTTTTGAAGGCTCCAAACCGGCAATCCAAGGCTCCATCCGGCGTTCTACTGCAACTGGAGGCTAGAGGGAACCAAGGAGGAGGCTTCCCCACCACTGGCTCAGCACCTGCATCGACCAAGAACCCGGAGTAAAGCGTTTCCAAAGGCTTCTTGGGACAGCCCAAGGAGAGCTTCACCGAGCCCTAGATTCATCTGGTGAATTTTCTAAAGGCAAGTACCCCATTCATAACGTCCCCGTATGTGTCTAGGTTGGTTTTACTATTTTTGTACATTTTCCCTCGTGTCCTAGACCCTCACATTCACCCTATCTTGAAAGCTCGGGTCTGTGTTCTACACAGACCTGCATTGACGGCAAAGTCCCTGGTCGCTAAGATCATGCTTAGCGTCCATCAACTATGACGTTGACCTTGAATCAGCTGCCAGAGACCACCGCCAAGTGCATCTGGACAGAACAGTGACCTGTTCTGCCCTTCTATACACCTATTTTCGATATGTTTCGCGACTAGGATATACTGTAAACCATTTATATGCTATGTATATTGTGGATGTGATGAATGTGGTGTGTGGATGGATGAGTGTGCATGGTGGTGAATGATAGAAGTTATTTTGTTCCATGAAATTACAAGCATGATTAGTTGTTAATCTTGTCAATCTACTGTTGCATGATTTAGGACTAGCCTGTATGCCTAAGTGTGAGGATCATGCATGTATGGATCAGCCCTATTATGAAATTTGAGATTTTGCCATGCTTGTGTAAATTATTGAAAGTATTGTTTGGGGAAATAGGAATTGTGCATAAGTTACGATAAATCCTTGGTAAACTAGGCATCGCCCCATAAATTGAGAAATAAATTCTGTAGCTCTATACATGTAAGGTTCAGACAGTAGCTTGCTAAAATTTTGACTTGTGTATAATTCCATATCGACTTGAATTACGAATGGCATGAAAAATGGATGTTTGATTTTCGGTAAATTCATTTTAACTTAGAAAAATCTGAAAAAATTGCATGAAGGGTCCTAACCCGAAATCAGTTTGTGATTAAAATTTCAGGTCATTTGGACCAGAGCACGATGCCTTATGAAATTTTCCATGAAAAATGTGAAATTGATGCATGTCATTGTAAAATGAGTTGATTCTTGTTTAATCCAACTTGATTAATGGAATTACCTGCTTGTGAATGTCTGAAATCTATAGTGTCATGTTAGGAAAATAGAGGCATGTGCATGTGAGTGAGAAAGTGAATGAAGTGAGAGTGACATGTGTCAAACCATGTGTAAAATCAGTAAAAATGTGTAAATGTGTAACTGTGCCAAATGTGACACTGCTTCCGTAGAGGGCAGTGGAACCGTATCAAGGAAAAGTCCCCCATGAGAAAGTTCAATGTGTAAGTGACCCTAAGGGCATTAGGGGGAAATCCTGGAGGTGGACAAGTACCACTGGTTAGGGTGGAGACTTGTTCTCCCGGTCTGCGCAGTCCAAGAGTCGCCATTGTATTGCCTAGATGGCGTCTATGTGATGTGATGTGTTTGTGTCCTTCTTTGGTGGTTTGGACTATGTGTCACGGCACCTAAATTGTGAATGTGTAAATGTGTATGTGTTCATGTGTTAATGTGTAAGTGAACAATGTGTAATGTGTATGTGTAAAGCGCAATTTAAGTGAATTGGAAATTGTGTAAAGAAAATGTGAAACCAAAATGTGAAGATATGATATTGTAAATCCATGTTGTGACAAATCTGAAACCATGCTAAATCAGTAGCTTCCTTATGTTATGATCATGTTTACATGTACAAGTGTCTAGAACCCATGCTAGGGAAATAAATGAGTATGTGTACACAATTCCATGTTCGGTTGTTCACATGTTGTGTCTTAAATAACATTGTAGCTCTCATGTGTAGGTTATGGTTACTAAAGCATGTGAAAACCAGCAAGCTTAAGCATGTGAAAATGGTTATGTATATGTATAGGAACATGTAGATTCCATGCTAGTTGTGTTCCTCTCATGTACGCGCGGAATTCATGTTAATGGCTTTCATGTTTTGGTTAAAATGCAAGTAGAATTTCATGAGTAGGAATGATTAGAGAGCATGTGTTAGGAAATTCATTTTGTTAAGGAAATCTGAAAGTATGTATCATGTGTTTACTGATAGAACTATCATGATAGATTGTTCATTTCAAGGTTTAAGCATGCTACATGTTGAGTCTTTTGCAATTGTGTGTGTAGAGCCACTGTGACATGTACGTGTATGGTATGAGTGGTGTTACTTGCTGAGTCTTTAGACTCACTACTTGCTTCGGCGTACAGGTGTAGTTGGTGACGTGGCACCGTTGGAGGAGACGGTGGAGACGGACTCCGAGCGCGGAGATTAGACTGTTGGAGCAGTTGTACCCTTTTGTGTTTTCATAGTATGTAAAAGTGACATTGTACTAGAACCATCATGAGAAAATTGTATAAGTGTGGACATCTATGTATTTAATTTTCAGCAATTTAAATTATGTGAACTTTTAAGTTCTTTAATGTCATTACAATTTCATGTATGTTAAATGTGGATGATGAATGAATGAAGACAGTAGTTCTTTTACTTCCGCTACTCTGTTCGTATATTCGCGTGTATCTCAGCTGTTTGTATCGTTTGGGTAAATGTCCCACTGTGGCAACGTTCGTTATATCGACGTGGGTTGGTATAACCGTACCGATATAATGAGGGCCGTCACAGGAATATTTAAGAGTGTCTTTACAATTATTGAAGGACCACCAATTATATGCGAAATTGAGTAAATGTGAATTCTGGCTAGAAGAAGTGTCATTTCTGGGACATGTAATTTCTAAAAAGGGAATTTCTGTGGATCTGTAAAAAATTGAAGTAGTAAAGAATTGGTCAAGACCAACTAATGTAACAGAAATCTATGGTTTTCTAGGATTAGCTGGATATTATAGGAAATTTGTGAAAGATTTTTCGAAGAAGGTTGTTCCTTTAAGTAGGTTGACAAGGAAAGAAAATCCTTTTGAATGGACAGGGAATGTGAGCAAAGTTTCCAAACCTTAATGAACTGTTTGATATCAAGCCCAGTATTAGTTTTGCCTGCTACGAGAGGAGGATATGAAATATATACTGATGCTTTTAGTATAGGACTAGATGTTGTGTTAATGCAACAAAAGAAGGTAATTGTTTGATCTAAAAATTTGAAAACATTACTTGTATGGTGAACATTTTACAGTTTACTCTGATCATAAGAGTTTGAAATACTTATTTTCCCAGAAAGACTTAAATATGAGACAAAGGAGATGGTTGTAATATTTGAAGGATTTTGATTTTTCTAATTCTGTATCATCCTGGCAAAGGTAATGTTGCAGCGGATAACTTAAGCAGAAAATTAGTAACAATGATGTCTACCATGATGATCAAGGAATGGGAGTTATTGGAAGAACTATCTCACTTGAATTTGGACTTGGATCACCAGACAGAACAGACCTTACTAGTTAATATGAAAGTTCAATCAGTTCTACTAGAAGAAATTAAGGAATATCAACAAAAGGATCCAATTATAGTTGATATTAAAGAACACCTAGAACAAAGGCCTGATTTTAAGCTTGCAGAAGATGGAAGATTGTTATTCATGAAAGAACTCATGTTCCTAATTATACACATATTAAGCAGAAAATCTTAAAAGAAGCTCACAAATCACATTATACTATACATCCTGGAGAAACAAAGACATAACAAAATCTGAAGAAAAACTTTTGGTTGTCTAATGTGAAATGAGAAATAGCTAGTTATGTATCTCGATGTCTTACTTATCAACAAGTTAAAGCTGAACATAAAAAACCTGATGGAAAACTAAAGTCACTAGAACTTCCAGAATGGAAATGGGAAAGTATAGGAATGGATTTTATTATGGGTTTACTAAGGACCAAAAGTGGATATGATGCCATCTGGGTAATTGTGGACCGATTGACCAAGTTGCACACTTTCTACCCATTAAATATAAATGGTCAATCGATATGTTGGTTGCATTATATGTTAAAGAAATTGTCAAACTACATAAAATACCAGCAACTATAGTATCAGATCAAGATGCAAAATTTACTTCTCATTCTTGGAAAGGATTACAAGTAGCATTAGGAACCAAACTATTATTCAGTACGACATTCCATCCCCAAACATGTGGTCAAACTGAAAGGACTAATCAGGTGGTAGAGGATATGCTCCGAGCTTGTATATTAGACTTTGGAGGAAACTGGAATAATCATCTAGCTTTGATTGAGTTTGCTTATAATAACAGTTACCAGTCAAGTATACAAATGACACCTTTTGAAGCATTATATGGCAGAAATTGCAGATCCCCTATTTGTTGGAATGAAATAAGAACAAAGCAATTACTTGGTCCTAAAATAGTGCAGAATATCACAGACAAAAATTCAAGTGATTAAGGAACGGTTGAGAACTGCTCAACGTCGTCAGAAAAGCTATGTTGATAAAAGAAGACAAGATTTGAAATTTCAAGTGGGTGATCATGTGTTCTTGAAAGTGTCACCAACTCATAAAATTCAGAGATTTGGAATGAAGAGCAAACTAAATCCAAGGTTTATTGGGCCATTTGAAATTCTGGAATGAGTTGGTGAGGTAGCATATAAGTTGGCATTGCCACCACAACTTGCTAGAATTCATGACGTCTTTCATGTATCAATGCTTATGAAATATGTTTATGATCCTTCACATATTATTCAATTTGATAATACAGAAGTACAAAAAGACTTGACTTATGAGGAGAAACCAATTAAGGTAATGGACAGGAAAACACAAGAAATTCGAAGGAAGCACATTCCAATGGTCAAAATATAGTGGAACAAGTACATGAATGAAGAAGCAACTTGGGAACGGGAAGATGTCATCAGAACCAAATACCCATAATTATTTTCAAGTTAGTACCAACTGCAATTAAATTGACATATTAGTTAAATTTGGAGGACCAAATTTTCTTAGTAGGGGAGGAAATGTGACACCTCAAATTAATATCAAGTTTGAAACTATAAGTTTAGCATATCTGCATAAGGAAATCATTCAAGATTTATATTGTTCCATGTTGGTACCATTTCTGTCACGCCCTGCCAATTTAGCAGCGGAAGAAATCGAGGGGAACGTGAGCAAAGTACATAGTCGAGTAAAATGTACAATAGTTGAATAATTCAGAGCATCTAATGATCAATAATTGAGATAAACTCTTTATTCCATTATAAAAGCACTAAGACTATTACAATCACTAATTTGAAGCCAATACGTAAGGCTTAATGACATCATTACATAGCAAGGGAAAATTCTAAAGTAATAACTACTAGACTCTATGGTACTAGGGTGACTTCATCATGTGACTCCAGGTCGCTCATCACTCAAGTCCGGTCCCATTGGTGTGAATATCGTCATCTAGCTTACCTGAGACACAATAACAAATAACTCGGTAAGCGATAACGCCTAGTAAGACTTAAATCTCAGGCTCGAGCAGGCTTTAAATAATTAATGCATTAAATGGCAGAGCAACTAAAGATAGTGAGAGTTATGTAAAGTCGAGAAAGTAAGAGCACAAGTAACATGGTTCAAATAGCAGATGAATCAAGTATAGCACAATGAATAAGATCAAGTCACGATAGAAAGCAACAATGACACGATAGCAAATAACGTCAACGTCAAGCAATAGCACGACACATGTATAGCAAGGAGAGAAAAAGTAGTTGGCCATATAGAGAGTAAATTGCACTTTGATTGATTTTCTTATCAATCGAAATAGTCTGGCACTTTTGATTAACTTTCGTCAATCGAGATAGTAATTGCACTTTGGTTATCCGAACATAGCCGAGAGAGAGTATAGCACTTGTTTGCCAAAAGACAACGAGAGAATATAGCACTGTGTGTCAAAGACATCGAGAGAATATAGCACTTTGTGTCGATTGTCTTAGATTAATCTTGATAGTATGGCACTTAGATGTAATGCCGACATCCTGATCATTTAATTCCCGCGGGCAAATGGCACTTTCGGGGGCTCCCCCCAGGACCTGATCGGGCCCTATCGCGCTGGCATTGGTTATATTGTTTATCTTTAGACAATCAGTTAATGGCCAATTTGAGAGTACCAAGAAATACATAAGAGCACTAGATGAATAGATGAGATAGTAGAGTGAACGTGAATAGATGAGCGAGTAGAGTATAGATGAGAGCTAGTGGACATTGCACGTAATACGTCGAGTAACCAGGTGGTAGTAACCGTTGCACAACACGCGCACGTGGTGTTGGCAGTCAGGTGGAACTCACAACCCTTCCGCTGGCCATGTTAAGCACAAGCCCAGCGGTCCGGCGTGATTCAAGAGAAGAGCGAATTTCTAATAGTTGTTTGGATCATGTTGATCCCTAAAGGGTAACATAGGTATTAGGGTACAACCGGCTCGATGACCATGTGGGAATCCATGATCAGAGGAGACTTACGGAGGCCTTGTGTAAGGGTTCACTAGTCCGGCGAAAGGAATATCCGACAGAGAGTTCACCACAAGCCAAGTAAAGTGTGTATATAAAACGGTGCTCGACGTTCTAGAGGAATTCTAGAACAGTGGAGCGTCGGTAACGGTATTCCAATAAATTAACCAGAACATTATGAGATATTTTGTGCCAAGTCAAGAGATGGTTCAAGTGTGTGAACGTGTGAGAGAGATCATAGATAGAAAGATGTCGTGTTATTACATTTTAAATCATTCAATATGACTCCATTTTATAACATGTGTTTTTAGCAAGTTTGATAACAAGGCAAGAAGTGGATAATCGGCAAGTAGAGAGCATGATCATGAACTTAAAATCAATTAAAAATTATGTAAACATGTTTTAACTTTGATATGGGTTGATAAATGCATGTTAAGACTTTCTAGAACCTTCTTAGAAGAGATCAAACTCACACATGCAAGGAACGACGCAAAACGACAGAAACCATGATGTATGCCTTTTAGAAGGCAAATGCAATCCCATCCCTTCATTTCCTAAGGTCATAACTCATTGATTTTTCATTCAAATCTCACACATGAATATACCAAATTGAAGCCCTTTGAATGAGGAATCAGCAAAGAAACGGCTCGTCAATCCGAGGTCTATAAAAAAGTTATGGCCGATTAAGCGGACACAGGCAGAACGCGACGCATTGCCTGTCGCCTTCTAAAGTGAACGCGACCATGAACTTGTCGCCTTCTGAAAAAGACCACGAAACAGCCTGATTTTTGGTATGGGTCGTGACCATGATGTTGTCGCGTTATGGTAGCGACGTGTCGACCTGTCGCTATCTGAAAATGACGTTTGAGTTGCTTTTTCTACCTATTTCCAACTCCGACTTGGATTGGGTTTGATAGCTGTGGGTTTGAAAAATCAAAACAAATGCTAGGGTGATCCGAATCGAGTGAAACCACCTTTGTTAGTTAGACTACTTCCAATACTTTGTACAGTAGCAAATAATTGAGAAACAAAGGTTGTTTGACTAGGTAATAAAATGTATTGTGACTGACTGTGTGTATCTAACACAGTGTTAATGTTCGGGCTAATACTCTTAGTACGATCAACAAAAATTGGGGAAAATAGTGCCAAATGAAAGTAGACTCATGAGTAACAAGTTCTCTGTTGAACACTTGGTCTAAAAACGACTCCACCAACAGGTATGGAACTTGTAACACAAGTCAAGGTTAAACTGCAACAGTACATTGTCGAAATCATGCAAGATTTAATTCGTGACAAAGGATGGATAAAAATTAGGGCTTTTAGGGGCAAAAGATGCCTAACATCCATCAGTAACTCCAGTTAAAATTTGAGAGCACGAGGTTGAGTATACATGGAGATCAAGAATAAAGAAGAAGGGTCGGGTTCATCATATTTGCAGAATTTCAAAAATAGAGATCAAAAGATTGGCTCGATGAAAAAGAGTGAAACAAGAGGGCTTTTGTTCCTGATGTATGGAACAATCTACAGATGGATTTAATTGAGTTTTGCTCGTGAGAATGCCTACCTTTGATTGTTTTCCTCTTCTAGGGCTAGAACTTGAAGAATGGGGATGAGAGCTTGAAAGGTTCTTCTCCCCACGAGATCTCCTCCTCCTTGGCCTCTCCTCCTAGTCCAGCAATCCCTTGGCACGAGCTAGGGTCAGCCATGAGTGTTTTTGGAGAGTATTTAAGCTTCTCCTCTTTCTACTTCCTAATAGGACTCTAATTGCTATTAATTTCGGGATTTCCTATTTCCTCTCCCCTTTTTAGGCATGAGAACTCCTAATTGGGTTAGGATGGGAGCTAAATTCGTGGCCAACCCCTTAGGGTAGGTTTAGGAATCCCAATCCAACTCAAACTTCCTTTTAATGCATTATTGAACCCTTTTTCTATTAAGTAATATTTTAGTTACGAATTTAGGGTATTTTCCTATTATTCTTCTTTTAAAAATCCCTATTATGGCCCAATAAATTTTATATGGTCCATTTATCAAAGCCCATTATTTATTAGATTTTATCTTTTGGGATTTCCCTTTTAATTAGGGAATAATAGAGTTACGGATTTTTATTATATTTTTCTTACCTAATTTATCCATGGACTATGAGAGGTCCATTGTTCCAATTCCAATAATGGGTAATCATTTCATGATGTTGGAAGTCTCTCCGACATGATCGTTTAATTTATGGACGCGTTATCTTTCCGTGTTGACGGTTTTCAGACTTGGTTTCCTAATTTGGATAATTAGTCACATTGTGATGTACACTTGGCCAATCGGATTTTTTGTTGCACGAATTTCTTCGTGGAACACTTAGGGATAATATTTGGGGTTGATTTATAATTATTATGATATTTTTAGATGTGTTCTTGCACATACGATAATGGTACGTATGTTTCTATTATTCCATTTTTATAGAAATTTATTATTTCAAATTTTTTAAAAACTGAATTTTCCGGGTTGCTACATCCTCCCCCACTTAAAAAGAATTTGGTCCACCAAATTCCACGACCCCTTCATTTACATGTGAATCATTACTTTATGCGGAAGGTAGTAATTAGGGTAAGTTTAGAATTACCTTCCATGGTTCTTACTTCGTCATTTGGAGTAGGCATTGCCAAAGCTTCGAGTGTATCCTGATGTGTTGATTTTCCATATGTTTGTCTTTCTCGGGGCAATTTCTAATCTTGTGGTCTGAGCTGCCACATCGAAAACACTTCCCTTGATTCTTCCAGCAATCTTTCGACATGTGGCACGCCTTATTGCAATTCTTGCACCGACCTTCGTGATTGAGAGTCAAATGCCTATCATTCTTATTGTTCTTTTTGCCCTTACCATTGTTTAGTCACTTTCCTTTTGTCATAGAGTTGAGATCTTTCACACTAGTAGAGGATTCCTCTAAAAGACGACAATATCGTAGCTGATGCCTCGTGTTGCCACAACGTAGGCATGCACCAATCTTTCGCCAACACTCCTTGTCCACATGACCTGGCTTGTGACAATGAAGACAGATGATCCTGGAGATCTTATTATTATGCTTTGTCTGCTGGGTTGCCTTCTTGTCATCATGGTATTTTCTCTTCCCGTTCTTGTTGGTCGCCTCTTTAATTTCCTTGGTCGCTTCCAAAGCTTCTTCTAGAAATTGAGCGGCTTGCTGACATGCCAGAATGAGCCTCTGAGTTGGTCTCATGTCGGCGTCCATTAAGAGTTCCTTCTTCTCGCAATTCCCCTTGGAAAAATATTTGGTGTTGAAAAGTTCTAGAAATTCATCCCACTCTATATTGATGTTGGGTAATTAACGACTGGCAGTTTCCCACCAAGCTCTAGCATCGCGGTCCAACTGAAAGGTTGCCAAAAGGACTTTCTCCCGCTCTAAACATTGCATAACTCTAAAGATTCGTTCCATCGCCTTCACCCAATTTTTGACTTCAGCGGGATCCGGAGTTCCATTAAACCTAGGGAGATTTATTCATTGGAAGTTCCCATATAAGTCTCCGGGCCCATTTCTTGCTCTTGCTTGAATTACGTTGTTAAGGGCTTGAGTCAACCCTTGCACGGTCCGTTGTAATTCGTCCATTGGTGCACGCTCGCCCGCCATCTCTTTTAGTCTCCTGCGAGCAGTAATAATTTGTTAATTTCTTCTTAAACTTAGGGTTTTTGTACATATACTTAAGCTCCTAGCATAACCCCCAGCTTTACCCAAACTCTGACATAGGTATGATGGTTGACTAAGACACGAGTCATGGCAATTCACCTAGAACATCCTAGGACCTAAAACATCCTAACAAGGACATCCTAGGCTCTGATACCAACTGTCACGCCCCACCAATTTAGCAGCGGAATAAATCGAGGGGAACGTGAGCAAAGTATATAGTCGAGTAAAATGTACAACAGTTGAATAATTTAGAGCATCTAATGATCAATAATTGAGATAAACTCTTTATTCTATTATAAAAGCACTAAGACTATTACAATTACTAATTCGAAGCCAATACGTAAGGCTTAATGACATCATTACATAGCGAGGGAAAATTCTAAAGTAATAACTACTAGACTCTATGGTACTAGGGTGACTTCATCATGTGACTCCAGGTCGCTCATCACTCCAGTCCGGTCCCATTGGTGTGAATATCGTCATCTAGCTTACCTGAGACACAATAACAAATAAATCGGTGAGCGATAATGCCTAGTAGGACTTAAATCTCAGGCTCGAGCAGGCTTTAAATAATTAATGCATTAAATCGCAGAGCAACTAAAGATAGTGAGACTTAGGTAAAGTCGAGAAAGTAAGAGCACAAGTAACATGGTTAAAATAGCAGATGAATCAAGTATAGCACAATGAATAAGATCAAGTCACGATAGAAAGCAACAACGACACGATAGCAAATAACGTCAACGTCAAGCAATAGCACGACACATGTATAGTAAGGAGAGAAAAGGTAGTTGGCCATATAGAGAGTAAATTGCACTTTGATTGATTTTCTTATCAATCAAAATAGTCTGGCACTTTTGATTAACTTTCGTCAATCGAGATAGTAATTGCACTTTGGTTATCCGAAGATAGCCGAGAGAGAGTATAGCACTTGTTTGTCAAATGACAACAAGAGAATATAGCACTTTGTATGTCAAAGACATCGAGAGAATATAGCACTTTGTGTCGATTGTCTTAGATTAATCTTGATAGTGTGGCACTTGGATCTAATGCCGACATCCTGATCATTTAACTCTCGCGGGCAAATGGCACTTTCGGGCGCTCCCCCCAGGACCTGATCGGGCCCTATTGCGCTGGCATTGGTTATATTATTTATCTTTAGACAATCAGTTAATGGCCAATTTGAG
The DNA here is from genome assembly GCA_014218235.1 of Colocasia esculenta. Taxonomy (NCBI): domain Eukaryota; kingdom Viridiplantae; phylum Streptophyta; class Magnoliopsida; order Alismatales; family Araceae; genus Colocasia; species Colocasia esculenta. The sequence goes on from CM024757.1 coordinate 50,002,584, forward strand.
AGTACCAAGAAATAGATAAGAGCACTAGATGAATAGATGAGATGGTAGAGTGAACGTGAATAGATGAGCGAGTAGAGTATAGATGAGAGCTAGTGGACATTGCACGTAATACGTCGAGTAACCAGGCGGTAGTAATAGTTGCACAACACGCGCACGTGGTGTTGGCAGTCAGGTGGAACTCACAACCCTTCCGCTGGCCATGTTAAGCACAAGCCCAGCGGTCCGGCATGATTCAAGAGAAGAGCGAATTTCTATTAGCTGTTTGGATCATGTTGATCCCTAAAGAGTAACATAGGTATTAGGGTACAACTGGCTCGACGACCATGTGGGAATCCATGATCAGAGGAGACTTACGGAGGCCTTGTGTAAGGGTTCACTAGTCCGGTGAAAGGAATATCCGACGGAGAGTTCACCACAAGCCAAGTAAAGTGTGTATATAAAAACAGGTGCTCGACGTTCTAGAGGAATTCTAGAACAGTGGAGCGTCGGTAACGGTATTCCGAAACAATGCGAGAAACGAAGACAAGTTCATTTAAAATAGAGTAATTTAATGTACATTATTGCAATAAATTAACCAGATACATTATGAGATATTTTGTGCCAAGTCAAGCCATATTTGGATGGTTCAAGTGTGTGTGAACGTGTGAGAGAGATCATAGATAGAAAGATGTCGTGTTATTACATTTTAAATCATTCAATATGACTCCATTTTATAACATGTGTTTTTAGCAAGTTTGATAACAAGGCAAGAAGTGGATATTCGGCAAGTAGAGAGCATGATCATGAACTTAAAATCAATTAAAAATTATGTAAACATGTTTTAACTTTGATATGGGTTGATAAATGCATGTTAAGACTTTCTAGAACCTTCTTAGAAGAGATCAAACTCACACATGCAAGGAATGACGCAAAACGACAGAAACCAAGATGTATGCCTTTTAGAAGGCAAATGCAATCCTATCCCTTCATTTCCTAAGGTCATAACTCATTGATTTTTCATTCAAATCTCACACATGAATATACCAAATTGAAGCCCTTTGAATGAGGAATCAAGCAAAGAAAACGGCTCGTCAATCCGAGGTCTATAAAAAAGTTACGGCCGATTAAGCGGACACAGGCAGAATGCGACACATTGTCTGTCGCTTTCTGAAAGTGAACTCGACCATGAACTTGTTGCCTTCTGAAAAAGACCACGAAACAGCCTGATTTTTGGTATGGGTCGCGACCATGATGTTGTCGCGTTATGGTAGCGACGTGTCGACCTGTCGCTACCTGAAAATGACGTTTGGGTTGCTTTTTCTACCTATTTCCAACTCTGACTTGGATTAGGTTTGATAGCTGTGGGTTTGAAAACTCAAAACAAATGCTAGGGTGATCCAAATCGAGTGAAACCACCTTTGTTAGTTACATTACTTCCAATACGTTGTACAATAGCAAATAATTGAGAAACAAAGGTCGTTTGACTAGGTAATAAAATGCATTGTGACTAACTGCGTGTATCTGACACAGTGATAATGTTCGGGCTAATACTCTTAGTAAGATCAACAAAAATGGGGGAACATAGTGCCAAATGAAAGTAGACTCATGAGGTAACAAGTTCTCTGTTGAACACTTGGTCTAAAAATAACTCCACAAAGAGGTATGGAACTTGTAACACAAGTCAAGGTTAAACCGCAACAATACATTGTCAAAATCATGCAAGATTTAATTCGTGACAAATGATGGATAAAAATTAGGGCTTATAGGGCAAAAGATGACTAACATCCATCAGTAACTCCAGTTAAAATTTGAGAGCACGAGGTTGAGTATACATGGAGATCAAGAATAAAGAAGAAGGGTCGGGTTCATCATATTTGCAGAATTTCAAAAATAGAGATCAAAAGATTGGCTCGATGAAAAAGAGTGAAATAAGAGGTCTTTTGTTCCTGATGTATGGAACAATCTACAGATGGATTTAATTGAGTTTTGCTCGTGAGAATGCCTACCTTTGATTATTTTCCTCTTCTAGGGCTAGAACTTGAAGAACGGGGATGAGAGCTTGAAAGGTTCTTCTCCCCACGAGATCTCCTCCTCCTTGGCCTCTCCTCCTGGTCCAGCAATCCCTTGGCACGAGCTAGGGCCAGCCATGAGATTTTAGGAGAGTATTTAAGCTTCTCCTCTTTCTACTTCCTAATAGGACTCTAATTGCTATTAATTTCGGGATTTCCTATTTCCTCTCCCCTTTTTAGGCATGAGAACTCCTAATTGGGTTAGGATGGGAGCTAAATTCGTGGCCAACCCCTTAGGGTAGGTTTAGGAATCCCAATCTAACTCAAACTTCCTTGTTAATGCATTATTGAACCCTTTTTCTATTTAAGTAATATTTTAGTTACGAATTTAGGGTATTTTCCTATTATTCTTCTTTTAAAAATCCCTATTATGGCCTAATAAATTTTATATGGTCCATTTATCAAAGCCCATTATTTATTAGATTTTATCTTTTGGGATTTCCATTTTATTAGGGAATAATAGAGTTACGAATTTTTATTATATTTTCTTACCTAATTTATCCATGGACTATGAGAGGTCCATTGGTCCAATTCCGATAATGGGTAATCATTTCATGATGTTGGAAGTCTCTCCGACATGATCGTTTAATTTATGGGCGCGTTATCTTTCCGTGTTGACGGTTTTCGGACTTAGTTTCCTAATTTGGATAATTAGTCACATTGTGACGTACACTTGGCCAATCGGATTTTTCGTTGCACGAATTTCTTCATGGAACACTTAGGGATAATATTTGGGGTTGATTTATAATTATTACGAAATTTTTAGACGTGTTGTTACACATACGATAATGGTACGTATGTTTCTATTATTCCGTTTTTATAGAAATTTATTATTTCAAAATTTTTAAATACTGAATTTTCCAGGTTGCTACAATTTCCAGACATATGTACACCAATAGGGTGTCGCTGGATTTTGGTAATGGAATTTAAGTTTAAAATTATCATAATTATCAAAAAATATGTTGATTCTAGAAATGAGAATATTGAGAATTTTTGAATGCACAGTTAACGAGGTAAATCTAATTTATCTATTTTTTGGACAATTTGTACCTAATAAATGTTTATTTCATAAAATTAAATAAAAATTACTATAAAACTTACCACATTGTAATTAACCTATGTTTGAAATTTTATTTTGATCGGATGTCATTTAAATACTAAATTAATGTTCTAAAGAAACCTAAATAAATAACAATCTATTTACGTAACTTGTTTACGTAAATAATTATTCCTTCACCTAGTTAACTTGCATCCAAATGTGAACATGTGCAGGTAGTGGTAGGCACGTGTAAGAATGTACATATGCATTAGTGTAAACATATGTGTGTATGTATCAAAAGAAATGATAAAATAATAGCAAGGAAAGAGATAAGCATTTTTGCATGTACATACATACATGTAAGTGTGTGCATGCTAGTGTAACATGCATGAGTGTGTGAGGTGTTAAGAGAAAGTGGGTGCAATGATGAGAAAGTTACGTGTGAGAGTGTGGAAGTGTTTAGCATGCATGTGCAGGTATATGTATGTATAGATAAAAAAGGGTTGGCGGTGGAAGCATTGGAAGAAGAAGAAACACCAGGAAAGAAGGATTTTCGCAGAAAGTGTAAAGGTCAGCCTGGTTCTATTGGAAAGAAAGAAGAAGGAAGTAACGTGCAAGGTAGGTATCTTCACATTACCTATAAGATAGTAATGTTTCCCTTGATCCTTAATCATGTTTATAAATCAAGACTTTCAACTAATATAGATCAGAAACAAATATTTCACCTGAAGTTTCATTTTAGAAGCCCATCATATGATTTCTGGGTCATTTATATATATTTATGTAATTTCTCTTGGTACCATCGCAAACCTCTGTAATTTCTTATAAAATTAGAGTTCATCATTATTTTCTGAAAACCTGATATTGATATTTGTAGCATGTTCTTTTAATAGAGGACACGAGGTTAAATTTTGTTAAGTTGATTAGTAGGTTCTGAAAAGCCAGAGTAGGTTGACACATCTTGATCAGGGTGTCGATACAGGCTGGGTTCCAGTAAGGTAGTTTACTTACACGAATAAAAGATTGAAGATTGTGTCGACACATACCCTTCAGTGTGTCAACACATCCTTCAGTGTGTCAACATATCCTTTCATCAAGTTGACACACCCTACACTCAGGTCGACCAAAATTTTCAATCAGGTTGACACAACCTGTATTCATGTCAACCTAACCCTTGTTTCCAATGACTCAGGTCGACACACTCAGTGACTCAGGTTGACACACTCTTGTTTCAGGTCGACACACCCTGTTAATCAGAGTTCTTTCTTGAAATAACTTTTACATGAATTATGGTATATTAAATTTCAGATTTACTTGAAATAATTATTAAGTTACTCACTCTTCTAAAAGTGATTTATAAAGTATTCATGGATCAACTCTAACACATTAGCTTGTCTCATATTTCTTGAAAATTCACTTGCAATGTCTAGAACTTGGGATCTCTAGATCTCTCATGGATTTACAATGCTGGAATGTGCCAATTTAAGGGTCCTGACCTAGTCCTGGGAGGAGCACCCAAAAGTACTTGTGCCCATGGGAGTGTGAATGGTCTTGTGTGGCATGCACCTAAAGGACATGTTAAATTTACTAGACATCTGATTTTAGATAGCGTACATGTGAGTACTTGGTGCTCAATATCTAGTTGTTCGATACATGAAAAATTCTCACTTCTTGAGAACTTATCCTTATAAACTTGTTTTACTTGACTTTTCTTGTTTCTAATTTAATCATTTACTTGATAGTATATACCTAACATCTTTACAGTGACATTCTTGCAACACATGATTCAAGGTGTTCTAATTAAGCTTGACATACTCTCTCATTACCATGTCAATTTTCAGTATACCTATTCATCAAGTTTATGTACCATTGCTTTAATGTCTTAAGAATTTACCTACTGGGCAATTAGCTTATAATGTGATTACAACACTTTTTCCAGGTTCTAGTGAGACCGATAAGGAAGAGGGCGAGCAAGGGACTGAGGAGTAGACCAGAAAAACCACTTTTATACTTTTCTTTTTGTCTCTTATTGTACAGTTACTTGGTACCTACAAAGTAAAGAACTATGACTGTGTGATATAAGGCTATTATATGTAAATATAATGTCATGCTTTCCTTCTACCCACATGTTTTTACAATTAATTGAATGACATCTGTGTGCACCCGTGTTTTCTGCTACACTCGGGGCGTCACATTGCTAAGGCTTAGTTTCATGTAGAATCTTCTATGGTGGTACTTTCTTATTGGCAATAATTCAGTAACATTCATTCATGTAGTTCATGTAGGTATTCTCATTGTTTTCATTGTATGCATATAATCACATGCTCTAACATAAACTCATATTCACATGTTCAGATTTTGTAAATAGAAATTCAAAATCTAACATGGTTTTTAAATCAACATTTCATATATTCACAAGATCTCAGTTTTCATATGAACTAGAGAATCTACATTCAGAATGCATAACCTTTTGTACAAGATCAAAATTGTGTGAAATTTTAACTGTACCATACTTTTAGAACATATTATGAAATCCTAATGTTTCAAAACTTTTTGACGTATGGAGCTATTTATTCAAATTAAATAGTGATTCTGGAAATAAATTCAAGTGAAATCAAAATTTCTATGGAATCAAAATTTGCTGTCACAGAGACTAGACTGATATGAACAAACCTATAAAACACTTAATCATGTTCTTTGAACTAAGTTTTCACTACACATGCTTCTAAAAGAGTCGAATAATCAATTAACCAAACATCATTCATTTATTCAGAAATTGGGAGGAACTTATTTAATAAAAAAAATCCTCATCAGAAAATTCAGAAACTAATCACAAACCCTTCTGGTAATGTGACAGAACTATAAAAACTCAAAACCATGCATTCAAATCATGCAACACCTCATTCCGAAGGAAAATAAAGGTTCTCCAAGGAAGAACTAGACGATAGCATCGACTGTCGTTTGCTGAAGTAGATGAGAATGAATGTTGTCGCCAAAATGTGTTAACGACAATGTTGGTTGTCGTTAACCTGAACTCAATGGCACAATAGGTTGCCGTTAAGTTCACCCGAATAGAAAACTCAGAAAGACAACATGAAATAGCAAGGAAAAGGTCGCTTCGTCGAACCCTTGAAACATTTTGTAAGAATATAGTAAAACTAAGGTCTATAGAACCTATGACTATGAGGCAAAGCCCTTGGTTACTTGCCTAAAAAATGCCATAAATTCTTGGATTAAAGTCGAACAAGCCCACCTTGGCCAAGCAAGACGATGACCTCTTCTTCGCCTCGATCAGCACAACTTCACCTCCTAGATGTCGATCCTACGATAACAACACTTCCTCAAGTTCAGAGGAACCTTCTCCTCACACGGATCAACACGAACCTGCCTCCCCTCCTTGGACAAAAACTCACGTGCTAGACCTCTCTCCCAAGAAAACCACAAGCAAAAATAAGGCTACCTTAGGGCCAGATCTGGGGTTATTAGCATAACTCAGAGACCTGACATTTAATATTGCCATCCACTCCAAAACACCATGATCTAAAGTCCCAAAACGTGCACGGAATTGCCATAACCGCTGTGAAAATCTCGGCCAAAATTGGGAAAGAGATATTGACGTCAATACTAATTGTCATGGAACCAGAGGTCGAAGACAATCGATTGTGCCGTCAACAAAATAAAAATTGAAATTACTTAAAATCACATAGAATAGACATAAATGTTCATTGCTGCTGAAGTGAAGTTAATGACAGTCGAACATGTCGTCAACTACTGTTGGCGGCACAATGTATTACTGTTAAGTTCACGCACACCGAACAGTAACATAACAGTAACAGAATAGTTCATACAATCTATATAGTGCAAAAAAGTATAAGCAAAATTCCAGGGCACTACAAGAGAGCTTCTCGATTGGACAAGTCCAAGTCGATCGATGTATCGATATCTATTTTTTGATAGAGTGATCTCGTTCCAGAGAACAACCTTCTAGGTCAAGACCAATCAATTGACCAAAACCTGCTTTCTAGTTGATCAACCTGTGTTCCATAGAAACTAGTTTTCAAGTTTGAAAAAAAGTTAACCGAAACCTATTTTTTGGTTGACCTATCCCACTGTCAGAGACTGAGGCTTCTAAGTTTTGAAAACCATTGATCGACTGATTTTTAATCGATTGATTCCAATGATGAGACTTTCCGTATTTGAAGATGACTCCTTCTATGGTTAGGATTCTTGCTAAGTTTTGTTGGATTCATGGTCCAAGATGTAGTTTTTTGCGCAAGGGTTTAAATAGCATCAAGTTCTAAAGCCCTACAAGCCGTCCCATCATCAGGGAGAGTTCATCATCATCTTCTAGGGCTCACGATGATATTTTGAAGAATGTGTATTGTGTGCTTCGAGTTCAAGAATGCAAGGTAGATCGATTGCTGCTTAGAGTTGCTAAGAATTGCTCAAGGACTTCTCTACATCAGAACAACATCTAGGAAGCGTCTCAAAGGAGTTTGCGCTGCTACTTCAACGTCCAGTGATGCTATTCTTTACAGAGTACAGTGACTCTTTGCATCTCGATGAGAACCCTTATATACACTTGTTCTCTTTTTTTTTTGGTCTCTTGTCATAGGGATTACTAGTTTGAACTGATCATATTATTGATCTATGTGTGTTTGGTGCTTGAGTGCATCGAGCGTGGTTGAGTGTTGAAGGTGCTTGGTTATGCACTGTCGTGTGGAGGTTTTCTCTACATGTGTGTGGTGTTATCTTGTACTAGAGGCCAAAAACAAGGTATTGTGTGTTCCACCTCAAGTAAGTGAGAGGTCGACAATGGCGCACACATTATGTGTCCGAACTACTTAAATTCATTGCGCACTGTGGTGTGGTATCTATATTTTCTATCTCCTTCTACGTACACACCAGAATTAAGAATCATGTTCTAAGGATGTGTTTAATGTGTCTTCTATGTGTGTGCATTAAAATTGAAATTTGGCAACAATCAATTCACCTCTTCTCTTGATTGAACGTTGCACATGAAACATATCAATTCGTATCAGAGCCGATTCTCTTGTTCAAGAGAGATCCTTGTGTGCGATGGCCAATAGAGAGTTGATGTCTAAATATCACTCTATCCACCATCTACCTTACTTTGACAACAATAATTATCTTTATTAGAAAAATCACATCACGTCTTTCTCAGGGCCCAAGATTACGAAATTTGTAAAGTTGTGAGTACGGGTCCATATACATTGTCGGAAGATGAGGAAAAGTGGACGAAAAATGAGATTAAAAAGTCTAAGATTAATTTTATAGAAATGAATAGTATGTAGTATGCTATTCACTTTGACAAATACACTAGTGTCTCCATGTGCAACTCATCAAAGGAGATGTGGGATAAGCTTAAACATATCTATGAAGGGACTTCGAAAATCAAGGAAACAAAAGCCAATATATTGGTGCATGACTACGAGCTCTTCAAGATGAAGCCTGATGAATCAATATCGGAAATGTTTACAAGACTTACAACAATAGCCAAAAGTCTCAAGGCTCTCAAGAAAGAGTACACAAACACTAAGTTTGTTAGGAAAGTGCTCCGGTCTCTTCCACTAACATGGCACACTAAGGCCACTTTTATTGAGGATTCCAAGAACATGGCTATTCCCACCCTTGAGGAATTAATTAGATCCTTAATAACATATGAGCTAAACATGAAGAAAAATGAACTAGACACTAAGAAAAACAAGATTGTTGCTCTAAAAGCCATACCTCCTCCTCATGAGAGTAGAAGGAGGAGGCCAGAGACATAGATGATGATGAAGAAGAGCTTGCTATGAGTGCACAAAAATAGCACACATGCGAGATGAGTGTCCTAAGCTTCTCTAAAAATTAAAGAAAGGAACGTTAAGAAAGACTAAGGCTATGGTGGAAACATGGAGAGATGAAGGCGATGAAGAGACATTCAAGGAACTTGAAGAAATGATGGATGAAATGTGTCTCACGGCCCACGAAGAGGAAGCCACCAAGGTATGTCTAGGAATAATGGGCGATAAACTATATTTGGATAGTGGTTGCTCGAGGCACATGACTAGAGACAGGTCCAAGTTTATGGAGTAAAAGAAAAAGATGGAGGAATGGTATCATTTGGAGATAAGGACAAATGTAAGGTCATTGGAATTGGAAAATAGGCAATGTCATTAAGAATATACTTCTTGTCCAAGGCTTAAATCATAACTTGTTGAGATTTAGTTAATTGTGTGACAAAGGGTACAAGATTGAGTTTGATGAATCTTACTACGTTGTAATGAATAAGAATTCCAATGAAGTCAAATTCATAGGTCAAAGAGTTGATAATGTCTATACCTTGTATTTGAATGAAATTGCTTGTGAAGATGTCTAAACAAGTCCCTGTAGTCGGCTTGCCTAAATTGAAAGTTTTAGCATGATAGAGTGTGTGAAGCATGTGCAAAAGGCAAGCAAACTGGAGTCTTATTTAAGAAGAAAAACATTGTTTCCACCTCACAACCACTTGAATTGTTGCATCTTGATTTATTTGGCCCAACTAGAACATCTAGTTTAGGTGGGAAGTCATAAGGTTTTGTAATTATGAATGACTTCTCACGATTCACTTGGGTTATATTTTTTGCTAATAAAAATGATGTAGTAATGAAATTTAAGTGTTTTGTAGGAAAATATAGAATGACAAAGGGTATCTCATCACAACCATTCAAAGTGATCACGAAGTAGAGCTTGAAAATTCAGAATTAAAGTCTTCTGTGATGAACAGAGTTACATGCACATCATTGAGGACTCCAGAATAGAACAGTGTTGTAGAACACAAGAACCGGACCTTGGTAGACATGGCATGTGCAATGCTAAGGGTCTATTTGTTTCAACGTAAAATCTCATGTTAGAAAAGGTTTTCGGGAAAAACTTCATACAATAGTATGTTTGGTACCACTGAAAAGTTAATTCATGAAAATCTTTTACCAAAAATTATGGATTTAGGCATCCTCCGTGAGACTCCGTAAACCATTTTCCTAGGTTTCTCTTTTATGTGGTATTTTCATGTGTGACTAAAATCTCCTCTCAAATTGTTAATGTCCAATGTTTGAAACTCGACGGATGGCGACCGGCAACTAGGCCCTTGGCGTCCGGCGCTCGACGTTTGACAGTTGGCGCCCAATAGTCGGTGGCTGGGGACCAGCGCCCGACGTTCAACGCCCGGTGTCCGACGCCTTGTTCTCGGAGGCCGACGTCCGACGCTTAGCGGCCAGCCGCTAATGTCCGACGCCTAGCGTCCGGCATTCGGCGCCCAGTGTTCGGAAGCTCACGACGTCTTGCGCTAGGCTAATGCCCGTCTACAGGCACCTGCCGATGTCGAGCATCGAACACTGGCCGCAATGTGCCAGTCGACGGGCGCTAGCCAAAGGGTGCTGGATGCGGCTAGGCACCGACATCGAGCACCGGCTGCCGCCGGGCGTCAGCCATCCTGTGCTGAAAGCCGAGCACCGACCGTAGAACATACGAAACATACTTTTTTTAATATTTTTTTATTTTTAATAAATATTTTACTAGAAAATGAACGTCAAAAAATCTTTTCAAGAAAAACATTATGTGGGTACCAAATGAACAATTATGTTTTTTATTTTCCTGTAAAAGTTAATCCTTGAAAAACTATTTCCCTATGAATATATTTTACAAGCAACTAAATGGACCCTAAGTGAAAAAGGTCTTCCACTGTATTCTGGGTGAAAGTGGTAAATATATCTTGCTATATCATCAATTATGCCATGGTAAGACTGATACATAAAAAAACCCCACATGAACTTTTCAAAGGTAAGAAGCCAAAGATATCTCACTTCTGATCCTTTGGCTATACTTGTTACATCTTGAACAAGTGGTAAGTCCAATCTACCTAAATTTAATGAAAAGAGCGATAAAGTGGTTTTCCTTGGCTTGTGGGAGTGGGATCCTAAGCTTGCTCTATTGCCTTGGGAGGTCCTCATTTGGCCGATGGTTCTATCTCATAGGCAGTAAGAAATCAAAGAAACTAATGAGAAAACTAATGGGAGGTGATCGTCAGGGCCTTACATGTTCCCAAGAAAGTCCTCAGAACGCGTCGGTGGTGTTCCTCAATAGCGCTTAATGAAGGGAACATCCAACTTCCCTCTCTTCAGTCGATCAAAGAAGGCAGCTCCATGGCTTGAAGAGTGGGTTACCTGTGACCAGAAAGACTTAATAAGATTTAAATAAGATATAGAAAGTGTTCAATAAGACAAGAAAGAGATCCAAAAGGTGAGCCCCATACCAGATGACAACTTGAGAAGAGGGGTGGCCAAACACTATGACCACCCTTCTTCCCTCTTGTTTCTAATTTGGAACCCCTTTTAGATGGTTTTGGGAAAGTGAACTAAGTGTGTGTGTGTGTGTGTGTGTGTGGACATAACTAAAATGCAAGAAGAGACCTAAGAGAAGAACAAGATGAAGAAGAAGGGAGAACAGTGTGGTAGCCTCCCCGTTTGGTGGTGTTGTAGGGCCATCCAACAACTTTGGGGACTCCTCCAAACCACCTTGAAACCTTTTGGATGTGCAAGACTAAGAGGAAATGGTAGGAGATGAGGGATGAAATCTCTCTCTCTTCTCTTTCCTCTCTTGATGCATTAACCTCAAGTCATCCAGTCTTCTCCCCCTTAGTGAGGCTTATATGGGCAAAGGGGGTCAGAGTTCGACAGCTTTGGATACCCCAAGGTAGAGAACACAATAGGGGATGTGGCTATCTAAGTGAAAATGCCCTACCCTATAGGAGGATGACACTTAGGCATTTATAGGGTCAAGAGGGCTGCCTAGGCAGCCAAGAGGTCCGTTGGAAATAGCCCGACATGCGAGAAGGCCGAGTTGGTAGGTGTAGTGGTGGATTATGCGTGATATCCTTGGGTAGTTCCATAGAATAGATAAACCCAGGTTATGGCTGGTGGCGGTGCTGGGCTTGCTAGCTTCATGGAGGCCTCTGCGGTGGCCGCTGATGGTGCAGGAGGCGTGTCTCTTCCAGGGAGACGATCCTATGCATAGATTATTGCAGCTTCTAAGCCACCTCCGCCTGTTTGCATTGGAGTTAAACCTCCTTCATTTACTGATGCTGGAGAGCCGGACGTCTTCTTTTCTCAGGAGGAGGTAGGTAAGTCAATTAATTCCTTCAAGCTTGCTTTGATAGTTCGTTGTGCCTATGGTAGGAGTTCGATTCCGGAGTTTAAGGCTTGTCTCTCGCAAAGGCTTCAACTATTAGGGGACTTCATAATCAGCGTTTTGAACCATAGACATCTTTTGCTGCGCTTTGATGTGGAGGAGGATTATCTGAGAGTTATCATGAGAAGGAGCCTTTACATTAAAGGTCTTCTGTATAGATTCTTCAAGTGGGAAGCCCAGTTCGATTTTAATGATGTCCTTACGGTTATCCCTATTTGGGTTGGCTTTCCCATGCTCCCGGTTAACTATTACTGTGAGGACTTTCTGAAGTCTATTGCTGGGAACTTGGGTCATGTTTTGAGGATCTATGAGCCTACTTTGGCGTTAACTCGAACTAATGAACTTTTTGTCTGTGTTGAATTAGATATTGTAAAGCCTGATGATCAGTCTGTCCCCATGTAATTTTACTTATTTATATATTTATTTTGGTGATTAACAAAACCATGTCAAAGATTACTAACACATATTCCATAAGTCTTGAGCACAGGAAATACTACAGGAAAATCAAGCAAATTTGGTAAGTATGAAGCAATATTAAGTTCAGCATGAAATTTCTCTAAGTCCACATCGACTTTCCTTATGCTACATCATTTAGATTTAAACAGAAATCGTTATCATAACGATTTGCTCATCGCAACGATTCCTTAAGTCATCGTAACAATTTGCTCATCGCAACGATTCCTTTAGTCATCGTAACGATTTGTTCATCGCAACGATTCCTTTAGTCATTTTAACGATTTGGTCATCGCAACGATTTCTTAAGTCGTCGTAACGATTTGCTCATCACAACAATTCCTTAAAACGTAATAATGATTTACTTCGCACATCGACTTCTTTAGTAATCATAACGATTTGCTTTGCGCAACGATTTCTTAAGTGTTCAATTTCCTTAATGAACACAACGATTTGCCTTCTACAACGATTTCTTTATCGATCACAATGATTTTCTTGTAACTCATAATGATTTGATTATATCGTCTTGTTCATAACGATTCTTTTGTAGAAACATAACGATTTGATACTAAGTTACAACGATTTGGCGGTTAGTGCATAACGATTTCATAAGTCTGAATGCATCGATTCTATGTTTATAACGACTTGATATTTAACAGCATTGAATAGTCAAAGTCTTCGCACATATCTTTCTGACATCAGTGCATTTGATGAAGACTGAACGTATCTCTGCATGCATGCAGACGATATCGTCCATTATCGTGCTTACTCTGTATGCATCTTTTAGATACAGCAAAATGGCATTAATATTTCTATGAACTCTTACCCTAACGTTAACTGACAACAAGAGACAACCAAGTTGTCTACTGTGTAAGTTTGAAAATGTGTGCAGGTCCCTAAAGACATTCTGTCATACAACGTTGGACCATATAGATGCCAGAAGATCCTATCTCTTTGCGTGCACAAATGGATAAAAGACTGTTGACTGAAAGCTTCCAAGTGTCAAGTAGTCTAACGTAAACAAAGCATAGAGACAACGGACTTCTCAATGTTCAAATTTCAAACAAGAGATATATATATAAGCAAGAGTGAAACTCCAGAGCAGACAATCTTTTAGAGACATCGCTTCCAAGCAACTGAGTTCAAGTTCTCTGCGAGTTCTCCAGAAAAGAGCCTAGCCTCATTCCCATCAGTTCATAGCTCTTTGCTCTCTGCGCTGTGATTCAAATCCTAAGAGAGCCTGTGAAGTTCTGAGAGTGTGTGCATTGTTTAGATCTTATGCTCTCAGTTCTGTTAGCTTCAGAAAAGAGCCTAGCCTCATTCCCATCAGTTCATAGCTCTTTGCTCTCTGCGTTGTGATTCAAATCCTAAGAGAGCCTGTGAAGTTCTGAGAGTGTGTGCATTGTTTAGATCTTGTGCTCTCAGTTCTGTTAGCTTCAGATCTTGGCTTGTTAAACCTTGATCTAGGGGCTTGATCTCTTTTTCATTGTTTGCTGTGACTGTTTCCCTTCGGTTGTGAAGGAAGACCTGGTGGGATCCAGGGTGTGTAGTTCCCTTCGGTTGTGAAGGAAGACCTGGTGGGATCCAGGGTGTGTAGTTTCCTTCGTGTGAAGGAAGACCAGCTGTGGCTGGGTGCTGTAGTGTCCATAGGGGACTGTACCCTAGATAGTGAAATCCTGAGTTGTTGCTCAGGGTCTGGACGTAGGACTCCTAAGGAGAGGAGGTCCGAACCAGGATAATTCCTTGCGTTGTGTGATTGCTTTTTGTGTGTTTGTTGTTTACACTAACCTTCACTAACCTTCATCGAAGAATATTTTTGTATGCATGTTTCAAGTACAGGTATTAAGTAAATAAAATTTAAAGACCCATTCACCCCCCCTCTGGGCTCGTCAACTGGGGCAACAAGTGGTATCCGAGCGAGTCTCTTCGACAAAGAAGAAGATCCAACGATCTGAAGAGTAAAGATCCATGGCAGCCCAAAGTCACAATGAAGGTCAGTCTGTCAACCGACCACCATTGTTCGATGGAGAAGACTATGTTTACTAGAAAACAAGAATGGAGTATTTTCTACAAGGTAATGACTACCAGATATGGTCCATAGTTGAAGAAGGCGATCTCCTAGTCACCAACGAAAAGGCTAATTGGACAGATGATGACAGAAAGAAGATTTCTTTAAACTGTAAGGCTAAAAGCATTTTGTGTTGTGCTCTCAGCAAGAAAGAATTCAATAGAGTGTCAGCCTGCAAATCCGCAATGGAGATGTGGGAAAAATTGAGAATCACTTATGAAGGCACGGACAAGGTCAAGGAAACCAAGATTGACATTCTGGTAACTCAATATGAAAGGTTCCAGATGCAGTCAGGAGAATCCATAACCCAGATGTTCAGTCGATTCACAGACATTACAAATGGGTTGACTGGACTAGGGAAGACTTATGAAATGGGAGATATGGTCAGGAAGATTCTTAGATCTCTACCCTCTACATGGACTCCTAAAGTGACAGCTATTGAGGAGGCAAATGATCTAAAGAGAATGTCTCTGGAAAAACTCATTGGGTCCCTTATGGCTTATGAGATTAATATGGAGAGATTAGGAGAATCCTCTAGCAGGAAGAAGCACTCAAATGCACTCAAGGCCGACGAAGACTCATCAAAAGAATCATTAGACCACAATGAGAGCAGCAAGGACAGTGATGATGAAGAAGCAATGCTATCCAGAAGACTGCAACAGATTCTAGCAAAGAAGAAGAAGTTCCAATCTGGCAGAAGGCATTTCAAGAAACACAAAGAGTTCAAGAAGTCAGAAGGAAAAGAGCAGAAGAAAGCTGTGTCGTTATGTTATGAGTGTAAGAAGCCAGGACACATCAGGGCAGAGTGTCCAAAACTCAAGAAAACTGAATTCAGGAAGAAGGACAGTTCAAGAAAGTTCAGAAGACATAAGAAGAAAGCCATGGCAGCAGCTTGGGACAACAGCAGTGACTCAGACAGCGAGTCAAGTTCAACCAGCGAGGAAGAAGAAAAGGCTAACCTAGCCTTCATGGCAGATGTCACAGAAAAGGTAACCTCTGACTCATCCTTTGATTCCTGCAATGATTCTGATTCAGATAACTTAGAAGACGCTTTTAATGAATTATATGATAAATATAGAGAAATATCTAAATTACTAAAAGCTAGTAAGAAAAATGTTACATGTCTAGAGAATACCAATTCAGACTTAAAATCAGAAAATGAACAACTAGAAAAGCAACTTAATGAACTCAAAAGAAGAAATGAACTGCTATGCAAAATCTAAAAGATAAAAATGAACAAATAACAAAATTAGAAAAACAAGAAGGTTCAGATAAACTAAAAAATGAAATCAAAATTTTAACAGAAGAAAATGATAAACTATCAAATACCTTAGAAAAATTCACTAATGGTAAGAATTCTCTAATACTGAGAGGTGCTAGACGGTCAGGAAAAAGGAAACATGGTCTAGGCTATACGCCCCCAGATAATGAAGACACAACAGTATACCCTAAGACATATCCAACTCCAAAATTTGTACCTGAACAAGACATAGCATACAAAGCTCACCTTAAATATCCTGAAAAAGTAACTAGAACAACATGCTGCAGTCACTACAACAAATTAGGTCACAACAAGACTACATGTCCAACTAAATATAAAAGGTGGATAATCAAAAGGAAAAATGATGATACTAACCAACCAGGACCCAAAAGAACTTGGGTACCTAAAGCTTAATGTTTTTATTTCAGGGAAATCTTCGAGCATCCAAATGGTATTTGGATAGTGGATGTTCAAGACACATGTCAGGAAATAGAAGATTATTTTCTCATCTAGAAGCTGAAGAAGGAACAGTCACCTATGGAGACAATGGCAAAGGGACTGTTATTGGTACTGGATCTGTTGGCAGTAATGGAAAACCAATAATAGAAGATGTTCTTTGTGTAAAAGGTCTGAAGCACAACCTCATAAGCATCAGCCAGCTTTGTGACAAAGGCCATCAGATTAAGTTTCAAGAATCCAAGTGCAGTATCTTGAAGGATGGAGCAGTAATCTTCGAAGCCAACAGAGAAAAGAATCTGTATGTGCTCTATCTTGAAGAACTCAAGGACCAAGACATCTGTTTAGCAGCCAGTGAAGAGCAGTCAACTAAGCTGTGGCACAGAAGATTGGGCCACTGCAGTTTGGACGACATGAACAAGCTCAGAAAGAGAAGCCTTGTGGAAGGTCTGCCAAAGGTCAGCAATAAATTGGATGGAATCTACAGACCGTGTGCAAAAGGGAAGCACACTAAGAGTTCCTTCAAGTCAAAGACTGTGGTAACCATCTCTAAACCCTTGGAACTCTTTCATATGGATTTATTTGGGCTAATGAGGACCACGAGTCTTGGAGGAAAGAATTTTGGCTTCGTAATAGTGGATGATTACTCCAGATTCACATGGGTGTCATTCTTGGAACACAAAGATGACACATTCAAAAGTTTTGTAAGTTTCAGCAGAAATGTGCAAAAAGACAAGAAGTACTACATTGTTGGAATCTGGTCAGATCATGGAGGAGAATTTCAAAATGAAAAATTTGCAAAATTCTGTGATGACCAAGGGATTGAGCACAACTTCTCAGCACCAAGGACACCACAGCAGAATGGAGTTGCTGAGAGGAAGAATAGAACCTTATTGGACATGGCAAGAACAATGCTATCAGAATATGACCTGCCAAGATATTTTTGGGCTGAAGCAGTGAACACAGCAAGCTATATCATTAACAGGGTAATGATCAGGCCAATCCTGAAGAAGATAGCCTATGAACTATTCAAAGGAAAGAAGCTAAAGATCAGTCACTTTAGAACATTTGGATGTCCTTGCTTCATCCACAATAATGGAAAAATGGATATTGGTAAGTTAGATGCCAAATCAGATGAAGGCATCTTCATGGGGTACACATCTAAACCCAAAGGCTATAGAGTGTTTAATAAACGCACTTTATTAATTGAGCAGTCTGTACATATTATTTTTGATGAAACTAACCCTTCCTTGAGAAAGGAAGAAGATAGTGACATTGATGATGCAGATGAATTGTCTAAGAAATTAAAGGATACATCAATTGAAGACAAGAATGATCCACCTCTGGAAGATCTGCAACAAAAGGACATTACAAATGAAAATCTTCCAAAGGAGTGGAGATACAAAAAGGATCACCCATCCGAGAACATCATTGGTGATCCATCTGTAGGGGTAAGAACAAGAGGTAATGTAATACCTTGTGATTATCTAGCATTTGTTTCTCAGATTGAGCCTAAGATAGTCAATGAAGCTCTCACTGATGAATCTTGGATTATAGCCATGGAAGATGAACTTAATCAATTCAAGAGAAACCAAGTATGGTCACTTGTTCCCAGACCATCAGACCATCCAGTTATTGGCACCAAGTGGGTGTTCAGAAACAAATTGGATGAGACTGGTGTGATCTTAAGAAACAAGGCCAGACTGGTAGCTCAAGGCTATTCCAAGAGGAAGGCATAGATTTCGACGAAACCTATGCACCTGTAGCTAGACTTGAGGCTATCAGAATTTTACTTGCTTATGCATCAGCTTTGGATTTAAAACTATTTCAAATGGATGTCAAATCTACTTTTTTAAATGGTTTTATCAAGGAGGAAGTTTATGTGGAACAACCCCCAGGTTTTGATGACACAGAATTTCCTAATCATGTTTTTAAACTTCATAAGGCATTGTATGGTTTAAAGCAAGCACCTAGAGCCTGGTATGAAAGGCTTAGCTCTTTTCTTTTAAACCATGGATTCAATAGAGGTCAAGTAGATAGCACTCTTTTTATAAAGTCAAATGTCAACCATATACTACTTGTTTAAATTTATGTAGATGACATAATTTTTGGATCTACTGATGAATCCCTTTGCAAGTATTTTGAAAAGTTGATGCAGGGAGAATTCGAGATGAGCATGATAGGGGAGCTCAACTATTTCCTTGGACTACAAATCAAGCAAGGAAAAGATGGGACCCACATCTGTCAAGCAAAATACACCAAGGAGCTTCTAAAGAAATTTGGATTCGACAATGCCAAGCCACTGTCAACACCTATGAGCACATCAACAAGGATGGACAGTGACAAGAATGGTAAGAAAGTAGATCAAAAGAACTACAGAGGTATGATAGGTTCTTTACTTTACCTAACAGCTAGCAGACCTGATATTTTGTTTAGTGTATGTATGTGTGCTAGATACCAAGCTGATCCTAGAGAATCACATCTGATTCAGTTAAAAGAATCTTTAGATACCTATCTAGAACTCATGACTTAGGTCTGTGGTATCCAAAATCATGTGAAATTAACTTAGTGGGATACTCAGATGCTGATTATGCTGGATGCAAAATAGATAGAAAAAGCACCAGTGGTTGTTGTCAATTTCTTGCAAGTTGCTTGATATCATGGTCCTCCAGGAAACAAAACTTAGTAGCACTGTCAACAGCTGAAGCTGAGTACGTAGCTGCTGGAAGTTGCTGTACACAACTCCTGTGGATCAAGCAACAACTTGAGGATTATGGACTACATATTAAGACAATTCCATTATTATGCGACAACACCAGTGCAATAAACCTCACCAAAAATCCAGTACAACATTCAAGGACCAAGCATATTGAGGTTAGATATCGTTTCATTCGGGATCATATAGCTAATGGCAATTTAGAAATTTCCTTTATTGATACAAATGGTCAGTTAGCAGATATCTTCACAAAAGCCTTACCCGAAGAGAGATTCACATCTCTTAGAAGGGAATTGGGCATGTGTAATTTGTGAAGAGATTTCTACTTAGAACTAAAACATAAATTTTCAAAATTTAAGTAAATTTCTCTCCCTGGCTTTTAAGCAAAAAAAAAATCATATTATCTTTCCTTGGCGGTTCTCTTTATAAAGGCTTTCAAACTGGTCAAATACTTTTGTCGTTTTCTGCCTTCCCGGTTGGCGCCTCACTTTTCGATAAAGCATTTATTTACTCCGAAATCGATGTAGAATCGATTCACCTCCAACCTTTACCTTTTCCCTCTTTCGTTCGCTTGCCTAGCGATACCCTAACGACTCCGACATCGACTCTCTGCTTGAAGTCTCTCTCTTCTTCCCGCGAAGAATTTCTTGAGGGCTTCTTTCCTACTTCCATCTCCACCCTCTAGAACCCTTCTCCACCCGAATCCATGACCGCATCAGTTGTTTCTGGCAGTCTTGGAGGCTACAGCGCTGAGTTTCTCACAGCCGAGCAGTAGGAGAGGTTCACTTTTATGTGAAACTAAGCTATGTGAAATAAGGCAGTAGATGTTGGATAGCTTGAGAAGAATGGTATGCATCAGCATAGTGGCCGCTATGAACAGGATGCAGTGGACGAAAATCTCAACCTTGTCAGAGGTAAGCTATCCAGACCTCGTGAGGCCTTTGTTATGTGTGTTTTTGCGATCAGAGGCAGATGGGTCCTTACCATCCTTGTCAAGGGTGTCCAGATCAAAATGGACCATGAGCTTCTGAGACCCGGTTTGGTTGATGGAGCACGTCTGGTCACAGTGGGATCCACTCTGTGGATACCCAGGCAAAGGGTCTAGGAATTGTTGGTCCAGGATTAGGTTGAAAGATGGTAAATTGGATATCAATCAATTGAATGCATTCAATCGCCTCTCACATTTATAGTCTGTCAGATTTTGGTTCCTAGAAGTGCTACCTTTTCAACCTGTACTAAAGCAGATTCAGATATGATGTTTCGCCTTCTACACTTTATGTCTGTCAGATTTTGGTTCCTAGAAGTGCTACCTTTTCAACCTGTACTAAAGCAGATTCAGATATGATGTTTTTGGCAATTCAGAACCAGGAGGTAAATATGCTATATGATTATAAAAGAATGAAGTTTGCTCATGATCAAATTGGGATACTAAGAGTAAGTTAAATGTATCCTTGCCCTATGCCCCCCTGCTCACCAAGATTTCAAACATTATGGCATCTATCTGTCTGGAGAAGTAGTTGAGAAGATGGGCCAAGCTATTAGGTCCAGAAATTGAAGAAGAGTGGTTTTTTTCAATAGTAAATGGTGTATGGTCCAAAACCTCTGGGCTGAGGGTGAGACTATAATTGGTGAATCCCAAGAAGTCCAGCAAAGGTAGTAGTAGAATAGCAGCAGACAGAAGAAGATTCAGCAGAAGCAGTAGCATTGAAAGAGTAGGCGCAGAGGAACTTCAGTAGCTCCAGCAAGAGCAGTAGTGGAAGAATTGATAGAAGATTGAGGGCATTCCTCCTGAGATTATTGTCCTGTTGGGGATCATACATAGGAACCTCTACCCTCCTCCTTAGTAGCTTCGGTGCTTCGAGATGTCCAATGCATCCAAGCAGTCTAGTTATTCCAGAAGGTGATGGTAGTTCTGTAGAAGAAACGTGTGGCGGGCCACGTTGAAGAAACTTTGTTAGCAGATGCTCCCAGCCAGGGGGAGCGAAGTGTTAGTGGCCTCATTCTCTGAATCTGTGGCAGTGGGCCACACTATTGAAGAAGCTTTGGTTGAAGCTCCCATTCAGAAGAGCAAACAGCTGTTCAAAAGATGGTGTGTTTGGAAGATGCTCTCATTGAGGGGGAGCATTCATGTCAGAGGAAATTCAAGAGTGACTGGTGTGACATCAGGCCACACTGATATTCCGATAGAAAAAGAGATCCAGCCCAAGCAGCAGTAGCAGCCCAGCACACACTGATATTCTCTTAGAAAGTGTGCCTACTAAAGAAGAAAATTTGAATGTTGGTGGACTCAAGGGAGCACACTGAAGGTGTCCTGTGAATGAAGATCAGATGCAGACCATGCTAACTTTGAGGAGCCCGTGGCATGGCAAGCCAAAGGAAGAGAATAGCACTCAAAAGGCCAAGGAAGATAGAGAAGAAGTAATTTTGAAGCCTGTCATTAAAAGGTTGGATGCTCAAGGTGAGATCCTGTGCTCCCTACAGTCAAACGTGAATTCCCTCCTTATGAGCCAGCCTCAACCTCCCAGAAATATCTCATATAAGAAATGTCATGAAGTGGTTTAATAAGGAAATGGGCACCATGAAGACAATGCTTTCTGAAATTTGAGGCAGATGTCCAAGGCCATCAGAGCCAATGAACAGATGTTCCAAGGACATCAGGGCCAAGTGAGCAAGAGGCAGGGCCACCAGGGTCTGCAGAAGCAGCCCTCCAGCTGAGGTCAGTGAGCAAGAGCCTTCTCAGGCCAGCAGCAAGTAGAAGAAGTCGAGCCATCTGGCTCATTGTGGTTGAACCAGCAGGTCCTGTCCAAGCCTCAGGCAATTCAGAGGAACAAGCAGGGCCAGTGATCTCCAGGATGTGCAGTCTGGTGTAGAAGAGCCAGCAGTTGCTCCTGAAGCCCCTGAGCCTTCATTCCTTGCAACACCAGCCCCTTCTTCACCACCATCCTCATCCACAGCACCTCAAGCACCACCCACTTTTAAACAACCTATGCCCTGCACCATATCCTCACCATCTCAATCTCCCTTCTTTCTACCTCTTCTCCAATCATTCCTCCACCTCCATCTATCATTGCAAATCCTCAAGCTTCCTCATCAGCTGGAGCCTCCTCCTCTGCTGGTCATTCTTTCCTAAGACCTTCTTCCACCATTACTCCAAGGTCATTATTCATCCTCCTACTCAACCTTCATCCATTACATTCATACCTGAAACCACAACTTGCCAATGCTTTTTTCACACCAAGTTGGAGAGTTTTGATGCTCAAACTCCCCTCAGTCCTGGCAGTTGCCACTCATGTTCACAAGCCTAATCCCCCCATTCCTGTTCAAAAAAGAGAAACTCTCCACTTCTTAGCTATACTCTCTACACCCAAATTTCCTTCTCTTTGGTTCTCCCTCACTGTTGAAAACCGAGGAGACAATCTACTGTGAATATCTTCAAAAAATGCATTCTTTCCACCACTTTTGGCATTCCCCATCTCAACCTAACTGATCACCTACACATTATTCTTCCTTATGCCATATGTCGAAAGCCGACCATCAGAAATCTTTCATCTGGCTGAGTGCAAGACTGAAGATCAGTGGGCAAAAGGGCACAAGTCTCTCTACAATAAATACCTCGCTGCCAGAGCAGATAGCATTTCTCGTCGAATCACCCACTCACTCTCTCTGAGTGTTTTGTTCTTCATCATCAAACTCTCTGGCCCCTTCATTCTTAAGAAATCAGAATAGCAAGGTATTTTCAGATTTATAGCGATTACTGCTATCTTAACAAGATCCCTAAGGTACATTTTGGTCAATTCCATGGAGCTCTTACTCTCCTCCGGACAGAACACCCCGTAAATTCCTCTTTCAAAGTGGATTTCACAACCTCAAAATGCCTGATATAGTTTTCCTTCCCAAGTTACACTCCTGTGTTTGACTCCTCCGCTGGCTCTCATGCTTTTGAGAGATTTGCTCGTGTAATGGGACGACTATTAGCTAAGCAGGGTCGCCTCCCTATTTTTAGAGATTTATCTTCAGAGAATATCACTTGGGCCACCTCTCCTCTGATTCTAGCTCCGTTAATTTTTAATGTGAAAGGCTTTCTCCCACAGACTGGGAAAAGCACTACCATCAATCCGCACTCCCAGTTGGAATCAGTAAATAGTTCCTTGTCAGGGCAGGCAAGCCTCGTCTATCTGCTGAGCCTTCTTGGACTGAATTCCATTAATCCAGTTCAAAAATTGTATGTTCAATGGGCTTCTAGGTATTCAGCTTTCAGCTCTTTGAAGAAGACCTGCATGATCACCAGATCTTCTATCCTATCACTCTTGATTGTTTCCTTCAGCGTGCCAGTTTTGGGAAGAGCAGTCACTTCAAATTTACTCTTGACAAGGATCAGTATGTGCTCTTCTTGGAAGATCAGCGATAGCTTTACATTAAGCGCATGATCCCTTCCATGGGTGACTCATTTTCTATAGAGTCTAGGGTTTTCCCAATTTTTTGAAGACCAGGAGGTTAAGGCTTGGGCTATTATTTCTCAGCATGCCTCTCTTCTTTCTCCTCTGGTCTATCTTCCTGTACCTCCTCAATTTAATCCAATATATTTGGCTATGTGCTTCTCTCTTACATCTTTTTTTTTCCCTCTTCTTTGTCTCAGTTTATCTTTTCGCTTAATGACAAAAGGGGAGAACTACCTATATTTTCTGAATACATTTCCCAAAGCTTTCAATTACATATTTTTTGTTAAGTTTTGTCATCACCAAAAGGAGGAGATGATCATCTGTCCCCATGTAATTTTACGTAATTATATATTTATTTTGGTGATTACAAAACCATGTCAAAGATTACTAACACATATTCCATAAGTCTTGAGCACAGGAATACTACAGGAAAATAAGCAAATTTGGTTAGTATGAAGAATATTAAGTTCAGCATGAAATTTCTCTAATCCACATCGACTTTCCTTATGCTACAATCGTTTAGATTTAAACAGAAATCATTATCGTAACGATTTGCTCATCGCAACGATTCCTTAAGTCATCGAACGATTTGCTCATCGCAACGATTCCTTTAGTCATCGTAACGATTTGCTCATCGCAACGATTCCTTAAGTCATCGCAACGATTTGCTCATCGCAACGATTCCTTTAGTCATCGTAACGATTTGCTCATCGCAACGATTCCTTTAGTCACCGTAACGATTTGCTCATCGCAACTATTCCTTAGTTATCGTAACGATTTGCTCATCGCAACGATTCCTTTAGTCTCGTACGATTTGGTCATCGCACGATTTCTTAGTCGTCGAAACGATTGCTCATCACAATGATTCCTTAAACATCATAACGATTTGCTTCGCCATTGCGACATTCTTAGTAATCATAACGATTTGCTTGCGCAACGATTTCTTAAGTGTTCATAACGATTTCCTTAATGAACACAACGATTTGCCTTCTACAACGATTTCTTTATCGATCACAAACGATTTTCTTGTAACTCATAACGATTTGATTATATCGTCTTGTTCATAACGATTCTTTTGTAGAAACATAACGATTTGATACTAAGTTTACAACGATTTGGCAGTTAGTGCATAACGATTTCATAAGTCATGAATGCATCGATTCTATATTTATAATGACTTGATATTTAACAACATTGAATAGTCAAAGTCTTCGCACATATCTTTCTGACATCTGTGCATTTAATGAAGACTGAACGTATCTCTACATGCATGCAGACGATATCGTCCATTATCGTGCTTACTTTGTATACATCTTTTAGATACAGCAAAATGGCATTACTATTTCTATGAACTCTTGCCCTAATGTTAACTGACAACAAGAGATAGCCAAGTTGTCTACTGTGTAAGTTTGAAAATGTGTGCAGTCCCTGAAGACATTCTGTCATACAACGTTGACCATATAGATGCCAGAAGATCCTATCTCTTTGCGTGCACAAATGGATAAAAGACTGTTGACTGGAAGCTTCCAAGTGTCAAGTAGTCTAACGTAACAAGCATAGAGACAATGGACTCTCACCACTTCAAATTTCAAACAAGAGATATATATAAGCAAGAGTGAAACTCAGAGCAGACAATCTTAGAGACATCGCTTCCAGTACTGAGTTCAAGTTCTCTGCGAGTTCTCCAAAAGAGCCTAGCCTCATTCCCATCAGTTCATAGCTCTTTGCTCTCTGCGTTGTGATTCAAATCCTAAGAGAGCCTGGAAGTTCTGAGAGTGTGTGCATTGTTTAGATCTTTGTGCTCTTAGTTCTGTTAGCTTCAGATCTTGGCTTGTTAAACCTTGATCTAGGGGCTTGATCTCTTTTTCATTGTTTTCTGTGCATGTTCCCCTCAGTGTGAAGGAGGACCTGGTGGGATCCAGGGTGTGTAGTTCCCTTCGGTTGTGAAGAAGACCTGGTGGATCCAGGTGTGTAGTTCCCTTCGTGTGAAGAAGACTCAGCTGGGTTGGTTGCTGTAGTGTCCATAGGGGGACTGTACCCTAGATAGTGAAATCCTGATTGTGGACGTAGGACTCCTAAGGCGAAGAGGTCCGAACCAGGATAATTCCTGCGTAGTGTTGATTGCTTTTTTGTTTTGTTGTTTCACAACCCTTCCTAACCTTCATCGAAGAATATTTTTGTATGCATGTTTTAAGTACAGGTATTAAGTAAATACATTTTAAAGACCCATTCACCCCCCCTCTGGGCTCGTCAACTGGGGCAACACAACAAAGATCGAAGAGGATTTGGATTGGTTGTGGTCCTGATGGCTTCTGGCAAAAGATAAACTACTACAAAATTCCTGCGATTTGTGGTTTTTGCCACAAACTTGGTCATGCAGATTCTGATTGCATCCAGAAGAATTAGTAGATGGGTATGCAAGATGCTCCTCAAAAGTTGCAAACTCGTCAAGAGGAGGTACAGAAGGACATCAACATAATCCTAAAGAAAACTTGGCACCAGAAGTTACAAGGGACGTTCCAGATGTTCCAGTGAAGGAGAATAGGTTTTCTCTACTTCAAATTCTTCGGTTGACATGGGGTGCATGGGGAAGCCACATGCAAGGGGGTGCATGGTCCTGTGCCAGTCTGCATGGCTGTCAATGAATAACTTGCGGTGGCTCACGGCGGAACTTCCAGGAAGTTCCCGGTGATGGTTCTCGTCGAGGAAGAAGGTCCGCGGAAGGAATTAACTTTGCAGTCCCCTCTTTCCAAAAACTTTCCTCCGGAATTCTCTTCAAGGTTGGTTTCGGAAATAGCTTCTAAAGAAAATATCTTCATGCCAAATATCGCCGTCTCTTGTGAGCGCATTGTTCAAAATAAAGCAGGCGTTAGAACACGATCCAAGGCCAAGGCCGTAGGGTGTTCTTCTGGATCCTCTTCCTCATGAATAGTCCATTTTTATATTGGAACATTAGAGGTATTTCCAATATAGCCTCCCGATGTTCGTTTCGAAGAATAGTAAGGCAGTATAACACTGATCTCATTGCTATTGCTGAACCTCTTGTCCCTCTGGAACGGGCAACTTCTTTGTGTAGGTATCTTAATATGAATCATTTTAATGGCAATAATGGAATCATTTTAATGGCAATAATGGTGAGAGTCTAAGATATGGGTTCTCTGTGGAATGTATATCTTCATACTGTTAGTCAATTTGATCAGCAAATCACCTTGGCCGCCTTCAAGGATGATAGGATCTATTTTATGTTTATGGTGGTCTATGGTTCCTGTGATTCCAATAGAAGACAATTACTATTTGATGATATTCTCAATATGTCCAGCAATGTTAGTGTTCCTTGGATTATCGGAGGGGACTTTAATTGTGTTTCTCGAACGGCAGAGAAGTTGGGTGGCCGCTCTCCTAATCTACAGTCTATGGTTGATTTCAATGCTTTTCTTTCTGCTTCATCACTCTCAGACGCTGGCTATATTGGCTCCCTTTATACTTGGTCTAATAACAGAATTGGGCTAGTGTCGGTTAAAGTGAGACTGGACAGATTTCTCATGAATAACATCTGGGAAAATTCTTTCTCAAGTTTCAGGTGAGGCACCTTCCCAGGGGCCCATCTGACCATGCTCCTATGATGGCCACCTTTGCTATCTTATCTAGGGCTCCGGCCGGGTTTACCTTCCAGTACATGTGGACCTCCCATGATTCCTTTAAGAACATTGTCCAATCTGCATGGAATGAGGTGGCGGGTGGGTACCCCAACCCATTTATTACCTTACACCTCAAACTGAAAGCTGTCAGGGGAGCACATCGCTCCTGGAACAAAGACCAGTTTGGTCATATCAATGACAATTTACTTAGACAGGAAAATGAAGTGAGAGCCATGCAGGAGGAGTTTGATCTTAATCCTACACCTGCAAATAGAACTGCACTGGGGGCTGCTAATGCTAACCTTAGAAGGGCTATGCAATGTGTGGAGGTCTTTTGGGCTCAAAAAGCTCATTTGGAATGGTTGGAAAATGGGGATAATAACACTGCCTTTTACCATGCAGTGGTTCAAGGCAACAGGAGAAGAAACTATATCCACAGGCTTCAAGTTAATGGGAGTTGGAATGAGGACCTGGAGGCCCTTTGCAATGAGGCTGTTCAGTACTTTGCTACTTTGTTGCATACTTCTGTTCATGATATTGATGAATCCCTTCTTCAGGTAATTCCCTCTATCATTTTTGATGATCATAATATCTCTCTGTGTGCGCCTCCGGACAAAGATGAAGTTAAACGAGTGGTGTGGAGTTTGAATGGCAATAGTGCTTCTGGGCCGGATGGCTTCACTGGGCTATTCTTTACGTCTTGCTGGGACATTATTCAGGAAGATGTCTATGCTGCGGTCACTGGTTTCTTCCAAGGGTACCCTTTTCCTCGTGGTGTTACTTCATCCTTCATTGCCCTTGTTCCCAAGAAGGATCAACCTGCTACCTTCAGTGACTTCAGACCGGTTAGTTTGTGTAACTTTGCTACAAAATTGTTTCCAGGATCTTCTGTGATAGGCTTACTAATATCCTCCGAGTGACCATTTCCAACGAGCAAGGTTCTTTTGTCAAAGGTAGATTTATCTTGGATAATGTATCTCTGGCAAGACATATTGTCAAGGATATTGGTCGGAAAATCAGGGGCAATAATGTTATCATTAAGTTAAACATCAAGAAAGCTTATGATAGTGTGGAATGGGATTTCCTATTTGCAGTCCTCAAGAAGTTTGGTTTCTCTTCTAGATTTATTTCCTACATTGGCATGATGATATCAAACTGTTGGTTCTCGGTCCTCTTTAATGGCACTCCTGCAGGTTACTTCAAATCCACTAGGGGGTAAAGGCAAGGTGACCCCATTGCCCCTGCCTTGTTTATCATCATGGAAGAAGCTCTAAGCAGGGGCCTCAAACACATGGTTTCTACAGGCTATCTCATACCTTATGCTGGCCCCAGAGGTTGTCCTCCATCCCACCTCTTGTATGCTGATGACACCCTTGTTTTCTTGAATGGGGGTATTAATAATGTTCGCAGGCTTATGCTGTTTTTGAAGAAGTATGGCCAATCCTCAGGTCAGCAAATTAATCCAACTAAGAGTTCCTTCATGATGTCTGATAAGATTCCGGTCCTTGTGAGTAATAAAATTAGGGAGGTCATCGATTACAAGAGGCAATGTGGTCCTATCACTTACCTGGGTGTTCCGTTGAAAGCTGGGAGGGTTCTCACTGTGGATTATAAACCTCTAATTGATAAAGTGAATGACAAATTATTAAGATGGAACTCCAAGCTTATTTCACAAGCTGGAAGGGTCACGCTTATCAACTCTGTCATATCTTCCTTGCCTGTATATCTTGCTACTGCCTCCTATATTTCGAAATCTATTATCAATTATATTGAAAAAGCTTCTGCAGCCTTCTTCTGGAATGGCACAGATGGAGTTCGCTGCCGCCATGGGTAGCCTGGTCTTCTATCCAACGTCCAAAACATGAAGGTGGTCTGAGTATTCGTAGCCTGTGGCATGTTCAATTTTCTTTAGCAGTCAAGCAGCTTTGGAATATCCGTCATGGTACTTCCTTATGGGCCTCCTATGCGAGAAGGCATTACCCTCTAGGTAGAACTCCTACTTTAGTTAGGCTGCCGAAGTCTGTTTGCATGGAAGCTGAGAGGATTCTCAAAGACAATACTAGATGGATTCATGGTAATGGTAAAAGCATTGATATTCTGCAGGATACTTGGATAGGTGAAAAACCTCTTTGTATTATTTTTCAGGGTTCCTATGAGGGTGGTGCCTCCCTGCATGAGGTTTTTTTCTGATGTTTCTCACCCATTTAGATCCATTATTCCTTGTTCTTTGCTGCAAACTTTGGCGCTATCAGATGAAGAGGACAAGTGTGTCTGGGCGGCCTCTAATAGTGTTGATTTTACTACTAATTCTGCTTATAACTTGGTCAGGCTGGCTGGGGTTCGGAGACTGGCTATTTTGAAGCTTTGGCACAATTCTTTCTATCGTAGAGCATCCTTGTTCTCTTGGAAAATCCTCAACAGAGTTGTTCCGGTGGATGGGAGAATTTCTGAGAGTGGCATTTCCATTGCCTCTCATTGTTCTTGTTGTAGGTCTCCTCAATATGAAGACCTGAACCATCTTTTCATTCACAGTGACAATGCAGTCCTTCTTTGGCAATGGCTCCTGCCACTAATTAGCTCAAAGGTTAACATGCACAGTCAGATTACAGCTAGGGTGTGGAGCTTTGTTCAACACTCCAGGATTTGCTCTCCCTTTGGCTTTGTCTCATTATATTGTCTGATCCTTATGCTCTGGGAAATCTATAAGGGGCGTTGTCTGAATAGATTTGAAACAAAATTAGTTTTAGCAGGAGTGATCATCAATAACATCAAGTTCAAGATCTCATTCTCACTTTCTAAAATTCAGTTTAAGTCTGCTCCTTCTGTTAATGAGTTACAGATTCTTCATGATTTTGGGTTTGCTCCTTTTTGTCCATCCAAGGAATTGAAGCTTATTAGATGGATTCCTCCCATTTATGATTTGAGCCTTAATGTTGATGGTGCTTGCAAAGGGAACCCTAAGGAGTGGAGGTGGTGGTTGTGTCTGTGACATCCATGGGAATATTCCTGTAGCTTTTGCTCATTTTGATGGTGTGAGCAATAGTATGATTGCTGAAATCTGAGCTCCTTATGATGGCCTTCGTCTGGTGTCAGCTCTTGGTTACAGGCTTTCCATCATTTATTCAGATTCTCAAGTCTTGGTTAATTCCATCAATCAGGATCATTATGTCTCTTGGAACTCTTACAGATGGTGGAGGGAAGCTAGAAACGTGATTAAGAGGGACTCTTTGTTGCTTTCCCATGTTTCCGGGAAACCAACCAAGTTGCTGACTCCCTTGCTACCTATGCGGTTAATTCTAGGCATAATGAAGTTTTCTGGGGCTATCACAACCTTCCACATTCTTGTAAGGGGCCGGCCGTCATTGATAACTCTAGACTTTTGCATGTTAGATTGGCCTGACAGGGGTATGCCCCGTTGATTTTGTATTCGTCCTTTATTATTTATATATCCTTGGCCCAGGTCGCTTCACTAGTGGAGTGGGTACATTCGCTCCTTCTGGGGGAGGGTGCACTCTCCTAGTTTGAGGCCCTGAGGATCACTTTATATTTGAAAAAAAAAAAAAGATAAACCCAGGTTAATATCTACATACTATGCCGCCAGCCACATGCATACATCCATCGATGTGGACTTTAACTGATGTTAACGGTATATGGAGTTGACATTTACATGAAGTAAATGATAATCAATGTGGACGTTTACATGGGATCCAAGGTGAGTCAACAAGCGGTCAAAAAAGTCTTATTGGGACATAAACCAAGTGTGGATGGTCCAAATCACGCATCTACAAATGCCCCTTTGAGACACCTGAGCTGGCAAGAGAATGAAATGGACTGATAGTCTCGGTCAAAGAAAAGACATGGTGATCAGGGTAAGGAGGGACCATCCCTGAGGATACGAGTTCCGAAAAACCACACAAATGGGTTAGGCTAGAAGCAATCAACAAAACAAATGGGAGATAGAATATATGGTAAGGTGTGATCTACCAATGTAACAAAGACTAGAATCCAATGCTAAGGTTCCCGACATTGCCTTATAGGACTTTGATAGGTTTCTAGTGTTGTTCTGATCAAAGGAGTCATGATATGATGGTTGAATCAAGAGAAATTTGACAACCGAAGTACTTTTGGACCCACTGACATAATTAGGATGTATACCCAATTAAGGGGATTGTGAAGATAAAAGGGGATTGTACTCTCAAAAGATCATTGAAGATTCTAATGGAAATCATTGTTTGGAAGGCTAAAACTCTAGAATTAAGCTTATGGCTAGTGAAAGGTTCAAATGGACACCTCAAGACTCATTGACGGCAGTGATGGAACATGGAGCGCACAAACATGTGATGGTGGGAAGGTGATCGGGGAAAATCCACTCTTTCTCCTCCTTTTTTTGGGTTAGTAAAAGAAAGTTAGCAGTGAAGTCCTAAATGCATGTAGGTGCAGGTTTCCTACCTAAATGTAAGTTAGAACTAGAAGAATTATTCAAAGCCAATCAAATAAGTGGGTGATTACAAACCCGCCACAGTTTTTTGGTGAAGGGGAACTCAGGGTTCATGGTTGCCAAGTCATTAGCTTTTGGTGAAGCTAACTCCTATGTTAGATATACCTGAATGAAGCTTAAAGTTGCATGAGTGCCTATGGATTTTAAACAACACCACCTATGCTCGAATATCCTATAGTGAAAATCTCAATAACACATATAAGATACATGAGAAAATAGATGATAAGATAAAGCAATGGTGTTCACATATTTTCATCAAGTAAATGGCAACACCCAATGCCATTGAGATTATTTGATGTCAAACTATGCTGTCGTTTACATAAAATGAACAGAACATGACCTTGATGTTGAAGTACAATAAGCGATAGACAATTATGACGTCAACCTGTCTATGGATAAAATCCAAAAAAATTGCAGGCAGAAGTCCATCAGGACTCTTCTTTCTTATTCCACTCTCTTCCTCCTCTCTGCCATGAACTAGATGCTCCGTGGACAACATGCAACAACTATAATGGCTTCTTCGTCATCCATAGTGATATCTACAATGACCTCGGGCATTATGAGTGAGGTCCATTGACACTTAATGTAGCGGTCCTTGTTGTTCAAACTCGTTAACCTAATAACGAGCTTGACCCGACTCCGCCTCCCGTGAACGAGCCGTAGCATCGCAAGGGATATCATTCACATGTCCGTAGAAATATAAAGGAAACAACTCAAATATATATAAGATTTAAACATCTCACAAATATTTACATGAAATATACATAGCCAGTTCTCAACTAGAGTCAAACTCAAAGTACAGCAACCAGGGGCATACCCCGAGGTGAATAGAAAGTAAAGATTACACTGCTAGTGGTGCAGACCCAACTCCGCTACGGTGTGGCTCCAAACTAGACGAAGGACGGGAAGCCTCCTCCTCTCCCTCACCTGAAAGGGGTAGGGGTGAGCCTCGCAAGTCACCAGCTCAGTAAGGAAAATCCCCTAAAAGCCGCACAAAACCAAACTCACAAAGTGCAGTAATAAGAAGCTACACTAGGCAATTTATAGAACTATCTACACATGGTATTAAAGCTGTAAATAACAATTATCACAAGCTATTAACTGGAAATAGCCTTTAATAAGTAAACGGAAAACCTCGTCCAAGTGTACGAGCTAAAGTAGAAAAAGCCACACTTGGGTCACGAAGACTGGTTCGCGACACCAACAACTAACCCAGACAAACCACACAGGACTATCTCTCAGCCTCGCAGCCACAGACGATAGGTCCAGATGTCACTCCACCATAACAAGCCAAGAAACTATGGAGACTAACCAACACTACACCTACGGATCACACTGTCGCAGGCCCATGCCCGACACCTTTAGGGACTCTGGCCCGAGCTCCTTAAAGAGAGGCACTGGAAACAGGGCTAGTTGGGGACCAGTACGTCTACTGGTGTCCGTAACCCCCAACCACGAGCACACTACAAGCGACAAACACAAACTCACACAAGTCGCTGTCCCACTGTCGTCTTTCCCTCAGCCGGACGTACAACTCTACACAAGAGTGAGGGTGTCCAGAAAGATGACACAGACCTTGATGGTACACAAGTACCGGGACAAGCCCCGAGCACTAACGTGTCACGCCCCTCCAATTTAGCAGCGGAATAAATCGGAGGGAGACGCGAACAACGAGTATGGTAACGACAATTACGCATACTTTCGTAAACATCAGAGCATCTAGTAAACAAGAATTAGAATAAACTCTTTATTTCATTATAAAATCACTAAGACTATTACAACCACTAATTCAGAGCCACACATAAGGCTCAATAAATCTAAAGTAATAACTACTAGACTCCAATTGTGCTAGGGTAACTTCGTAATTTGACTCCGGGTCACTCATCACTCTGGTCTTGTCCCATTGGTACGTATAACGTCATTGTCCGACTTACCTGAGACACAATAACAAATAACGAAGGGTGAGCGATAACGCCCAGTAGGACTTAAATCTCATGAGTCAAGCATGATTTAAGTAATTAATGCATTAAAGGCAGAGTAACTAATGATAGAGCGAGTCATGTAAAGTCGAGAAAGTAACAACACAAGTAACATGGTTCAAATAGCAGATGAATCAAGTATAGCACGATGACTAAAGTCAAGTCACGATAGAAAACGATAACAATAATAGCAAGTAACGATATTGTCCAGAATAGCAAGAGACATGTATAGCAAGAAGAGATGATAGTAGATGGTCATGTAAAGAGTAAATTGCACTTTGAATGTGATCATGTCGCGATAGCACACAGTAACTCAAGATAGCGAGTATCAAGTAGAGCAAGTAGAGCGTATGGTGAGATAGCGTGTAACGAGATAGCATGTAACAAGGTAGCGTGTAACGAGATAGCGTGTGACAAGATAGCGTGTATGGTTGCACAACGGTGCACTGGTAGAGTACGACAATAGTCACTTTGGGACAGTAGTCGTTTCACGATAGTACATTACGTCTGAACTCCTCAAACTAATGTATAACAGTTTGTGATAGCACAGTAATATCACAGTACGTCTGAACTCCTCAGACTAAAAGGATAGTAGTTAGATGTCTAGCCAAGATAGTATAGTCAGAACCGGTGCAATGCAGAACACCGTCAATAGCCCCTGCAGTGTTTTCGGGTGGCTCTCTGCCCCCAGGACTAGATTGGAGCCCCTCGGACACTCTCGTGCCCTGCACAGTATGCATTTGATACAGTAGAGTCACAAGACCCATTTTATAGCGCTAGACAGTCATGAAATAGTACAAACGATAGGAGCTACACAGCTCAAAGGGTAACAAGAGAGTACTAGATGAATAGACGAGAGAGACGAGATAGTAGAGTGAACGTGAATATGAATAGACAAGCGAGTAGAGTATAGATGAGATCTTATGGTCATTGCACATGAAACATCGTGTAACGAGCGATAGTAACAGTTGCACAACACGCGCGTACGGCGTTGGCAGTCAGGTGGAACACAACCCTTCCGCTGGCCTCGTTATGCACAGGTCCAAAGGTCCGGCGTGATTCAAGATAAGAGCGAGAGAACAATCTAAGGCCGTTTGGATCTTACTGATCCCTAGAGTGTATCATAGGTGTTAGGGTACAACCGGCTCGTCGACCATGTGGGAATCCATGATCAGAGGAGACTTACGGAGGCCTGGCACAAGGAGTCACTAGTCCGGCGGAAGGAGTATCCGACGGAGAGTTCGTCCAAGTCAAGAGAGTGTGTAATTATAGAAACAAGTACTCGACGTTCTAGAGGAATTCTAGAACAGTGGAGCGTCGGGATCGGTGTTCCAAAACATCGCATGAATTGTAAACAAGTACTTCTTAAAATAAGGTAATTAATTGCATTAATTACCAGATATGTTATGTATCATATTCATGCCAATTAAGCCATATTTGGATGGTTCAACGTGTGTGCATGTGTCATGAAATCATGGATATGAAAGATCATGTGATTGACTTTTATTATATTAAAATGCAACCAATACTTACAACTTCATTTTTCTGTAATTAAGACCGTTAACATGATATGAAAGTTACGGTGGTACAGCGAGACTTGCACAAGACGGGTTTTCTGGCCCAAAAACTAAGATCGCGACGTGGCCTTGCAAGGATCGCGACGGGGTCGTCAGATCAGACAGGCAGAACGCGACAGGGGTACTGTCGCTACCAGAACGCGACAGAGGTACTGTCGCGACCCGACCTCAGAACGCGACATATCGGGCCGTCGCGTTCACAGGGTCTGCGCCTGAGTCCGACCGGGATCTGACATGCTCTTGGTTCAGACTTACCATGTTTTGACTTAGGGGCGATATTCATGAAACGCCTATATCTCTCTATATGCTGACCTTTAGACAAAACTCTCAACATAGAAAATGTCAAGGACATCTATTGGAATAACTTTTGTGTTGTGGGCTGGGTCTGAATCCGTCTCTAATTGCATGCAATACAGGAAGAACGTAAAAAAGCCCTAAACATGCATGACTTCGTTGCGACTTACATGTTAGGCTTGTAACATGAGATCTACTGATATTTGGACAAAACGTTTAACATAAACAATGACCAGGACAACTAGTGGAAGAACTTTGATGTTGGGGTTTTAACCTAATTCGGTCTTGAACCTTGTGAAAAACATGAAGAACTTAAAGTTAAATGCAACCTGAAAACGCAGTATCCTATGTGACTCTATTACGAAATTTATAACTCTCTAAATAATGATATTTAAATGAAACACTTAACATAAACGATGACCATGACAACTAGATAAAGAACTTTTATGTTGGAGGCTTGACCTACTTCGGCCTTTAAGCTTGTGCAAAACAGGAAGAACTTAAGGCTATCTGCAAACCCGAAAACACAGTATTATGCATGACTCTCTTACGGGGTTCATAACTCTCTAACTAAAACTTTTAGACAAAACTTTCAACATGAAAGTTGATCGTGACTACAAGTAGAAGAACTTTTATGTTTATGATTTAGTCTAATTCGGTCTCAAATCGTGTGCATAATAAGAAGAACGGGAAAAACCCTAACTGTGCGCGACTTAGGGAGAACGACTAATACACAAAGTATACTCGATGAAAATTAGTAAAATCAGAAGCAAATGAAGCTAGACTCGAAGCTCTACAAGATGGTATTATTTTTCTTTAATCTTGACCCAAGAATGCCTACCTTTGAATGCAAAGAATTCCCTGCAGGTTCCTGGTTCGCTACAGGGCGAGGTGGAAGAAGACCACGTTTTTCCCCAGCCTTCTCCTCTCCTCCAGCACCCCAAACATGCTGCACACGACCCCAACTTGATGTCCAACCTTCCCCAAACGTTTTGTGAAGAGTTCTTATAGTTTTAGGGTGCTACTTCATGTCCTAATGGGACTAGGAAAGAGGGCTGCGAATTTCTGCATTCTAGTTTCCAAAATCTGAGATTTCTCTCATCCAAAGGAGGTAGCAAAGGTTTAGGAAACCACCTCTTAGAGTTGGGTCTGGTTTTGACTTACTTTGTATGACTAATTACCCTAATTTAAACCCTAATGTGCCCTTCACAATTATTGCATATTTACAGGTATGAATTTCTGAGTATTTTTATGTTCCAATTTTATTATTAGGCTAAAAGTGATCCATTGGCCCATTTTCATTAATGGGTCACTAATACATAATGTTATAAGTCTCTCCAACCTATTTATTTAATTTATGGTTGAGTTATTTTTCCGTGTTAACAATTTTCCGACTTAGTTTCCTAATTCGGTTAACCTGGTCACGTGTAACGTACACTTGGCCAATCGGATTTTCCGTTGCTCGAATCTCTTCATGAAACTCTTAAGAATAATGTTTGAGGTTGATTTATAATTTTTACGAAATTTTCTAATGTGTTTTCTCACGTACGATAGTGGTACGTAAGTTCTATCATTTCGATAATACGTAAGTTATTTATTTACTATTTTTATACTTGAATTTGTTCATGGGTCATAAGTTGTCCATTGATCCAATTCCTTTTATGGACTATCCCCACATATTGTTTGAAGTCTACCCATAATTTTTATTTCAATTGTTAATCCACTTGGCTCATGTAATAATGGATTCTCTAATTTATTCCTTATTTATAATAATAAGTCACAAAAATTCTAAATCATGGTCTGAATTATTTTTCTATGCCCAAATTTCTTAATGGGTCATTAGATAATAATTTTTAAGGTACAACTATTATTTTTATAGAATTTTTACATGAGTTTCTACTCATGCAATAATGACGTGTATCTTTTAGCTAGTTTGGTTTTTATAAATTGACAAATTTTCTATTTATCTAAAATTTTTAATTAATGAAATTCCTGGGGTATTACATAACGTGTCTGGCTCACACAAAACCTGGGGCTCCTGACTAGAGAGGTAACCACGGTAGGCGTCGCACTGCTCGTCACGCACACATAAACCACGTGAACACCACTGTCCTCAACCTCAACAAGTGCCGATGCACCGCTTACCATCGCTATAAACAATAACTAAAGATAATACGATAATCACATAACCATGTAAAGACCATTAGCCCTCGGAATCCAGAACGCAACAGGGTCAACCGTCGCCTTCAGAATGCGACGCCCCGATACGGCACGTTCTGAAGTAGAACGCGATGGGTCGGGCTGTCGCGTTCAGAACGTGACACCTGGGTCCGTCGCCTTCACAGGCCGAACGCTAAATCTGGGATTCCATCTCCGGATCTCCCATACAAACCATGCTATCTTCTATTAAATGCTACTTTACATGTTCTACTCACTACACTGGCATGGTATCTACCATCTACAGCATGTAAAACAAGCTAACCATGCTCAACACACAATCCACAGTGAGAAACAAGGTGGAATCTCCCTACCTTCGCGAAGAATGCGAAGAACAATGATAACTCGGCGTTTCCCCCGCTACGTACCACATCCTCGCGGTGAGACCACGCCAAATCCGGCTCCAGAACTCCAAATCGCCCAAAAGCAGCAAAACCTCCTCTCCCTGGCCGAACAGAGCTTGCTGAGCTCTGTTTGGCCAACCTAAGTTAAAAATAGTTTGGAGTTGAGAACACGACGTACCCTGCCATCGTGACCAGAACGCGACAGCTCAGGCCGTCACCTTCTCATTGCTGACGCCGGCAGGGCCCCCAGCGTGCGCCACATGGCGGACATGCAAATGAAGACCCTTAAGCGGTGGTTTCATGAACGCGATGCCCTGGACCATCGCGTTCAGAACGCGATGCCTAGCTCTGTCGCATTCACAGACAGTGAACCAGTGGGTGCTTTAGGCCCAATTTGCTGGCCCACAAATCCCCACAACCTGCGAAAACACCTGTAACACACACCATAGGCCACACACTAGCCACCATAGCCACTAAACCTCGATCCGAATGGTCAATATGCTACACTTAAGCTCTACACTGGCCTATGGAAACGTACTTTCCCCTACATTCTCTCTCTTCCAAATATGATGTTCCCACTTCATCTCTCTCAAAGTGCCACAAACCTCCACAAGATGCGCTCGCCTTCCCCAAGTAAGGCTAGAATGTCACATCACAAATATGGTAGCGGAAGAATAATTGAGACGTGAGTAGTTGACAAATAAGCCTCTAACTAGCAATCATATATAACACAAATAATTTGAACATTTCATAACCTCAAACTCTTCATTTCATTTTAAAAAATCAAATTTAGTACATTACCAACTTCAAAAATTTAAACTGCAAAATAAGACTCAATAAAGGGAAAATTACATATCCTTCTCACACTTTACCACCTACTACATCAATCTAACTCTTAAACTAAAATAATAGTTTTTCTAAGGTTGAACCACGCTCTTCACTTGGATGCATTCTCATCGCTAGTTTGGTTCTCCTCCTTAACATCAGTGTTACCTAAAATGTTAGGAAAGTAGGTAATGAGCGCACTCACCCATTAGGATTTACATCTCTGAGAAGGTATAAGTTGCTGAGTTATGGTTATGTGAATAACCATAATTATTGTTTTGATGATGATTGATTTGATGATAATTGATTTGATATGTTTTGATGCTGACATAATCATGGCTCATCTTGTTGTCATCATAATATCATTGGTTTGTTGATAAACTTAAGTGCTTTCATGTTGCATATTATTTGATTCATGATTGCAACTCATAGACTGACTGGCCACATTGAAATGACATCACAATTTAAGCTTGAGAAGTATGTGTGGTCTTTATATTCATGTTTTAGCATTGACTCCGACTTCGTGAAAGTTGATGTTTGACTCCGACTTCATAAAAGTCGATGTCCGACTTCGACTTCTTAAAAGTTGATGTTCAACTTAAACATCGATTGTTTCATGTTCTAACATCGATTGCCTCATGTTAGACATCGATTGATTCATGTTGAAATATCGATTGCTTCATGTTCTCACATCGATTGTTGGTATCGATTGAAGAATATTGTTGCCTTTTCTCTTGAATAACTAAAGATGCCATCTGTGCTGGATGTCATGTGACTGGCACGTGTCTTACTTAGGGCACACGAAACCCTAGGTACGAGGTTTGGACATCTGGCTATAAATACGCCCTTGTCCTTTGTGAAAAGGTATCCAGCAGGTGCGGCCAGAAAAAGGGAAGTACCCTAAAAATGAGAGCCCAGAAAGAGGCAAGAGAGCGCCACTAGGAGAAAAGGAGTGAAGCTAAAGAAGAAGAAGAAGAAGAAGAAGAAGAGAAGAAGAAGATGAAGATGGAGTAGATGATGCTACTATGAAGAAAGCATCAAGTAGCAGTAGCAGCAGCAACAAAGTAATTCCGGGAGCATCCTAGAAGGTGTTCATTTAATTGGCAATTTCTAGAAGATCTGGTTCTGAAGCAGAGAAGAGTAATCTCAAAAGAGCGCCATCGGATCTCCACAAGATCATCCAAGCTCATGCTCCCAGCAGTCGTTTCAGTCGAAGAACATCCAATTCACTCCCATTTCTCATCTCTATTGGATTGTTCATTTAGAATTGACTTGAACGTGTGTGTGATGTGATCTGTACAAGATTTCTGTACAAGTCAAGTGTTTGTGTGTTTGTAGATCAGATCAAAGCTAGAGGATCTAATCTCTTGTGGATCTGTTCTAGCGTGTGTGTGTTTCTGAGCCGTTGTGCTCAAGTGTGTGTGTGGTTTGCGCCGTTGTGCTCAAGTGTGTGTGTGGTTTGAGCTATCGAGCTCAAGTGTGTGTGTGGTTTGAGCCGTCGAGCTCAAGTGTGTGTGTTGTACTCAGTTTTGAGTAATGTGGCCTCACTGTGTAAGGGGTAGGAATCACTGGAGGTGATTTCCGAACCACCTAAAAATCCCTTGTGCACTGTGGTTTGATTTGTGATCTGACCTTGCTACGCTAGATGCATGCATAAAGATTTCGTTTACACTCTACTTGTTAATTTGTTCACACACATAGTTTGATTAAATGTTTCACACACTTTAATCACACATAGTGTATCAGATCTGTGGGGTTTTACTTGGATAGAACTCTTAATTTTGAAGTAATTTTTAATTACTTAAGTTTCCGCTGCGAATCTATTCAACTCCCCTTCTAGATTCTGCCATCACCGGATATCTGATCCTACAATTGGTATCAGAGCCTGGTACTCTGTTCATCGGTTGTGATTTGGCTGATCTATTTTAGCTTCATTGTTAAATCCTGTTGTGTGCTTAATCGCTCTAATCCTACACTTCGAATCAGAGTAGGTTGATGTCTGACTTTGATTTGATTTGATTTGATCTGATTTGATTTGACTACTTCTTTTTAGCTCTTGTGATTTGATTTGATTTGACAATCAAAAGTGTTCCTTTAATTGACATCAGAGTCAATGCTTTGTACATCGAATTTGCAAAAAGCAAATCTAGTGCATCTTATGCTTCTAATCATATTGTGTGATTAATTGTTTTGATCCAACGATTTAGAATCAGAGTAGGTGCATTATACATTTGTGTTGGTATGATAGATATGGGATTTGGTAATTTTAAGCTTTTGGATCTCTAATTTGATTTTCTGAAACATCATCTGATCTTCTTAAATTGTTTGATTGCTTGAATTAATCTCTAATTGTATGCTCACTTGTTGATCTAACGATAAGGAGTGTTACTATAATTGATATCAGACCAAGTGCTCTGAAATCAGATCTAATTTCTGTTTAATCTGATTTATTGGCTTTAAAGAATTGTCTATAATAAGCGGATCTACTAAAATTGCTAGATATTTCAACTTGCATGAATTTCCTGCCACAATTTTGAAGAAGTCCACAAGCTCACAATTACAATCTAATTTAAAGGACTCCTTCATGAAGGCTGGAAGGAAAGAAAAGACAAAATCAAACCAGTGTTTAATGGCTCAGAAAAGCTCATCTCGTTCAGAGAGTTCAAGAAACATTCAAACTCTCATAGCACATTTAATGAGCTCAGAGCATCCTACCAGTTCTTCTGAATCCAAAAATCAAATGGGTCTACAAGGTCAGGTAAACTAATTCCAAACACATTTATGTACACAAATTCAGATTCTGATTCAGATGAAGGCATGTCTTATGATGACTTGTTTGAATTTTGTCAACATGCATGCAAGAAAAACAAGAGAAATAAATATGGAAATAAAAAATTGAAAAATAAACCTAGATTGCTTTAGAACAACGATAAATATCTTTCAAAAGAAAATAAAAATTTGACAAATGAAGTTCAAAAATTGAATTCTGAAAAAGAAAGTCTGAAAGATGTAATCAAAATTTGTGAAAACAAATTGAGTGAATTAAAAGATGACCATGAGCTATTGAGATCTAAAGTCATCAATCTAGAAAATGAAAATGAAAAATTGATTGATTTTAATGAGAGCTTCAAATTTGACAATGATCAGTTAAACAAACAGATTTCCAATATGGATCATGATCATCAGATAAATGAGAAATGTAGACAACTTACTGAAGAAAATCATCATTTGAAAAGGAAGATTGAATGCATGTTGTATGACAGTCCATTAACCAATGATTGTAGCAATTTAAGTAACAAAATTTCTAATTTTGAAAAACAAATTGCACAATTTAAAAATGAAAAGAACAAAATGAAGAATGGACTGGATGTGATACTGAACAAACTTAAAATTTTAGAAAAAGAAGTTGTGGCATTAAAAGCTGAAAAATAGAAGTTTCAAATTGAACCTAAGACTACTACAAACACAAGTCTTGCTTCAGTGAAAAAAAAAAGAGAAAAAAATAACATTTGTTAAAGCTACTGCGAACAAGAACTCCACTATCCCTAATGAAAAACCAATGAAAGTTCTTGTTCAGAAAAATGCTCAGAAACAAAATGAGAACAACAAGAAAAATGCTCCTATCAAGAAGAATCATGCCTCTATGAAAAAGAAGAAAATTGAAACAGGAAAACAAAAGACTTTGCACAGGATTCCTCCATCTTCTCCACAAACAAGGAAAGCTCCAAGGCAAGTTCCACATTCACATCAAGCTAGGAGCTATCATAAGGTAAAGCCTCATCCATCTTTATTAAGTGCTGCTCCACAAAGAAAAAGAGGTTTCCAGCATAAACATTCACGCCAAGGTAAGTATCAAGTAAGAAATTCTCTTATTTACTTTAATTGCAATAAACCTAGTCATCTTGCCAAACATTGTTGGTTTAGAAATGAAAATTTCAATAAACATATCAAACCACTCCAATGCTTCACATGTCATAAACTTGATCACATTTCTAGAGACTGTTGGCATAGAAATGTTAATTTTGTGCATGCTCCCAAGCCCTATACTCATACACATGCTCATGTACATAGGAATAAAAATCATGTTCATACTGAAAATACTCAGAAATTTCATGTATATAAAAATAGAACTGTTGTACAAAATAATTCTTATGCCTTCCATATTAAAAATCCAAAAATATAAAATTTCATAAAAACATAGATGCATTGATTAAAACTAAGAAAAAAATATGGAACTAATCCTGTCAAGAGTTCCATTAATGAAAGAATTGCATCTATGTCAAAAATAAAATCCTTTTGGATTCAGAATTCATTGTTGCATTCTAACATTGATTTTATTGCAGGACCCAAACATGTATGGGTCCCAAAGCCAGCTTGATCAACAAGCTAATGAGTGTTGCAGCCATATATTGTAAATGGATTCAAGACATTGGTTGTGCAAGGTAAGAAATGATTGGAGAACATAGGTAAAATCTTTTTAAAAGAATTGAAGATTCTTCAGGTAAAACCTCTTATCATTTTAAAATTGAATTGCTTAAGTTGGAATGATTTTTTTTTTATCTAAACAATGAAAATTATGTTTTGATGTTGTTGCCCCTAATGACTATTTGCTTTAACAATTGGAATCATGTTGTATTCATGCTTGCATAACTGTACCCATGATTCTTGTGCATAATCATATTTGAATTGCTTGCAAACTTTTTCATATCATGCACATGCTAAGGGGGAGCAATGTTAAAAAGGGTAAAATGTCTTTGAAAATGTTGTTTAATAAAAGTCAAAACTTGTTGGAATTTGAAAAACTTAGAAAAATTAACTTTGATGAAAATCAGGTCGACACACTTTTGACATTTGTCAACACTAGTTGTTCACTACTGTTTCTAGTTGAGTTTTGCTACTCTTGTGTCGATAGACATTTGAACATGTGTCGACACCAATTGTTTTTTATCATAAGTGTGTCAACACACAATTGATCTTGTGTCGACACCAGCTGTTTTTGTTCATAACCAAGTCGAAACACTTTTGGACTTGTGTCGACACTAGTTGTTCTTGATTGAGTTTTTCTTGATCTTGTGTCGACACACTAAGAATCCTGTGTCGACACATCTTCATCTAATTTTTGAAAATTCACAAATTTAGGGGAAGCTGATTCTTTCTTAAATCATCATGATAACATCCACTCAAAATCATGCTTGAAAATTAGTTTTCATTCATCTCTTGATTCTATCTCCTTGACATGCCATACCTTTTATTCAAGTCTTGTATCAGGATAAATGAGTGTTTATGATATTTCTATATGAGAGATATCAAACATAAAGACTAAAATAATTGTGCACTCAGTTTAGTCTTAAAGATACAATCTAATAACAAATTTATGTCATATTTTAATGCTGAACTCATTTAAACTGAGATGCAAAACACTTGTAGGCATATAAGTAGCTTTAGTGTTTAACATATGTATGTTTTGAAACTTTATCTCTAACACATGTTAAGAGCAATCTTTCTTTACTCATGATCATGCCTATTCTAATCAATGTAAATTTTTTCCTGAAAAATTTCAAATAGAAAGTACAAAGAAAGATAGAGAAATACAAACTGAGCAATGAAAACTTCATTTCATCATTGAGTAACCAGGCTCATTTCACCTAACGAAGTGTTTGGCTCATGTCAAAAGGTGATAAACAAATATTTTCAACTCTGTATAAGATAATGAAGGTTACACCACTGAGTAATCAGGAGGTATTGCATTGAGTAAATGTGACCTCTTGCACTGAAAGGTGTCATTTAACCAATTTATTATTGCATTCTCTCTCACAAAAATGACAGAAAGTAAAATTCAAACTATAAAAAGAATAGCATGTGCATTGACCTAGAT
Source organism: Colocasia esculenta (assembly GCA_014218235.1). Lineage (NCBI taxonomy): Eukaryota > Viridiplantae > Streptophyta > Magnoliopsida > Alismatales > Araceae > Colocasia > Colocasia esculenta. The sequence continues at coordinate 50,047,539 of CM024757.1, forward strand.
GAAGTGCATGATAATTGAGTTTAGAGTTATTATTCTTCATTATGTTAAATGTTTAGCTACTAAACTCATGTGATAAACACTATTGTCAACTCATATAGGTCAGTTTAATCACATTTGCTTCATATTTTTAAATGTATTCAGGTTATTAAAATCTTGACATATGTTGTAACTGAATGTGTCTTTGTTATTAAACTTTGTTGCACAATCATAAGATAGAAATCTCTCTCTCATATTTTAATATCTAAGATCTCATTGATTCTGATCATTTCGGATACATTCATCTCCCAATTCCTTTCCTTGCTTTCATGTCACTCATACTTTGATCTCCACCTATTGCTGCTCTTTGGTATCACACATGTATGCTCTCATCTTTCCATTTACACCATTGCTACCATCACAGGGGGAGAATGATTTTGCCATGAGAGTGACTATACTTGTTCTTGATTAAGGGGGAGAGATTGTCTTTTTGTTGTTGTCAAAAAGGAGGAGAAATTTCAATTGATTGAGATTTCTTGCGAATATTTTGTCATCATCAAAAAGGGAGAGAATGTTGAGTTATGGTTATGTGAATAACCATAATTATTGTTTTGATGATGATTGATTTGACAATAATTGATTTGATATGTTTCGATACTGACATAATCATGGCTCATCTTGTTGTCATCATAATATCATTGGTTTGTTGATAAACTTAAGTGCTTTCATGTTGCATATCATTTGATTCATGATTGCAATTCATAGATTGACTGGTCACATTGAATTGACATCACAATTTAAGCTTGAGAAGTCTGTGTGGTCCTTATATTCATGTTTTAGCACTGACTCCAACTTCGTGAAAGTCGATGTTCAACTTAAACATCGATTGATTCATGTTCTAACATCGATTGCCTCACGTTAGACATCGATTGCTTCATGTTTAAATATCGATTGTCTGCACATCGATTGCTTCATGTTCTCACATTGATTGTTGGTATCGATTGAAGTATATTGTTGCCTTTTCTCCTGAATAACTAAAGATGCCATCTGTGCTGGATGTCATGTGACTAGCACGTGTCTTACTTGGGGTACACGAAACACTAGATACGAGATTTGGGCATCTGGCTATACATACGCCCTTGTCCTTTGTGAAAAGGTTTCCAGTAGGTGCGGCAAGAAAAAGGGAAGTACCCTAACAGTGAGAGCCTAGAAAGAGGCAAGAGAGTGCCGCTAGGAGAAAAGGAGCAGAGCAGAAGAAGAAGAAGAAGAAGAAGATGATGATGATGAAGATGGAGCAGATGATGCTACTGTGAACAAAGCATCAAGTAGCAGCAGTAGCAGAGTAATTGAGGGAACATCCTAGAAGGTGTTCATCTGATTGGCAATTTCTAGAAGATCTGGATCTGAAGCAGAGAAGAGCAATCTCAAAAGAGCGCCATCATATCTCCTCAAGATCATCCAAGTTCAAGCTCCTAACAGTCGTTTCAGTCGAAGAACATCCAATTAACTCCTATTTCTCATCTCTATTGGATTGTTCATTTAGAATTGACTTGAACGTGTGTGTGATGTGATCTTTACAAGAATTTGTGTGTTTGTGGATCAAATCAACGCTAGATGATCTGATCTCCTATGGATCTGTTCTAGCGTGTGTGTGTTTCTGAGCCGTTGTGCTCAAGTGTGTGTGTAGTTTGAGTCGTTGTGCTCAAGTGCGTGTGTGGTTTGAGCCGTCGTGCTCAAGTGTGTTTGTGGTTTGAGTCGTCGAGCTCAAGTGTGTGTATGTAGTACTTAGTTTTAAGTAGTGTGGCCTCATTGTGTGAGGGGTGGATGTAGGAATCATTGGAGGTGATTTCTGAACCACCTAAAAATCCCTTCTGCACTGTGGTTTGATTTATGGTCTGATCTTGATATGCTAGATGCATGCATAAGGATTTCATTTACACTCTACTTGTTAATTTGTTCACACACATTGTTTGGCTAAATGTTTCACACACTTTAATCACACATAGTGTATCAGATCTGTGGGGTTTTAATTGGATAGAACTCTTAATTTTGAAGTAATTTTTAATTTCTTAAGTTTTCGCTACGAATCTATTCAACCCCCCTTCTAGATTCTGACATTACCGAATAACTACATAAGTGATTAGCATTTTAAGAACTAGGTAGGCAAGATGTACTAACAAGCATTGTAAATCCGATAACACATAACTAGAAAGAGAATAATGGAAACAATAGTATGATCAAGTGGGCAAGAGTACTTAGTTATTGAGATTAAGCATGATTTGAGAGCAAGAACGATCAAGAGGGCAATAGTTTCCAAGAATACAAGATGGCCATATCAAGCAAGCATGCATGCATGTAACGAGCAAGAACTTTTAACATGTAACAATGATTAATCACGGGTCATAATGCACATTAAGGATTTATGCCCCCATGAATTCACACTATAAACACGTGTAATGTGGTTATGTATCTAGTATTTTAACAAGACAAGTACTCTTAGCATAGGTACAACACCAATATCATTATATCCCATGGTTAACATATATTTTTGGCTCTTTGCAGTGAGGACTAGATTAGAGTCCCTAGACACTCGCCGTACCCAATCTTGCATCTTAAGCAATTTAAATGTAGATACCCACAATCAAACATGACCAATTATAGGAATTCCAAGGAGTCAATAGTACATTATCATGTCATCAGTGATCATATCAATAATTTCAAGAATAACAAGTCAAATGAACATGATTCCAAGATGTTAATGTGTTATGAGAGAAATTAAGCAGCATAATGGATTAGTTTCCATTTAGTTCCACATTTACATTAGTGACTTGGCTTCATGTGTATAAGATCATGCTCTTCAAGAAAGTAGATGAGAAAGAAATTACACACTATCGCCAGAGAATTTCAATAATACAATCAGCTTGGTCTCCATAATGGAATCCATGGAGTATGAAGACTTATAGAGGTCTTTCCAGAAAGATCCTAGTCTATCAGAATGAAATGTCCAACAGATGTAGACATGCCAAATTTGAAACCATATTGAGTAAATCCCATGTTACAGTATAATGCCCAAACAAAGTGACCCTCTATTTCACACTTTATGAGTGCTTTTCCCTATACTTATGGGTCTTTACCATTTTCCCCAATTTCTCATGATTTCCCCTAATATTCCTAGCTTAATGGATCACCTTCTGGTCCTTTTAGAATTGTGTTGGCCTCAGTGTACGCGATTATGCTTTCGAGAATGTGTTAGACCAACTAGATGCCTTTTTATTAGTAACTTGTCATTTACACCTGACTTGATTTCCAAATAATCGATTATTGACCAAATGAACTTCTTGAAACACATCAACCTTCCCTGACGCAATTTCTCTAATCGATTAGTGAACATCTTAATGCAATAGCTACCCATGATGCGATTTCGAAGTAATTGATTACTAACAAAATGAGCATCTTGAAACATGTTAGTCTGGTCTAATGCAATTTTGGACTTCCTTATTTCTAAATAATTTCCTTTTCTAGTATTTGAAAATACTTATTGCCATATCTGAAATGCATCTGGTCTCTCTTACATGATTACACTTACAAAATTCCTTTTTGGCAACATTTCATAAATCTTTTTCGAAATTTCACAAACACATTCTCCTTCCTTGACATGCTTTAACTTGCTATTTCTGTCAGAATCTTAACCATTTTGTAAATTTATTAACACATCCGGTTGGTTTGATGCGATTCAACTTTAAACACATCTACTAAGGCTGATGTGATTTAGGGTTATAATCCATCTCGGACTTTGAGCCTCAAACTCCCATAAATACCCCCTTGGTTCGTCTATTCCTAAGGTTGGCGAGTGTAATGACCCTGGCGCCCAGACCCCCGGCTCCCATCAAGAACCCGACCACCAGCGCCACCACCCACAGGCCCAAAGACCCGGAAGGGCTAATAGACCACTCTATCATGATATGTAAAGGAAGTAAATGGTGACAACAATCACTAAAATGTACTAACAAGTGAAGGAATGCGCCCACCACAAAGTTCGAGTCTAGTACAATCCGAAGTAACAAAGTACAAGTGCTAAAAAGAGAGGATAATAGATCTCTTAGGGGCTTACTTTGAGGGTGAAGAGCCAAGAAGCACAAGGGGAACACTGCTCAAGGTAGATGTCGTCTACTATAGCTCTGTCTCCTCTGCCCACCGCGGAAGGTGCTATTGTGAAATCTCACCTAAAAGGGAGGGAATGAGCTTCACGAAGAAGCCCAATAGGGACTATCAATCTCCCACTGGTTCTGACAAGCAGAATAGATATATGTTTTAAAGGAAACTAAGCAAGATAATCTATTCTACTAACAGAGTAAGTGCGAAAGTGGAAGGTAAACTACATGGCCATCAGTCTAAACAAGTCGGGACTGGAAACTTGTATAACCACGACACTGGGATGAACTCCAAGACTGCACACTCAGACAAAGGGAAACTATCTGGACAAAGACACTAGCCATGAAGAATAGCTACCACTAGTCAACCGGTCAGGAGTGCCACGCGCCTTACCCTCTACCACCAGTTTCAGTCTGCCACCTCCCGTTAGAGTGAGACCAGGGTACTAAAAGTAACCACACAAACGACTCTACATCGTCATCCACCACCATTTTCCCCTCAGCTACCAGAGTTCATGACTCGAGTATGTCGGACGCCTGGAGAACTCCCTCAATCGGCGCGCGGGGACGGGGGTCGCAGCTAACAGTAACAAGTAGGGTGTAAACGAGCCGATACGTTCGACGAGTAGCTCAAAATTTGGCTCGATAAAGACTCGATTAGACTTGTTTATTTAGTTAACGAGCTGAGTTTGAACAAGAAAAAAAGCTCATAAACGAGCTGAGTCTGAACACATATGAGCTCGACTCGATTATGCTCGCAAACAACTCATTAAGAGCTCGATTAAATACTCGTTAAGAACTTATTTAAATACTTGTTAACAGTTTATTTAGATATTAATTATTAAATAAATTAAATTATTATGTATTTTATAGAAGATATAAATTCTTTGTTTACTTTGACATTATGAGATGTAATAGGTAAAAATAAAAGTTGGAGGTTGATATAAAAAAGTTAAACATAAAGAGTACCAAAATGTAAAAGATTAAACATTAAGGGTATATACATAAATTGACTAAACACAAGTAAATAAGATATATAGATAAAGAAAGGGATATATACATAATATTAGGTCTTTCAAGGGTTCCTAGCACAACGAACCCATCTTCTTCCTCCCGCCTCCCGACCAGGTGCTCTGTGCAGGCTTGTAGTAGTGCAGGCGAGACTGCACGAGGGGGTCAGCAGCGGCGGGAGACCTTAGAGACTGTCACGGACCCTCCGTCAACGCCGAACAGAGCTCCCGGCGGTGGCGCGATGGCCTTTCAACCTTCTCAACCCCGGCCATTTCAGCTTCTCTCCGACGGTGGTGGGGCTGCCTTTGAGTTGAAGTGGGGCCTCCCTAACCCTACCTGACAATGCTGGATGCCATCTGCGGTGCTCGCAGTGGCATTCTCCAGCCACCCAACTTTGCACCGATCGCCCACCTCACCCACCCTTGGCCCCTGCACTAGCTTGGAATCTATTCCCCAAAGGCCAAAGCCACTTAATCCCATATCAGAAAAAATGGAAAACATGGTAGTTTGGGTTGCCTACAAGAAAAGGACCCTGCGGCCTTTTCACCAAGCTGGTGCTGAGTTGGCACTCCAACTTTGCCAGAAAAAAAATGTTATTATGCTTGCAATGAAGGTGAGTTTCAGACTCGGCTTGAAGTTGGTTCGAGTTTGAGCTCGATTACAAGCCTATTCACATTAAACGAGTCATAAACGAGCAGCTCAATGAGTCAAGCTCGAACAGGAAAATAATTAAATGAGCTGAGCTCGAACAGGGTTTGTAGAAACTCAAAGAGTTTCAAGCTGAGTTCGAGCTTGTTAAAAAGTCTACAAGTCGACTTCGAGCTGGGTGGTATTCGACTCGACTCAGTTCGTTTACACCCCTAGTAACAACCTCTAATAGGACAATCCCTCTAGTGCCAAATAGCGGGCGAACGACTAGTGTAGGACCATGCTAAGAACAGCACAGGTGCCAAGAAAATAGAGACGTAGAGGAACGGGCTCCGAACAAGACGCATGTCACTCTCTGTCTGAGAAGGCGACAGGGTCACTGTCACTTTCTCAGAGGAGGAAACACAGTGGTGGTCACAACCAGAATGCAACACCCTTCCTGTCGCGACCTGGGTCAGAAGGTGACACACACCCTGTCGCAACCAAAACTCGACCGGGAGGGTGTCGCTACTAGACCAGAAGGCAACGGGGGTAATGTCGCATTCTAGGTCGCGACAAAGACCTTTTCGCGATCATAGGCAGAGGCCTGGGTGCCTACTCGAGACCTCCACAAACACCTCAAAATGGCAAATCTGATGTGCACAGAGGGAGGGGAGCATGGAGAACAACCAATACACATCCTAGGAGTACAAACCACTCTCATCGACACCCATGCATGCCAATGTGAAGAATCTAGACTCATGAAACCTCACATGCACAACATGAGATCACTCAAACCCCCAACCCCATTCAAGCTCAAGGAAACCCAAACATGCATTCAAACACCTAGCATGGATTCTACAAGGCTTGGAGAAGGGGAAAGGAGATCCTAGCATGATAAAACTAGGGGAAAGTTGAGGATCCCTACCTCAAGATGAAGAGCCAAGGGAAAGTTGCATGAATTCTCGTATGCATGGCCGTCTCCTCCTCACTCCAAGCTCCATGCTCACACTGTCCACGAGCAACGTACGGCCTTCTACACGTGAGGAGGAGCCACCACCACGTCAAGCTCCACCAAGTCGGAGAAGAAGGGACTCCAAAAACCGAGCTCAGACATAAGGGAGGGAAAGGAGATAACAAAAAGAAGAACAGAGAAAGGGGGAAGAGAGATCTACTGGCCTTGCATATATAGGCCTTGGATCTCAGAATGTGACAGTCCCATGGTCATGTTCACTTAAGAACGTGACGACCATCATGTCGCGACCCTAAAACCTTGGTCAGACCTAACAATTGGACTCGCCACATGTCGCCCTCGCAGGCCTGCCACCCTAAACGTGACGTCTGTCATGTCGCCTTCAGGTTACATGCACCCTGACACGTGCCCCAACTATCCCAAAAGCAAGATGACATGCAACGGTCAGAACTGTCAGAAGGTGAACGCGACGACGAAGCCATCGCATTCTCAACCAGAACGTGACATCCATGTCATCACCTTTAGAAGGCAACGGCCCGACTTGTCGCTACCTTCAACAGAGGGTGGCCGACCAAAGAAAAGGGATGTTATAAATCTAACCAACAAAAAAATAATTTCATCCTTGAAATTAAGGGAAAAACCTGGTGGATCAAGGCATGCAAACATACCAATCACTCAAACAAGTATGGAAAATGCTCTCGTATCTCATCCTCACACTCCCACGTGGCCTCGCCACCGACATGATTCTCCCAGACGACCTTGATGAGTGGGATCTACCTCCTACGCAACTGCTGCACTCTGCGGTCCACCACACTAATCGAGTACTCTGACACTGATAGATCTGGAGCAACCTCTAACTATAGGTAGTCAAGAGCATGTGATGGATCTGACATATACCTCTTTAGATGCGAGACGTGGAAGACGTCGTGAACTCCTACTAACTCAGGTGGAAGAGCCAATCTGTATGCGACCTCACCAACCCCCTCCAGGATGGGAAAGGGACCAACAAACCTCGGGCTAAGCTTTCCCCTCTTCTTGAACTTGAGAATACCCTTGGTTGGCGAGATCCGTAGGAACATACTATCACCTGTCTTAAACTGTAGTGGCCTCCGGCGAACATTTGCGTAACTCTTCTATCTGCTCTGCACTGTCTACAGTCTTTCCCTAATCAGTCTCACTGTATCTGCACACTACTGTACAAGCTCTAGTCCCAGCAACTGCCTCTCACCAACCTCGTGCCAATGCAAAGGTGTCTGGCACAGCCTCATAGGGCACCATCCCAATGCTAGAGTGAAAGTTGTTATTATAAGCAAACTCCACCATGGAAAGATGCGACTCCCACGTGTCTCCCTACTCCAAGAAGCATGCTCTCAGCATGTCCTCGAGGGTCTATATGGTTCTCTCTGACTGACCATCTATCTGCGGGTGGTAAGCTGAAATCAGCCTCAACTCTATGCCCAGTGCTCTCTGAAAGCTACGCCAAAAGTGCAAAGTAAATCACAGATCTTTATCTGAGACAATAGAGACCGGGGTCTCGTGGAACAATACCACTTTGTCCATGAACAATCTAGCAAGTCTGTCCACTGACCAAGCTAATCTGACTGATAAGAAATGTGCTATCTTCGTTAGACGGTCGATGATCACCCACACACTGTCGTGACCCTACAAGGTATGAGATAAACTGACAACAAAGTCCATAGTGATGTGTTCCCACTTCCACATAGGAATGGGTAACGACTGAAGCTCACCACCTAGATGCTGGTGCTCGACTTCACCTGCTGACAGGTAAGGTAACAAGCGACAACATCAGCTACATCTCTCTTCATCCTGGGCCACCAAAAGGGTCCCCTCAAGTCGTGGTACATCTTGGTGGAGCCAGGATGAATAGAGTACCTCGACCAGTGCGCCTCAGCTAACAGCTCCTGCCTGACGTCTGTTGGAAGGTACCATCTGCCTTTGAATCTGATTTTTTTGTCCTCGTCCAACTCCACCTCTGGCATCTGCAATATCTCTGCTAAGTCTGAATCTACACTTTGAGCCTCTATCAGCTGATGGTATATGGCTGGTCGAATGGTCAAACTAGTCAGCATGGCTCTATCTCTAAGTCTCGACAGAAGGAACACTCCCTGAACAGCATCCTCCAACAATTTCCAGTGTCTAACCAACAAAGAACTCAAGTGGGCTTTCCTGCCCAAAGCGTCAGCTACAACATTAGCCCTTTCCGAGTGATAGGAAAGAGTAAAGTCATAGTCCTTCAGGTACTCAGCCCACCTGTGCTGCCTCAGATTCAGATCCCTCTGAGTGAAGACATACTGTAAACTCTTGTGGTCCGTGAACATCTCTAACACCTCTTCGTACAAGTAATGTCTCCACAACCTCAAGGCAAACACGACTGCTACAAGCTTCAAGTTGTGAGTCGGATAGTTCTGCTCATGCTTCTTCAACTGTCTAGAAGCATAAGTGACTACCCTCCCATGCTGCATCAACACGGCACCAAGACTAGACCCCGAAGTGTTAGTGTAGACGACAAACCCATCACTACCAGATGACAAAATAAGAATCAGGGCTGAAGTCAACCTGCTCTTCAGCTCCTAGAAGCTATGCTCACACTTTGCCATCCACACAAACTTGGTCTCACGCCTAGTCAACCTCGTCAGTGGCTCAGCAACTCTGGCAAAGTCTTGAATGAACCTCCTGTAGTATCATGCCAACCCCAAAAAGCTACGCACCTCTGCTACTATAGTGGGATGGGCCCAAGAAACCACGACCTTGACCTTGGCAGGATCCACTACCACCCCTACACCTGAGACCACGTGTTCAAGAAAGTGCACCTCCTTTAGCCAAAATTCACATTTTCTGAATTTGGCATAAAGGAGGTGACTCCGTAGTGCCTCCAACAAAAGTCTCAAGTGCACCCTCCACTGTCGCTAAGTACACCAGGATGTCGTGCAAGAACACTACTACAAACCTATCCAGGTATTCTTGGAACATGATGCGCATCATCTCCATAAAAGCTGTTGGTGCATTCGTGAGCCCAAAAAGCATCACGACAAACTCGAAGTGGCCATAGCGGCTACGGAAGGCTGATCTGGCGATGTCTGACTCCCTAATCCTCAGCTGATAGTAACCTGACCTCAAGTCGATCTTTGAGAAAACAGATGCAGACTGCAACTGGCCGATCAAATCGTCAATCTTGGGCAACGGATACTTATTTTTTACTGTAACCTAATTCAGCTGTCGATAATCGATGCTCAACCTAATACTGTCATCCTTCTTCCTCACAAACAAGACTGTTGCACCTTAAGGTGAATAGCTCAAACGAATGAAGCCCTTCTCGAGTAGCTCCTCAAGTTGGCGCTTCAACTCCTGCAGCTCTACCAGTGCTATCCGGCATGGTGTCTTGGATACAGGCATCGTCCCCGAAAACAACTCAATGGAGAAATCCACCACCCGCTCCTATGGCAAACTAGGTAGATCCTCCAGAAACACATCAACATAATCACAAACAACAAGCACATCTAAAATTGACAACTCGCCAGAATCCAAGAAACTCATAGAAGCAAGATATGCCACACAACCATCTCAGATCAGGCGCCGAGCTCTACAGAAAGAAACAAAGGGTCAATGGGTAGACCGTGTCCATCGAAAGTGAAGCATAGGTGCTCTAGGTATCTCGAACCACACGGTCTTCCGCTGACGATCCACCAACACAGAGTGTGCCTCCAACCAATCAATGTCAAGAATGACATCAAAGTCATGGATCTGTAAGGCAAACAGTCTGACTGGTAGAAGATGGCCCTGCACTTCGATGGTGACACCCTCTAGTAACCTATAGTACGCACGTAATCACCCGTCCGAAGCTCAATAACTAGGTCACAGGTCTGCTCCAGAGAAAACTTGGTAAGGGAACGAAAGAACTCCTCTAACACAAAGCAATGTGTAGCACCAGGATCAATCAAAACACGGGTAGCTCTACCAAGTATAGGAACCATACTGATGACGAGGTTCGAGGCCTCACTCTCTTCTCTGGTGATGTTGAGATGGCTGGAACTACCCTTGGTGTTGCTGCTGATGCGGTGCCTACTAGGGTGGAGGGTACTACATCTGCAGTGCCTACTATGAGTACTGGGGCGGTGCTAATTACTGTTGACCTTGTCTCATTAGGCACTCTCGCCTGAAGTGACCTGGCTTACTACAGTGGTAACAAATTGCATCCTACTGACCCTGCTCTGCCCCCTGCTGTACTGACTGTTTCACAAGCTTTGGCTGGCGTCTGTGCTGCGGCTGATGAAAACCCGTCTACCCCCACGAGTGAACATCTTCTTAAACTTCGTGCATAGGCCAATGCTCCCTGTGTCCGAAGAAGAAGACGAAGCTACACTCCCTCGACTGCCAAACGTGCATTGGTATGGGGTAGACCTCACCGAACCTCCTCCCTGCTGTGGCTGAAAACGGGACTCCCTCACCAAGGCGGTAGCCCTGGCTACTACTAACGCCAAGGACTCACATGGGTGGCCAGACATGGCCCACCTCAACTCTAATCGTAACCCACTAATGAAACCCTCAGTGCGAGCCTGCTCACTAGTGGCTACGTGAGGGACGTGCCACAAAAGCTAAACAAACCTCCGATGGTACTGTGCCACGGTCTGTTCTCCTTGCGTCAACTCATGAAACTGGTCCCTCCTCGCATGGTGAGTGTAGTCAGGGAAGTACTCACCGTGGAAAACCTCCAAACTTTGATCCCAAGTGATCTGGTCTGGCCTCTAGGCCTGGAAATGAGTTTTCCTTTGAGTCCTCCACCACTAGTGGCCTAACTCCTTCAACTGATAGACTACAAGTCTAACCTAATTCTGCTCCGCGTAATCTATGGTCTCGAAGGTATGCTCGAGCTCATGAACCCAACTCTCTACTCGGTCAGGATCATAGTCATCATAGAAGGTCGGAAGCCGAAGATGATGGAACCTCTCCACAAGTGTTGTCTGGTCCTTAGGTGCTGCTGCCACTACTGGAGCTTACTGTTGTACTGTTGGTAGTACCTCTAGCTGTACTGGTGCTACCTGCAGCGTCACTGGTGGCTGCTCCTCTGTTGCCATCTCTGTGAACTATTGTCCTTCTGCCAGCATCTGCTGGTACAACAAAGGAGCCTAGAACATAGCCCCCCACCACTGCTCCATCACCTCTGGCAGAGGCGGGGGTGGGTACCACTGCTGTTGTGGTGCTCTCTACTGCAACGGAACAGTTTGTTGGTCATCGTGGTAAGGCTGAGCATCTTTTGGTGTGTGCTCTGTTGCAATCAACCCATTCGGCGTGTCGTCCTTATGCTCCATTAGCTCTCTGACCAGCCTGCGTCTACGCGGAGCCATGTCCTATAACACAACTATTAATCAAGTTAGAGGTTTAACCCAGTGGCTAGCAGTGTTACTTGTACTCCCTATGGGACTTTGCATTGTCACTTAGTTCCGTTGCAAGTCTTGATAGATCCCTTTCTATGATACCACTGTAACGGTCCCGGTGCCCGGACCCCCGACTCCCACCGAGAACCCGACCACCGGTGTCGTCGCCCACGGGCCCGAAGACTCAGAAGAGCTAATGGACCTATCTAACAAGATATGTAAAGGAAGTAAATGATGATAATAATCACTAAAATGTACTAACAAGTGAAGGAAAGTGTCCACCACAAAGTAGGAGTCTAGAATAGTCCCAAGTAACAAAGTACAAGTGCTAAAAAGAGGGGATAATAGATCCCTTAGGGGGATACCCCAAGGGTGAAGAGCCATGAAGCACAAGGGGAACACTGCTCAAGGAAGATGTCGTCTACTACGACCCTATCTCCTCTGCCCGCTACGGAAGGTGCTGCTGTGAAGTCTCACCTAAAAGGGAGGGAATGAGCTTCACGAAGAAGCCCAGTAGGGAATACCAATCTCCCATTGGTTATAACAAGTAGAATAGATATATGTTTTAAAGAAAAATAAGCAAGATAATCTATTTTACTAATAGAGTAAGTGCGGAAGCAGAAAGTAAACTACACGACCATCAATCTAAACATGTCGAGACCAGAAACTTGTGTAACCACGACATTGGGACGAACCCCAAGGCTGTAGACACAAACATAGGGAAACTGTCTGGATAAAGACACTAGCCACGGAGAACAACTACCACTAGTCAACCGGTCAAGAGCGCCACGCGCCTTATCCACGACCACCAGTCCGAGTCTGCCACCTCCCATCGGAGTGAGACCATGGAACTAAAAGTAACCACATAATTGCCGTAGTTTCGCGGGGCTACGCTCCCATGCTTGGCCCTTCTAGATGGTACCAGAACCATGTACAGTCAGGCAGTGACAATGATTAGTTGATCTGCACCTGAATAACAACCAAACCACCTCAACATCCCAGACCAACAAAGAGAGCTCTGCAAACAACTCTCCGTCACCATCCACCAGCATTTTCCCCTCAGCTACCAGAGTATGTGACTTGAGCATGCTTGCCATCTAGAGAACTCCCTTAACCGACGAGCGGGGACGGGGGTCCCAGCTAATGGTAACAACCTCTAACAGGACAAGCCCTCTAGTGCCAAGCACCGAGCGAACGATTAGTGTAGGGCCATGCTAGGAACAACACAGGTGCCAAGAAAACAAAGATGCAGCGCAACGAGCTCCGAACAGAATTCATGTCACTCTCCATATGAGAAGGCGACAGGGTCACTATCACTTTCTCAGAGGAGGCGACGTGGTGGTGGTCGCAACCAGAATGCAACACTCTGCCTATCGCGACTTGGGTTGGAAGGTGAGGCACCCCCTGTCACAACCAAAACGTGATAGGGAGGGTGTTGCTACCAGACCAAAAGGCGACTGGTGTAACGTCGTGTTCTAGATCTTTGTTATGAACACAGACAGAGGCCTGGGTGCCTACCCGAGACCTCCACAAACACCCCAAAACGGCAAATCCGGTGTGCACAGAGGGAGGGGAGCATGGAGAACAACCAATACTCATACTAGGAGTACAAACCACCCTCATCCACACCCATGCATGCCAATGTGAAGGATCTACACTCATGAAACCTTACATGCACAACATGAGATCACTCAAACCCCCAACCCCATTCAGGCTCAAGGAAACCCAAACATGCATTCAAACACCTAGCATGGATTCTACAAGTCTTAGAAAAGGGGAAAGGAGATCGTAGCATGCTAGAACTAGGGGTTTAAGGGTCCCGACCTCAAGATGAAGAGCCAACCCGTTGGGGTCTTCTCGTGTGCATGGCCATCTCCTCCTCACTACAAGTTCCATGCGCACACCATCCATGAGCAACATCCGATCTCCTACATGCGAGGAGGAGCCACGACCACATCAAGCTCTACCAAGTCGGAGAAGAAAGGCCTCCAAACTGAGCTCGGACAGAAGGTAAGAAAAAGAGACGACAGGAAGAAGAAATGTCACGTCCTGAGAATTACACAGTGGATATTAATAATGCGGAATAATTCGAGACGATATCCTGAGATGTGAACAGTCGGCAAATAAGCCTCTAGCTAGCACGCACTAAATGTATAACAACATACATCATCATAGGGCCCAAATATTGAACTCAATGGAAATTGTGTTCAAATATCATATTTGTTTCAAAGGAACTAATACAGGACTAAGACTCAATAAAAAGAAAAAGTACATTTATTCCTCACTTCCTACTACATGAATCTAACACTCAAAGCAAACTACTATAACTAGACTCATAGTTGGAACGCTCATCACTCGGACGCATTTCCATCCTCGACTTGCTCCTCCTCTTGAATTTCATACTCACCTAGAATGGTTAAGAATAGGGGATGAGCAAATTAGCCCAGTAGGATTTATATCTCAATGTGCGGGCAATGATATAAGTGATTAGTAATTTAGAACTAGGTAAACACGATGAACGTCATGATATGCATGTACGAATAAAACTCATTGAAACATGATACATGAACAAGCTAGAATGAGTGATCATGATAGAGCAAGATCTAGAAGGATATAACAAGACAGAACTAGCAATATATCACTTTGTACAAGCACGCAAGGTTTCACTTGATGTCAATAGAATTCAAGAACGCGAGATATCACTAATTGCATTAAATGCAAGATGGCCATATCACGCAAGCAAGCACGCACGAGCAAAAACTTTTAACACGATTCACTTAATCAGGCACGAAGACACTAATGTACACCAAGGAAAGATCCACCTTGAAATGCACACTAGGACATGTGTATGTGGTTATTGTATCTATCATTCAACACGCATGACTCCCAGCGTAGATGCAACGCCAGTAATCATTATACCCCATGGTTAACAATATATTTATGACTCTCTATCATTGGGGCTAGACTGGAGCCCTTGGACACTCACCGTGCCCGGTCAGCATCTCACTTCAATTTTAAATGTAATACCCATAGTCATTAATAATCGCCAATGAGAGTTTCAATAAGTAAGCATGTGTAATGTCATGTTCATGATGATGATGAGAACAAGTAATAAGTAAATTGAACATGATTTCATGATAACAATGGTCAAGAGATAAATTTGGCAGCATAACGGCATGATTTATACTTTAGTCCAATCTTTACATTAATGGCTTGAGTCTATATTTTGAATCACACTCACGAGAACAAGAGAAGAAAGGAAGTGCGTGCTATCTCCAGGAAACTTCAATGGTACAACCAACTCGGTCTCCATGTGGGAATCCACGGAGTACGGAGATTTACGGAGGTCTTAGAGAAAAGGTCTCTAGTCTACCGATTCAGAATGGCTGATAGAGAGCTTCCAAATCCCCAAGAAAGGGCTGCCTAGTAGTGAAAGTGTATAGTGATGTACGCATCTCAATCCATAATCCATCGGTTTCAAACTCGCGGAAAGCACTTAACATGATAACATGGGATAAAACTATGCACTTTAACTAATCATGGTTTGCAAGATTTTAACATAACAATTGTCATTTAAACATGGTAGAACAATAGGAAGATTAAATCACAAGTTGCATGATTGGATCATAACATTTAAGGAGCAATTACAATAACATTCATGTAATTAAAGCTTTTAAATGGGTTAATCACTTTTAAGCCATTAAACAGTCCTCATGAGATGATTAGAACCAAGACATGCAAATTATACACTTGATACCATGTTAAACTGACTTCGGGTAAGCATGTAAATACGCGTCCTACACAGTGGACGCACTTCAAAACGCAGTGCACACTGAAAAAGCAGCGAAACTGTGAAGATGGTAAATTGCATCCACCTATGTGGCCACTTTTACCATTGAATCGCGTTCGGGGATCAGGCCGGGTTCACTAAAAATCGTTTAATGATACCTTGGGCTGGAAAACTGCCTGAAACGCGTCGGGGTAGACCGCCGCGGTTCAGACCGGCACCGACTCCCAGGAGGGTGCGAAGACCCACGTGGGCGTTGATGGGTCAGCGCCAGAAACATGTCAGGTGGTGTGGACGCATTTCAATGAATCGCGTAAACGCGTCCTCTGAATTGGACGCGGTTTAGAGATCAGTCCGAAAACTCAGAAAAATCAGAAACACAGGGGTGCGATCCTTGCAATGCTTATATATTCTAAACTAGGGCTTTTCGGACAAAAGTCTCAACATGAAAGTTATAGGGAACATGGAATAGATGCGAACTATGATTTTTAAATAATTTAAAACAACCTCTGGATGTGCGATAAATCGACATGAACATGAAAAGTCCCTCACATGAGCGACTTTGGAAAAATGCCTATAACTCAAAATCTACTCATTGGAATTCAATGAAACCAGTTGGACATGAAACTAGACTTGATACTCTACACATTGGTATATGATTTGTTATTGTTTGGCCTGAGAAAACCTACCTTCTGGGTTGAGGAAGTTTTGTTCTTCAGAAATCCCTTGTTCATACCACCGTTTGAAGAACGCCTAGTACTCTCCGAATACTGCATGAAATTTGTGCATTCCAGTTGGGTTAGGAAGTAGACATGACCCTCTTTCCAGGGGTACTATCCTTGCACAATGGGATTTAGGTTTACCCTACCTTTGGTCGATTCTAAGTGAACGGGTTGCACAGATCGTAGCAGATGAACATGGGAAGAAGATGACCTTCTTGTGGTCGTTCCACAGCTCCCCAGCCGCCAAGAACTCCTCCACTTGACCCCAACAAGTTGTAAAACTCGACCCTAAGGTTTGGTGGAGAGTATTTGCCACGTTCTAGCAAAATTATATTTACTGAATATGACCGATGTTAATTACAAGAACTAACATAAATGTTTATACATAAGCAACTAGTTTAGTGGAAGCTTATTACATGACATCTCTCATTGTAGTCTAAATGAGGAACAGGCAAAAGTAAACTGTAGCCTTATTACTTTTCCACTTATCTACAAAGAAAACAAAAGATGACAGCAATGCTTGTCATGGTGTGGTCCACTCAGCACACAAAATCCCCTTAAGCTTCATCTTCATTGGGTCCACCTGAAAATGGTAAATTGAATTAGCTAACTAGCCCAGTAGAACTCAATTCCCTTAAATGAAAAGGATTCAGATGTAAATTCTCAAGGTAAGAACAGGTATAGATTGCTAGCACTGAGTGTTCAAACAATGATCAAATGAATCAATTTGATAACAAGTATTGAACAAGAATAGTTTAGAAACAAGATCAATAACTCAGGATGATACTTGAATTCAGAATCAGACACATTTTCACACACACAAGCATGTTGTGATGACTAATCAAATGCGAATTGATGTATGCCAACATCCACAAATTCTCATCACCCCGCGCGGCCACTGATGAATTCGGGCGCTCCCCCCAGGACCAAACCAGCCCTTTATTTACCAGGCATATTTCTCAAACGAGTCCAAAGACTCACAACTTGTCATCATAACACATACATTCTTGCAGTAGATCAAGGACACACAAAGATTCACTCATGGTTCACACACAAGAATTAAGGAACTCTATTCCTTCATTGATTACAGGAATTTATGATCACGAGGTCAATTATGTTTGGAACTTTGAAGAGATGACTCATGGTAAAAAGAAATGAAACTTGACTGGTTTAGTAGATGTTTAGGTAGTAGAAACATCTAGGAATGAGTAAGCATTATGTTATAACAATTGGGTGTAGTTCCGATCAAGAAATGAGTCAAGGTAGGTGCTGAAATTTGGGACTGGATGTGCCTGTCGACAGCAAGGAGGTGGCTATCGATAGATATGGCTTTCCCAGAAGCTGAATTCTCAGCCTGTCAGTGGTTGTCGACAGCCAAGGGGGTGTCTGTCGACAGCCCCTGTCAGATTTGGTTTTCTGGGTTCTGGCAAGGTGGCCCTGTCGATAGCTAGAAGCAAGGCTGTCGACAAGTGCTATGTAGACTTTCAAAAATTAATTAAAACCAACTAGAAATTGTGCTACCAAGCCTTTCTATCACTCCTAACCTGATTAAAACTTTGTCCAAGGATGATCTCAGTCTCAAGAATGAAGCTAACATGACAAGAAAGCAAAAGAAAGGACATGGAATGTGATTCACATAAATGGTCAACATGATTTCGGAATTGCACAAGTTATGATGGAAGAAAAAGAATTGTATTGTCTCCCATGGCCAAACACTAAATCATACATGATGGAAGCTTAATTCTTACCATGGGATTAATTTTTAAATCTGGAAATCAACAGACTCATGGTAAAGGATCACTTTAAACTACTTGAACTACGTTGAATTGTGGGAAGAAGAGAACAAGAGTAGGAAGAGAATCCTACAAACACATAACTAAAACAAGATTATAAGGGATGGACACATAGTTTTCACAAGAGAATTCATACATTTAAAGCAAGTAAGCAAGTGATCATGACCTCTTTAACCAAGGTGGAGGTCAAGAACTTAGAAAGGAGAAAAGATAGGAAGAGAATCCTACAAACACACAACTAAAACAAGATTATAAGGGATGGACACATAGTTTTCACAAGAGAATTCACACATTTAAAGCAAGTAAGCAAGTGATCATGACCTCTTTAACCAAGGTGGAGGTCAAGAACTTAGAAAGGAGAAAAGATAGGAAGAGAATCCTACCTAATTAAAGAAGATGGGGTATTCCCTCGATGGAATCACAACCAACTAGAAGGTAGAGAAATCAAGGTTCCAATTATCCTCCAGCAACTACAAGTTGCCACTCCTCCAGGAGAATCAATAGATTTACTCGTAGTCTCCACAGCTCCAGCAGCAACTGCTCTCACGAAGCAAGGACAATACCCACAACCGGAAGACTAGCAAGTGCAACAATAGCTTCCTCACAGCTCAACAGCAAGAGCCAGCGGCAAGGAGCAGGGAAACAAGAGCAGAAGGGTACAAGAACAGGAGAACGAACAGAGATTTGCATTGGGAAGGTTTACAAGCTGGTTACAGAGTGGGTTTTATAGCTCCAATCCATTTCCATGCACAAGGCCACGCAAGTTTACCGGTGTTAGGGTAAAACCCCCATTTTACCACCTTTTGACACCTATCCAATGCACAAGCTACAAGTTACACATGGTAACTATCATGTTACCTATTCCCCCAGGTGTGCTGGCCTTCCCACAGCCTCACACGTAAGTGTCCAAGAATTCCCAGAAAAATGGCCACCGTAATTGGCCTAAAATTCAGCTAGTGCAATAAACTTGATGTAAACATGTCCAAATGGTATCCATTTGTCTTAAAATTTTAACCATAGTCTAATATGATGGTTTTGAAAATTATGGTGATTTGTATTTAATTTTTAAATTTTATTTTACACTAGGTGAAAAATCACCCGGAAAATAGTCGCGTCGACTTAATCTCTAAGTCCGCACGTCGAAAAATTTGGATATTTATATTTCTGAGATCTCCACATTTTTTTGGAAATTATGGTGTTCTCGGATTTTTATTTCGTTATAGTTTTTTGGTGTCGCCCTGTGGGAGCACGCACCTCTGTCAACGACACTGGGGTAACGTATGTTACCACAAATTAAACCCAAATTCTAATTATTTCAATTTAATGACAATACTAATGTATAATAACCACATTATTCATATTTTTCCAACACTTTTAATTTTCGGGGCGTTACAGTATTTAAGCATCTATGGTGTTTAGGAGTCCTATTGCAACAAGGAAAGGCAAGTTGCGGTTTCAACATATTACCTTCCATGTTTTGAAGATTTCTACCTCCATTGGAGGGCCTTGGGCCATCAATCAATCTCCATGGGTGGCTAGGCACGAGTTAGGGTTGCCAAGAGTGCATGATTACATCCCAATTCTACCCTAATTGCCTCTTTCTAATTTCAGTCTATTTAGGGTTACGAATTTTCATGCATTTTCTAGCTTTATTTGATTTTTGGGTCAAATGTTGTCTATTGGACCAATTATGATAATGGGTCATCAATATATAATTGTTGGAAGTCTCTCCAATATTTTTATTTAATTTATGGTTGCATCGTATTTCCGTGTTAACAGTTTTCCGACTTGTTTCCTTATTTGGATAATCGGTCACCGTGTGATGTACACTCAGTCATTTGGATTTTTTGTTGCATGAATTTCTTCATGGAACACTTAGGAATAATGTGTGAGGTTGATTTATAATTTTTACGAATTTTCCGATGTGTTTTAGCACATACGATAATGATACGTATGTTTAAATACTCCGATATTATGGAAATTATTTATTTCTATTTATTTAATTTTTTATGTAATTAAATTTTCCGTGGTGCTACACCCTCCCCCACTTAAGAGAATTTGGTCCCCAAATTCATAGATCATTAATTGGCTTTTGATAGTTATGATCGTGGAGATCGTTTCAGATTTAATTCCTCTAACTTGTTTAAACATCGTGGATGCTAGTCCAAGATCTACACCTATGGCCACCCGTACTATTCATTTGGTTCCTTCCACTCTTGTTTTCCTTCCTCGGTTGTTATAACTCCATCTTAATCCACCATATGAACTATGGTATAGCTACTAGATTATTCTTTTCCAATTTCTCCTTAACCATCTCCCCCCCCCCTTAGAAATGTACTAATAAGAAAAGCATCTTAAGATCAGTCTAGGAGTTTAACAATCATACCTCCTTCCGGGAGCTCCGCTTGCATTATTGCATTCACGCATCCTTCACGCTTTACCACTCCATGGTTCCTTCTAGCTTGGTCCTTTAGCATGGGACAGTTCGGTATACGATGTTCATGACTCCCACATCGCAGGCAAGTTCCTGCCTTCTTCCAGCACTCTTCTGCTTTGTGTCTAGGCTTATCACAAAATTTACAATATTCCACCATCGTTGTTTCTTCTACTTTGACTCTTTTCTCCATGCCATAGTCCTTCTCAGTGGTTGGCCCTTAGTTGTTGTTGTAGTTGTTGTTATTGTTGTTGTTGTGGAAAGTTCCAGTTGTATCAACTGCTCTTCTTTTTATAAAGGTCGGCTTTGAGATGTCTTTCCCCCTAATGCCTTCCACTTTAGCCATGGTGTCTTCTACCAGCTGAGCTCTTTGGACCATCTCAGTGTAGGTTTGGATATTGTGAGGTCCGAGCTTCTCGATAAACATGGGCCTGAGCCCATCCAGGAATCGGTTAGCATTCAATCTTTCCGTGCCCACCAGATGTGGGGCATATACAGCCAGACGTGTGAACTGAGCCTCATACTCAGCCACGGACATTCCTTTCTGCTTCAGTGCGGCAAATTATGTCGCCTTCTTTTCCTTAACTCTTTCAGAAAAGTATTTTCCTCGGAAGATTTCCAGAAATCTTGCCCACTCTAGCTCAGCTACATTTGGCAGATGGGCCGATGTGGCCTTCCACCATGCTCGGGCATTCTTAGTAAACTGAAAAGTGGCCAGAACCACCTTCTCCCTATTAGTGCATTGCATTACCTAGAAAATTCTTTCTATTTCCTCTTGCCAATTCTCCGCCTCATCTGGGTCAGGTGATCCAGAGAAACGAGGAGGGTTCAAACTCCTAAAGTTACGGTGTAGATCACCGGCTCCGTTCCTTGCAGTTGCAGCCTGATTGCCAGCCTGAACCACATTTTGTAATGCCTGGGTTAAACCAGCTACGGTTTCTTGCATAGCTTGCAACTGATTGCGAGCCATTGAAGTTGGTTGCAAGAGTTATGAGGTTCCTGAGAAAAGGATGGAAACCAATTAAGGTCTCTAGATACATTATAAGAGTCAATGGGTAAGAGTGTTTTGTTCTTTCTATCATATTCCCAGTCTCTACCCCTTTCTCACTAGGTACTATATTTAAATTCCATGACCTAGGTTCCAAAGGTATCTCTTAATCCTGAGACATATTCCTATTTGGTTTTCCTAGGCTCTGATACCACTAAACTGTCACGTCCCGAGAATTTTCGCAGCGGATATTAATTCGAATAATTCGAGACGATATCCCGAGATGTGAACAGTTGGCAAATAAGCCTCTAGATAGCACGCACTAAATGTATAACAACATACATCATCATAGGGCCCAAATATTGAACTCAATGGAAATTGTATTCAAATATCATATTTGTTTCAAAGGAACTAATACATGACTAAGACTCAATAAAAAGAAAAAGTACATTTATTCCTCACTTCCTACTACATGAATCTAACACTCAAAGCAAACTACTATAACTAGACTCATAGTTGGAACGCTCATCACTCGGACGCATTTCCATCCTCGACTTGCTCCTCCTTTTGAATTTCATAGTCACCTAGAATGGTTAAGAGTAGGGGATGAGCAAACTAGCCCAGTAGGATTTATATCTCAATGTGCGGGCAATGATATAAGTGATTAGTAATTTAGAACTAGGTAAGTACGATGAACATCATGATATGCATGTATGAATAAAACTCATTGAAACATGATACATGAACAAGCTAGATACAGTGACCATGATAGAGCAAAATCTAGAAGGAGATAACAAGATAGAACTAGCAATATATCACTTTGTACAAGCTCGCAAGGTTTCACTTGATGTCAATAGCATTCAAGAACGTGAGATATCACTAATTGCATTAAATGCAGGATGGCCATATCACGCAAGCAAGCACGCACGAGTACGAACTTTTAACACGATTCACTTAATCAGGCACGAAGACACTAATGTACACCAAGGAAAGATCCACCTTGAAATGCACACTAGGACACATGTATGTGGTTATTGTATCTATCATTCAACACGCACGACTCCCAGCGCAGATGCAACGCCAGTAATCATTATACCCCATGGTTAACAGTATATTTATGACTCTCTGTCATTGGGGCTAGACTGGAGCCCTTGGACACTCGCCGTGCCCAGTCAGCATCTCACTTCAATTTTAAATGTAGATACCCACAGTCATTAATAATCGCCAATGAGAGTTTCAATAAGTAAGCATGTGTAATGTCATGTTCATGATGATGATGAGAACAAGTAATAAGTAAATTGAACATGATTTCATGATAACAATGGTCAAGAGATAAATTTGGCAGCATAACGGCACGATTTATACTTTAGTCTAATCTTTACATTAATGGCTTGAGTCTATATTTTGAATCACACTCACGAGAACAAGAGAAGAAAGGAAGTGCACGCTATCTCTAGGGAACTTCAATGGTACAACCAACTCGGTCTCCATGTGGGAATCCAAAGAGTACGGAGATTTACGGAGGTCTTAGAAAAAAGGTTGCTAGTCTACCAATTCGGAATGACTGATAGAGAGCTTCCAAATCCCCAAGAAAGGGCTGCCTAGTAGTGCAAGTGTATAGTGATGTACGCATCTCAGTCCACAATCCACCGGTTTCAAACTTGCGGAAAGCACTTAACATGATAACATGCGATAAAACTATGCACTTTAACTAATCATGGTTTGCAAGATTTTAAGATAACAATTGTCATTTAAACATGGTAGAACAGTAGGAAGATTAAATCACAAGTTGCATGAATGGATCATAACATTTAAGGAGCAATTAGAATAACATTCATGTAATTAAAGCTTTTAAATGGGTTAATCACTTCTAAGCCATTAAACAGTCCTCATGAGATGATTAGAACCAAGACATGCAAATTATACACTTGATACCATGTTAAATTGACCTCGGGTAAGCATGTAAATACGCATCCTACACAGTGGACGCACTTCAAAACACAGTGCACACTGAAAAAGCAGCGAAACATTGAAGATGGTAAATCGCGTCCACCTATGTGGCTGCTTTTACCATTGAATCGCATCTGGGGATCAGGTCGCGTTCACTAAAAATCGTTTAATAATACATTGGGCGGGAAAACTGCCTGAAACGCGTCGGGGTAAACCGCCGCGGTTCAGACTGGCACCGACTCCCAGGCGGGCGCGAAGACCCACGTGGGCGTTAATGGGTCAGTGCCAAAAATGTGTCGGGTGCCGTGGATGCCTTTCAATGAATCGCGTAAACGCATCCTCTGAACCGGACGCGGTTTAGAGATTAGCCCAAAAACTCAGAAAAATTAGAAACATAGGGGTGCGATCCTTGCAATGCTTATATCTTCTAAACTAGGGCTTTTAGGACAAAAGTCTCAACATGAAAGTTATAGGGAACATAGAATAGATGCGAACTATGTTTTTTAAATAATTTAAAACGACCTCTGGATGTGCGATAAATTGACATGAACATGAAAAGTCCCTGACATGCGCGACTTTGGCAAAACGCCTATAACTCAAAATCTACTCATCGGAATTCAATGAAACCAGTTGGAAATGAAACTAGACTTGATAATCTACACATTGGTATATGATTTGTTAATGTTTTGCCTAAGAAAATCTACCTTCTAGGTTGAGGAAGTTTCATTCTTCAAAAATCCCTTGTTTAGACCACTATTTGAAGAACGCCTAGTACTCCCCGAATACTGCATGAAATTTGTGCATTCCAGTTGGGTTAGGTAGACATGACCCTCTTTCTAGGGGTACTATCTTTGCATGATGGGATTTAGGTTTACCCTACCTTTGGTCGATTCCAAGTGAACGGGTTGCACAGGTCGTAGTAGACGAATAGGGGAAGAAGATGACCTTCTTGTGGTTGTTCCACAGCTCCCCAGCCGCCAAGAACTCCTCCACACGACCCCAGCAAGTTGTAAAACTCGACCCTAAGGTTTGGTGGAGAGTATTTAAGCATCTATGGTGTTTAGGAGTCATATTGCAACAAGGAAAGCCAAGTTGCAGTTTCAGCATATTACCTTCCATGTTTTGAAGATTTCTACTCCATTGGAGTGCCTTGGCCATCATGCAATCTCCATGGGTGGCTAGGCGTGAGTTAGGGTTGCCAAGAATGCATGATTACATCCCAATTCTACCCTAATTGCCTCTTTCTAATTTTACCCTATTTAGGGTTACGAATTTTCATGTATTTTCTAGCTTTATTTGATTTTTGGGTCAAATATTTTCTATTGGCCCGATTATGATAATGGGTCATCAATATATAATTGTTGGAAGTCTCTCCAATATTTTTATTTAATTTATGATTGCGTCGTATTTCCGTGTTAACGGTTTTCCAACTTGTTTCCTTATTTGGATAATCAGTCACCGTGTGATGTACACTCGGTCATTTGGATTTTTCGTTGCACGAATTTCTTCGTGGAACACTTAGGAATAATGTGTAGGTTTGATTTATAATTTTTATGGAATTGTCTGATGTATTTTAGGACATACGATAATGATACGTATGTTTAAATACTCCAATATTATGGAAGTTATTTATTTCCATTTATTTGAATTTTTATGTAATTAAATTTTCCGGGGTGCTGCAAGAAAGGAGAAATGGGGAAGAGACATCTACTGGCCTTGCATATATAGGCCTCAGATCTCATAACGTGGCAGCCCCATGTTCGTGTTCACTTAAGAATGCAATGGCCATCATGTTGCGATCCCAAAGCGTCGATCAGACCTGACAATTGGATTCACCACATGTCGCCCTCGCAGGTTTGCCACCCTGAACGTGGCATCTGGCATGTCACCTTCAGGTTACATGCGCCCCAACACATGTCCCAACTGTCCCGATAGCAAGATGACAAACGAGCATGCAACAGTCAGAACTGTTAAAAGGTGAACACGATGATGAAGCTGTCACATTCTCAACTAAAACACGATAGCCATGTCGTCGCCTTCAAAAGGCGATAGCCGGACTTGTTGCTACCTTCAACAGAGGGTGGCTGACCAAAGAAAAGGGATGTTACAGCCAGTGCAAGGTACCCTCTTCCAGGGAGTTGAGAGGGCTCTTTTCAAGGGGAGATGTTATAGGATCTCCATCTTAAGCTTTGAAGTGCACCCTCCTCTCCATAGAAGCCACGTATCCAGGGGTAGTAGCACCGATGTGTTCTTCTCCTTCCGCTCAATATTCATGTCAACCATGTGCCATCAACTATAGGGGAAGCCAACCTCTCTCCCTCTCTCTATTAATTTGTTTATTCTTTCAATCTCCCTTTTGCTCCCACAAGAGCACCTCCCTCTGGCTCAAAAAATGAGAAGCAAACCTAGGGTCACGATCAAACACAATATATACGGGGATGCCATGTATTTTGACTATCTCCTTTATGTATAGTGCGGTTAAGACATCTAGAGTCCATCGGCTTCTGATAGGGCGAAAATGAACCGACATAGTGAGACGGACCACGATCACCCATATTTCATCAAAATCGCCTCTAGTTTTTGAAAATCCCATTAAGAAGTCCATACCTATTCCTTCTCACTTCCATCCAGGTATTTTTAGTGGTTTGAGCTTCCTAGCAGGTCAAAGGTGCTCTACCTTCACTTGTTGACAAGTTAAGCAGCATGCTACAAACTCGACCTCCTCCCTTTTCATGTTAGGCCACCAGGAACTTCTTTTTAAATCTTAATACATCTTTGTAGCTCCATGGTGAATAGTGTTGGCCCACTTTACGATAGAAAGGTACACCTAGAGGGGGGTTGAATAGGATAAATATAAATCTAAAAGCAAAATCATCACTTTAAAACTTTGGTTAGTGAATGTAATAGTGTGCAATAAAAAGTAGCAGTGCGGAAACAATCACACATAAGAAAATAAGGAGTTTATCCTGATTCAGTGCTTTCCCAATGGAAGAACTACATCTAGTCCCCAAGTAACTCTTGGGATTTCACTAACTAGGTCTTTGTTGGATCGAAATGGCACTAATGATGTCCTAGAGGGGGGTGAATAGGACTTCTTGTGCTTTTAAAACATTTATCTAAAATTAAACAGCACTAAATAAATCTGTTAGAATTTAGTGTAGTGTGTGATTCAAGTGTAAATTGGTGGAAACAATCACACAAATTCACAAGGAGATTTACCCTAGTTCGGCCCTTCCCACATGGAAGTCCTACATCCAATCCTCAAGACAACCACTTGAGATTTCACTAACTGCCAATAAACTTTGGCCTTCTCTCACCCTTGAGAGGAATTACAAGCCCACTTTCCCTTACTAGGGGTACAAACACTACCTTCAACAAGGTCTTCCCTACACAGGAGGGGAAATGCAGGAATAATCCTTCTGTAGGAATTACACAGAAAGAGATGTAAAAAACACTTGTGTGTTTGTCTCAAGAATGAGCAAACACACATAATTCAGAAAGGATAAAAATATAAGAGTTACAACTAAAATCCTTTCTGAACAATCAGGGTGGACTGAAAGATTTCTAATTACAATTGCCACCCAAAAACAAGACTTCTGTGAGAATGGGAGAGCTTGGAGAGTTTTCTGAATGTGGAGCTCTCAATCGTGTAGCTTGGAAGAAGGCTTGTGGATATCTCTTGCTAGCAGAAGGTAGAGAGTTAAGGAGAATGCTAGCATAGCTCTAAGTGTTTAGTTCTCTAGTTATGTCTGCTCCTTTCAAACTTCGGCTTCTTTTATAATCTTCATGAGGAATGCAGTCGTTTGAAAATGGTTGTTGGAGATCTGACCGTTTGAGGAGAGACCTTGGATCCTTTGGATGCTTGCTGAGTTTGTTATCCATAGGTCCTTCTGTCTTTGCTTCTTTCCAATGTTTCTTGGATGAGGCTTGTAGCTTCACAGCTAAAGGGTCAACTTCCAATTAAATGGAATGTGAAAGCTCCATGCTAAAAATGTGTCTAATAAATACCCTGCAGCAAAGACATGACAAAAAGACAGTGTGTAGACATGCGAGTTTGACTTCACCGCGGGCAAATTTCATATTGCGCCATAACGTCACAAATGGCCCTCCTTTTGCCTCGGAAGAGTGTTTTTCCAATATTTCTGGATCTCACCCATTCTTTCTCAGTGCTTCGCCATGTGGTTTGGTCGCGGATTTTGGTTAAGGCACAACTTCATTGATTCGCGTCCACTTTTAGGAAGACCGTATCGCGTCCTGCCGCTCCGTCGCGTTTCAAATCAAGACGCGTCGGCCTGAGCCGATGCGATTAGGCGAGACCTCGAAAGTCATCGCACTCAAGTGCCTGCCCCTCGGAACCACACAAAATCTCTGAATCGCGTCCTATGGCCTAGACGCTATTAGGTCGTAGGCCTGACACGCCAAACCTCGGAAGTCATCCCACGTGCCTAAATCGTTATCGCGGCGAGGTAGGCCGACGTGTTTCAAAAACACGGCGGCCATCCCCGATGCGATTCTAAAAAGTGGTCATCATTGCCAAATGTCAAATCAAGTTGACTTCTGAATCACAGCCTGCCGCCTAGACATGATTTAAATCAAGTCGCGGCGCACTTGCCCGACGCTATTCTAATCGCAGCCTGCTGCCCGGATGCGTTTCAGTCTTAAGTCACGTCCGCTGTAATGGACGTGATTTGAATCCATAATGCCTATAAATTGAAGCTGAGGGTCATTTGTTCAGGGGGGTTCTACGAAGCGGTGAAGCCCTGCCGGATCATCGCCTTGACTCCGAGCCATTCCTCGCCGACCCATTCTTCTTCCTCGGAGTCTGGCACCGTCGTCTCCTTCCATTTCAC
The DNA here is from genome assembly GCA_014218235.1 of Colocasia esculenta. Taxonomy (NCBI): domain Eukaryota; kingdom Viridiplantae; phylum Streptophyta; class Magnoliopsida; order Alismatales; family Araceae; genus Colocasia; species Colocasia esculenta. The sequence continues at coordinate 50,076,194 of CM024757.1, forward strand.
GCACAAGGCGGAAGCGTCTTCCTCCTCTCCTTCGTCGTCCAACTGGCAACGGCCCGTCACGCCGCACCAACGTTTAGGGAAGCAACCCCCCCCCTTCCTCTTTCTCTTTTTATTTGCATTTCTATCTCCTCCGGGCCCCCACGTGGTCCTTTACACTTTCACCTCCTCCGGGCCCCACGTGGCCCTCCTTTAATCTCTTTTTACACACATGCATGCATACACACACACACCTACATTTAGGGGTTTAAAAGCCACCATCCGGTAAGTACGCCTCCATGTTCTTTTATTCTTTCATTTCATTTATTTAGGACTGTATACTACACGTGGCTAATCCCCTCTTTATTTACTTTTCTTTGTTTATTTTGTCAGGGTAATCAAATGAGGAAAACACCCTCTACTACAGCCGGCCGTGTTCGTAGAGGAAGAGAGGACCCACACCTCAGTGCAATCTCCCCGCCTCCAAAAAGGTACACATCGCGATCACTCTTCTACCTCGCACCCCTCGGGGTGCGTCTCCATTCGGTGCCCACGTGCACCTGGCGATCACGATCCTTTTCTTTTCCTTTTTTCTGCTTTTCCACTCTTTTCACAACACACCTCCCATAACACACACTATCTTCTTTACACCCCTACACCACTATTCACCCCCCCTCTTTGTGGGCATAACGCGAAAGCGTCGTGTTTACACAGGGTACCTCCATACTTTTTGAGGTAGGTAAGTCATAGAAAAATAAAAGTATGGAAACCTCAGACAGATAGCTTTTCAGACCAATAAAGAATGGACAGACAATTTGCAACAGAAGGCATGGACCAGTTCAGACAGTGGTAGGTGAGCCTCTGTCAGATGCCATGCATCTGAGAATGATAAATGCAACATGTCTTCTGAAATGAAGAAAATCCGGACTACTGTCATGAAGCAAGAGATCAATTTGAACAGATGTATTCAAATATATTCATTTGACAATTTTAGAAGAATATTTTAAGTATAATATGTCTTATCATGTCAGAATATATTAAATAATGATAATTTGATAGACAGAGAAACAATTCAGTAGGTTTTAATAGAAATCATATCAAGGAAGATAAAATGATATGCAATCAAATTTTCATAAGATGATAAAATAGCATTTGCATAGAAAAAGTACAAGTACAGGACTTGTCAGTGAAGTCGGATGCAGAAGAGTGTAATTCGACTCTAGGAGTCGGAGAGAGAAACATGAGAATAGACTGATTCGACTTCATCAGAAGTTGCAAATATCATTCGACTTTGCAAGTTGGATAGAAATGCATCTGAAAGTCATAATTCGACTTCCACAGAGTGAAACAAAAATAAGACAGAGAATTTCACTTTAGAAGTCGGATATAGAAGAATTCGATGTTTGAGAATTGAAGTCCAAAATGAAGTATCCGACTGTAAGAAGTCGGATTCAGAGGAGTTAGATTCTGAAGTATTCGACTGTATGAAGTCAGAGTTGATAGTCGAATAGACTGGACTTAAAAAATTTTAGAGATGATTTTGTGCAGAACTTTTCGATTCTAAAGGAGTCGGAGTCCACAATCGGATTGTGATGTCTGTGGACTAAGAAAATTTTTCGAGATAGAGTTTGTCCAAACTATTTTTCTGTGATATGTATATTTAATTTGTAGAAAGTCTTTTAAAGGTTTTGTCATAGCAAAAACACAAAGTTATAATAATCTTAAATTATATTCTTAGGGGTAGTTGCTCAACAATTCTCCCCCTTTTTGTTAATGACAAATATCTTTAAATAGATAGTGAAAACAAATTATCACATAATCTCTTGAAAATAAAAATTTTTAGTAATTTGTTTTCTGTTTTATTAGTGCTTTCTCCCCCTTTGTGGCATTAACATAAAAGGTAAGATGGCAAAGGAAAGAAAAATAGATTGCACTCAGAAAGAGAGAAACCAACATAGATTGTATTCAGAAATTTAAAGATGCAGGTACAAAATAGTATCTAAGACCTGGATAAAGAGCTTGGTAAATACAAGGAACGGAGGATCTGATCTAGATAAGGTTGGAGAAGGTCCCACAACTTCTTCTCATTGTCAGGGAAGAAGTTCTCAAATAGACTAGCATCAATTTTATAGTTGGGACCTATAAAAGGAAGTTTCCTATGAGATTTGATATGATGCTTGTGGTACCAATCAAGCTTGGTGTAGTAGTGACTCTGACGCAGAAGATTCTTGAGAGGAACAAATTTCCTAGAGGCTGCTAGATGGAGAAAGTCATGCACTGTAATATTCCAGTGCAAGCCTTGGGAGATAGCTACTTCCTTAGCCAGATAGTACACCAAGTACCTCTGCTCCCACCGATGAGCAAGAGACTTACAAAGGTCATTATATGCTTTGCAGAGATACTCATTGACAGAAATCTTCAGCTTCTCACAATCTGCATGATCCTCAGGATAGGCTGCTGCCCATTGATCTTCTGTGAACCGCTCAGACTCAACAAAACAAAGTTGGAAATCCATCATATGCTGGGAATTCTTCAGAGCTTGCATAAGCACAAACCTATGGAAAGACTGTTTTAATTTGTACTTGATTTTGAATCTGGAGGCTATCCAAATGTGCCTGTTAAAGATTAACTGAGCAAAGTCCTTTCTTGATGAAATGGCACCAACCAAGGATGGATACAAACCAGATGGTAATCCAACTGTCATGGAGGGGGTGATTTCTCTCTGACCTCTGATAAGGTGTTCTCATTGGCCTTTAGTGACATCAGACAACCCCAATTTAAATTTGGCAAAATTGAATTCTTTCATCCTTGAGTATTTAGCCTGGGAGTCTCTAATGAAGGTTCCAAACATGTCATAGAACCTATGATTCAGGTGGAGACTAACATCCAAAAATTGGTTCCTGGACTGGGTTTGTAGGTATCTGGTGGCTTCACCAGGATAGAGTTCAAGAAACTCTTTGGATTTAAGAGTATGGCATTTCTGAGAAATGAGCTGGAGATCAGATAACACGATTTGGTTAGAATGAATAAGAGTAGGAAGGCAGTCTTCAAACATGAAACCTGGCATTTCATGAACTTCAAGGAATGCCCTGATGGACAAAAATTCCCTAAACAAGTTCATATGGTGTTCTGAGTGATAGATGAAGGCATACCAAAATGGAGGAAGAAGTTTGGCAGGATCGTCTTTTAGCATGCGCCCACCTTTTGATGAAAGTTGAATACTAGGAAATATTTCTGAAAGGGAAAGGGTGGATCTGCCTGCTAAAGATGAGGAGGCAGTAGGAAGAGAGGAAAAGAAATTTGGAGGTTGTGTGTGGAGAGGAGGAATGGTTGCCTTGGATTGCTTGAATTGGTATTTCAAAGGATAATTTTTGAAATTTATATTGTTAGAGGCAATTGGTTGATCCTCGGGAATAAATGTAGAGGGAGGAGGATCAGATGATGTAGGAGGAGGAGTTTGTTCAATAATGGAAGGAGTGGGAGCAGTGGGTGCAGTAGAAAGAGATAAGGAAGTAGGGGGTTGTTCTGGTTCAGGAGGAGCAGGATCAGTGGTAGAGGTATGAGCAGAAGGAGTTGGTTCAGGAGGAGGAGGAGAAGAGGACACAGGTTTACCATTTTTATGAAGTCTTCTCTTCACCTTCCTCTTGAAGGTCTTGACCTTGGACCTGGAGTCTTCTGATCCTAGGGACTCTAGGGGCCTCTTAAGCCTAGATTTCTGCTGCTGAATATCAAGATCAACCATAACTAAAATCTGCTGCTGTTGAATTTCTTCTTCTACTGCTAGGGACTACTCTGGCACTAATTGCTCCTTCTCTTGCTGCTGCTCTTGCTATTGGACATGCTGCTCTCCATGTTGTTGCACATCCTCTTGTTGTTCCTTATGCTACTGCTGCTACTGCTGCTGCTCTGGTTCTTGCTGAGTGGATGAAGGTGTAGATGGCTGATAAGTGCCTTGATGGCAGACTAACTAAAGTAAGAGGTCCTTCATTTTCTTGACCTCATCAGCCAAACCATCAAACTTTGCATCAACAAATTCAACTTGCAACTGAAGAACTGACAAGCTCTCTTGTTGCTTTGTTAGTAAATCCAATATAGTGTTCAAACTGTTGCTACTCTCCCCCTGAGACCTTGGCTGGGTCTCAAACTGAGAAGGGGAGGAATGATGCTGCCTTTCTTCAAAATCTTTCTCTATAAGAGTAGAATTGGGAATGTCATCTATTCTTGTGCTACTCATTTTCCTCTTAAATCTCTTAGAACTTGATTGACTGTTTCTTCTGGTGCATCTTGTTCTAGAGGGGAGATAGGAACTTGACTTTGCTGAAATGGCTCTTCTTCTTGAACATTGACTTCTATTCTCTCTTCTTCTTCTCTGGCTTCTTCTTCTTGTTGCCTTGATAGAACAGAATGATAGACCCAATGCTTCATCAGAAAATACTTCATGGGTGCACTAAGGTACATATTCCTTAACCCATAGGTTCTGGGCCTTGTCTTCCAAGATATAGTGGCTTCTCCTCAAGGTAGATAAGTCAATCTTCTCCTTCACGCTTGTTGGAATATCCCCACTTAGATCTACTGAGAACCTCTTGAAAATCAAAGATAGCAGAGGTCCATATTGAAGAGACTCTTGCAGATTCTTTGATGCTATCATTTTCTACAAAATGACTGCTAGTAGATTAACTATATGCTTTTGAATGGCCCAAAATAGTAGACTACCATCCCTGGCAGTAATGGAGGAATGGGTTCCAGCCCTGGGAGTGATGATGTTGGTCATCACTGAGTGGATAAGTCTTTTTTCTGCAGACAACTCATTAACCAAAAGACCTTTCTTGCTAACAGTCCCCATACTTCCAATAATTCCCATTTTTTGCTTATCCAAAGGGACAATCTCACTGAGCTTGTGCCCGAAGTTGGGACAGCCCAAAAGTTCTACCAAAAGATCTTCAGAAACAGTAACCTTGGTCCCTTTCACATATCCAATGACTGAGCTCTCTGAGGAGACCTGGAGGGTGACAAAGAATGCCTTAAGGGCATCTTTGAAAGAAGGTTCAGAGATCCTGCACAGACTAGCCTAACCCATCTCCTCTAGGGTTTCTGCTACCCACCCTAAGCTACCATGTAACTGAGAAAAGTCCATGACCTTCCCTGGATAGATGGAAAACTTTGCAAGGAAAAGGCGCGGGAACTACTCAGGGGTGAGCATGGTTCGCTCAAAAGCCTTGGAGGATGCCATCTAGACAAAAAAGAGATAGAGAAGATTCAGGGAACTATCGAAGGAGTGAAAGGAATGTAGTTTAGAGAACAAAGAGCCTACCTTTCTTCAGAGGAAATGAGAAAATCCGCAGAAGCTCTGAAGAGGGTTCCGAAAATGAACAATGTGCGCGGGAAGAGGAGGAAGACGACTGGAGAGTCGGAGAGAGAGTTTGAAAGGGTGCTTTGGAAAAGGGAATGGATGTCTTAATATAGAAGTTGGAGTCATAACTGTCCAAGGATGAGGAGATGAATGGTGGGGAATAAAGAGAAGTATCGTTACGTAATAAATGTGTCTTAATTTCATTTATTACTTTAAATTAATAATCACATTTTTAGACTTCGACTCTAGGAAGTCGGATTGTGTCTCTGACTGCAAGAGTCGAATGCATTAATTTTAACATGAGTCTGATAGACTCCGACTTTATGAGTCGCAGTACAGAGACTTAGAAAATTTCGTAGAAAAATTATAACATACAATTCAAGCATGAATTTGTCACAGTATTTTAATCAGGGTTACACATACCTATTTCTCTTCTAATAGATGTAAATCTATCTTCAGGAAGAGGTTTTGAAAAAATATCAGCAAGTTGATTTTTTGTAGAGAAAAATCAAGTAAAATGTCACCATTACTTACATGGTCCCTGATGAAATGATGTCTAACCTCAATGTGTTTTGTTCTTAAGTGTTGTATAGGATTTTTGGTCAAATTAATTGTGCTTGTGTTGTCACACAACAGTGGAATTTCTTAAAGTATGTGACCATAGTCTTCCAATTGGTGTTTAATCCACAGTTGTTGAGTACAGCAACTTCCAGCTGCAATGTATTCAGCTTTTGTTGTGGATAATGCCACTAAATTTTGCTTTCTGGAAGACCAAGATATCAAGCAACCTGCAAGTAATTGATAAGTATCACTGGTGCTTTTTCTATCTATTTTTCATCCAGCATAGTCAGCATCACTATATCTAATTAATTTGAAATTTGAACATCTGGGATACCATAATCCTAATTTGTTTGTATTTATAAGATATCTAAAAATTCTTTTAACAGCATGAACATGTGATTTTTTAGGATCAGCTTGAAATCTTGCACACAAACATACACTGAACATTATATCTGGTCTACTAGCAGTGAGATAGAGTAGTGATCCTATCCTGCCTCTATAGATCTTTTGATCTACTTTCTTGCCAAGTGGATCACTATCTAACTTAATTCCTGAGCTCATGGGTGTTCCTAAGGGCTTACACTTGTCAAAACCATATTTAGAAAGTAAATCTGAAATGTATTTGGTTTGATAAATGTGAGTACCTTCCTTGGTCTGCTTGATTTGCAACCCAAGAAAGTAATTAAGCTCACCCATCATGCTCATCTCAAACTCACTTTGCATAAGATTTTCAAAGAATTTACAAAGTGATTCATTAGTAGAACCAAAAATAATGTCATCAACATATATTTGCACAATTAAGATTTCTTCTGAAAATTTCTTAATAAATAGTTTGCTATCAACTTTACCTCTTATAAAATCATGTGTTATAAGATAAGCACTTAATCTTTCATACCAAGCTCTTGGAGCTTGTTTCAAACCATATAGTGCTTTCTTTAAACGAAAAACATGATTTGGATATTTAGTATCTTCAAAACCTGGTGGTTGCTCAACATAAACTTCTTCTTTTATGAAACCATTCAGAAAAGCACTTTTAACATCCATTTGAAATAAATTGATGTTTAGAGAGCATGCATATGCTAACAAAATTCTGATTGCCTCTAATCTAGCTACTGAGGCATAAGTTTCATCAAAATCAATGCCTTCCTCTTGGGAATACCCTTGAGCTACAAGTCTGGCCTTGTTCCTGGTGATTACTCCTGATTCATCCATTTTGTTTCTAAAGACCCATCTAGTCCAATAACTAGATGGTCAGAAGGTCTAGGGACAAGAGTCCAAACCTAGCTACATGGAACTGATTAAGTTCCTCTTGCAAAGCAAGGATCCAAGATTCATCAACCAGTGCATCATCGATTGTCCTAGGCTCAATTTGAGAAACTAAGGCAGAAAAATCACAAGGAGTGTGCATACCTCTTGTTGTACCCTATTTGAGGATCACCTATTATGTTTTCTCTTGGATGATCTCTGTGATACCTCAATTCTCTAGGTAGTCCTTCTTGTTATTCTTCTTGCTGTTGAAGTTCTTCTATTGGAGGATCTTCCTTTTCTTCTTCTTTTTCTTCATCTTCAAGAGATGTTTTCTCTAGATCCCTGCACAAATCTTCAACACAATCTTCTTCTTCTTCTATTCTTTTAATAGAAGGGTTAGTTTCATCAAATAATATATGCACAGTTTGTTCTATGGTTAAAGTTCTTCTATTAAAAAGTTATATCCCCTAGGTTTTGAAATATATCCTAACAAAAATTCTTCATCACTTTTAGTTTCTAGCTTTCCTAAATTATCCTTACCATTATTCAAAATGAAACACTTACAGCCAAAAGGTCGAAGATGACTGATGTTGGGCTTCTTTTCTTTGTATAGTTCATATGGGGTCTTCTTTAAAATTGGTCTGATCATGCACCTGTTGATGATGTAGCAAGTTGTGTTGACTGCTTCTGCCCAGAAATATCTTGGCAAATTGTATTCTGTGAGTATAGTTCTGGCCATGTCTAGCAGTGTTCTATTCTTTCTTTCTGCTACTCCATTCTGTTGGGGTGTTCTTGGTGCTGAAAAGTTATGTTCAATTCCATTCTCTTCACAGAACTTTATGAACTCTTCATTCTTGAATTCTCCACCATGATCAGATCTGATGCTGATAATATGAAATTTCTGATTCTTTTGTACTACTTTGCTGAACTTCAGAAAAGCTGAAAAGGTTTCTGATTTGGCTTCCAAAAAGGATACTCAAGTATATCTTGAGTAATCTATATTACATAGCCATATACCTTTCCTCCAAGACTGATTGTTCGTATAGGTCCAAATAAATCCATATGAATTAGCTCCAAAGGCTTGGAAGTTGTGACAATTGTTTGGACTGAAATGAAGTCTTGGTCTGCTTCCCTTTTGCACAAGCTGAACATATTCCAGATTTCTTCATCTTCATCTTGGAAGACCTTCAACTAGGTCATGCTTAATCAATTTCTTGATCACTGAAGTGCTTGCATGCCCAAATCTTCTATGCCACAAATCAGGTTCTTCACTCTTGGTAGTTGCAAGACATAGATTTACTTCTTTTAATTCTGCTAACTGTAATGTGTACAGATTCTTCACTCTTTGAGCTTCGAACACAGCTTTTCCATCCTTTTGAATAATACATCTATCATTCTAAAATTTTACTAAATGACCCTTATCACTTAACTGACTAATACTTATGAGGTTATGCTTCAATCCTTCTACATACATGACATCTTCAATCAAATTCTTTCCGTAGTTCTGACTGTCCCACATCCTAAGACTTTTCCTTTACCATTATCTCCATAAGTGACTTGACACTTTCATCTCTAAAGCTTGTAAACAACTTCTATCACCTGTCATATGCCTTGAGCACCCACTATCCAAATACCATTTGGATGCTCTCAGCCGACCCTGCAAATAAAATTAAGTTGTAACTTTGGTACCCAAATTTTCTTGGGTCCTTGATGGTTAGTTTAGAATCCAGCACAAATGTCTGGTAGTTCATGTGCTGACAATGTATCCTAATTGATTGCAGTGACTACAGCATAAATCAAAAGCATTCTTAATGTGTGCAGTGTTGTCAAACTTTTGTTTTTGTTTATAAACATGTTGATTAACCTTTTTGGGATTTTTAATTCCTTTTTTTGTTACAAATTTAGGTGTTGGATATTTTTCAGGATACACAACATTTTCTTCATTATGAGGAGGTGTATCTCCTACTCCATATTTTTTCTTACCTGTCTTAGGGCCTTTTAATCTAACAAACATAGATGTTTTACAGTTAGAGATTTTCTCTATAGTCTCTCTTAGGTAGTTATTTTCCTCTTGTAATTTTTCTTCATCCTTAAGTTCTTTTAAGTTTGATTCTATTTTCATGATTTTACTATTTTTATCTTTTAAATCTTCACATAATAATTCATTTTCTCTTTTGGTTTCACTTAGACTTTGTCCTAACCTTTCTGCTTCATTTTTCAGAAAAGTGTTAGCCTTTTCTTGGCTTAGCAAATTTAGTTTAACTATCTTCATTTGTTTGACTACTGTTTTATATTTTTCATATAATTCATTGAAGGCATCTTCAAGACTATCAGAATCAGATTCAGAACAAGAAGTAAAAGAGGTTTCGGAATTTACCTGATCCAGTCCTACCATGAGGGCTAGATTTGTCTTTCTTCTTCTTCAGATTCTGAGCTTGAGGAGTTTGAACTGGTGGCCTCTCATTATCCCATGCTGCTACCATTGCCATTTTTCTGGTATTTTCTGAACTTTTTCTCTTTACCTTTCTTCTTGTTGGATCTTTCTACTTGATCCTTCTTCTTCAGCTTAGGACATTCAGATTTGTAATGTCCAGGTTGGTTGCATTCATAGTAGGTTGGATCCTTCATTTTATCTTTCTTACAAAATCTCTTGGAACTGAACTTCTTCTTCTTGGCAAGGATTCTTTGCAATTTTCTTGACAACATTGCTTCATCATCACTGTCATCTGATTTTTCTTTGGAGTCTTCAGATGAAGAGGAATCTGCAACCTTCAAAGCATTTGGCATTTTCTTTTTTGAAGAATTTTCAGAAAATATCTTCATGTTAATTTCATGGGCCATGAGGGATCCAATTAGTTTATCAATAGATAGTTGAGTTAAATCATGTGCTTCCTCAATGGCTGTGACCTTAGGAGTCCAAACATTAGTTAAAGATCTTAGGATTTTCCTTACTATATCTTCATTAGTAAGAACTTTTCCTAGAGAGCTTAGTCCTACTATTATGTTGGAAAAGTGATTATACATTTGAGTAATGTTTTCATTAGGAAGCATTTTGAATTGTTCATATTGAGATACAAGAATGTATATTCTAGTTTGTTTAACTCTATCGATTTCTTCATATGTAACTTGTAACTTATCCCACATTTCTTTTGGAATTCTACAAGCAGATAATCTGTTAAATTCTCTTTTAGAGAGAGCACAACAAAGATAATTTTTAGCCTTATAGTTTAATGACATGTTTCTTTTATCAGCTATGGAAAGACCAGAGGAGGATTCACCAAGGATTTGGAAATCACCTTGTTCTATTACCTGCCACAGATCAAAATCTGTACCTCTGATGAAGCATTCCATCCGCATCTTCCAATACTGATAATCTTCACCATCAAAGAATGGTGGCCTTATAACAGACTGGCCTTCATAGTTGTGAGCTTCAGCTGCCATCTCTTCTCAAATCTTTAGATTCATCTGAGAAGACCTCGCTCTGATACCACTTGTTGGATCGAAATGGCACTAATGATGTCCTAGAGGGGGGTGAATTGGACTTCTTGTGCTTTTAAAAAATTTATCTAAAATTAAACAGCACTAAATAAATCTGTTAGAATTTAGTGTAGTATGTGATTCAAGTGTAAATTGGCAGAAACAATCACACAAATGGACAATGAGATTTATCCTCGGCCCTTCCCACATGGAAGTCCTACATCCAGTCCTCAAGCCAACCACTTGAGATTTCACTAACTACCAATAAACTTTGGCCTTCTCTCACCCTTGAGAGGAATTATAAGCCCACTTGCTCCCAAGCAAGTCTTCCCTTACCAGGGGTACAAACACTACCTGCAACAAGGTCTTCCCTACACAGAAGGGGAAATGCAGGAACAATCCTCCTGCAAAAATTACACAGAAAGTGATGTACAAAACACTTGTGTGTTTGTCTCAAGAATGAGCAAACACACCTAATTCAGAAAGGATAAAAAGATAAGAATTGCAACTAAAATCCTTTCTGAACAACCAGGGTGGACTGAAAGATTTCTAATTACAATTGCCACCCAAAAACAAGACTTCTGTGAGAATGGGAGAGCTTAGAGAGTTTTAAGAATGTGGAGCTCTCAATCGTGTAGCTTGGAAGAAGACTTGTGGAGATCTCTTGCTAGCAGAAGGCAGAGGAGAGTTGAAGAGAATGCTAGCACACCTCTAAGTGTTCAGTTCTCTAGTTATGTATGTTCCTTTCAAACTTCAGCTTCTTTTATAATCTTCATGAAGAATGTAGCCGTTTGAAAATGGCCGTTAGAGATCTGACCATTTGAGGAGAGACCTTGGATCCTTTGGATGCTTGCTAAGTTTGTCATCCATAGGTCTTCTGTCTTTGCTTCTTTCCAATGTTTCTTAGACGAGGTTTGTAGCTTCACAGCTAAAGTGTCAACTTTCAATTAAATGGACTGTGAAAGCTCCATGCTGAAAATGTGTCTAATAAATATTCTGTAGCAAAGACATGAAAAAAAGAAATTTTTTCGAGATAGAGTTTGTCCAAACTATTTTTCTGTGATATGTATATTTAATTTGTAGAAAGTCTTTTAAAGGTTTTGTCACAGCAAAAAACATAAAGTTATAATAATCTTAAATTATATTCTTAGGGGTAGTTGCTCAACAGTCTTCTTTTCTTTTTCGGGCAAGAAAGTAGCCCACTTCTTTTATAAGGTCAGAAGCTAACATGTTGGAACAAACTCCAGCATGGTTTTTTCCTTCAACAAGGAGAACACAGAGTATAGACCCTCTGCTGGTCACGCCACCCAGCATAAGCTGGTCTTCCCTTCTAACTAAAGGGAATGCTTGCACAACAAGCCTTCTCTTTCAACGAAGAGGAACATTATGTACAGTCCCACAGTTAGACACAAGTCTTTCTTTTAGAAAAGAAAGAACAAAGCAGAGAGCTAAAGAAGATAGATGGAATGAAGATAAACTCTCAATTCACAATCTCTCCCCCAGATTTATGATGTAGCGCAGAGAGAGGGAGGAAGGATAGTTGAGAGGATTCTTGTTGCCTTGATGTGTGCACTGCTGCATCTTCAAAGCCTTCATCCTTTTATGGAACAGCGGAAGAGGATCGTTGAGGGATGTAACCATTGGAGCTTTTTCTCTTCATCTTTTTCTTCTTCTTCTGAGTCTAAACATATATCTTTTGTATCTACTGGCTGCTTGGAATAGAAGATGGTCTTCCATCTTGTGCACACTTCCAAGGTTACTGGTAGCAGGTCTAGTCATTGTGTATCATAGACCTGCATACAATAAATGCATGTTAGACTAGAAAAGTTTTCTGTCAGATAGCCCATACCTCTGTTAGACCATATTTCCAGTTGAAAGTCCTGCTATATTAGGTAGAAGCTTTTGCTTTCTAGCAGAAACTAATGTGTCCTTTTAGTCCTCCCTTTCTACTGACATCTTTCTTACCTACCCTGAAAGGATAGACAACACATAGCATGAATACATTAAGAATTCGAAGACTATTTGAATTTTCATTGGGCGCCAAAAGCAATTGTTCATCAATTGATGTGTTTGAAAGCCTACAAACACCAATCAGTATGAAAACAAAATCAATTGGAATAATATTAAAGTCATTTGGTCAACAATCAATAAAAGCTCTGAACACTAATCAAAATGAAGCTTAACATCAATCAGAACACTTGGTCAGTAATCGATTATCTATTGAAACTTTGACTGGTGAAGATATGAACTTTGACTGCTAAGAAGCTCAGTCGGAGTCGCACTTTGACTACTAAGAGTCTCAGTCAAAATCACACTTCAACTGCTAAGAATATCAAGTAGTCAGTCGAAGTGGGACTTCAACTGGTTCAGAAAATAACGCAGTCAGTCGAAGTGGAACTTTGGCTGGTCCAAAAAATAGTGCAGTCAGTCGAAGTGGAACTTTGACAGGTCAAGAAAATTAGCGCTTCGACTGATCAGAAGAAAATCGTGCATTATGAAGTTAAATTTCGACTGATCACTTTGACTGATCAGAGATTTCTTCTTCAGTCGAAGTGGACAAAAATAGAAATAAGTAGAGATTTTCAGTGTAAATCTTTTTGAAGCGATGCAAGATATTATATTCATGAGAGAAATAATATTAAATATATTAAGGATATTTATGATAAACATGAGTTTGATTATCGCCAAAATAAAAGGATAACAATCATAAGAGTGGTTTAATAAATAGTATACCTAGTTTTGTGTGCTTTTTCCATGATCTTATTATTTATCTCGACATGATTAGGTACACAAGTTTGCCCTAGGAATAACCACCTTCTGTACATAGTAATAGAGAATCTCGTTCTTTGTCAATATTAGCCTTGATTTCTACCAGTATCAGATCATCTTCTTGAAGCCTTAATATGTCTTCAAGTAATTCTCATTGTGTCCTGATATTGGCTATCAGACACCCATCTTCTCTAATTTCTACATTAATATTCAGTTCAGCAAATTCTATTCACTCACCATTAGATTTGACAAGACTGCCAAGGGCTTCCGTCTAAGTGCTTCTGCCACGACATTAGCCTTGCCAGGGTGATATTGGATTGAGAATAAAGTCCTTTAAGTACTCTAGACATCTATGGTCAGAAATAAAACAAATTTCTCACCATACAAATAATGCCGCCATTTCTTTAAGGCAAAGACAATAGTAGCCAGCTCTAGGTCGTGCACAGGGTAGTTATCTCCGTGCCTCTTCAATTGCCTAGAAGCATAGCATATCACTTTCCCATTCTACATTAATATAAAACGAGGTGGATTCTAGATGCTTTTGTGTACACCACGAAACCTCCTCCAACTATAGGTAATGTCAGCATATATGCTGTTGTTAAGTGTTCTTTCAGGGGCCGGAAACTATCTTCGCATTCGGCTGTCCATGTGAGTGGATTCTTCTTCTTCGTGAGTCTAGTCAGTGGTACAACTATCTAGAGAAGTCCTTGATGAAGAGACAATAATAACCAGCCAAACCCAGAGAGCCTCTAATTTCCGACATAGTCATCAGCCTATCCCATTTCTTTACTACTTCAACTTTAGAAGGATCTACAGAGATACCTTCCTTGGATATGATGTGGCCAAGAAACAACATCTCCTTCATCCAGAACTCACATTTGTTGAGTTTAGCATAGAGTTGGTGATCTTTAAGCACTTGCATAACAGTCTTCAAATGTTTTTCGTGCTCCTCCCTAGACTTGGAGTATATAAGGATGTCCTTAATGAACATCACTACGAACTGATCAAGGTACAACCTATAGATATTGTTTATAAGCTGCATGAAGGCCGCTGGAGCACTAGTCAAGCCAAAAGACATGACCACAAACTTGTAGTGTCGATATCTACTTCGGAATACAGACTTGTGTATGTCCTCCTCCTTGATTCACAACTGATGATAATTCGATATTAAGTCAATCTTGGAGAAGTATTGTGTGCTAAATATTTGGTCAAATAACTCATCTATGCACGGGTTCAATTGTCAGTAGTCAATGCAAAGTCTCATCGATCCACCCTTCTTTCTGACGAATAGTATTGGTGCACCCCAAGGAGAAGTGCTAGGTCTGATAAAACCTTGTTTAGCAATTCTTGTATCTACCTTTTCAACCTCTATAATTCAGTTGGGGACATACAATAGGGTGCTTGGAAATGGCGGTTGTCTCTGGTAATAATGATGGTGAAGTTTACCTCCCATTCGGGCGGTATGCTAGGTAAATCTTTTGGAAAGACATCTGGAAAGTCTTGACAATGGGGATTTTTCTAGGTTAGGAAAGAGAACTTTGGGAGATCAGGTTTTGTAAAAGTTACCTTCCTATGACGACAATTCACATTAGCGTCATATTTAATCAACCAGTCGATGCCTAATATAGCATCATACCCCTTCATATCTAGGCAAATGAGGTCAATAGGGAGGTTATGCCCACCTATTATAGTTTCACTAGTACGAAAGTAGTGTATGAGTACATATTCAAAACCTAATGGGTGAGGCTACAATGAGTTTTGACTTCATGGGAACTGGTTGCACAGATAGGGTGGCAGCAAAAGAAGAAGCAATGAAAGAAAATGTAGCTCCAGTGTCAGTCAAGACAAATGCAGGTTGGGAGTGAATAAGGAATGTACCTTCCACCATGCCCCCTTCCTCATGGAGTTCTGTCTCTACCACTGCATTCAAGCGTCTTTGACACCTTGGCACTCCCTAGTTTCTTCCTAGTTGATCTTTCATCAAAGGACAATCAAGGATGAGGTGATCATGACCCATCCATTACACACATACTTCGAGCTGCTTCCAACATTCCTCAACTCAGTGTCTAGGATTATCACAAAAACATAGTTTTAGCAAAGTTCTTCCCTTCTACCTTGACCTTCTTTTCCCGACCATACTCATTTCCCCCATTGGGTCACTTGCGGTTATCATTCGGCCGGAAAAGTGCTTGCAGTGTTGAACGCTCCCTTCTTCACATAGACTGGCTTTGCTACTTCTTTCCCTTCGAAGCTCTCCAACTTCACTAGGGTATCCACAACCAGCTATGCTTGCTAGACCATTTTCATGCAAGTACGAATGTTGAGGGATTCAACTTCTCAATAAATATAGACCTCAGCCCATCCATGAACCTTTGTGCCTTTAGTTTCTCTATTTGCACCAAGTGTGGGGCATATTGAGCCAGACGTGCAAACTGAGCCTCATACTCAACCACAGACATCCCTCTCTTCTTTAGTGTGGCAAACTCGGCTACCTTTTTCTTGCACCCTCTCTAAGAAATATTTCTCCTGAAATAGTTCCAGGAACTCTTCCCATCCAAGTTCATTAATATTGGGTAGATGGGCCGATGTGGTCTTCCACCATGCTCTAACATCCTTATTGAGTTGAAAGGTCGCCAGTAGTACCTTCTCCGGGTCCATGCACAACATCACTTGGAATATTCTATTCATCTCTTCTAACTAGTTCCCAACTTCATCTGGGTCAGAGAGATTTAGAAAAATGAGGTGTCACGCCCCCGATTATTTTAGCAGTGGAATTAATCAAAGCATGCATTCAGAAACCATAGACAATGACTAAAAACAATAGGGCCCATAATTCAATAATCAAAGCTCTATTCATCATAATAAATGATTAATACAATATCCAATGTCAAAATAAGAACAACTCTCTACTTACCAATCTCAGCTATCTCTCAAAGAAAGATAAAATTTCAATGATGGCCAATCTCTCACTAACTAGAATAAAGAAAGGCTCTCTAAAGTGTAATTCAGGCTCAGCACACAATCCCATCATTAAGCTTTATTTCTTCATTCTTGCTTCTTGAAAATGTTAGGAAAGCAGGTATGAGCAAACTAGCCTAGTAGGATTTACATCTCGATGTGCGGGCAATGATATAAGTGATTAACATTTTACTCAGGCAGGCACGAGTATAAACAAGATGTTCTAGCATGCATGATAAATCCAATGAAAACATAATTAGCAATGCGTTCAAGAGATGTCTAATGAATTCAAGATATTATGTTAGAAGGATGATCAAGTAAAAGAGATTATCACGCTAGAAGGTATATTGCATATACAAGGGAGTATTCACACTTGGAAGTAATAAACATAGTCAATAGTTCAAGAGGGTCAGGATAACTCATGTGTCAATATCACTGAAGAGGGAACAAGATTATACAAGAAAGTTGTTTCATGCAAGAAAATCACTAGAGTATCTTTCAAGAGATCAAGATAGCAATGGTAAGTGCAAGTACACAGGGCAATTCACTAGCAAGCATTTTGAGTAATCTATTCTGGGCACTCCACAAGAATGTACTTTTCATATCACGCAGGGTCTACTAGTTCCTTAAGCAAGTACGTCCCTCTACCACTCAGGTTAAGGACCAACACGTAGTAGCGAGTAACAAGTCAATTCAAACAAGTATATCACATGTAACAAGTACGTGCCATGCCAAGCACCAATCACGATTCCACACCACGCCAAGCACACGACTTTGTTAGTGGATCAGCCTAACAATCAACTCCTGGGGTAACGAACATCTTTGGGAAACTGGGCAATCAACACCTTGGGGTAAACAGGACTTTGTCGGGGGGTGAATCCGACAATCACACCCATAGGTAACAGGACTTTGCTAGAATCTCCAGGACCAGATACGGGCCCTTAGTTAGGTTCGTATTGTGCAACACTGGCATGTGTCCCAATGAGCCCATCGACTCATGGGTGACGAGAACGGTTTTGAGTCCATGACTCCAATATCATTGATGTACTTAAGAACGTATCATAAGAAGGTAATGTGTGTCAATAAGGATGGACTAGTCAAGAGATTTCAAGACTATCATGTCAAGGACAAAGATTTAGGGTCACAATTGTAAAAAGAGTGATCAGGCATAATTTAAGTTTAACAATCCACTAATGTCTTTGTCATTCAATTTGGACTAATGTCGAGAGAGTAATATGATAAAGAAAAGTGCACACTATCTCCTGGGAACTTCAATAGTACAACCAGCTCGGTCTCCATGAGGGAATCCACGGAGTATGAAGACTTACAGAGGTCTTAACAAAAGGTTCCTAGTCTGCTAGAACGGAATGTCCAATAGAGAGGTTCCAATTTGTCAAGATGGGGTTGACTAACTTGTGCAAGTGTACAAGTGTAACGTGTATCGAAAACTTACCAAATCAAGTGTGCTATAGAATAGCAAGGGAATTATGACAAACATGCGAAGTAACTAATAAGACAAAGTTTAAAATCAAGAAACTCAAAATAAAGCAAGACCCATATGTAACATGTGGAATAGATTAAAAGCTATGCATAGTTAAGGTAAGGTTCTCTACATGCCATTATCACTAGGCAAACCTTCATTCAAGTTTAAGTTATCTTTTTAACCACAAACTGAACATAAGATGATGAATCAGATCAATCATATATGGTAATAGAGACATGATCATACCATTAAGAATATTAGAATAAGATTTCAAGTTAATAATGTCTTTACAAATGGGTTAAACAAATTTTTTATTGCTAGAAGTATGAAAATCATGCTTAATAAAACTTAATAGAACTTAATCAAGCTTAATCATGGCTTAATCAGGCTTAATTGAACTTAATCAAGGTTAATTAGGTATTAACAAGACTTAATTAGAGTTAGTTAGGACTTAATCAAACTTAATAAGACTTCATCAAGCTTAATTAAACTTAATTAGGACTTATTCAACCTTAATCAAGCTTAATTGGAGCTTATTCAGACTTAATTAGGTCTTAATAACACTTAATCAAGCTTAATCAGACGTAATCTAGCTTAATCATATTTAAACAAAGCTTAATTTAATAAGACTTAACTAGCCTTAATCAAACTAAATCAGACTTAATCAGATTTATTCAAGATTTAAAAACACTACCAGTTGACCTATTTCAAATAACAAATAGAAGTTAGGGGTTTCTGTGCAAAAAGGCAATAGAAAAAGAATAAAAAATGGGATAGTAACAAAGCATGGCGCAATATGCCGACGCAAATGGGACAACCAATGGATCACTACGAGAGGCTTACAGCTCATTGCTCCGGGACTACATGGGAAGCAAAGGGTTCTATGCGCCCAACATAGAATAGATTTTTTTTTCTGAAAACGCGATTTGATTCTTGGCTTCGAAAAACACATTTCTAATCTGATTTTGGAGAAACTCTTAACATAAAACTTGTTCCAAACAAGTTGTAGAAGGTTCCTATATTTTTTATTTGAATCAATTTGGCCTAGGGATGCGTGAATTTCTGTTTTATGACCAAAAAGCCCTAATTCATAGTATGCTTGGAAAACACTTAATACTATCCAACTAGTACATAAAAATTGGGAAAAATAGAGGGGAATCCTTCCTAACATGTTGAAGAATCTTCATTCAAAGTTTCATGAATTATAGATAAGGGGTTTAAGAGATACAATACCAAGAATATGTGACTCATATGAACACAAAAAATGAAACTTTGAGGCTTTAATTCGATGCATATGCATGATATAAATTGGGGAAAACTTATCTAACATGCTTGGGACATGTAGAGGTATCTATGAACAAGTTTAATTAGATTTTGTCCCGAGATTACCTACCTTTTGAATGTCTTTTGCAAAGGAGATGAAGAACCACATTTTTTGATGAAGAACACCCAAATCTTTACTCTAGAGCTCATCTTCTTGCTCCTAGCCAATCCACCCACGTCTAGCAAGGTTGGGGGCAGCCATGGAGGGTTTATGATGTATTTATAAGGGTAGGGTTGTGCAAAAACGAGTTTAAGTTTTCTAATATTGAAGGTAGGAGTCCTTCAATGATTAGAGCTCATTTATATGGCTATTTCCTTCTAATCCCACCCCAATTAAGAGGGTAAGTGGAAGCAAATTCGTGCTCCCCAATTGGGCTAGGGTTTAAACTTGTAACATGGCCCATTTGACACACTTTTATGCTTAATTAACCCACTTTAAGGGTGGTTATTGGGTTATCACACATTTTAAATATTAATTTATTATATTTGGCTTCCGATTGAGCCCAATAAACATGATTGAACATCAAACATCTATTTCACATGACTTAGTTACCTATGATAATGAGTTTTCGACATTATCAGATTTTATCACCTTAAGTCAGAGTTTAAGATTTTACTAATCCATACATATTTGCTTGACTCCAATTTATTTATTATTATTTATATCCCATTATTTAATTTGTTATCCTAAAATTTCGTGTGATTTCGAGTTGGTTTGCACATGCGATAATGACTTTTATCATTATTAGGTTTATTCATCTCAAGACTTGTTTATTGTTGACCAACCTAATTATTTATGTTTTGACCCACATTCTTTATCACTCCTTATTGTTTAATATCTGAACATAAATCTTCATTTAATTCCGTAGAAATATCCCACATGTGATAATGAATTTTCTCATTTATTTATATTTAAAAATTCGGGTTGCTACACTAGGGGGGGTTCAAACTACAGAAGCTTGATGCAGATTGCCAGCCCCAACCCTTGCTCCACCTTGTGCTCCCTCTTGGACTACATTCTGTAGGGCTTGAGTTAGTCCTACCACAATCTCCTGCATGGCCTACCACTAAGCTCGGTTGCCGGCCATTGCTAAGGAACGATTGAATTTATGAGAAAAGGATAGTAACTAATTAATATTCTTAGAAATATCATCATGATTGAGGGTATGAGTATTTAGTCATAAAACTAGCTTATTCCCAGTCTCTACCTAATCTCACTAAACACTATATGTAATTTTCATGACCTAAATTTCTTGGGTATCTCTTAAACCTGAGACTTAAAAGTCCTATTTCGTACTTAGTCTCTGATACCACTAAACTATCACATCCCAAATATGATAGTGGAAGAATAATTGAGACGTGAGTTGTAACATTGCAAACAATTGGATTCAAGTTTAATTGGTTTAATGTTGTGTTTTTGACCAATGTGTGGTCGTTGGGCCTTGTTTAAGGCTTTGGCATGTTGTGTGGGTGTCATGGGCCAGAGGTTTGGGCCCACAGACCCCACTAGTTCTCTGGGTGAGAACGTGACGAGGGGTGGGCATCGCGTTCTTAACGCAGCCATCCCCTAAGACGCATTCTCATTGCCACATTTCCAGCAATTTTGTCAGCTTGCGCGACACGTGGCGCGTGTCGGACTGACGCATGGTAGTGCGTTTAAAAATTCGGCCTCCAGAAATGTCGTGTTCTTAACGTGATAGTCGCCTATGGCGCATTCTCATTTTTGATGCTTTTAAGTGAGGTTGGTCGGCCAAACAGAGGAGGAAGCTCTGTTCGGCCGAGGAGAGGTCTGCAGGTGGGGTTTCTCAGTGATTTGGCTAGGGGGTTGATGTTTCGACAGGATTTTCATGTGAGGAGGTTGTTTAGAGCATGGAATCACCAGATCTGCGCCATTCTTCACGTTCTTGGAGTTGGTAGGGGAACTTCCTTTGTTTTCTAGCATTATTTATGTTGTTTAAAGCATGATAAGCATAGATTGATGTGCCTATGTGACTTATATTTGAGCTAGATGTGTTGTACGGGTTTGAATCAATGTAAAAGGTGTTTTGGTGTGATTTTTGGTTGAGCAGGAAAGGGTTGGCATTCTGCTTTAGAATGTGACGGGTCAGGGGGACGCATTATGAGCCTCCCCCCGACGCGTTCTCATTGTGAACGCGGCTTGTTGGGCCACTGCATTATGAACACGGCATGTTGGTCAACTGCATTCTGACATGACTTGTCGAGCCATCGCATTCTCATGATTGTTGCCCCCATTGTGTTCTGGTTCCAAAGCTTTTTGTGTTGGGCTTGTCATTATGAACTCAGCCTCCAACCCCGACGCGTTCTCATTGTGAACGCGGCTTGTTGGGCCACTGCATTATGAACACGGCATGTTGGTCAACTGCATTCTGAACATGACTTGTCGAGCCATCGCATTCTTAACATGATTGTTGCCCCCATTGTGTTCTGGTTCCCAAAGCTTTTTGTGTTGGGCTTGTCAGTGTGAGTCCTGTAGAGGCTCGATTTCAATGTTCTCCTATTGGTTTAATGTGTTTAAGTTTTATCAAAGTTATTTAAATGTGGACTTCATGGAATTGGATAGATTACTGTTAATATGTGGTCGGTATGTGCTATATGAAGTATGTTTAAGTAGGTAATGTAAATTGTTGGATATTAGGTAAGGTATGTTCATGTAAGCGTTAATGTTTGTGATGATGAGACTTGAAGGTTTGATCAATGATTGGTAGTGATTAGTATGGACTGTGTGGTTTGCCATGTTCGGTGGTCCGACGCTTATCTCTTTAGTCTGGTACCTTAGGTTCTCTGTGAGCTAGGCACATGTGTGCTTAGGGTTTGTCCTGATACTGTGTGTACCGTAGAGGTCTGTGTCATATTCCTAGGCACCTTCACTCGTTTGTCAAGTTGTATGTCTGGCTGAGGGAAAAACAACAGTGGGGCAGCGACTTATGATGTGCGAGGGTTTTTCTGTTTGGCCGCTTATAGTGCGCTCGTGGTTGGGGGACGGACACTAGTAGACGTATTGGTCACCAGCTAGTCTCGTGTTTCCACTTGCCTCACTTTATGGGCCTCAAAACCCATAGAGGTGTGTTAGGCGTGGGTCTACAGTATGTTTCACCACAGAGTGGTGTTGGTCGGTCTCCATAGTTCTTTGACTTACGTAGTGTTATTGTGGAGCCGCAGTTGGACTGTTTGTCTGTGGCTACGAAACTGGGAGAGCTTTCTTGTTCAGAGTAGGTCTTGGACTAGCTACCGAGGTATCGTGATCTGAGTGGTAGTGTCGTACTTTCCGACTCGGGCTTGTTGTAGTAGTAGTGGTTACTTTTGTATGTTGTGCTAGTGGGCGCCAATTTATAATGGACTATGTTATATTTATGTAATAGATGTTTTAGCCCAGTGAGCTTATGGTTAGGGGTGTGTGGTGTCTTGAGAATATGGTTTATCTTCCAGTTAGTTGCTTAGTTGATTTAATAATTATGGTTTATGGTTCTTTGTTAGCTAGTGTTACTATTTAGTTATCTTTAGTTATGGTTCTTCTTGTGTTAATTGGGTTCATGAGATGATTCTTATTAGTTACTTTAATTTTCTACTACTCCTGTTATTTCTTTACATTGTTATAGTTGAGCTGACTAGTGTGGTTATGAGTTGCACATACTTCTTGTGGTTACTCATGGGTTTTGTGAGTTGTTTAAGGGGTTTCTGTACTGAGCTGGTGACTCGTGAAGCTCACACCCCTATAGGATCTTTTCAAGTGTTTAACAGTGAACGTGGTTCCTGAGGGTGGACTTTTACCACCAGCACCTGTGTGAGCTGTTGCTCTTATTGTACACCTCGGGGTATGCCCTAAGTTGTTGTATCTTTTCTTTTGGACATGTAATAATGTATTGGGACAATATAATTTTATAAATGTACGATCATGTACTTTATCATTATCTTAATACAGTGTGGTTGTCTTTTATATATTCTTATTGGACACGTGTGTGAGATATCCCCAACGAGACTTCGATCTGTTCAAGGGAGGCGAGTAGAGATATGGAGCTTTTTTAGGCATTAATATTCAGGGTCGCTACATGAATAGTCAAAAAATAAGCCTCTTGCTAGCAATCACATCTAACACAAGTAATTTGAACATTTCATAACCTCAAACTCTTCATTTCATTCAAAAATCAAATCTAGTACATTACCAACTTCAAAAATTTAAACAGAAGAACTAAAACTCAATAAAGGAAAAATTACATATCCTTCTCACTATTTACCACCTATTACATCAATCTAACTCTCAAACTAAAATAATAGTTTTCTAAGGTTGAACCACGCTCTTCACTCGGATGCATTCCCATTGCTAGCTTGGTTCTCCTCATCATTGGTGTTCCTAAAATGTTAAGAAAGCAGGTAATGAGTGTACTCCCCCATTAGGATTTACATCTCTCGACAGGTATAAGTGAGTAGTATTTTAAGAACTAGGCAGATACGAGTAAATCAAGATATACTAACAAGCATGGTAAATCCTATAACACGTAACCAATATGATCAAGTGGGCAAGAGTGTTGCCCAGCTAGCAAGCCCAGAGGGGGGGTGAATGGGATTCTAAAAATTCTTTTCGATTAAAACATGTTAACAAAAATGCTTAACAAAAAAACACTAAAGAGAATAGTTAGTGTTAGATGAATGAAGACTAACAAATGCACAAAAGCAATCACACAAGCAACCAGAGATTTTTATCTTGGTTCGGCCCTCTAATACCAAGGAGTCCTATGTCCAATCCCCAAACAACAACTTGGGCTTACACTACCAAGGGTACTGTCCCCCTTAAGGACCCTTACACATCTAGCCGCAGCGGGCCTTCTTTCTAACCCGAAGAGAAATACAAACACCCTGATGCCACAGGTCTTCCTTCCTAACCAAAGGGAACACAAACCACCTTTTACAATAGGTCTTCTCTTCACAACCCCAAGAGGAATAACACAAGAAATTTGTTAAAGAGACGACTGGCCCTAGACCAAGCTTACAGCAGTGCTTGATCTGAGGCAATGACTGAGAGAGAATGATTTGCAGTAAGAAAATCTCTCAGAACACACTAGCTCTCCAAATGCTAAAAACAATGAAAAATGGAGAGCAAGAGCTACAGCAAGCTTATGAGTGAAGCTTAAGGGCTCTTCTTTTGATGCTCGTAGGTTGTAGTTGAAAGCTCAAAAGTTCAAGAGGTCGTTGATTAAAGAGTCATCAGTCTTTCTATATAGTCTTTCTCTTTAAAAATGTATATGTTGAAGTGTTTGTTGTCTCTAGGTTTGATGCTCGTTAGACTGCATGGTTCGTCGAGTACGACAGGTGAGCTTGCAGTCATTTAATGTCTTACGCTCCATGCATGCAAGGAGAAGATCCATCTTGATATCCTTCAGCTTCTATTTTGTCCAACGTTGTATGACATGGTACTGGCAGAGACCTACACACATTAAATGCCAAAGCATAGAGAGCTATGCTGCCTCTTGATGTCAGTCAACGTTAGAATTCATGCAGTAAGACTATTCACCAAAATAGAAATGTCATTCTGCTTTCTGAAAAGTGTTTCTTATAGAAACATAAGAATAGAAGGCAACGAGCAGATGATGTGAACATTCATAATAAATGCAAGGATAATAGAGATGTTCGAGGGAAGACTTTGACTTCCACAATACTTGAAAAAATATATGAGAATAATAGATATATTCATTAAATTTATGATAGAGAAATTGATGTGTCCATGAGACATTGTTCTACTAATGAAATCGTTGCAAGAGTAAGCGAATCGTTCTTATAGTAGAAGCAAATCATTGTGCAGATACAAATAATTGTTGTTCAAGCATAAACAAATCGTTGTTTGAACAAATCGTTGTTCAAGCATAAGCAAATCGTTGTTTGAACAAATCGTTGTTCAAGCAAATCGATGTGAACACAAGTCGTTATACAGATATAGGCAAGTTGTTGTGGTAAATCGTTATAAGCAAGTCGTTGTGCACACAAATCGTTATAAGCAAGTCGTTGTGCACACAAATCGTTGTGAGCAAATCGTTATAAGCAAGTCGTTGTGAACACAAATCGTTGTTTGCAAATCATTATAAGCAAATCGTTATAACTAAATCGTTGTACTTATCAAATCGATGCAGTGACCGAATCGTTGTTTACTTTATCGAATCGTTACGGTGACCAAGTCATTATGTAACTTATCGAATCGTTATGGCGACCAAGTCGTTGTGTAACTTATTGAATCGTTGTGAGATCAAATTGTTGTTCTTACTTAACAAATCATTGTGAGAACCAAATCGTTGTTTCTCACTTAACAAATCATTGTGAGAACCAATTGTTGTTTCTCACTTAACAAATCGTTGTGAGAACTAAAATCGATGTGATACTTATGAAATTCCTTGTGAAACTGAAACGATAATAGTATATAAATCATTATGATTCTAATGAAGTCGATATGGACTTAGGAAGTCGATGTGTACTTAGACAAATTATATGCTCTAAACTTTAAATGCTGCAGTGTAAGAATACTTACAGGTTTTGA
Organism: Colocasia esculenta; assembly: GCA_014218235.1. NCBI lineage: Eukaryota > Viridiplantae > Streptophyta > Magnoliopsida > Alismatales > Araceae > Colocasia > Colocasia esculenta. The sequence goes on from CM024757.1 coordinate 50,101,880, forward strand.
TTGATTTTGCCTGATTTATTTCCCGTGACTAAGCTTCAGGAGAACTTGTTAGACAGTACTTTATTAAAGTTTTGTTAATCACCAAAATAGGCATATAATAAATGAAATTATATGGGGATGAACTGATCATCAATCTCCCCCTTTTTGGTGATGATAAAACATAACATGAGTATAGAAAGTTCTGAAATAAATGTAAATAAATTTGCGGAGGAAATTTGAGAAATGTATTTCAAAATAGTTATTTTCTCCCCCTTTTTGTCATTAAGTTAAAAATTAACGCAATGCGACAAAGAAGAGAAGAAAGATAAATGGGAGCAAGGGAAAGCATTTATATTACTCCTTGGAGGGTATAGGAAGATAGAAGGCAGGAGACAAAAAAGAGGCATGGCGGGTTATGATTGGCCAAGCCTTATGTTCCTGCTCTTCAAAATAAGACTGAAATGCTCCATACTCCATAGAATATGAAGGTCCCATGACAGGAGCCATCCTCTGGATGTGCAGCTTCCTCTGTGCTGAAATGAAGGGACCATACGCATCATGGCCAAGAGACATCATGAAAGGTGCGGAAGGAGCCAAAGCTAGCATGCTGGAGGAACTGATCCATGGAAATGGGATAGAAATTCTGATTTTTCGACAGTTCCTTTTTTAAAGAAATGAAGACTTTGTACCTCTCGACCCATTTAGCAAAGGGCTCTTGAACTAGATGAATGGAGTTTGCATCCAAAAAGGCTTCAGCAGAGAGAAGAGGTTTGCCTTCCTTAAACAATGAACTGTTCAGAGCTTCCAACTGAAGGGCTGGTTGATTGTAATACTTTTCCCAATCAGTGGGAGAAAGCCTTTCGCATTCAGATAATAATGGGGCAAGAACTTCAGACATGATAAAGCCCCGATGATATTCTCGAAAGAGAAACCGCTGGAAGGAAGGAAGACGACCCTGCTGAGCTGAGATTCTACCCATGACTTGTGCAAACCTCTTAATGATAATAGAACCCACTGAAGAGTCCATGACCAAAGAGTGCACTTTTGGGAGGTATAAAGGCTCAGGTATCTGCAGAGTGGCAAAATCCACTTTAAAAGCAGATTTTACAGGTTGTTCAACTGTTAGCAGGGCAATGGCTCCCCGGAACTACCCCACTTGGACTTCAGGCAAACGGTGTAGATACAGATAATCATTAAATAGCTGGAAGTAACGAATGAGTTTGACTTCTTTTTCAATGAAGGACCCCCAGGTATTTTTGTGGTGAATCTCAAACCACTCAAAGAGAGTGAGTGGATGATCCCTGGGAGGGAATCTGGCTACTTGAGCTCAAAGAAATTTATTGTACAAAGACTTGTGACCCCGAGCCCACTGATCTTCACATTTGTATTCAGTCATTTGGAAGATTTTGGACTAATTTGCTGTTGAGATATGGCAATAAGGAAGAACAATTTGGAGGTGGTCAGTGAGATTGAGGTGGGGAAGACCAAAAAAGATAGCAAATGTGCACTTTTGGAGATATTCACAATAGATTGGTCTCCTTCGATTTTCAACAGTGAGGGAGAACCAAAGAGGAGGGAATTTAGGTTCAGAGGGGGAAGAAAGACTTTGAGAAAGTTTTCTCTTTTTAGAAACAGGACTAGAAGAGTCAGTCCTATGGACAAGAGAACCAACTTCTAGGACTGAGCGGATTAAGTCTATTTCCGGCTCATCTTCGAATTTACGAAGAAAAGGACCCTCAAGTTGGGTACTTTCAGGAATATAAGTAACAAAAGATGGAGGAGTAGGAGGATGAAGAAATGACTGAGAGTTGGGAGGAGGTATAGTGGATGGTCCAACTGAAGAGGGACCAGAGGAGGAAGCTCCAGCTGATGATGAAGCTGGAAGTGCCTCACTAGACGAAGAAGGAGGAGGAATATGTGTGGAGGAAGGAGGAGATGGTGAGGAGGTGGCAGGAAATGGGGTAGGTGAAGAAATGGGTTTAGGAATAGGTTGTTTGAAAGTGGTAGGAGCAGGAGGAGCAGTGGTGGAGGAGGGTGGAGAAGGAGGGGCTGGAGTTTGAAGAAGGGAAGAAAGGGGCTCTGGGGCTACAGCCTATTCTTCAGCTCTTATTGGCTCAGCCATTGATTCCACCGGCCCTGATGGCCCAGACTCATCCACTGCTGGCCTTGGGAGATCTGACTGCTTATCCGACGGCCCTGATGGTCGTGAAGCTGCCTGATCTAGCTTAACCTGCCTAGAATCTTCACCAATCTTTGGCCCTGATGGCCCAACGGCCTCTGCTTCTTCAACCCTTGGCCCTGAAGGCCCAGACTGGTCAACATCAACTGGCCCTGATGGCCCAGAACTACTGGCAGGAACTGCAGAAGAAGGAGCAGGAGGGGCAGGAGTGGATTGCACCCTCAAAAGATCCGAGAGAGTAGCTATTGAATCCTTTATACTACTCAGCTCACTTCTCACCCATCTGACTGCATTTCGACCCATTCCCATTTCCTTTGCTGAAGTGCTCTAACTGATGAAAATAGAAGCTATATCAGATTGGACAGAGCAGAGAATTTGACTTTGAGCATCCAATCTATCAATAATCGGCTTCATGTTGATTTTCAGCTTCTTATGCTTTAGCTTCCTGTGCGGCTTCATTGTGATGAGAGGAATCTCAGGGGCTACACCCTTGCTTTTATCAGAAGCCCTAGCAGTGGGCTCCACATGATCAACATAAACCTCTTCTTCATCTGAGGTGCTTTCCATAACACCTTCCTCAAACTGATCAATAGGGGCACTAGCTGTGTGCACCCTTTGATTTTCTGCTTCCTTCTCAACTCCATGCTCCCCCTCAACGGGAGCATCTACCATCTAGATATCTGAAGCCAATAACTCTTGCTCCCCCTGAATGGGAGCTTCTTCAATTTTAACAACTTCTTGCTCCCCCTGAGTGCTGGTAATTAATTCCAGCACATCTCCAAGCACAGAAGCTACACGAGAGGAGGGAGTAACAACCTCTGATGATTTCCCAACGGGCTCAATATGCTCAGGAGGTATTTCCTCTATTCTGCTTTCACTGACTACAAAATCTTCAACTCTGACATCCACTGCTGCATCTTCTTACTCTTGATGGACTTCTGGCAACTCTGCCCTAACTTCCTCTTGCTGATCTTGGACATCTGAATGCACTGTTGCTGCCACTGCTTGAGCTGCGTCTTCTTCTGCTTCAGGGAGTTGGACTTCTTGGGCTTCTCCAATGATGGCCTCACCTTCAGCTACTGAGGTTTTGGTCCATACCCTAGCTACCAAAGAGAAACCACTTTTCTTCAAATTTCTTCCTCTAATAGCCTGGCCCATCTTCTCTGACACTTCACCAGTTAATCTGATGTTAAAGTGTTGGAAAATCTTAGTTAACAGATGAGCATACGGAAGGGACACTTTGAGCTTGTTCTTCTTGTTCCATATCACTGCAGATGTAGACTTCATCCTCTCGATAATTACCTCTGCCATATTAATATCTTGGTTCTGGATGGCCCAGAACATCATATCTGAATCTACCCTGGTGCATGAGGAGAAAGTTGCGCTTCTTGGAACCAAAATCTGGCAAACTATAAAATGTAAAATTCGATTGAAAGCACTTAATAGGTTGATGTCGATCTTCCCATCTTTCAACTTGTACTCAGTACCGATAATCCCCAATCCTTTGGCATGGATATCAACACTATATACCCCACTGCGACCGGCGGTAGATACCTCAAACAAGCTAGCCAGCAAATCATGTGTAATATGAATGGGGGTACCTTTGACTGTGGAGGTCAAGGACCCATCTTCTTCGGATTTCAAACACACATAGAAAGCTTTCACTAAATCCGGATAACTTACTTCAGAAACAGTTGCCATCTTCGACCACTTCATCCTCTGCATAGCTGCCACTACACTGTGCATTCCATTCTTTTACAAATCAGCCACGTCCACTGCCTTGTTGCCACACAGCGTCGACTTCACTGCTACAAACTGCTCTTGCTGCTCTGCTGAGAGGAACGCGGTGCTGTAACCGCCAACAGTGCCAGACACCCCAGAAACCACCATGGAATTGAACGGGGAAGGGTTCTGGATGATCGTGGGAAGGAGTGGAATAGTAACCCTCAAGAAATTTTGGTGCGAACACAGAGATTTTTTCAAAATCACACAAGGAAGATGCCGGAGTCGATAGGGTTTATCGTTCCAGGCGAGTCGAAAGAGATGAGAAAGGGAGGCGAATCGGTATGGCATAGATTTCAGGATAAAAAGCAAAAGGTAAAGTTGCTTCTGAAGGGACAGCGCAGTAAATGCGGAAAACGACAAATGAGGATGATTTTGTAACATAAAAAGTCTTTAAAATAGTGAACCGTCAAGACTAGTTATGGCGTAAGCAATAAAGAGATTTTCTTGATTCCAGGGGAGATAATAATCATTATTCTGAAAACATTATTATTTCAGTCAAATGCAGAAAGATCTATTACAAATTACACATGCCTAGCTCCCTTCTAAGAGACGTAAATCTCCCTTCGGGTAAGGCCTTTGTAAAGATATCTGCTAATTGATTCAATGTATCTATAAATGAAATATTTATATTTCCATTAGTTACATGATCTCTAATAAAATGATATCTAACCTCTATATGCTTTGCCTTGAGTGCTGAACTAGATTTTTTGTGAGATTTATTGCACTGGTGTTGTCGCATAGCAAAGGGATTGTCTTGATGTGCAGTCCATAATCCTCAAGCTATTGTTTAATCCATAGAAGTTGAGTACAACAGCTTCCAGTAGCCCCGTACTCAGCTTCAGCTGTTGATAGAGCTACTGAATTTTATTTCTTTGAGGACCATGAGATCAAACATCCTGCAAGGAATTGACAACAGCCGCTGGTGCTTTTTCTATCTACCTTGCATCCAACATAGTCAGCATCAGAATATCCAAGTTAATTAATTTTGCATGACTTTGGATACCATAAACCTAGATCATGAGTTCTATCTAAATATCTAAAAATCCTTTTGATAGATATTAAGTGAGATTCCTTAGGATCAGCCCGATATCTAGCACACATGCATACACCAAATAAAATATTAGGTCGACTCGCAGTTAAATAAAGTAATAGACCTTTTGATCTACTTTCTTACCGTCTTCATCACTGTCTAGTCTTGTTGATGTGCTCATTGGTGTAGACAGTGGTTTTGCATTTTCAAATCCAAATTTCTTTAATAACTCCTTGGTGTATTTGGCTTGACATATGTGTGTGCCTTCTTTGCCTTGTTTGATTTGAAGTCTAAGGAAGTAGTTGAGCTCCCCCATCATGCTCATTTCGAATTCTCCCTGCATAAGCTTTTCAAAATACTTGCAAAGAGATTCATCAGTAGATCCGAATATTATATCATCTACATAAATTTGCACAAGCAATATATTTTTGACTTTTGATTTAATAAATAAAGTACTATCTACCTGTCCTCTGATAAAACCATGTTTTAATAAGAATGCACTGAGCCTTTCATACCATGCTCTAGGTGCTTGCTTTAAACCATACAATGCTTTATGCAATTTAAAAACATGATTTGGAAAATCCACATCATCAAAACCAGGAGGTTGTTCTACATAGACTTCCTCCTTTATGAAACCATTTAAAAATACAGATTTTACATCCATTTGAAAAAGCTTTAAATCTAATGCAGATGCATAAGCAAGTAAAATCCTAATTGCCTCTAGTCTAGCCACTGGTGCATAGGTTTCATCGAAAACTATGCCTTCTTCTTGGGAATAGCCTTGAGCAACCAGTCTAGCCTTGTTTCTAGTGATCACACCAGCTTCATCCAATTTGTTCCTGAACACCCATTTGGTGTCAATCACAGGATGATCTGATGGTCTCAGAACAAGGGACCAAACTTGGTTTCTTTTGAACTGATTAAGTTCATCTTCCATGGCTAGTATCCAAGATTCATCAGACAGTGCTTCATTGACTGTCTTAGGCTCTATTTGAGATACAAAGGCTAGGTAATCACAAGGAATTACATTACCTCTAGTTCTTACCCCAACCGATGGATCTCTAATGATGCTATCCAATGGGTGATCCTTCTTGTATCTCCATTCCTTTGGAAGATCATCATGAGATTGTTCTTTCTGTTGTAGCTCTTCCAAGGGTAGATCCTCTTTATCTTTGAGAGATGTATCCTTCAATTTCCTAGCTAAATTTTCTGCATCATCATCAGTGTCTACTTCCTTTCTCAAGGAAGGGTTAGTTTCATCAAAAATAACATGTACAGTTTGCTCAATTAATAAACTTTGTTTATTAAATACCCTATAGCCTTTGGGTTTAGAAGCATATCTCATAAATATACCTTCATCAGATTTTGAGTCCAACTTACCAATATCTCTCTTACTGTTATTATGGATGAAGCATGGACATCCGAAAGTTTTGAAATGATTGACTTTTGGCTTCTTTTCCTTGTACAATTCATATGACGTCTTCTTCAGGATTGGCCTGATCATCACTCTATTGATTATGTAGCACGCTGTGTTGATGGCTTCAGCCCAGAAGTATCTTGGAAGGTTACACTCTGACAGCATTGTTCTGGCCATATTCAATAAAGTCCTATTCTTCCTCTCAGCTACTCCATTTTGTTGAGGTGTTCTTGGTGCTCAGAAGTTGTGCTCTATTCCTTGATCATTACAAAAATCTGCAAACTTATCATTCTGAAACTCTCCTCCATGATTAGATTGAATACTTATTATGCTAAATTTCTTATCTTTCTAAACTTTCTTACTGAAGTTAACAAAACTGTCGAAGGTATCATTCTTATGTTCCAGAAATGATACCCAAGTAAATCTTGAATAATCATCTACAATTACAAATCCAAAATTCTTTCCTCCTAAACTGGTTGTTCTCATTGGCCCAAATAAATCTATATGTAACAGTTCCAATGGTTTTGAAGTGGATACAATAGTTTTTGACTTGAAGGATGATTTTGTATGCTTCCCTTTTGCACAAGGTTCGCACACACCTTTTACTCTTGAGGTTATCTTAGGCAGACCATCTACTGGATTCCTTTTGACCAATTTTCTGATTCCATCCAAACTGCAGTGGCCCAAACGTCTGTGCCAAAGTTTAGCTGACTGATCTTTACTTGCTGCAAGACAAACTTCCTGATCCTTTAATTCTTCCCAGTGAAGCACATACAAATTCTTTTCTCTACAGGCTTCAAACCCTGTTGCACCATGTTTCATGATTATGTACTTTGACTCTTGAAACTTTATTTGATGCCCTTTATCACATAGCTGGCTGATGCTGATTAGGTTATGCTTGAGCCCTTGTACGCATAAAACATCTTCAATGAGGATTTTACCATGATTGCCAACTGATCCACAACCGATCACTACACCTTTTCCATTATCCCCATAAGTTACAGTACCCTCTTCATCTTCAATGTGCGAGAACAACTTTCTGTTTCCAGTGATGTGCCTTGAGCATCCACTGTCTAGGTACCATTTTGATGCCCTAAAGTTTCCCTGCAATAGAAACACTAAGACTTAGGTACCCAAGTTCTTTTGGGTCCTTGCTGGTTAGTTTCATTACTTTTTCTTTTAATTATCCATTTTAGATTTTTTGTTGGACAAGTTATTTTAGTATGTCCTAGTCTATTACAGTGACTACAACATGATGTTTTTCATACTTTTTCATTCGAAACATATTTAAAATTAGATTTATATCATGTGTCTAGTTCAGCTAAAAATTTTGGAGTTGGGTAAGTTTTAGGATGGATTATAGTTTCTTCATTATCAGGTGGAGTATATTCTAAACCATATTTCTTTCTCCCTGATCTTCTAGCTCCTTTTAATATTAAGGATGATTTACCATTTGTAAATTTTTTAATTGTACTGGATAAATATTCATTTTCTTTTGTCAGTGTGTTGATTTCCTGTTTAAGTTTACTTACAGTTTCATGACTTTCTAGATTAGTTATCTAATCATTTTTAACTTTTAGATCTTCACATAATAAATTATTTCTCCTTTTTAATTTAGAGATTTGTTTTTCTAATTGCTCGGTTTCTGACTTTAAGTCTGAGTTAGTGATTTCTAGACAGGCATGATTTTTCTTGGTAATTTTTAATAATTTACACACATCTTTATATTTACTATATAACTCATTAAATGTGTCTTCTAAACTATTAGAATCAGACTCATTACAGGAAGTGAATGAGGAGTCAGAGGTTACCTTGTCGTCGATGTTTGCCATAAAGGCCAGGTTGGCCTTTTCTTCTTCTTCATCACTCGAGCTTGACTCTCTGTCTGAGTCGCTGTCGCTGTCCCATGTTGCTGCCATGACCTTCTTCTTGTATTTTCTGAATTTCTTTGCGTTGTCTTTCTTTCTAAACTCGGTCTTCTTCAGCTTTGGACACTCGACCTTGATGTGTCCAGGCTTCTTGCATTCGTAGCATATGGGTTCTGACTTTTTGAGCTCTTTTCCTTCAGATTTTCTGAGATCTTTTCCTTTCTTAAAGTGTCTTCTTCCAGATTGATATTTTTTCTTTGCCAATATTTGCTGCAGTCTTCTGGATAGAAGAGCTTCTTCATCTTCGCTATCCTCGCTGCTATCTTCATCTTCTGATTTTTCTTCAATGCTACCTTCTGTGACTTTTAGTGCATTGCTATGCTTCTTTCTGCTGGAGGACTCTCGTAACATTTCCATGTTGATCTCGTGGGCCATGAGTGACCCAACAAGCTTTTCCAGTGACATCCTTCTCAAGTCATTTGCCTCTTCTATGGCTGTCACCTTTGGAGTCCACGAGGCTGGTAGGGATCTTAGGATTTTTCTTACCATATCCCCCATTTCATATTACTTTCCAAGACCAGCCAGACCATTTGTAATGTCTGTAAATCTACTGTACATCTGAGTGATTGATTCTCCTGACTGCATCTGAAATCGCTCATATTGAGATACTAGAATATCTATTCTGGTTTCCTTTACTTTGTCTGTACCTTCATATGTGATTCTCAACTTTTCCCACATTTCCATAGCGGATTTGCAGGCTGAAATCCTGTTGAACTCCTTCTTGCTTAGCGCACAGCACAAGATGCTTTTTGCTTTGTAGTTTAAGGATATTTTCTTCTTGTCATCTTCTGTCCAATTATCTCTGTTGTTGAGAACTACTAAATCTCCTTCTTCTATGATTGACCAGATTTGAAAATCGAGACCTTGAAGGAAAAACTCCATTCTGGTCTTCCAGTAGTTGTAATCTTCACCATCGAACAAAGGTAGTTGTTAACTGACTGGCCTTCTGCATACCCTTGAGCTGCCATTTATCTTTGCTCTTCAGATCGTGAGATCTTCTTTGTTGAAGAGACTTGGCTCTGATGTCACTTGTTGCCCAGCTAGCAAGCCCGGGGGGGTGGGGGTGAATGGGATTCTAAAAATTCTTTTCGATTAAAACTTGTTAACAAAAATGCTTAACAGAAAAACACTAAAGAGAATAGTTAGTGTTAGATGAATGAAGACAAACAAACGCACAAAAGTAATCACACATGCAACAGGAGATTTTTATCCTGGTTCGGCCCTCCTATACCAACGAGTCCTGCGTCCAGTCCCCAAGCAACAACTTGGGCATACACTACCAAGGTACTGTCCCCCTTAAGGACCCTTACACATCCGGCTGTAGTTGGCCTTCTCTTCTAACCTCGAAGAGGAATACAAACACCCTGATGCACAGGTCTTCCTTCCTAACCGAAGGGAACACAAACCACCTGTTTCCAACAGGTCTTCTCTTCACAACCCGAAGAGGAATAGCACAAGAAATGTGTTCAAGAGATGACTGGCCCCTAGACCAAGCTTACAGCAGGTGCTTGATCTGAGGCAATGACTAAGAGAGAAAGATTTGCAGTAAGAAAATCTCTCAGAACACACTAGCTCTCCAAATGCTAAAAATAATGAAAAACGGAGAGCAAGAGCTACAGCAAGCTAGGGAGTGAAGCTTAAGGGCTCTTCTTTCTGATGCTCGCAGGTTGTAAGTTGAAAGCATAAAAGTTCAAGAGGTCGTTGATTACAGAGTCATCAGTCTTCTATATATGTTCTTCTCTTTGAAAAATATATCTGTTGAAGTGTCCGTTCTCTCTAGGTTGGATGCTCGTTAGATTGCATGGTTCGTCGAGTATGACAAGTGAGCTTGCAGTCATTTAATGCTTACGCTCCATGCACGCAAGGAGAAGATCCATCTTGATATCCTTCAGCTTCTATTTTGTCCAACATTGTATGACATGGTACTGGCAGAGACCTGCACACATTAAATGCCAAAGCATAGACAGCTATGCTGTCTCTTGCTGTCAGTCAACGTTAGAATTCATGCAGTAAGACTATTCACCAAAATAGAAATGTCATTCTGCTTTCTGAAAAGTGTTTCTTATAGAAACATAAGAATATAAGGCAACAAGCAGATGATGTGAACATTCATAATAAATGCAATGATAATAGAGATGTGCGGGGGAAGACTTTGACTTCCACAATACTTGAAAAAATATATGAGAATAATAGATATATTTATTAAATTTATGATAGAGAAATCGATGTGTCCATGAGACATTGTTCTACTAATGAAATCTTTGTAAGAGTAAGCGAATCATTCTTATAGTAGAAGCAAATCATTGTGCAGATACAAACAAATCGTTGTTCAAGCATATACAAATCGTTGTTTGAACAAATCGTTGTTCAAGTATAAGCAAATTGTTGTTTGAACAAATCATTGTTTAAGTATAAGCAAATCGTTATTTGAACAAATTGTTGTTCAAGCAAATCGATGTGAACACAAGTCGTTATACAGTTTCACGTTGTGAATTGTATGTGAAGCATGAATGGTTTGTTACTTGCTTTATAAACGATAGATACCATGCTAGGATATTGAGTAAAGCATGAAAACATAGTTTTTACATCATTTTACATGGTTTGTGTGGGAGATCCAGCGATGGGATCCTGGATTAGGGTTCCTGCCTGTGAAGGCGACGGAGCCCCCTGTCGCATTCTGAACGCGACAAGCTGACCTGTCGCGTTCAGGTTATGAACGTGACATATCGGGATGTCACGTTCAGAAGGCGACATTTCCCTCTGTCACGACCACAGCCGAGAGAACTTTTTGTGTATGTTTTAATGGTACGATTATCCGATTATTGTTAAAGTGATGTGCATGGCAATGGTAGTGGTGCATTGGCACCTATAGCGCTCCATGAGCGTGTTGTTTTCGTGGTAAGCGTGTCGTTCATATGGTGTTTACATGGTTTGAGTGTCGTGCATGTGGTTTGTTTGTGCGTGGCAAGTAGTTTGACATTGTGTTTATCGTAATATAACTTCTATGATTAGTTTGTGGTGGTTGGGCAATGAGGTTCCAGTGTGAACCTAGCCTTGGTCCTTTAATGTCTTTTGTATAGTTATTAAAGATAGTTTAATTAGTAGAGCATGTGTATGGTTATTAAGTGATTATATATTGTGTTAATATGGTAATGGAGGTCATGAAATGACCAATGACAGGCAAGATTATTGTTAATTATTATGATTTAAGTAGGTGTTGGTGTTAGTTAGCTTGGAGGTCACATGGTGACCTGTGACGAGCCAATTATATTTAATGTATCGTGATATAAGTTTCACCGAGGTGTTAAGTGACTGACGTGATTTGTGGGCTAGCCGAGTGTGGTGGTCCGGCGCCTATTCCAAAATACCTCTTCAGTTGGGTACCCCAGGTTCTGTGTAAGCCAGGCACGTATGTTTGTTGTGCTTGGGGTTTGTTTTGGTACTGTGTGTACCGTCAAAGTCTGTGTTGTCTTCTTGGACACCCTCACTCTTGTGTTTGAGTTGTACGTCCGGCTGAGGGAAAGATGACAGCGGGGCAGCGACTTGAGAGAGTTTGTGTTTGGTCGCTTGTAGCACGCTCGTGGTTCGGGGTACGGACACCAGTAGACGTACTGGTCCCCAACTAGTCCTGTGTTTCCAGTGCCTCACTTTAGGGAGCTCGGGCCGAAGTCCCTAAAGGTGCCAGGCATGGACCTGCAGCTGTGTGACCTGCAGGTGGGGTGTTGGTTGGTCTCCACTGTTCTTTGGCTTGTGGTTGTGGAGCTGTAGTTGGACCTTTTGTTCATGACTACAAGACTGAGAGGTGGTTCTTGTGTTGTGTTGTCCGGGTTAGATACTAACGTCATGAACCAGTAGTCCGTTCTCGTATGGTGGCGTCGTTACTTTCCGACTCGTGCTTTGCTAATGGTGGTGGCTTGTGTGTGTGACAGGTTGGTTGAGGCTTTACCCATTGTGGTGTGCCCTGGTGGTGGCACGATTTTGGTTGTGGTTCCGTTGTGGTACCTTGTGGTAGTAGGTACCTGTACCCTTTCTGAGTAGTTTTATGTCGCGGTACTTCGTGTACCAGTCCCTTCAAGTGTTGAGGTGGACGTGTGTTCTGTGGAGGTCTGTGGAGTGACCTTCCACGTGTTGTGTTTTTACTCGCTTTCAGGTAAGCTTCCAATTATGTTTTGGTGTGAGGTGTTGGTGTGACATGGATTGGCTAGCTGATGCCAGTCCTGTTACCCTTCGTGGGTAGGTTGCTTCCGTAGCTTGTAGCTTCAGCGACCAGTTGCTGTAATAATTTGTCTGTGAGGCCTGTGGCCTAGGCTTTATAGTTGTTGGGCGGACTAGTGATACTGTACTAGTCTGTTGTCCCTTTTATCTTCTGAGATTTGTGCTAGCTAGTGATATTTATTGTTTAGCTGTTATTTATCATACTTTGTAGCGAGCATAATATGTTTGGCTATCGGTGTTGCCAGTGAAACCCTCTAGGGTTGAGGTCTCTTTAGTTTTGTGTGTTGTTTTTGGGTGGTCCCTATGAGTCTGTGACTTGTTGAGGCTCACTCCCCTATAGTTCTTTTCAGGGCTTGTCGTTTGTGTGGCTTGCGGAGGTATTGTGGTAGACTTGTACCACCAGCAGTAGAGTTAGTCGTGTTGTGTGCGCTTGTGCTTCCTCGGGATATGTCCCAGGTAGTTGTACTTTTAATTGGACATGTAATAATGTATTGGGACAATTGTAAATTGATATATATACAGGTATGAGCACATGTACTTTCTTGTGTCTTATACTATTGTGATTGTCTTTTATATTCTTACTAGACACGTGTACGAGTTATCCCTTACGAAACTTCGGTCTATTCACAGGAGGCGGATCTGGATATGGAGCTTTATTGGGCATAAATATCTAGGGCCATCACAGTTGGTATCAGAGCATGGTCCAGTTATAATATGAAAAGACATTGAGGTTACAATGTCCCAAGACATGGTTTAATGTCCGCTGGTTGTAGTAAGTCTGCAGTTTTGTGTGATTTTTAGTACGGTTTACACGTGAGTTTTTGATATGTGAATTGTGTGTATGGTTGGTTAGTGTGTCAGTTGTTAGTAATGGCAGAGAAATGGTGAGGTTAGTTGTATAAGTTGAGTGGTTACATTAGTGTGCCAGTTGCAGTTAAAGTGTGATTGTTTAAAGGTTTTCAGTTATAGAAATTGAAGGGATTAGTGAATTCAGATATGGAATTTAGTGAAGATGTTTTAATAAGGTACAGAGTTGGCAGAGATAGGTATAAGGTAATGATGAGATGGAATAGTAGAGGAAGCAGTGTTAGTAGATGAGGATTGTTAGGTGTGTGAATTGTAATTGAGAACATTAGCAGAAGTAATTGTAATATTTGGGATTTGTGTTGATTAATGTTAAGAAACAGTGTGGATAATAATGTGATTGGTGTTATTGAAGGTTTGGAATAACAGTGTGAGACAGTTCAGTTTGAGATGAGGTACTGGTAATAGAGGAGCAGAAATGTATGGTAGTCAGATTAAGTGTACTTTGTGATTAATGATAGTTGCAGTAAAAGAGTTTGAGAATAGTGTTGTTGTGAATAATGATGATAATGGAAAATTTGATATAGAGATCCACGTAAACATGTGCTGAGGTGATCAGTTGGGTAAAGAAGGAGTAAAGAAAGAACAGTGTGTAATTAGACTTTTTTGAGAATTTTACAAGAAAAATATTCATTTGATAAGTGGCAGTTTGTGAAGATTTCACAGAATGATTTGTAAAGAATTACAGTGTTGAAGACAAGATTAGTGATGCTTAGCAATTGTGTACAGTTTGTGAAATCAGAGAGGTAAAGTTTATGTCAGAAAAGATTAAGATTGAAGCTAAGAATAATTGGAATAAGTTAGAGCCATAAATGTCAGAATAGAAAGAGATGAATTAGTTGAGAAGCAGTTAAAGAATATCGAGTTGAGAGGAACAGCAAGATAGATTGTGAATGGGTATTTGTGAATGAGCTGTAATATTGAAATTGTTTGTATTTGGTAGTAAAGCAGTAATGTAGAATAAAGGAATCAGGCAGAATAAGTTACTGTGTTTAAAGGAAATAGTTTCAATTTATGGCTATGAAAGTGTTCTAAAGAAAGATGATTGTATAATAAGAAGGATTGCAGTGTAAATAGCACAGTGGGATTAGTCAGTCAGCAGAATAATTAAGAGAAATATTTTGCAGAAATAATATCATGCAGTTGGTAGTAAAGTTAAAGTTCAGTATTAATGACCAGATGAAGAAAGCATGTGGTAGATTATGGAATAATGATAGTCATATGAATCCATAAATGTGCAGTAAGAATTTATGAAGTAATATGTAGTAAAGTGATTCAGATGAATAGATGAGTTTTGTTATAAGAATATTTCCAGAATTTGAAGTAAAAGTTATGGTAAATCAGCTAAAGAATAGCGAGCAGATTAAAGTATGATCAGTTTAGCAGTATAATTTTTTGAATAAGATGTCATATAATTGAGAAAGACTTCGGTAAAGGTGAAGGTAAATAATAGAGTATGTGCAGTATAGAGTTAACTGAGCAAGTTTTGTTTCCTGATAAGAAAGTACAATGTCATAGTAATGAGAATGGATATCTTGGAAAATTATGAATTTACTGAGTCACTCAGAAAATTTTAATTAAACTAAGGAAAGTAAATAAAGGATAAAGTATGTCAATAGTAATATGACAAGATTCAGAATTCATCGTGGCACAAATATAGTTGCAGACAATATATGAGCAGAGTCAGTTAAGCAGTATTATTACGAAATAAGAGAAGTGTAATGTCAGCTAGAGAATATGACTTAAAGCAAGATATGCTAATAGTGATATGACAGGATTCAAAATTTAAGCAAGTGGCACAACCAGAATAGAAATATTAAGAAAAGTAGATCAGAAATACCAGTATTTTCTTCCAGTGTTAAGTGAATAAATAAGATGATTTGAGAAGCTAGTGAAGTTAGAATTAAGTTCAGCTGGAGTCAGAGTAACAGTGTAAATGGAAAATAATTGGAAATAATAAAGAGAGCACAGTGGAAGTTTATGGAATATTTTACCAAATATTCGGTATAATCATAGTGGCACACAGGAAGTGTGAAAAGCAAAGAAGATTTAATGTTTGCAGGTTATTGAAAATTTAAAAGAAAGTTTAAGGTTTGTGTACAGTTGAGCAGAGAGGCAGAGATTCTTAGTCAGATATAAGTTAAGGCAATTTGTGCAGAATGGCAAGAAGAGGCAGGAAATTCAAAGATGGTAATGTAAATTGTTTCAAGAAGTAAATAGTTAAGAATGTGAACACAAATAAAGCAGAGTAGCGAGTAGCAGTAATAGGCAGATAATGGAACGACACTAAGGAATTCGAGAATTTAAGTAGGGTTTAGTAGGCAGAGTATTCAAAAGTAGCAGAGTAAAGTGAAAGGTTTTGAGCAAGAAAAGCGGCCCAGAAAGAAATATTGCAAACACAGCTAGGAAAAATGTGGAAATAGGTTTAGTCCAAGGAGATAAAGCGCCAACAGCAGGATAGAATCGCTTACGATTGAAAGGTAAAGTGAGTCAGATTGGTAACTGAATGAAACAGGCACGGAAATGAGCAGATTCAGTTAGCGCGGATGATTTAAAAGTTAGATGCAGAGAAAGTGTATCCTACTTGTTCTGTATATGGCTTTCTTTCTTTTTAGGTGATAGTTCGGTTTACTGTGGTTTGTTTTTGAATGTCGAGGACGACATTCCTTTTTAGGTGATAGTAATGTAACGTCGCGCATTTTTTTCGGATCTTTGCGGATCCTTGCTTAGCGGGTTTGGTGGCCAGTGTGTGGCCCATTAGTCTGTGTTTCAGGTGTTTTCGCAGGTTGTGAGGCTTTGTGGACCGGCAGGTTGGGCCCAAAGTGCTCACAGGTTCTCTGTCTGTGAACGCGACAGAGCCTGGCGTCGCGTTCTGAACCCGACAGCCCTGAATATCGCATTCTACTTTCCGATCGAGATGCAGTCTTCATCTGCATGCGCGCCGTGTGTCGTGCGCTGGGCGGCATGCTGACGTCGGCCTTGAGAAGGCGACGCCCTACCCCGTCGTGTTCAGGTCACGACGGAGGGGTACGTCGTGTTCTTAACCGCAAACAGTTCATAACCCAGGTCGGCCAGACAGAGCTTAGCGAGCTCTGTTTGTCCAAGGGGAAGAGCTGCTGCAGGGATCTCGGGCGATTTGGCGTTTGGGAGTCATTTTCGGCGTGGTCTCGCCGCGAGGACGTCGCACGGAGCGAGGGAAATGCCGGGTGATCGCCGTTCTTCGTGTTCTTCATGAAGGTAAGGAGTTTTTGCCCAGTTCTACGTCGTGAATTGTATGTGAAGCATGAATGGTTTGTTACTTGCTTTATAAACGATAGATATCATGCCAGGATATTAAGTAAAGCATGAAAACTAAGTTTTTACATCGTTTTACATGGTTTGTGTAACACCCTGAAAATTATTTACTAGAAAAGTATGAATAATTGGATTGTTAAATATAACCACTATCATGAGATGTAATTAACTCTAATTTAGGATTTATTTACATCGGTAAATGTTATTCCAGTAACGAACTCAGGGGTGCGCGCTCCGACAGGGCGACACCGAAATTCTGTAACAAAAATGAAATCTGAGTACACCATAATTCTTAGAAAAATGTGGTGATATCAAATATGTAAATATCCAGACTTTTTGACGTGCGGATTTCGAGATTAAGTCGACGCAACTATTTTCCGAGCAATTTTTCACCCAGTGGAAAATAAATTTTAAAAATTAAACTAAAATCACCATAATTTGTAAAATCTTCCTATTAGTCTATGGTTGAAATTTCAACATGAATGGACACCATTTTGGTATAAACATTTAGGGATAAATGGGTCAGTTGAATTATCAACCATTTACGGTAACTATTTTCTTTGGATTTATCTTGCTTACGTATTATGCCTACGTAAGACCCATTCAAACTAATGTATAAGGCCTACACATGTCTGGGTACGTGTAGGAGGGGTGTGAGACCATGGTGGACGTGGCTATTGCATGGATGTATGAAGTCTCATGGAGGCACCTGTACAGCCGATGTGCCGTACATACCTGAGAAGCTGAGGATTATAAATCTCTCTTTCGACCCTTCGTGGGGATTTTTCTACCTCTACTCTTGCTGCTCCTACTTGCACTTGTTCCTATTCCTCCCTTTTTGTTGTTTCTGTCGTTGCTACTGGAGCTGCTGCTTTGACTACTCTTGCTCTTGTTGCTGCCAAAGCTATCCCTCCTACCCTACCATATTGTTGCTGGGCTGCTGTTGTTGTTGTAGCTGCTATAGCTATCATCCCTGCTACAGCTACCATTGTCTTCCTAGTCAGACGAAGGATACTCTTATTTGGAGAAGGAAGGATTTCGTTGATCTTGAAGTCATGTAGGTTCCTATCCTCTCTTCATACCTCTATTCTTTACTTTTGTTAGAAGGATTATAGTCTCGTATATGTTTCCCTTGAGCTTGTCAACCAATCTTGGTTTGATGTGTACATCTTCTGTATACGTGGTTGTAACTCCAGACTTTTGTTTGACTTCCTAACTACCTTCGGAACTATGTGATTACCAAGAAGAATCTTCATTCCCCTTTCAATCAAGTAGGTTCCTTTCTCTAATTCCTCTCCAGTTTTCTATTCTTGTGCTTGTAGTTTCTTCATCCTTAGAAACTCATGTTTTCCTAATTGACCCGGTTCTGAGGAAATTCTCCTCTTCTTGTTCCTTCTTTTACTAGAACCTCGAAATTTGAGTCTCTAATTTGGTTTCTTACCACAAGGATCAGTAAAGTTTTCATGAGAGTCTAGTTATTATCCATGTCATAAGATGTAGATTTTGTACTTAGTATGAATTTTGTTTCATCTTTGAGAATAATTGCATGAAGGAATAGATATGTTCCTATAGAGTCTCTTCCTACAAATTCCCAATTCATGCCATTCGTATGCAAAGCTTGGACTCTTATTGTTTATACTTCATTCCTTCATATAAGTGATGTTAAAAATGTAAACAAGACCTTCTTTGATGTATTAAACATATTTGGATTCATAGGAATCTTTAAAAGAGTCTTTAGAGTGGTATAGATCCATTTCTGGAAGTTGAGGTCTGCCCGTAGCTATTGATAGATAGCTTCTAGTTGTTGACAGATAGCTCCTAGCTGTCGACAAATAGCTCCTAGCTGTCGACAGACAACCCTGACCTATCGACAGATGACCCTTGCCTGTCGACAGCCACTGTCAGAATCCCAGAAGCATGGTTCTGGAAACCAGTAGCTGTTGACAGCTACCTTCTAGTTGTCGACAGATGCTGCCCTGTTATGTTTTCAGCATCAATTCTTGTTCCATCTTTTGAAGACTCACTATGCTATTGACCTCACAAGTTGTTTATCTCATTTTCTTGGACTCTAAACTACTTTATGAACAAGATTATTTGATTACTCAATCATTAAACTATCTTTTGGAATTTCTATCCTAATCGTGCCCATGAAATATAAACTTATGATCTGAAGACAGTGCTCTCTTCAAAGAGGGTTTAGGATCACTTGTGGTAGCACCAGTCACTTGTGATCAGTTGTGGGTGACAGTTTGTAGGTAAATCCAAGTCAATGGACTGACGATAGTGGGTAATAAACCTCGTTCTTGCGCAATGAACAAGATCCAAGGTGCTGGAATCGCCTGGGCACTGAGGATGTATTTACGTCTATATAGTAACCTCTTGAGAGCAGTATGATGCCTGTCGAATTTGTTCTGAAATCAAATTATGATCTGAATTTTGAAAGACAAATATGACTTTTGTTTTGAGATTCGTTTGAGCCCGTTATGAAACCAACTTGGGCTATATATTTATGTTAAGTATGAAGTTCATGAGTAAATATGTTTGATCCATATATGCACCTTCTGAATACTCATTTAGTTCTGCAATTGAAATTCCTATCTTTACGCTTACTATCACCTACTGAGTCTCTCCGACTTATGCCTTTGTTTCCTCCACCCCCTTTCAGATTGAAGGAGAATGCAATCTCAGCTACAGATTATTGACAACTCTACTGGTGATGAAGAAGAAGAAGTAGAAGAGCATAGTTTTAGTGACTCTTTAGAGAATTTGTTGTACTATTAAAGGTCTAGAAGAGAAAGTTTGGCTTTATGTAAATAAGGGGTGTTGATACTAAGTTACTATGTTCAGGTATAAAATATCCAAAGATGCCTTTATGGAATGGTTTGCTAGTCTTGGACACTACACAGATTTGTCAGCCCATAATGAAGTTTGTTAATGTAACCCCTCTTCCGATCAAGAACTATGTGATATGTGATATGTATATGTGTGTGTGCGGTCAGAGGAGGGTGTTACAGTTTGTGTGGGAGATCCGGTGATGGGATCCTGGATTAGGGTTCTTGCTTGTGAAGGCGATGGAGCCCCCTGTCGCATTCTGAATGTGACAGGCCGACCTGTCATGTTCAGGTTATGAACGTGACATATCGAGGTGTCACGTTCAGAAGGCGACATTTCCCTCTGTCGCGACCACAGCCGAGAGAACTTGTTATGTATGTTTGTAACGACCCTCTCATATCGGTACGGTTCCACCAACCCACATCGATATAAAAGGTATCACTACAGTGGGACATTTACCCAACACTAGTATAATAGGCTGAAACATACACAAATATAATATATCTCATGACAGCGGAATTTAAAGAACTGAAAAGAAATTTTATTCCATCATCCACATTCTATTCACAGTCCGTATAGAAGGAAAGAGAGCTAATTATTCATAACTGAAATAAAATAAATACATTGTCCACATGAGACTACGCAGAGTCTTTATTACATACTATGAAGAAATGAAAATTCCAATGCTAACTCCACAACAATATCTCCTACTCTCGCTCCGAGTCGCTCCTAACGATCTCCTCGGAAGAAGTAGAAACGTCTGCACCTGTACGCCGAAGCAAGAATGAGTTCAAAAGAACTCAACAAGTAACACCAGCACACTAAACATACATGCATCAAGTAATATCCATAACCTTAAGCTATATCATTTACACATAATGCATGGAAGTGACAATTTCTCAAACAAAAGCCTATTCATGATTTCTACACATTTTTCACAGAGGATTTAGTTTTTTTTTTTTATATACACAATAAACAAATCCTATCACATGCTTTCTACACTTTTCACTATGCTAAACTGATTTCATTCAATCATTCATAAGCCACATGTTGATCATTTTACACAATATTTACACATTTCATAACAACTAATTTAACATGAATTCTAAGACAATTTTACACATAGTTAACACATTCATATTAGTGAAAAGCTCGCTATTTTACTACTATCATGTCACATTTACAAGAAACTTATCATTTTTGCATTCTTTCATAAGAATTTCATGAACACATATTCTTTCACTTAAACACATTTTCACTTTCACTTAATCGTGACACATAGCCCAAACCACTTTAGAAGGACACACACTAATCACATCACATATCAATCACCTAGGCATTTCAGTGATTAATCTTAGTTACTGCGCAGAACCGGGAGAAGCACTCTCCACCCTAACCAGCGATACTTGTTCGCCTCCAGGATTTAATCCCAATGCCCATGGGACATCACACACTTTGAACTTTCCCGTGGGGACTTTACCACAGTACAGTTCCACAGCCCTCTAAGGTAGCAGTGTCACCCGTTGGCACATTAATACATTTGCTCAATTTCAACACATTTTTAAACACAAGATAATCACGCATTCACCATGTTCACACATTTACATTCTTCAGTATTACCTAGCATGGTACTACTATTTTCAGTATTAATCAAATTTTTACAACAATTCTAATCATGCTGAAATTTTTGCAGAATTAAACATTAATCATATTAGCATGTATTAATTATGAAAATCTAACATAAAACAAGTTTATATAGCTACTGTCATCTGTTCAGTACAAAAATTTAACCAGAAATTCATCACAGTTTAACCATCATGCATACCAAAATTTGCATTTTTATGAGTTACACATATTTTCTGAAAATTCTAACAGTGCTGATATCAACTGTAAAAATAGTCAAACTGACACAAATTTTCATTATTCGGATTCACAACTTATTTCATACATGAATACTGACAGTACAAATTTTATCACAAATTTTAGGAATTTAACTAGTTTCGCATAAATTCTTAACTTTTATGCATTGAGTAGACATATTAACTACTTTTCGGTTCAGAAAATTTAATAAACTGTACAGATATTATAAATTGCTCAAATGTTTATGTCATGCATCAGATCTTATGAACAATGTACATAAAATTTATGACAGTTAATTTCTACACATATTTCATAAACGACATTTTCCAAGATTAAACTTTTGTTGGTAGCACATTCCAAGAATTCTAATAATTAGTGAAAATTCTAAAAATGCACAATAACTCACAGTACAACTAAACATATATATTTACATATTATATGAAATTTTTTCGTATATCCTCATGCGGAAAAACTCGAAAACTAGTTCATATAGGGACAGACTTGCACACTGTTGCAGTCTGAAGAACTCGACGACATGGGGTAGCCGTTTATAGGTTAACGGCATTATATGATGCCGCCAACACATGATATTAGCGGCAAGGGATATTGTCGTTAATATCCTGTCTGCACAAACACAGACTGAAAGCCAATAAATCACTTGAAAGGGGGGTTCCAGGACACGAGAAAAATCTGAAAAATTCCTGGGACATACTAGACACATGTAGGGTTAATGTGAATGGGGTGCTTGCCTTCTGTAAAATCTGATGATTTAAGCCGGAGAAGCCCTCCTCGGCCTGTGCCAAAGAGTCTCCAAATCCCTCCTTCGGATCTTCTGTTGATCTTCACAGCACACCAGCGTGGGGAGTCGTTCCCGGATGTTCAAGGTCGACACCAGTTGATGTAGATCGCCAGACGAAGCCTCCCGAAGCCGGATCTTTCAGGTTCAAGTTAGGGTTTTGCTTAGAGAAGATAGGTTTTTGACCCAAGAGCCAAAGGGATGGATCTGGCCGAAATTTGGATATTATAAAGGGTTGGGGGTCGGTTAGGCTAAAGGGGCAAGTCTCAGAGCCGTTGGGAAAGGTTTCCTAAACAAGAGGCTCAATTTCCGGAGGCGTTTCCGGATCTGAAAATGTAACAGATCTGGGATATTGGCGTCCATATCCATGGTCGCCTATCCAAAAATGGACGTCCATCGATATTGCCGCCTACCCCTGGTCAGCATCAGCCGATGTGGACGCCGACTGGCCGACAAAACTCACTTTAATTATGCAGAATTTATAATACTACACACTTAAATATATATATATACATACATATAGGTACTTGAATATACTATGTACATTTCAATAATACTAATTCATACAATTTATATCAATAAATACTTATACACAATAATCATACATCAATAGTATACACTTATACGCACATACATATATTTAAACAAACAAGGTGAAAATCAAGGGCCTTACAATGTTTTAATGGTATGATTATCCGATTATCGTTAAAGTGATGTGCATGGAAATGGTAGTGGTGCATTGGCACCTGTAGCGCTCCATGAGCATGTTGTTTACGTGGTAAGCATGTCGTTCACATGGTATTTTCATGGTTTGAGTGTCGTGCATGTGGTTTGTTTGTGCATGGCAAGTAGTTCGACGTTGTGATTAGTTTGTGGTGGTTGGGCAGTAAGGTTCCAGTGTGAACCTAGCCTCGATCCTTTAATGTCTTTTGTATAGTTATTAAAGATGGTTTAATTAGTAGAGCATGTGTGTGGTTATTAAGTGATTATATATTGTGTTAATATGGTAATGGAGGTCATGAGATGACCAATGACAGGCAAGATTGTTGTATATTATTATGATTTAAGTAGGTGTTGGTGTCGGTTAGCTTGGAGATTACATGGTGACCAATGACGAGCCAATTATATTTAATGTATCGTGATATAAGTTTCACCGAGGTGTTAACTGACTGACGTGGTTTGTATGCTAGCCGAGTGTGGTGGTCCGACGCCTATTCCGGAATACCTCTTCAGTTGGGTACCCCAGGTTCTGTGTGAGTCAGCCATATGTGTTTGGTGTGCTCGGGATTTGTCCCGGTACTATGTGTACCGTCGAGGTATGTGTCGTCTTCCTAGACACCCTCACTCCTATGTTTGAGTTGTACGTCTAGCTGAGGGAAAGATGACAGTGGGGCAACGAATTGAGAGAGTTTATGTTTGGTCGCTTGTAGCGCGCTCGTGGTTGGGGGTATGGACACCAGTAGAAGTACTGGTCCCCAGCTAGTCCTGTGTTTCCAGTGCCTCACTTTAGGGAGCTCTGGTCGGAGTCCTTAAAGGTGCCAGGCATGGACCTACAACTGTGTGACCTGCAGGTGTGGTGTTGGTTGGTCTCCACTGTTCCTTGGCTTGTGATTGTGGAGCGAGACTGAGAGGTGGTTCTTGTGTTGTGTTGTCCGAGTTGGATACTGGCGTCATGAACCAGTAGTCCGTTCTCGTGTGGTGGCGTCGTTCCTTTTCGACTCATGCTTTGCCACTGGTGGTGGCTTGTGTGTGTGACATGTTGGTTGAGGTTTTACCCGATGTGGTGTGCCCTGGTGGTGGCACGATTTTGGTTGTGGTTTCGTGCTGGTACCTCGTAGTAGTAGGTACTTGTACCCTTTGTGAGTAGTTTTGTGTTGCAGTACTTCATGTACCATTCTCTTCAAGTGTTGAGGTGGACTTGTGTTCTGTGGAGGTCTGTGGAGTGACCTTCCACGTGTTGTGTTTTTACTCACTTTCAGGTAAGCTTCCGATTATGTTTTGGTGTGAGGTGTTGGTGTGACATGGATTGGCTAGCTGATGCCAGTCCTATTACCCTTCGTGGGTAGGTTGCTTGTGTAGCTTGTAGCTTCAGCGACCAGTTGCTGTAATAATTTGCCTGTGAGGCCTGTGGCCTAGGCTTTATAGTTGTTGGGTAGACTAGTGATACTGTACTAGTCCTGTTGTCCCTTTTATCTTCCAAGATTTGTGCTAGCTAGTGATATTTATTGTTTAGCTGTTATTTATCATGCTTTGTAGTGAGCATAATATGTTTGGCTATCGGTGTTTCCAGTGAAACCCTCTAGGGTTGAGGTTTCTTTAGTTTTGTGTGTTGTTTTTGGGTGGTCCCTACAGAGCCTGTGACTTGTTGAGGCTCACTCCCCTACAGTTCTTTTCAGGGCTTGCCGTTTCTGTGGCTTGCGGAGGTGTTGTGGCAGACTTGTACCACCAGCAGTAAAGTTAGTCATGTTGTGTGAGCTTGTACTCCCTCGGGGTATGCCCCAGGTAGTTGTACTTTTAATTGGACATGTAATAATATTGGGACAATTGTAAATTGATATATATACAGGTATGAGCACATGTACTTTCTTGTGTCTTATACTATTGTGATTGTCTTTTATATTCTTACAGGACATGTGTACGAGTTATCCCTTGCGAGACTTCAGTCCATTCGCGGGAGGCGGATTTAGATATGGAGCCTTATTGGGCATAAATATCCAGAGCCGTCAAACTCGACCTCCACACTCAATAACCTCTAGGGATGAGTATACTAGGCTACAGCAGGTTTAAGGCTCTATTTAAGTACCTAGGGATTCCAAGAGGACAAATTTGTTGTTTTCTAAGAGGGGGGTCTCAAGCTCTAAATTTCTCGCATCTCTATCCCAATCAAAGGCTACTTCCCTTTGTAACCCCAATTGGGTTAGGGTTTTACACAAATTTGATCTCCTCTTAATGGGCTACAGTTTGGATTTAACTTTTGGCCCATTAAGGCTTGGATTTGGGATTAAATAGCTCACATGAATAAGGTGTTTGAGGCATTACGAGTTTTAGGGATTTGGTCTTTCCCTTAAGCCCAATTAGCCTTATTTGGCCTAATTTTCCTTCCAATTATTGTAAATAATTATTTAGCTCTCAATATTACTCTTCATTTGGTGATTTATAAAGTTATCCACATGTGATAATATGTATTGCATTTACTCGTGCATTTTAATTTGAATTACTACACCCTCCCCACTTAAAGCATTTGGTCCTTAAATTCACACAATATCTACTGTGATGAGGGTTCCATAGATGCTGGCAAACTTTCTGTCTATTCTGATCAAGGAGCTATAGAAGACGAGCATTAAAGACCTAGTGCCTCAGGTGAACACCATAGATTATGAGCCAACTTAGACTATGTACTTGTGCCAATCAACATCTATTGAAGGACTGTGTTGAAGCACAGTTGTAGCAACTCTCAATTTTTAAATTGAGATAAATAAATTTAAATTAAAAGAATTTTGAATAAATTAAAACTCATTAAGAAAAAATAAGTGTTGGGCTATAATTATAGTTCAAACATGAGTTACTGGGCCACAAAACAAAAGCCCAATGTTGGATTAGAAATAAATATGCCTAAATTCGTACCTAAATTATTAATACATCAAAAAGGGTCAAAATAATCACTATTATGACTCATAAATATCCTAAAAAGAGTCCTAACTCTATCCTAACTAGTTGGCCACGGATCTAGGGCCCACCCCAAGCCAATAGAAGGATAAATGCAAGGATAAAGGGTAGATAATTATGGAAATTCAGAGTTTGAGGAAGTGAAAGAGTTTTAGAAGATTTGGCAACCCTAAACATACAAATACACTTCCATTTCATCCCTAGCCAAACCTATTGACTTTTTGAAGCTTGGAGGACGAGGAAGAGAGGCATTTGGATGAAGCAATCAAGGGAGAAGGAGGCTTGGAAGGAGCATCCTCATGATCTTACCCTAGGAACTAAAGCACTTAAAGGTAAGCAAACTCTCAAGCAAAAGTAAATTAAACTCGACCCTAGTTAGTCTATGATCCCAGCTACGAAAGCCTCATGTTTTCCCCAATTTCTATCATGTCGTTTATGAGTATTTCATGTTCAAAGTTTTGTTAAGAACATGTACCTAAATCCACATATTCAACCTAAATCTCTGTCTATGCTTGATCTCGTGCCCTGAAACTATTACTATACATGCTACATGATGTGAGGAATCTAATGACATACTTTTCCTAATTTCTATCAAGTATTCAGTTCGAATTAAATCATTCTTCACCATTGTGCCAGATTTTTTGTTCATCATGAAGTAACCTATTAATAGCATGCTTGTACCATGTTAGAAACCTAATTACTCCTTATTGTTGATACCTCTACAAGTCTAGTTTTGTTTAAAACTGATTTTGTGATTTTTCATTATGTATACGATTTGATATTAACTTTTAAAGACCCTTGTGTCAAGTCCTTAGAGGATTGGATCGCAACCCAAGGTGGACCATTTCACCATTTGGGCTCGGCTAGGATCTCTGAGAACGTGACAGGTCGATAAGTGGCGTTCTCATCCAGATCACGACATTGGACCATGTCGCATCATGAACGCGATGGTCCACTACGTCGCGTCTTCCTATCCTGTATCGATTGCCTTGAACGCGACAGACCTTGACGTCATGATTATGGACCGACTACCATGGTCGCGACGGGTTACCACGTCGCCTTTCAGGCCATCAATCGATTGTCCTGAATCAATTCTTTTGAATGCGACCTGTACCCCCGCTGCGATTTGAACGCGACAGGTACCCTTGTCGCGATTTCACTGTGTAATCCAGAACCCTAATATGTCAATTAAACCTTGCTAGTCATGCTCTATAATCATCATTTAAACCTTGTAAAGCTCTATTATGAACAATAACTTCATGTTAATACACTTTTGATAATATTCACATGATTTTATTATTTAAAAGATGTGTGCACGACTCTCACATGCTATCATTGATTTCCTCTCACATACTATCATTGATTTCCTCTCACATGCACACACCAAACATGAATTTTTGCCATGAAACCTTACAAAAATTACTCAATAATATATCTGGTAATTAAGTGCAATCATTCTTGTAAATTCCCTTACTATTTTAAATGGACTTGTCTTCATTTTATTCGCTCGATTTAATACTGTTATCGTGTCCCTCTGCTTTCGAGCACTTAAGGCATGACAGACAAACATTTCTATACACACTTTTCTTGACTTGGACGACCTCTCTGTTGGGAATACTCCTGACTGGACCAGGAACTCCTTGTTTAAGGCCTCCATAAGACTCCTTGGCTTTGGCGGACATCCATTGCCGACGAGCAGGTTGTACCATCAATACCGATGATACCCCTAGGGATCAGCATGATCCAACGACCTTAGATTACTCTCTCTTACCTTAATATCACACCGGACCTCTGGACTGTATTTGCAGCATGTCCAGTGGGCAGTTAGTGACTTCTAATTGACTGCCGACACAAAATTAAGTGTGTTGTGCTACTATTACTATCGCTTGTTTAACATTGTTTTACTTGAATGGACCTATAGTTCTCATCTATTTCCTTATTCTCTCATCTATTCGTTCTCTCTATACTCTCGCTTATTCTTCAATTACTATAATCTATTCTTGGTACTCCATATTGGCCATCTACTGATTGTCGAAGATAAAAAAAAAACATAACCA
This sequence comes from Colocasia esculenta, assembly GCA_014218235.1. Taxonomy (NCBI): domain Eukaryota; kingdom Viridiplantae; phylum Streptophyta; class Magnoliopsida; order Alismatales; family Araceae; genus Colocasia; species Colocasia esculenta. The sequence continues at coordinate 50,129,782 of CM024757.1, forward strand.
ATGTCATGCAACATTATAAAGGGCCCGATCTGGTCCTGGGAGGTGCGTCCGAAAGTGCTATTTTCCCATGGGAGTTAAATGATCAAGATGTTCGGTATTACATCCAAGTACTATGATTAATCGTCGACAATCAAAACAAAGTACTATACTCTTTCTATTGATAAAAGTCAATCAAAGTGCTATCGTGACTTGCGTGCTATCGTGACGTGCTATCTCGTGATATGGCCAATCCATTAATGTGCTTGTTGTGCTATAATCTTTTGAAGAATACTATTGTGCCCTTGTTACCATGTGCTATTACTCTCTTGAATGTTCTCTCTATTTATACTGCTATCCAAGATATTAATCACTTAAAGCATGCCTATTTTTGAGATATTAAGTCCTACTGGGTGTTATCGCTCATCTTGCACTATTTGTTAGATGTGTTTCGGGTGAGTCTAATGATGAACACCACACGCATAGGATGGGGATGAGAAGGCGCAAGAGTGACCCGTGGGGTTGTCAACCAAGTCTTAGTATTAGTGTAACGCCCAAGAAATTTATGGATTTAAAATTTTTTAGGGAAATAACAAATAAATGAGAATGTGAAAGAAATAAATAAATGTCAGTGTCAAACCCCAAGAAGTGGGATCAACCAATTGGATTTTTTGGGACCAACACGACTCTTAATGGGCCAAAGAACAAAGCCCAACAACAATAACACCTAAAATTCGCAACCCTAATTATGCAGAAAATAGGAAAGGGCAATTTAGGACTAAAACAAGGGTAATTAGCCATACAAAGCAACCAAAATCGGACCCAGCCATGAGAGGGTGTTTCCTAATGCCATTGCTACTCCAAATGGGAGAAGAAATCCCAATACATGGAAGGTACCATGCAGAAATCGCAACCCACCTTTCCTAGACTCATTAGAACTTGAATTAAACCCTAATCCTACAAGTAATCATCATAAGACTTTTGAGGGAAGTTTATCATTGTGTTGGGGTCATGAGGAGGCAGGCTACAGCATTGGGAGAGGAGGAGATAGGCTAGGAGGACACCATCTTCTCCGACCTATTCTCTGCTATGACCTGTGTAGAAGACCCTCTTAGATCCACTTCAAGGTAGGTGATCTTGAGCCAGAACTAAAAAAATGCTATACCAACTGAAAGAGCATCGTGTCTAGTTTATTTTGCATCTATTTTGCCCAAATTCCATCAAGCATGTTGGTTGTAATAAGCGTTTTCTATAAGTCACGCAAGTTTAGGACTTTTCATGGTTATCCTGTGTTTTAAATAAATCGAGGTCAATTTGGATCAACCAAAACCATGATTTGTTTCTATTGGATGTCCTTAACACTTTTCATATTTAGAGTTTTATCTAGATATCGTTAGATTTCAAGTTATAAGTCTATCATGAAGGGTGTATCGATTTTCTACGTTTTCGGGCAAGATCCAAGAACGCGATGTATCCAGACGTCGCGATTCTTCTTGCATGAACATGACGTACTGGTACATCATGATTCAAGTGAAGGTGATCGAGTTATCTGTCGTGTTTTAAAGTCTGACTGGTCAACCCTGACACCTCAAATTGTGTGTCGTGTGGGTTTCTGGACCGGCTTGAATGCAACAACATATGCTGTTGTGATTCGGAAGTTTATCCCGCCCATTCGATTTTCGTATAGTTTTTGTTTCAGAAGTTTGAAGTCGACTCTTGAACACGACGTATCGAAGCGTCGTGATTCAAGAATCCATTGAGATAGTGGTTGGTAATCGATTCGGTAATCGATTCCATCCGAAATGCAACAAGAGGATCTGTTGCGATTTTGGTTAGGCAATTGATCGGGTAATCGATACAAGTCTGAAAGGCGACCACCTGTCCTGTCACAATTTAAACGTGACAGGAGGGTCCATCACGATTTTGTACCTTTACATCGAGTCTTGTTTAACTGCGTACGGTTCTTTGAAAAGTGACGTCTGAACCCATCGCTATTCAAAGACCGACCTGAGGCTATTCCTTCCGATTAGTCAGTCAACATGTGTATTATCTTAGTCTATAGTCAAGTTACTTAGTGGTGCATTGGTCTAAAAATGATCAACGCATTTGAAAAACTATAAAGACATGAATACAATTCTATTGTACAATATGAGGATTGATTTTTACGTTCATTTGATTATCATCTTGTGATCTAGCTTGATATGAAATCTGTCATAATAAGATGTGATATGAATCTATGGAGGATACATGTTAGAATGAACTTGCTTAGTAAGCTTTACTATTAGGTTACTTGCTTCTTGCATGTGCACTTTCCTTATTTACGTGCTTTCCGAGGTTTCCATGTTTTGCTCATAAATTGCACGCATGATTAAGAAAGTTCTGTGTCATGACACTTACACGTTTGCACGATTAGGCACATCCCTCTTGGGGAATTGGAAGCTCTCTGTCGGTCATTCCGTATCGGCAGACTAGCGACCTTAATCCTAAGACCTCCGTAAGTCTCTGTACTCTGTGAATTCTTTGATAGAGACCGAGCTGGTTGTACCATGAAGTATCCTGGAGATAGAGAGCACTTGTACCGCATACGATATGTCATTAGTCATCCTCTTGTCAAGACACTAAAGATTATGAAACTTAAGATACGCTACTATGTTGTCCAACCGATCTCTTGAGCTATTGTCATACCTTGAACTCCATGAATTATCATGTCCCTATTACTATGAGCTTGTTATTGGAAATCTGTGGCCATAATATGTATATGTTTGATCGGCACAACATGGGACTTCGGTCCATTTGACTAATGCCTGTGCAATAAGGGTCATGTCTGGTCCTGGGAAAGAAGCACCCCATCGTACTTATTAACCGCGGGAGTATAGACTTGTGGTGCTTGGCATGACACTGGTATATGTGCAAGATTTGTGTGAATGTGCCTTCGTTTGATATGATAAGTTCGATATGATACATTTGATCATGTGAATATGTGATATCTGTGTGAATATGGCCAATCCTTATGATACGATTCTATTCTTGAATTACATGTCCAATGTATATGAAAGTCAGTATTTGATTCATTATGATATTCGTTCTATTCAGCCATTTGACTTGTTAGAAATGTATGTATAGTCATCATGTTCATATTCAGATCCTGCTCATTTAATATGTTAATCATGTATATTAGTGTCCGTACATCGAGATGTAAATCCTACTGGGCTAGTTTGCTCACCCTATCATCCTAAACATTTTCAGGTAGTGATGAGGAATTCATGGACACGGATGGGGCAGGACATGAGTGAAGATTACCCGTCACATGTGGAGCTGAAATTTTAGGATTAGATGTTTGAGTAGTATTTGTAATGTTGAGACATTTTCATGGCGATTATTATGTAATTTGAATAATGGGCCCTATGGTTGGCTCTGATGATTGTGGATGTAGTTGGTATTATTATTTGACTTTTAATGGAGTTTATGTTATAATGATGTCGCATACAATTATTTGCTCTATTTATGATCCGAATATAACTTCGCGTTCTGAATTTCCGCGTCGGGGCGTGATAATTAGATAGTTAGTTTATTTCCATTTGAATAAAAGTACTTTGGGCCCATAGTTTTGACTCTATCTTAGCAAATGTAATAGTGATTAATGGAACTATCAATAAAGCTGGTTCATTTGGCATTATTCTAAAATGTGCAATGGTTTGATGTCTACTTTACGCTCTATACTATTTATTTAACTGTTTCTCACTTCGATATTCCACGTCGAGGTGTTACAACAGTAGTTAACAGCGTGAGTGGCCCATTTCATGTTCATGGATGAATGACTCTACTGGCGCTCACTCTTTGTGTCTCTTTTCAAGTATTTGTTCTCAACTTTGGGTAGAGCAAACCATGAGTGAAGTTTATGAAGGCTTGTGTGTTAGCCACGTTGGGGAGAGTCCTCACTTGGAGCTTATTGTGGCAAGGCTATTAGTGGCCTACTCTCTACTAGGATTGCCTCGACTTCGTTCATTGGGATGATCAATGTCAAAGATGTGGACATTTCCATCATCAACCGATGGCTACATTGCATTCTCTCATAGAGTTGTGTCCTTTCACTTGCTGGGCAGTGGACACCCTTGAGCCCTTCCTCAAAGCATAAGGGCAAAAATGTTCCTCATTGTTGCTATGAACTACTCCACAAGGTGGGACGAGGATGAAGCGATGACTAGAATCACTAGAGTGGCACATTGAACTTCATATAGAGGAATATTATTTATTGGTTTGACATCCCTCAAGTTCTCACCACCGACAATGGGTGATAGTTCAATAGCTCCTTCCTTTAGGAGGAGTGTGTCAGACTAGAAATTTGGAACTACTATACATCCATTGGACATTTTCAAGTTGATGGATTGGTGGAAAACACTAAAAAGAGATTTCTCCATGGAATCACGATGTGCCTATAAGAAATCGGGGAGTTTTGGGTTAAAGCCATTCCCATCATGCCATGGGTATTTTGACACAGAGGTAGTGATCCCACAGGACGTTGCCAATTCCACTCTCAAGGTGGGTTATTTTGACGATGTGTGCAATAATCTGGCTCTTTGGGAGATCCTTGATATGCTATCCAAGGATAGAGATTGGGCCCGAGTGAGACTAGTGATCCACCAATAGCGGATGGCCAAATTAATATTACAATGCTCAGGCCAAAGAGTGCCCCTTATTCCTCGAAGACCTTGTCCTTAGGTGAGCCAATGCCACGGATCCCCAACTTGTAGTGGAGAAATTGGTGCCCAATAGCAGGTCGAGCCATGCTCATTGCAAGAAGGGATGAAATGCTTGGGTGCTTGATCATAGTTCGACTTTAGGGTCTTGTGCTTGATCATGCTAAATGGATCTAAACCCATTGACGATTGGTCCTATGCTCCAAGGCGGAAATCATCCTTCATCTTATAATTCGTCTTGAACACAAAACTTTCATGCTCAGGAGTTTCGGGGGGGGGGGGGGGGGGGGTAGGTGAGGAGAGAGAATGTGTGGCCATAGTCCAAGAGAGTCTAATTTCTCATGTCATGCCATTGAAGAGGGAGAATGTGGTCATAGCCTACCAAAGTCCAATTCCTTATATTAGACTTATTGAAGAGGGGGAAAGTGGTTGGAACCCACTAGAGCTCGATTCCTTAGACCCGTAAGGCTTCCATTGGTCTTTCCCTAAACGGATGGGTCATTTCTCAACCAGGCCCATCAGCCCTCTGGACGATCTTCCAACGATTAAGGGGTTAGTTCTTAGAGCCACACAATATTGAGATAGCAATGTCATGTCAAGGCATGTCTCCGAGACTTCAGAGTATGACAATGGTGGAGGGCATATCCTTGTAACTCTAAAGCATGGTGATGGTAGTAATGCATGTCCCATGTTTGACAGGCTCAACCAAAAGATGTGTTGGCCCATAACTGTGACCAATCCATCCATGTAGAAGCCTCCAGTTGCCCTAGAGCCACATTGCATGAGGAGTGGAGGAGATTATAGAGAGCAACAAGAATATCAAATGATGCTTATAAGAGGATATTAAGACCGAATGAGGTAGATGCTCTTTGATGCCTACACCTGCACACATGAGCACTCACTGCCTACTTATCTCCCTATTACTCTTGTTCTCCCACATCTTTTTGACTTAAGTATTAGAGGGCTTTTTTCAAACATCACCCAAGGTCTGTTGCTCATTTGTTCTATTTTTGAAGGTCCTTCATTGAGTTTCCCTCCACTACTTAAGAGTGCATAGATTGGATGGTCCAACTCACATGACCATTTTTCGACCTCTATATGTGATGATCAGTTTATCCCCATGTAATTTAAATTAATTACATATTTATTTTGGTGATTAACAAAACTATAATAAAGTTTAATCTAACATATTTTCTATGAGATTTGAGTACAGGAAATGAAACAAGGAATAACAAGCTAAATGGGTAAGTATTATTTACTCTGTAGCAATGTAAGTTCAAAGCATGAAATTTCTCTAAGTACACATCGATTTTCTATATGTTGTAACGACTTCCTCCTCTCTCACAACGATTCTCTAAGAAAGCATAATGATTTGCTTCCATAAAGATTTGCTAAGTGATTGCATCGATCTCGCAACGATTCGCTAAGAAAGCATAACGATTTGCTTCCATAACGATTCGCTAAGTGATCGCATCGATCTCACAACAATTCGCTAAGAGATCGCAACGATTTGCATCTCATAACGATTCGCTAAGAGATCGCAATGATTTGCCTTTCATAACGATTCGCTAAGAGATCACATCGACTTGGTTCATAACGATTTGGCCGTCGCATCGATTTGATAAGTGAGAACAACAATTTGCTCTCACAACGACTTGATTCATAACGATTTGGCCATCGCATAGATTTGATAAGTGAGAACAATGATTTGCTCTCACAACGACTTGGTTCATAACGATTTGGCCATCGCATCGATTTGATAAGTGAGAACAACGATTTGCTCTCACAACGACTTGGTTCATAACGATTTGGTCGTCGCATAGATTTGATAAGTGAGAACAACGATTTGCTCTCACAACGATTTTGGTTTCACAACGACTCAGTCATTGTAACGATTCATTAAGTTACACAACGACTTGGTCGCAGTAACGATTCGATACATTAAACAACGATTTGTTTACTATATCGTCTCGATAAGTGAAACAACGATTTGCTCGTAAAGATTTGTTGATAGTATCATAACGATTTGTCTCTACAACGATTCGGTCATTAATGCATAATGATTTGTGTGTACATCAACTTCTTTATGAACGTATAATGATTCACTTGAACAATGACTCATCTTCACATCAATTTCATAAGTCATAATCATATCGATTTCATGGTGTATAACGACTTGATATTCAAACCTATTCTCAGATAGTTTGAAAAGTCAAAGTCTTCCCTCGCCTTTATCTCACATCCATGCATTTATTATGACTGATCATATCACAGCACTGCATACAAACGATATCTTCTATTTCCATGCTTATATTGTAAACATCTTTTCAGAAGAACAGAATGAAACTTCTATTTTGATATAAAATCATTCTAACGTTGACTGATAACAAGAGATAGCCTAGCTGTCTATTGTCTTAGCATTTAATGCGTGCAGGTCTCTGACAGCGCACCTCAATACAACGTTGGACAATATGGAAGATAACGGACATCAAAGAAGATCCTCTCTCTTGTTGCGTACATGGAAAGCTAAAGACTGTTGAACAAGAAGCACTACAGTGACATGCAGTCTAACATAAACAAAAGCTTAGAGATAACAGACACTTCAACGCTCAATTTTCAAATGAAAGACATATATAGAAGACTGAAGCTCCAGAAACAACAACACTTACGTCAATCTTTTACAAGCTTTCTGTGAGCATTTGAAAGAGCGAAGCTTCACTCCTTTGCTTGTCTGGCTCTTAGTTCTTAGCTCTCTACATTCATTGTGTTAGTCTTGAGAGCTTCTGTATACTGAGAGTGTTCCTCATCGTAGAACTTTCTCTCTCAGTCGTTGCTTCAGATCGAGCGTTGGTCTTTAAGCTTGGTCTAGGGGCGTATCATCTCTTGAATACATTCCTGTGTTCTTTCCCTTCATGTTGAAGGAAGATCTAGTGGATTCTAGGGTTTTTGTTTCCCTTCATGTAGAAGGAAGACCTGGTGGGATCCAGGGTGTTGTAATTCCTCTTCGGGTTGTGAAGAGAAGACCAGCTGCGGCTGGGTGTGTAAGTGTCCTTGAGGGGGACTGTACCCTTGGGTAGTGAAATCCTGAGTTGTTGCTCAGGGACTGGATGTAGGACTCCTGTGGAGAGGAGGTCCGGACCAAGATAAATTCCTTGTGTCATGTGTTTGATTGCCATGTGTTTTCTATACTCCTTTTACTAACACTAACAGTCATCGAAGTGTATTTTCGTGTAAACATTTTTGTAAACAGGGTTAGGTACTCAAATTTTAAGAATCCATTCACCCCCCTCCGGGCTTGCTAGCTGGGCAACAAGTGGTGTCAGAGCTTGTCTCTTTGACAAAGAAGAAGATCCAATGATCTGAAGAGAAAAGATCAATTGGCAACCCAAGGTCACTCCGAAGGTCAATCAGTTAACATGCCACCGCTATTCGATGGAGAAGATTACACCTATTGGAAAACAAGAATGGAGTATTTCTTACAAGATCTCGACTATTAGATTTGGTCGATAGTTGAATAAGGAGATCTCTTAGTTACAAATGAAAGAGATAAGTGGACTGAAGACGACAAGAAAAGGATCTCTCTAAACTGCAAAGCCAAGAGCATTCTATGTTGTGCCCTTAGTAAGAAGGAATTCAACAGAATTTCCGCCTGCAAATCCACCATGGAAATGTGGGAAAAGTTGAGGATTACCTACGAAGGCATAGATAAAGTAAAAGAAACCAGAATAGACATTCTGGTGACTCAATATGAAAGGTTTCAGATGCAGCCAGGAGAGTCAATAACCCAAATGTTTAGCAGATTTACAGACATCACGAATGAGTTAGCTAGTCTTGCAAAAGACCTATGAAATGGGAGACATGGTAAGGAAGATTCTGATATCTTTGCCATCTTCTTGGACTCCCAAGGTAACAGCTATAGAAGAAGTCGATGACTTGAAAAGGATGTCATTGGAGAAACTCATTGGATCCCTTATGGCCTATGAGATCAACATGGAGAGACTAGGAGAATCCTCTAGCCAAAAGAAACAGTCCAATGATCTCAAGGCTGAAGAGGATGGATCAGAAGAATCATCAGATGAAAATGAAAGCTTAAGCAACAACGAAGATGAAGAAGCAATGCTATCAAGAAGACTACAAGGCATCCTAGCCAAGAAGAAGAAGTATCCGTCAGAAAGAAGACATTTTAAGAAAGGAAAAGACTTCAAGAGGTCCGAAGTCAAGGATGGAAAGAAGACCGAACAAATCTGTTACGAGTGTAAGAAGCCAGGACATATCAAGGCAGAGTGTCCAAAGCTCAAGAAATCTAAATACAGAAAGAAGGAAAGTTCAAGAAAACCAAGAATTCAAGAATAAAGCTATGGCAGCGGCTTGGGACAACAACAGTGACTCAGACAGCGAGTCGAGCTCAAGCAATGAAGAAAAAGAAGAAGCCAACTTGGCTTTCATGGCCAACACAGAAGACAAGGGAAACCTTCGAGCATCCAAATGGTACTTGGATAGTAGATGCTCAAGGCACATGTCAGGGAACAGAAGACTATTCTCCCATCTAGAAGCTGAAGAAGGCACAGTCACCTATGGAGATAATGGAAATGGGACTGTAATAGGCAGTGGTTCAGTAGGCAGCAAAGGCAAGACAGTCATTGAGGATGTACTATGAGTTAAAGGACTGAAGCACAACCTTATCAGTATCAGTCAGCTGTGCGATAAAGGTCATCAGATCAGATTTCAAGAATCCAAGTGCAGCATTATGAAGGATGGAGCAGTCATTTTTGAAGCCAACAGAGAAAAGAACCTATATGTGCTTTACCTAGAAGAACTAAAAGATTAGGATATCTGTCTGGCCGCAAGCAAAGAGCAGTCAACTGAGCTGTGGCATAGAAGATTGGGCCACTGCAGTCTAGATGGTATGAGAAAGCTGATCAAGAGAAGCTTGGTGGAAGGTCTACCTAAAGTCTGCACAATGTTGGATGATGTCTGCGGACCATGTGCAAAAGGAAAGCACACCAAGTCATCCTTCAAGTCAAAAACTGTGGTAACAACCTCTAAACCCTTAGAACTCCTTCATATGGACTTATTTGGGCCAATGAGGACCACAAGTCTTGGAGGAAAGAATTTTGGATTTGTCATTGTAGACAATTACTTCAGATTCACTTGGGTATCCTTCTTGGAGCTCAAAGATGATACATTTGACAGTTTTGTAAGCTTCAGCAAGAAGGTACAGAAAGACAAAAAGCTCAGCATTGTTGGAATCCGGTCAGATCATGGAGGAGAATTCCAAAATGAGAAATTTGCTAAGTTTTGTGATGACCAAGAGATAGAGCACAATTTCTCAGCACCAAGGACACCATAGCAAAATAGAGTTACTGAGAGTAAGAATAGAATCCTATTGGATATGGCAAGGACAATGCTATCAGAATATGATTTGCCAAGGTATTTTGGGCTGAAGCAGTCAACACGGCATGTTACATTATCAACAGAGTGATGATAGGCCTATCTTGAAGAAGACAACATATGAACTGTACAAGGGAAAGAAGCCGAAGATCAGTCACTTCAGGACATTCGGATGTCCATGTTTCATCCACAACAACGGCAAAAGAGACATTGGTAAGTTAGATGCAAAATCGGATGAAGGTATATTCATGGGGTATACTTCTAAACCTAAAGGGTATAGAGTATTTAATAAGCGTACTTTATTAATTGAACAATCAGTACACATCATTTTTGATGAAACTAACCCTTCCTTGAGAGAGGAAGAAGATAGTGATATTGATGATGCAGAAGAATTGTCCAAGAAATTAAAGAATACATCTATCGAGGATAAGGAAGATCCACCTCTGGAAGACCTGCAACAAAAGAATATTTTACATGAAAATCTTCTAAAGGAATGGAGATATAAGAAAGATCACCCACCAGAAAACATCATTGGTGATCCATCTGTAGGGGTAAGGACAAGAGGTAATGTAATTTCATGTGATTATTTAGCTTTTGTCTCGCAAATAGAGCCTAGGACAGTTAATGAAGCTCTCACTGATGAATCTTGGATTTTAGCCATGCAAGATGAACTGAATCAGTTCAAGAGAAACCATGTATGGTCACTTGTTCCTAGACCATCAGATCATCCAGTGATTGGCACCAAATGGGTGTTCAGAAATAAATTGGATGAAGCTGGTGTGATCATAAGAAACAAGGCCAAATTGGTAGCTCAAGGCTATTCCCAAGAGGAAGGCATAAATTTTGATGAAACCTATGCACCTATAGCTAGACTTGAGGCTATTAGGATTCTACTTGCATATGCATTCACATTAGACTTGAAATTATTTCAAATGGATGTTAAATCAGCTTTTCTAAATGATTTTATTAAGGAGGAAGTTTTTGTAGAACAACCTCCAGGTTTTGATGACATTGATTTTTCGAATCATGTATTTAAGTTGCATAAAGCATTATATGGATTAAAACAAGCACCAAGAGCATGGTATGAACGTTTAAGTGCATTTCTATTAAACCATGGTTTCATTAGAGGTCAAGTAGATAGTACATTATTTGTTAAGTCTAAAGTCAAACATATTCTACTTGTTCAAATATATGTTGATGATATAATATTTGGTTCTACTGATGAATCCCTTTGCAAGTATTTTAAAAGCTCATGCAGGGAGAATTTGAGATGAGCATGATGGGGGAGCTCAACTACTTCCTTGGATTGTAAATCAAACAAGGAAAGGAAGGAACTCACATCTGTCAAGCCAAGTACACCAAGGAGTTGCTAAAGAAGTTTGGATTCGAAAATAGCAAGCCACTGTCAACGCCTATAAGCATATCAACAAGAATGGATAGTGATAAGGATGGTAAGAAAGTAGACCAAAAGGTCTACAGAGGTATGATAGGTTCACTACTATATTTAACTACCAGTAGACCTGACATACTGTTTAGTGTATGCATGTGTGCTAGGTATCAGGCAGACCCTAAAGAATCTCATTTAATTAATGTCAAAAGAATTTCTAGATATTTAGCAAAAACTCATGACTTTGGTTTATGGTATCCAAAATCATGTGAAATTAATTTAGTAGGATACTCTGATGCTGACTACGCTGGATGCAAAATAGATAGAAAAAGCACCAGTAGTTGTTGTCAATTTCTTGCAAGATGTCTGATATCATGGTCCTCAAAGAAGCAAAATTCAGTAGCATTGTCTACAGCTAAAGCTAAGTACGTGGCTGCGGGAAGCTGTTGCACACAACTATTGTGGATCAAACAGCAGCTTGAGGATTATGGTCTACATGTCAAGCCAATTCCTTTATTATGCGACAACACCAGTGCTATAAATCTAACCAAGAATCCAGTACATCATTCAAGGACTAAACACATTGAGGTTAAATATCATTTCATTCGTGATCATGTAACTAATGGTAACATAGATATTTTTCATTGATACTAATAATCAGTTAGCAGATATCTTCACAAAGGCCTTACCTGAAGAGAGATTTACTTCTCTTAGGAGGGAATTAGGCATGTGTAAATTGTGAAAGAATCATCTGTATAAAACTAAGATATTAATATTTAGAATATCAATTATTTTTTCTCCTTGAATTTAAGAAAAATTCCAAATGTTGCCTGCTTGTTTAAATATCCTTGACGGTTCGTAATTTTTAAAAGAATTTATTTTCATCGAACTGGTCATTTTGTCCTTTTCTGCCATCATACCGCCTCCGTTTTGAAAAGTTACTTTACTCTTTTGATATATCTCGAAATCTGTGTGGCAACGATTCACATCCCGCCTTCATCTCCTTCTACCTGTCTGAGGCGATACCCTATCGACTTCGGCACTGTCTCTCTGAGATTTGAAGCTCCAAACTCCTTCCTGCAAGAAATTTCTTGAGGGCTTCTATTCCTTTCCTCATCACAATCCTCCAGAAACCTTCCCAGTTCAAATCCATGGCCGCATTTATTATTTCGGCAGCGTCGGGGGCTATGGAGATGAGTTCCTCACAGCAGTACAGCAAGAAAGGTTCACCTCTGTGAAGGCAAAGCTCTGTGGAAACAAAGTTGTAGATATTGCAGATTTGCAGAAGAATGGCATAGGGAGTGTGATTGCTGCTATGGAGAGGATGAAGTGGTCAAAGTTAGCAACTCTATCAGAGGTAAGTTACCCAGACCTAGTCAAAGCATTCTATGTGTGCCTGAAGACGGAGGAGGACGGGCCCTTGACATCATCTGTCAAAGGTACCCAGATTAGAATCACCTATGAGCTCTTGGAGCCTTTATTTGGAGTTTGCACCACCGGTCACAGTGGAGTCCACACTGTGGACATTCAGGCGAAGGGGTTAGGGATTGTAGGTCTTGAGTTCCGACTGAAGGATGGGAAATTGAACATAAACCAAATGAATGCATTTAATCGCCTATTACATTTCATAATCTGTCAAATCTTGGTCCCTAGAAGTGCCACCTTTTCGACTTGTACATAGGCGGACTCAGACATGATGTTCTGGGAAATCCAGAACCAGGAGATTAGCATGGCCGAGGTTATCCTGGAGTGAATGAAGTTTGCTCATGCTCAGGTTTGGGACACGAAGAACAAATTGAATGTGTCCCTGCCTTATGCTCATCTGCTCGCCAAAATCTTTCAACATTTTGGCATTAACTTATCTGGAGTAGTAGTAGAGAAGATGGGGCAGGCTATCCGCAGCAGGAATTTAAGGAAGAGCGGATTTTCAGTTGTAAACAATGTATGGACCAAGACATCAATGGCTGAGGGTGAGGCCATCATAGGCGAAGCCCAAGAAGTCCAAGAAGTAACAGTAGCAGCACTAGTAGAAGAGTCAGTAACACCAGCAGCAGCAGAACAACCAGCAGCAGTAGAGGCCAGAGTAGAAGAATCCATGGTCACTGGCAGCCTAATTGATGAGATTCCTCTAGAAAATATTATGCCAGTTGAAGGAACCTCTGAAGAACTAAACCCCACCACTATTGTGGCATCCATTCTTAGAGATGTGCTGGAATCCATTTCTAGCACTCAGGGGGAGCCTGAGAGGCCCAATGAACTAGCAGCACAAGATGTTGTGGCACCAGGCCACATTGAAAAGACTATTTTGGAAGATGCTCCTGCTCTGGGGGAGCAAGATCAGGAAGATGAAGCTGTGGCATCAGGCCACAATGATATTCAGATGGAAGATGCTCCTATTCAAGAGGAGCTAGCAGTAGCAGTCCAAGATGATGCACCTATGGAGGATGCCCCTGCTGAAGGGGAGAAATTGGGTGAAAAGGAAGCTCATCCTCAGGGGGAGAATATTGAAAACCCCTCAGTAAATCAATTCAGAGAAGATGAGACTGCCAGTTCTTCTGACTCAGATGAACAAGCTGATCATGAGGAGCCCGTTGCTAGGGCCAGTGAGAAGGGCAAGGAAGTCCATTCTGTGATCCCTCTTCGTACAGAGGCGCCCCATAAGAGGCCAAAGCGTCAAAGATTTGTAATCAATTTGAAGCCTGTGATTGATCGGCTTGATGCTCAAGGTGAGATTCTGTGCACTGCGCAACCAGATATTGGATCTCTCTTTCTAAGCCAAGGATCTGCAACCAGAGAGATGGGCGTGATGAAAAATGCCCTGAGGTGGTTATCAAATGAAATGGAAATCATGAAGAATCTCCTGTCAGAGATCTTGAAGGAGGAAAAGGCTCAAGCACCTCCTACTTCCACACCACCTTCTCCTCAACCCTCTGAGGGAGCAAATGAAGAGATTGCTAGACCATCAGGGCCTGTGTCTGCAGAGGAGTCAGGGCCTTCAGGGCCATCTATTGTTGAAGAAGTTGTGAAGTCCATGCCATCAGGGCACCTATCTTAAGATCTAGCAGGGCCATCAGGGCCCGCAGTGGTTGCTCAGGAGGGCGTTGTGGAGTCTGGGCCCTCCAGGCTAGCTGAGGAATTGTCAGGGCCACCCGGGCCAATGGAGACTGAGAGCAGATCCGGGCAGAAGAAGTAGTTGTAGCTCCTAAGCCCCCAGCTCCTTCCTCCATTAAAACACCAATCCCTTCTTCTCCACCTTCATCCTCAACAGCACCCCCAGCTCCTACCTCCTTTAAATAGCCACTTCCCAGAAATATTTCTTCTCCTACTCCATTTCCTTCACAATCCTTTTCTCCTCACATTCTTCCACCTCCATCTTCCTTTGAGGTACCTCCAGCCTCCACATCAGCTGGAGCCTCCTCATCCTCTGGTCCTCCTCCTTCTGGACCAGCTGATATACCTTCCTCTACCTCTCATTCCTTTCTTCATCCTTCTACTCCTCCCTCATTCATTACTATCATTCCAGAAAGCGCTCAAATTGATGGCCCCTTTCTCAGGGACATCAAAGATGAATTTGAGGAAGCTATACTCCGATCCGTCTTGAAGGTTGGTAATCATGTTCATAGGACAGGCACTTCTTGCCCTACTACTAAGAAAAGAAAAATCACCTCCACTTCCTCTATCTCTTCTGATCCTTGTTATCCACCCCTGTGGTTTTCTCTCACAGTGGACAACAAAAATAAACCACTCTATAGAGAATTCCTTCAGAAAGTTGTGTTTGCTACCATCATAAACCTTCCTCATCTCAACCTTACCGATCATCTCAATGTCATCTTGCCCTATACTTCTCTCTCTAAATCTGAAAAATCAAAAATCTTCTCTCTAGCCGAAGCCAAAACTGAAGAGCAGTGGGCTCAGAGTCATAAAGCTTTGTTCAATAAGTTTCTTCTTGCCCGATCAGCCAGGTTCCCTCCCCGAGATCATTCCTTAACTTTATTTGAGTGGTTCCAGATCCTTCACAAGGACACCTGGGCTCCCTTCATTCAAAAGGAAATCAAAATGATCAGGCACTTTCAGATGTTCAATAACTACAGATATCTCAATCATCTTCCTGAGGTTCAGCGTGGTCAGTTCAAGCAGGCCATTAGAGCTCTTAGGTCAGTTGAAGCTCACTCTGAAGCTATCCAAGTTGACTTTGCTTCTCTTCAGTTTCCTGATGTTGTCTTTCTTCCCCCAATTCATTCTCTGGTCATGGACTCAGATGTTGGCTCTATTATTTTTGAGTGTTTTGCCAAAGTCATGGGGCAAATTCAAGTTCAGAAGGGTCATCTGGTTGCATTTCACATTTTTCTGTTCAAAGAGCACCACCTAGGCCATGTCAATGCTGATATTCTTGCTCTTATTCTATCAGAATGTGAAAGGCTCTCTCCTGCAGATTGGGCCAACTTCTATCCTCTATCTGCTCAGCAACTTTCTGATCTGAATGCCTCTCAGGCTCGGAAAAATAAACCTCCAGTGTCAGCTACTAAATTTCTAGACATGAACTTCATTCATCTTGTTAAGGATCCCCTTATAGCATGGGTTGAGAGATATAAGATGTATGTATCCTTGCGGCAAGAATTGAAGCAGAAGCAAATCTTCTCCCTGTGTCTGTAGATCAGTTTCTTGCCTGTGCTAGCTTTGGGAAGACCAGCTACTTCAAGTATTCCCTTGATCGAGATCACTATGCTCAGTTCCTAGATGAGCAGCTGGTTCTTCATCTCCAGAGGATGGCTCCCACCATGGGACCTTTCTACTCTGTTGCTTGTGGGGTATTTCGTCGTCATTTTGAGCAGCAGGAAGAGAAGTCTTGGGAAGTTATTTCTCATCCTGCCTCCCTTTTGTCTCCTGCTTTCTATCTCCCTGTACCCCCTTAAGATTAATCAAATATACTTTTGTGCTCTTTCCTTCTTTGTTCTCCTTTCTTCTTTGTCTCCTCGTGCATCTTTTTTCCTAATGACAAAAAGGGGGAGAAATATAGTACTTCTGAAATATATCTCTTATATTTCTGTAATTTCGTTTAGATTCATTTCAGATCATCTATGCTTATTGTTAAGTTTTGTCATCACCAAAAAGGGAGAGATTGATGATCAGTTTATCCCCATATAATTTAAATTAATTACATATTTATTTTGGTGATTAATAAAATTATAATAAAATTTAATCTAACATATTTTCTATGAGATTTGAGTACAGGAAATGAAACAAGGAATAACAAGCTAAATGGGTAAGTATTATTTACTCTGTAGCAATGTAAGTTCAAAGCATGAAATTTCTCTAAGTACACATCGATTTTCTGTATACTGTAACGACTTCCTCCTCTCTCACAACGATTCGCTAAGAAAGCATAACGATTTGCTTCCATAACGATTCGCTAAGTGATTGCATCGATCTCACAACGATTCGCTAAGAAAGCATAACGATTTGCTTCCATAACGATTCACTAAGTGATCACATCGATCTCACAACGATTCGCTAAGAAAGCATAACGATTTACTTCCATAACGATTCGCTAAGTGATCGCATCGATCTCACAACGATTCGCTAAGAAAGCATAACAATTTGCTTCCATAACGATTCGCTAAGTGATCGCATCGATCTCACAATGATTCGCTAAGAGATCGCAACGATTTGCATCTCATAATGATTCGCTAAGAGATCGCAACGATTTGCCTCTCATAACGATTCGCTAAGAGATCGCAACGATTTGCCTCTCAGAATGATTCGCTAAGAGATCACATCGACTTGGTTCATAACGATTTGGCCGTCGCATCGATTTGATAAGTGAGAATAACAATTTGCTCTCACAACGACTTGGTTCATAACGATTTGGCTGTCGCATCGATTTGATAACTGAGAACAACGATGTACTCTCACAACGACTTGGTTCATAACGATTTGGCTGTCGTATCGATTTGATAAGTGAGAACAACGATTTGCTCTCACAACGATTTCGGTTTCACAACGACTCAGTCATTGTAACGATTCATTAAGTTACACAATGACTTGGTCGCAGTAACGATTCGATACATTAAACAACGATTTGTTCACTATACATTAAACAACGATTTGAATTCCATAATATTTGTGTAATGATTTTGTTATGAGCTATGTAGGAGAAGAGAATTTTTCATTTATTTAGAAAAAACTATCTAATGGTAAGATCAATGTGAAGCTACTTCATAGTGGAGATACCACTATTTATGGGGGTTGTGACAAAAACAATAAACAGGATTAGGCCTATATTCAAAAACAAGAGAACATCATTTGCCTAAATATGTGGGGTTGTAATTTATAACTTATGAGGTCTTTTTTAGAGATAAATCATGCGGTGTTCATCCAAAGTGCATAATGCCTCACGAAGTTGTGACAATCTAAAATTCTTTAAGAACTGTAGGGTTTTAGGGGTTGGTGATCAGTGTACATAATGGTGATGAATGATTTTAGAAACATATGATTTTATTTTAAAAAGTGATTCTAATGTATATAGTTTTATTTGAGGACGCAACCAGTTGTGATTTCAAAATACGCAATCTAATAGTGCAACCTAAAATCAGAACGAGTCATTAAGACGAGATGTAAAGAAAAGAGGAGGAGGAAAAGTGCATTTGGAAATACCTAGTCATTTATATGTGTATTGATTTTTTTTCTTTTTTTTTACAATTTGAGTTGGGACTTGAAATCTGAATCAGAATATATTTTCCTAATGAGTGATCTTAAAACTACAGTTTAAAATGCTCAGCTACTAACAGCGGATTTCAGAACCCATCAAAATCGCTCATGACTAACCCCCCCCCCCCCTCTTGAGGTCTAGTCTACGTAACATTAATTGTATATGTGTGTACATAATTTTTTTGGGATCATAGGAAATTCTAGATATTTAGATTTTAATTCCTGCAAAGTTATTTTATCTATTTGTTATTAATGCCTTCAGTTAACGGCCGTCCAAGGTACAAGAATATCCATGGAATATTCTTATTAGTAGCCTCCAAAAGTAGCAGTCAGTCATCAATGAAATTACCCAAGTTAGAGAGAAGAGTTGGACAAAGCTTTCCCCATGAGAAATATTTATTGCAAGATCAATGTTGCAATAATTATGGTGTGGATTGCATAACTAATAAAATTATTTTTTCACAATAAATATTTGCCATACAATAATTTGAGCAGAGAGGGAGAGAAAAATGGGGGAACTTACCGAAAAGACTTTGGATGTATGAACATAATTATCCTTAAGATTAATTAAAAATTGCTTTTTGAACTTTAACTTTTTTGGAAGATATGGACAGCTCCACGGTTCAACAATTTGTAACAACGCCCATCACTTTTTGCTTGTTCACATGAAAGTCACGTGACACCATGTCAAGGAAGGCTTAATCTGCTTTTGAATATTTGGTGACTCGGAAAGTGGTGGCACCGCTACGTTCGTCCACATTGTACCTTAGAGAATCTGCTACTTAATTAGGCATGGTCAATTCAAATAATTTTTTTTATTTATATCATAACATTTGATCTAAATTATTGCGGTGGTCATATCATACCACAAATTTTCAATTTAGAGGTACACAGCAATAAGGCTGTTCATAATACGGTTCAAACCGAAAAATCAAACCGAACGGTTCGATTTCATGGACCAAGTGGTTCGGTTCGGTTTCAGGACAGAAAATCGAAATAAACCGAATATAGATATATAGTTATATAATTAATAAAATTAAACAAAAAAAGAGATAGCGCAGTGGAGGGCGTCGTCGCGCGCCCTCCACTCGCAGGGTGGTCGCGAGTTTCGAACTCGCAACCAACCCCAAAACCCCTCTTTTTGCTAACTTTTCAGAAAAACTCTAAAAATGTCAGAAAATACCCTAAAAATGACAGAAAAATCCCCAAAATATCAGAACCGTGGGATTTCGGTTTGAATCGAACCGAACTGTGTACACCCCTACACAGCAGCACATCCAACCTTGTTAGAAAGTATATATAAAAAAAAGGGGGAGTGACCATGCAAAGGTAGCTATTGATGATCACTTTAGAGATGAGATAACTCGTGGTTACCTTGATGATTGCTTAAATGTGAGAAAGAATAGTGAAGTAGAACTTATCGCCCTGTTCTCCCTTTCAACGATGGTCAAACAACTCTTTGACAGATGAATTCACGCGAGAAATTCCACCTTCACTACCTTTAATATATATAAGAGTCCTTTTTTTTCTTTTCTTTTTGTTAATATATTTAGAAAATGTGGGTAATCTCTCAAACATTTTTTTTCGCTTTTTACATAGTTGCATGCGATAAACATTAAAACATAAAACTTTACGTATGTACGAGTTAAATCCGTTTTGTAGCACAACTGCGAGGATGGAATTTAAGTTCATGACTCCGGCTCCCATAAAAGGGGGAGGGGAAAAAAAAGTACATATATACATACGATGGTGGTTGAGCCAAAGCTCCTAAAAAGTGATTGTATGTGGAACGGTGGGGTTAATTTCAAGGAATGAGAAATTTTTATTATCTGATTAATTGGAGTGATAAAATTGAGTTGAATTGTTCAACCAATCCTTTATTTATTCACATCATACCCCGTATGCATGACATGACAAAGAGATGGCAACCGGTAGCAAGCTACAACACTCGTGACTAATTAACATCTGGAAATGTTAACTTTACTGTGGTCATTGCCGCCACAGCTCTGTCATGGTTGCCACTATCCGGCTATATCATGTCGTCGCCAAACGAATGTATATGATATAGGCCAATTAATGAAGTGAATAAACAATTCACCTCATCTTTTACTTCATCGTTCTTTGCAAGGATTATACTATACCAAAGTGTATTAGAGAATTCTTGGATTCTGTTGATGAGTTTTGCTGTTCTTGAGGAGAGATTTTGGAGACGGGGGGGTTCATCGATCCTTGTGGCCGTAAGTTTACGATAGTTCACGAGTGTAATCTTGGGTCTGCAACTAATGTAAGCTCCTTGAAGAACTCCCAAGTTGGAGTTTTTAAAAGGAATCGTGCAAGAGTTTACCAGTGTTGGCTATTTATTTATGGGAAGTACTTCCTACTTGCGCTGGTCGAATAATTTATAGAGAATTACTTTCTGTCCGACTAATTGGATAAAAAAAATTATCCGATCAGTGTGCGCAATTAGTTAGAAGTGTGGGCTCCGCACCTGCTAAGCAGACATGACAAGCACGAGGCCAGTGCTCGTGCCAATCTTGGCGCTTATAAAACAGATTTTATGTACACTTTGGGACTAGTGGGCGGATAGTATCCCACACCCTAGTGCATGGGCTGAAGCATCCGCCCTAAGCATATGCGCTGGACCCTTCACCAGAGTGTGTGCAGAGCAATTCTGTTTATCCATTTAGGAGTCATAATTATCATAATGTTTTAATTAATTTGTGTCGAGGTCATTTCTGACCTCTTAGGCCCATAGACTTATCCTGGCCCATCTAGGACCTAGAATAGCGGCTACTCAGCCACGTGTCTCCGGACACCGAACAAGATTCCCCTATATAAGCCTCCGAGAGATGCCGAGCTTAACCGTTCCAAACACCGAACAAGAAGGAGCCACCGAGCACTGGGCAGCCTCATTGAATAGGCCCATGGTCTCCTGTTCGGAACTCATAAAAGACAATCATGAAGAGTGGCCTTTAGCCTCCCCACAACATTCATTGGGGCGGCACAACACGCCTCCCCACGAGAGAAGCAACCCTGGCGTAGCATCCCAGGGGACGTCTCGATCAGACATCCCTCGTCTTGGGAATTCACTAGTCGCGTCCTTCCTACCATCATTGGAGAAGGGTGCGTTCGGACCTTTCATGTCCTCTGCCTATATAAAGAATAGGAAACCTTCATGCAAAGGTACAAGCAATCATCCCCTCACAATCGCCCATTCACGAGACCACACACACAAAAGAACCCTTTCCTTCATAGCCCTATGGCAGTCATCCTTGACTTAGGTATCGGAAGGTTCTCCAGATTCTTCAACCGGGTTCCCCTGACATCTTCTGATTTTGCAGGTTATCGTCTACACCGGCGACCGTTCGCTTCCAATTCTCAAGTGGGAACCTATTCGACCCAGTACCGATCAGCAGAAAGACTCTTACATTTTGACACTGTATGTGAGAATGACAATAGCCATGGTTCGCGGACATTCCTCTCACCAGAACCACGGGAGCAGGGCGACCCGATACCTCCAGTCGCAAGAAGACTCTCGGGATCAAGCCCCTCCCATCAAGGAGAATGCAATTCCCGCTAGAAAAACTGCTAACATACCTGCGGCCGGAGCCCCGATCTTGGCCCAGGAAGTAGCGGAGCTCCAGGGGCAACTTCAGCAATTGGTGGGGGTTTGCCAGGGGCTTTAGGCCCAGCTAGCGAGGCAACCAGCCCCACCAGTGCACCTGGCACCTGAGCAGTAGGCAGAGTCATCCTGATGGCTATGGCCAACCCCGACAGCTCGCTAGACCCCAGAGGGTCATGAGGAGTCAGCCTGCCGATCGCGGTGCTCCCCGTCGATCCACTGAACGTCGAAGCGCCAACAAGAATCACCCCACAGGTCTACTATGGCTCCACTTCCTCCACGGTCCGTCGTCTGTGCAAACTCCCATGGCTCCCAGCGGGAAGGCTCTGCGCACTCCGACACAAAGCTGGTGAGGAGACTCCGGCACATCGTCGACCTAGAGCGATGAATGATGGACCGCACCCGCCAGATGGACACGATGGTCCACAGGGTAGAGTTTCGGCGGACGATGACCTAGATTTCGCATCCCCCTTCGCGGTGGAGATCCTGGAAGCTGGAGTATCGATGAAGATGCCTCTGCCCTCCATCACACCCTACGACGGTACCACCGACCAGGCGAACCACATCTACGGTTCGAGTCGCATATAGTATTCCACGAAGCATCAGATGCGGCTAAGTGCCAGTCCTTTCTGGCCAACTTGAAGAAGACTGCAAGGCCTAGTTTGAAACCCTTCCAGCAAGCTCCATCACCTCCTTCCACCAATTGAAGAAGTCCTTTCATGACAACTTCCTAGGCGGAAGGACACAGCCCCGCACGGCGGCCTCTCTACTGGTCGTGCGGCAGAAGAAGGGTGAAGCCCTCTGGAACTACATGAAGAGGTTCCAGAGTGAACCCCTACACATCCCACGTCTAGATGTCTTCCTCGATACTAGTGCTCTCATTTAGGGTGCACGCGACGCTTTCCTCCAACGGACATTAGGGGTGCAGCAACCAGCGACTTTGGCAGAGCTCATGTCAACCACCCAGTGTCATGCTATGTGTGAAGAAAGCCTTGTGGCTAGCCGAGCTGAACAGGCGACCTGGCTAACAAGAAGAGGCCTTCCGACAATGGTTCCAACCGAGATCAGAAGAGAGGTTATCGCAATGGGGACTCTCCGCGCAGGCCGCACCAGCACACCGAGTATGCCCCCCTCACAGTGGCTCCCGAACAGATCTTAGCTGAGATCTGGGATGAGTAGTATGTTCGGTGGCCCACCAGGATGTGCTCGGATCCCCGCAAGCGCAATGCTGAGAAGTATTGTCACTTACATCATGACCATGGCCACGACACCTCTAAATGTCGTCAATTCAAGGACAAGATGGAGTCCTTGATCAAGCGTGACTATCTTTGGTGGTACGTGCGCCGTAACGAAGACCGCCAGAAGCACCAAGAAAGGACCCTCGAGCCGCCCATAAACAACGAGCCAAATGGGCAGGAGATCAACGTGATCGCGGGAGGTCTGGGCGTGGGTGGAGAAAGCAGCTGAAATCAACGTGACTATGCTCGAAGGGTGCATCAAGTGGAGCAGTCCTCTGCACCGCGGCCTGCTCCATATTCGCTTAGTCCAACCCGCGCACAGTCCGAGGAGGCCATTGCCTTTTCAGACAATGACCTTGTAGGATTTACAACTCTGCACACTGATGCACTAATCATTGTACTGTGTGCCGCATTCTGGTGGATAATGGAAGTGCCCTGATGTATTGTCTTATGACTGTTTCCTTTTAATGGGTCTGAAAACTGAATAATTGTTCCGGTAGAAACGTCTTTGTTCGGCTTCTCCAGTGTCTCGGTTCAATCGATGGGTCAAAGTCGTCTACCCATCACACTACGAACAACTCTAAAGAATGTGACCAAGATGGTAGAATTCTTGGTGATTAGAAGCATGACAGGCTACAACGCCATCCTTGGAAGAGGTTTGATAGGACGCATCAAGGCCGTCCCTTCATCCTTGCACCAGAAGATGAAGTTCTCTACCCCCCATGGTGTGGGGGAGGTGCTCGGAAGCCAATGCGAGTCTCGGTGGTGCTATGTTCTCTCACTAAGCGACAAGCAGCCCTCAGTGGAAGACTTAGTGGTTCCGAATGCACTCGCTGAAGAGGCTTCAACCAACCGAGGAACTCCCGCCGAGGACCTATTACCAATCCAAGTCGACGAAGATCCCGAGCACGTCCTCTACATTGGGGCATTATTACCAGAGGCCGAGAAACTCCGCTACACAGAGTTCCTACTCGCGAATCTGGACGCATTCGCGTGGTCGGATGACGAGCTACTAGGCATCCCTCCAGAGGTGATCACTCGCCATTTGAACCTGAACACAAAGGTGCTACTCTTGCAGTAGAGAAGGCATCCCGTCAACCGAGAACGACAGGCTGTGATCTATGATCATGTCACCAAAAGTCAGTCGACCGGTCTTCTTCGAGAAGCTCAGTATCTGAGGTGGATTTTCAATGTGGTCCTTGTCTGCAAACCTAATGGCAAGTGGCGAGTGTGCGTGAACTACAAGGAACTTAACAAGGCAATGCCAAAGGATAACTTTCTATTGCCACGCATAGATTACCTGGTAGATGTAGGGCTACAACTGGGTCAGGTTCGGAACCAGAAACACAGATTCTGATTCCAATAAAATCGGAATGGTTAATTCCGATTCCGATAACATTATCGGAACCAAAATTTTGATAAACTAAGGTGCTTAATATGGTTTTACCTTTTGAGTTTATGGATAATTTATCAGATAACCAATACCGATTCCGATTCCAACTATTTTTTTTAATTCCGATCCTGATAACTTATCAGAATATATGATACCAATCCAATAAGCTATCGGTATCAATTTTTTATTCTAAAATCGATAATTTTATCGGAATCGGGTTGGAATATCGGCATATCAGGTTTCGTTTGCAGCCCTAGGTAGATGCAACATCCTAGCATGAGCTCCTCAGCTTTCTAGACGCCTACTCTGGTTATCATCATATCAGCATGCATCCCCCCAACCAAGATGCCACAATGTTCGTGACCGATCTCGACCTCTATTGCTTCACCAGGATGTCGTTTGGGTTGAAGAACGCAGGTGCGACATACCAACGCTGGTCAATAAGATGTTCAAATAGTAGATCAGGTGCAACATGGAAGTCTATGGTGACGACATGTTGGTAAAGACGTGCCCGAATATCGACCACATTGCCGATCTGGCAGAAACCTTCGCAACTCTACAAAGGTACAACATGAAGCTCAATCTGGCGAAGTGTGCATTCGAGGTCTGCTCGGGAAAGTTCCTCGGCGTCCTCGTGTCCAATAGAGGAATTGAGGCAAATCCCAAAAAAATCCAAACAGTGTTGGAGATGAGCAGTCTAAAGACAGTATGCGACGTCCAATGGCTCACTGGACGCCTCGCGGCATTCAACCGATTCATGTCTCGAGCAGCGGAGAGGTGTTTCCCCTTCTTCAAGTTTCTGCGAGTCCCCAAAGGGACCTCACCGCAAGGGGGTCAAGTACTATGACTGCGAGGCAACCTTCACCAAGCTGAAGAAATACCTAGTCGCTACGCCGGTCCTCTCAAAACCGGTTCAGGAGAGCAACTGTCCATGTACCTATCAGTCACCGAGCACTCTATTAGTGCGGTCCTGATCAGGAAGGAGGCAACACTCCAACATCTGGTGTACTACATTAGCAAGGTTCTGTAGGAAGCAGAGAGGAGGTACCCCTGAGCAAAGAAGCTCGCTTTGGTGCTCATCACAGCTGCACGGAAGCTAAGGCCTTACTTCCAGGCCCATCCAATCACTGTGTTAACTGATCAGTCACTGAAGCTCATATTACAGCACCCAGAGGCTTCTGGAAGACTCATCAAGTGAGCCATTGAGCTCGGAGATTTCTAGATCGACTTCCGCCTGAGAACGGCTTTCAAAGCTCAAGCACTCGCAGATTTCGTGGCGGAATGTACTCTCCCTACCGAGAAGGACCCCCCACTAGCGGATGAACTACCGTGGGAGCTCTACGTGGATGGGTCCTCTTGTGTCACAGGGAGTGGCGCGGGGCTAGTCCTCACCTCCCCAGAAGGGATGGAATTCCAGTACGCCCTCAGGATCTACTTCATTGCCTCCAACAATGTGGTTGAGTACGAAGAATTATTGTCTGGAATTAGAATGGCCAAGCATCTCGATGCTCTTCGGCTACAAGTCTTCAGCGATTCGTAGCTCATCGCCAATCATGTCAACAGATAGTTTAAAGAAAGAGAGCCCCGCATGGTGCAATACCTTCAACAAGTGAAGCGCTAGACAGACAGCTTCCTCTACTTTGAAGTGGTGCAAGTTCCACGAGAACAGAACGAGCAGGCAGACGCACTTGCTCTCCTGGCATCCTCAGGCGACGTTGCTCAGTCTCTCTCTATATTCATCAAAGAGCTCACCTCATTGAGCACGGAGGTAGACGTCACAGCCATAGGGACCATCCACCTAGCCCCGAGTTGGATGGACACTATCCTGGCCTATCTCCTCCAGGGAGAACTTTCTTCCGAACAAGCCGAGGCTCGTCGGGTTCGATTTCGAAGCCAGAGGTTCACCATCATCGAAGATCAGCTTTACCGACGCTCCCTCCCAAGACCCCTCCTGAAATGCCTCAGTCCCCCTGAAGCGACACTAGCAGTTGAAGAAGTGCACGAGGGTCTGTGTGGCAGCCATCTGGGCGGAAGGACCCTAGCGCATAGCATCCTCCGAGCGGGCTTTTGGAGGCCAACTTTGCATAAGGATTGTCTTTCCTATGCAAAGAAGTGCCCAGAATGTCAAAAGTTTGGTCAGCTCATCCATCAGCCTGCTGTAGACATGCGAATTTGACATCACTGCGGGCAAATTACAAATTGCACCGTAATGCCACAAAATGGCCCTCTTTTGCCTTCCAGAAGTTTTTCCTATTTTTCCCAAAATTTCCCAATTTTGTCGGTGCTTCCCCATCAGTATTCAAGGCTTCTTGGCAAAAATAAGCTGTCGCGATTCAAACTCTGTCCACTTGTTTGAATCGCGACGGGACACCCCGTCGCGATTCACCTTGAATCGCAACGGGGTAACCCATCGCCATTCACATATTGCCATTTTTACGCCGCTTGCCATTTCCGTCGCGATTCAAAATTTCCAAATTTGCTTAAAATACCTTGTTTGAATAGCGTCCACCTTCCCGGACGCGATTCTAACTTCTAAAATTGATTTTGGAAGGTTTCTTAATGCGAAATTGCCGTTTTATGAAATGCGTCCACCTATGTGGACGCGATTCTAATTTCCATATTTGTTTTGGAAGCTTTCCAAAAGCATTTTTTGGCAATTTTGAAACACGTCCACTTATCTGGACGCGATTTATAATCTTGCTATTTGCCGAAAATGGAAATTTTGAAATGCGTCCATCATCCCCGCCGTTATTCAACCTGAATCGCGTCCACTGTACCGGACGCGATTTCAACATGTTTTCCCTATAGATAGAGACCCCAGGCCAGCCTTTTGAGCATCACCCACACACTACGGCGAAGCCCTGTTGGATTGGAGACTCAGCTGCGAGCTGAGGAGGAGCGCCTCTCACTTCGAGCCACGTCTCCCGTCCGATTCTTTGAGTTTGGAGCCTCCGTCCTCTTCACGCACTTTGGAGCGAGGCGGGAGGAGCTCTTCATCCACTCCGTCCACTTCCAATCCACTCCAAGCAGTGGGCTCAATCGCCACTTTCTCCCCCTTTACTTTTATTCATTTTCATTTAGTGCATTTCATCACATTACTTCTTCACACACACACTTCATTTTCTCCTTTCCCACACTTTTTAGGGGTTTAACACCACCCCACAAGGTGTGCTAGCGCCCATTTAATGCTTTTCATTTCAGTCACTTTGAACTTTTTTGCTACACCTCAAGGCCTAATCATTTTGTCACGTATTTTTTTGTTATTTTCTTTTGCAAGGTAACCTCATTGGAGCTAAATCTTCTTTGCCGGCCGGCCGGTGGAAGGAGTAAGAAGAGCCCGCACACACTCTCCCGCGATCTTAGGGTGAAGGTAAGTCCTCTACGTCTTCCCTCTTCGCCCGTTTCCTTCGGTACCTACGCGTACCTGGCGATCACACCTCCATCTTGTGCACACACGCATGTTTCGTTTTCTTTTTCCCCCTCGCCTTCTTTCCCATACACTTTATTTTTCTTTCATAAAAATTCTCTTTTTCTTAATCATCTCTTTGTCAGGTGTATTTTGAAAAAAAAAAATACGTCTACAAATTGGCGATCACGATGGGACCTCTTTCCGCCCTTTTCACTTAATTACCCCCTCCATCGTGCCCTACGTGGCACCCTTCCCTTGGCACACTCGCGTGCCCCTCCTTCTTTTCCCCCTCATTCTTCCAAGTGATTAGCCAATTTTAGATTTTTAAAGAAAATTTGAGAAAACAAAAAAAAATGATGAGTTGATCCATGTATATGAGATTGTGTTTTCGTTCCATGCTTATACCCTGCATGTTCATGTGTGTGTGTTAATCTTGTACATATCTCTTGTTACTACTTTCTTGTCTGTTTTCGGGTGCCTCTTTGAATCTGTGTCCGATACAGTGGACGCGGTTCAGTGTCTGATAACGCGTCCAGTTAACCGGACGCGTTTCACTTTGTGTCGCGGCGGCTTAGACCAACGTGTTTCTGTCTGCACAGTCCATCCACAGGGACCAGACGCGGCTTTGACAGCCTTCTGGGGCTTTCATAACCGCGTCCAGGTGATTGGACGCGATTCAGATCAAGTCGCGGCCACTGTACCAGATGCGTTTCTGACTGTTGACAGAACACACCCCTCTGTCATTCTTTGCTATATCTTGTGCATATAGGGCATCTTGCATCAGTCGAGGGACCTCCTTCCCTCATACCCTTAGGCTCCACACACCTTTCTTGGTAAGGGCGACCTCTCCTTTAGGCATTCTGTCTCATTGGACCAGGGAACCTTTACCAAGACCTCCGTAAGTGTCCATACCCCGTGGATTCCCTCACGGTGGACTGAGCTGGTTGTACCCACTGTTGACCCAGGTTAGACATCCCATTGCGTGGTGAGGGTGAACATAGTTGCATCCTGAAGTATCCATACTCCACCCAACTAAGGTCTCATCTGGAGTGACACATTGTTCATTCAATCCATTTAATTAATTGTGAAACTCCTAAAAATAATCGTTAAGCATCACAATTTGATTGATTGATCCACATATTTGTTCTAATTGACTTGTGTTTGCTTGCCTTGTCAAAATGGGCCCACACCATCATGTTAATTTTAATATGGATTATGAGGATAATTTATATGGTCAATCCTTTCAATCCCATGTCCGTCCATCTCACCACCGTGAGGGACAACCTTCCACTTCATATGGTCATGTGCGCACACCGCACACTAACCAATTTGATGTCCCTTCACACATTGCCCTAATCAAAACCTGACGAGAGCCTTCCCCCCACCATGATCCTACTGTACAAAATGTCCTGCATGCAATAGATCAACTCACCCCTCAACAACTCAACCTCATTCAATCTTTGGTTGAGGGTGTGACTCCTCCTCCCTCTCCTTCTCCTAGGCACTCGCCTTTGTATATTCTGACGACTTCGCCACACCCACCTATACATTCTTCATCACCTCGGCCCTCTGGCCACTTGCACTCCCATGCTCTGGTTCGTACGGACCAACCCTTGGGAAGGCCCACTAATCCACAGCCGCCTCCATGTACTCCCTCACATGCCCAGCGGCAATCTACCTCACTCCAAAATGCTCTTCTCCAAAAATTGAACCAAATGGAGAAGCAAATCAACAAGCTTTCTAACTCCACGGGTGACCCCGTTGCCGCTATGCTGGCTCTCCCTCAAATTTACATTCATCCTTCGGAGATGCCAACGTACCAATTGTACAATGGCACGGGCAACCCTTACATCCACGTCAAAGAGTTCCTCTATGAGTCCTCACGTTGGCAACGTGACCCCCTTACCTTGGCATATTTATTTAGAAGGTCTCTCAATGGCCCTGCACTTGAATGGTTCTACTCCTTAGAGCCAAGAGTGGTGGGGGACTTCCGCATCTTGCACAAAAAGTTCATTCAGAGGTACAAAGATGTGTTAGTCCTTATCTCTCTATCACGGATCTAGCATCTGAGAAGATGAGGGCTAATGAGAAATTTGTACAATTTGCTGATCGTTGGAGGTCAATGGCCACCCGCATGCAACATGTGCTCTCGGAGTCGGAGTAAATCAAAATCATTATTTCCAACTCCACTCCGAGGTTCAAGTACATCGTGTCCATGAACATGATTGATGCCATGGAAGAGCTCTACGAGCGGGGACGTTACATTCAAACCCATTTGATGGACTCCCCAATCGTGGACTTATTTGATCAAGCTGGTCCGAGGTATAATTGGTCAGTGGACGCCATCCACCATCCACCTCGCCACCATACAACATCCACCTCATATACACCTCCACAAACTCCCATTTACATGACATGCCTCCACCCATGCATCCACTGATTCATTCTCCTCGGACTCCACAACCTTCAACTGGGCCATACAATGCCCCAATACATGAAGAGGCTCACATGCCCTACGTTGCACTTGCTCCAACACCCATACCAGCTCCCATACCTCCACCACAACAACCACTACCCCCACAACAGCCTTCACCTCCTTCGCAGCCCGTTGCTTGGGCTGAGGTTGCCAATAGCCAACCCATCCATGAAACCATTTAGTGTTACGACAATGAACCTTCCAAGGTCATGTTCGTACACCATTTACCTACCCCTCCTACACTACCATCCATTATCATCAAACCCTCCCCTATTAAACCTACACCAACTATTAAACCAACCATTATACCTCCCACTACGCCAACACCATTGGCAACCGAACCTGAGTAAAATCTCTCTATCATACCCATCACACCTCCACCGGCCATGCAGCCTCCCACTACACCTATCATACCTATTAAGCTCCCACCGACCATACAGCCTTCCACTCCATCCACATCTCCCCCCATCCAATGGAGCGGGTGCAAACAAGTAAGGAGCGACAATCCACGTTAGCAGAAGGAAGCCCCGGGACCGGGCATGCTATTCAAAATTCAAGAACATATTCCTCGCATACCGATCATTGTTTCCATACCGGGCATTTTCATTGAGCAGGAGTCCTCTCCTCCATCCATGGCTGTCAAGAGGCCTTCCGATAATGTGTCGATTATCCCCATTGCCAACTCTACTCAATTCCAATACGCATAGGGAATCTCTCCCTCCAAGCTCTCATGACCCCTCACACTATTGTTGTGAACCTTCCCACTCTAGTGAAGAGGTCAACTATTCAAATTGTGCTCACTCATTCCAAAGCCAAATCCTTGACACAGTCAATTACTCAAGGGGACGTGCCCCTTTCCATATTACACACTATACAATATTTGGGCACGGTCCCCTTATTGTTGCTTCCAACTCCACCGGTGGAACTCCCCACCTTTTCATTGAACTACATTCCAAGGGAGTTGCCACTGTTGCTTGAAACTCCGGTAGAAGTCAACACTTCAATTCTTGAGAGCTGTTCGATTTAGGAGAGAAGAGCTAGACCATCCGCACGCTGGGTGCACTATGTGAGGAAATACCTGAGGGTCAGAATGCCAATTCCCAAGCGGAACCTTCAACACCTGACAAGGCAAAAGACCAGGGGACCTCCACCTTCCTTATCTAATCCATTCACATCGTCCTTTGTGCTACTTAGCACCTTTCCGTGGGTTCGCCACATTCCCTCTCCACGGGAGGCATTTTATTTCCACCTCTTCTATGATCCATCATCCTGTACTGGGCATCGCGTCTCATTTTGTACCCCTCATTCTCTACCTCGTGCCCCTCGTGGCACATCATTATGTTACCACCACTCTCCCTTCCGTTCCCCACATGGCACACACCATTGTTTTCACCCTCTGTCTCGTGCCCCTCATGGCACAACTCCTTCATGTGCCCTACTTGGCACAACTCCTTCCCGTGCCCCACCTGGCACAACTCCTTCCTGTGCCCCACCTGGCACATCTCCATCCAGTGCCCCACGTGGCACGTCTCCACTTTGTGCCCCATGCGGTACGTCTCCATCCAGCGCCCCACATGGCGCATCTCCCTCTTATGTCCCACGTGGCGCACCTTCTTGTTTGGCCCCTCGTGGCCCACTTTTTCCATTCTCCCCTCCGGACCATCCAGATTCTTTTCCTTTTACTGGGCACCACACCCTTCTTCTTTTGCTCCCTCCGGAACCACCGGAGTCCCCAAAGTCTTTCCGCCATTCTCTCCTTTCCATATTCAATCAGGTCATCTGACCTTTCTCCCACTATTTTCGGTGTTTTAGTCACCACATATCCTTTTAATATTGAACAATTCTGTACATTCTTCAAAACCTCTGAGTCTCGCCCCAACGGAGAGTATTCATCCTCCTTTTACCCTCCGAACTCTTATTTTGAAAAGCTTTTATACTATTTATCAGTGTCAAAAAAATCCATAAAAAGGTGAATATTGAATATTATCGTGCTATCGTAGCACTTCCATTATGAAAATTCCATGCCAGAAGTCCAAAGTTCCCTCCCGGGTCATTAAGGTTTGCCCTTGGCAAGTGCACTTTACACACACTTCACGGTGCCCTAAGCCGATTGCCTCGGAAGACACCATCGATGTTGCAACCATGTCTGAAAGGCACGAACGTCTGTTTCTCCTCCTATTTGGCTGAAGTATGGGTAGTAGAGGTAGTCTGGGCAAGGCAACCAAACTGAAGCACTCCCTGATGAGAGGATGTCTCAAAAAGGGCAAGTTAAATGACCAATGAACATTAAAGTCAAAAGCATGTCAAGAGTGGCAAAGTCCCCGCAGAGATCCAAATGGACTTGGTCGTATGCATGCAAAAATCAAATCAAATCAATCGTCATAACAGGGCATGGCAAAGAGTGGCAAAGTCCCTGCGGGATTCAAAATGAACCCGGTCGTACGCATGTCCCTACGAATAGATGGTCATCAAATTAATTTCAAAAGTCCCAATACTTGTTGAGACTGAATCTTCTGACGGTTGTGCCAAGGAAGGAAGTCAAACCCAACTCTTTTACACCCATATCAAGCTTATCTCCAAATTTTCTTCCCTTCTCCCTGCCAGACTTAGTCGCCTTTTTAGGTATGGCTTTGGTAATGACACTGTTAACCAAGTGCAATTGGCCGTAGGGCACCATTATAAATACACGTCTTGCTCTGGGCACCCTTTAATGAAACGGGAGGTAACGAGGACCCATCGCCAGTCAGTTTTCATAACTTTAATACTACTACGGCATGACAATGTTTACAAAACCAATAAAAAGATGAATATTTTCAAAACCAACAAAAAATCAAATATTTTCAAAATCTAAAAAAAAGTCAAATATTTTTAAAATTAAAAAAAATCAAATATTTTCAAAATCTCCATAAAAGTTCGAATATATCCAAAATCCAAAAAAATCATGATGGTATTGCACATGGCAAGCACGTTGCACTCCTTACTGTGTCAGATCAATTCAATTCTTCCAATCACTTGTTCCTCCTATCTTGTACTCCAAACTCTTTTGGCCAAAGACCACTTATCTTCATGGTTCAAACAAACAAATTGAATTATCTATGTCTATATTGAATGCTTTACCCATGCTCCATGCTATGAATGATGTTATCCCATGATGTTTGTTATCTCTTAGCTAATGATTTAGAGTGTAGGTTCGAGTTACCTCATCTGGCGCTACATCAAGCTACAACTGCTGCCTTTACCATCCAGTTACCTGCATCTTACTATATGGTATACCCTTAGAGCATATCAAGGAACTTGTGGCTCTGAGGAATCTAGAATTTGAGTTCCCCTTTATCAAAAACAATGATTATTCTAGAGGATCCTTAGCCGCACAGATAGGCCGTTACGCTTGGCACGTGAGGACGACAGACCCATGCATAAAACTCTGGTCCTGACTCAACACCATCGTGACAATAATATCCTTGATTATTTTCTACTCCTTTTTAACATTTTTTTCTTTAGCCCAGCATACATGTATATTTGAAATCACTATGGAAAAACCACTCTTCCAATGCAACTTGAGAGCCATTCTTGCTCCAAATCTCAAATCAATTTGAAGTATTCCATTCCAGGTCGAGTACCTAATTCCCAATGATGTCGTCTCCAGGTTGATCTCCTCAAAGAGCCTTTGTTTGGATTTATCTGTCTACATTCGTCTTTACTCCCATAGATCCACCTTGGTAGTGGCAGACGCCCCCAATGGTGCAACCTAACGGATTGTGTCCTTAGGTACTTCCCCTTCACTGGAAGTTGATCTTTCCTTCATGCCCTACGTGGCACCTTTCCTTCGTGTACCTCGTACACACCCCCCTTCATGCCCTTCGTGCACCCTTTCCTCCTTTCCTCTATCCAAACATTTGTTTCTTTTGGTCTTCTCCCTGGTGGCGACTTCCTTGGGTTTTGGTGAAAGACTCTCATTAGGTGGTGTTCACCACAATATTCTGCGTGTCTATTTTTTCACCTTGGTGTCTACTTATCAGTCTGCTCCCACATCATTCCACTTTTCTATGCTTCATTACCTTCATTCCATTTCACTCCATTGCTCTGCTTCGTATCTTTCTGCTTCGCTCCCCTGCAAAGTAGACGCCAAGGTGTGGCAGCTGTAGACACGCGAATTTGACATCACCGCGGGCAAATTTCAAATTGCGATGTAATGCCACAAAATGGCCCTCTTTTGCCTTCCAGGAGATTTTCCTAGTTTTCTCAATTTTTCCCAATTTTTTCGGTGCTTCCCCATCAATATTCAAGGCTTCTGGGCAAAAATCTTGAATCGCGACGGCCTATGCTGTAGCGATTCAGACTCTGTCCACTTGTTTGAATCGCGACGGGGTAACCCATCGCAATTCACATATTGCCATTTTTACGCCGCTAAGCCGCCACGATTCAAAATTTCCAAATTTGCTTTAAATACCTTATTTGAATAGCGTCCACCTTCCCGGACGTGATTCTAACTTCTAAAATTGATTTTGGAAGGTTTCTTAATGCGAAATTGCCGTTTTATGAAACGCGTCCACCTATGTGGACGCGATTCTAATTTCCATATTTGTTTTGGAAGCTTTCTAAAAGCATTTTTTGGCAATTTTGAAACACATCCACTTATCTAGACGCGATTTATAATCTTGCTATTTGCCAAAAATGGAAATTTTGAAATGCATCCATCATCCCCGCCGTTATTCAACCTGAATCGCGTCCACTGTACCGGACGTGATTTCAACATGTATTCCCTATAAATAGAGACCTGAGGCCAGCCTTTTGAGCATCACCCACACACTACGACGAAGCTCTGTCGGATTGGAGACTCAGCTACAAGCTAAGGAGGAGCACCTCTCACTTCGAGCCACGTCACCCATCCGATTCTTGGAGTTTGGAGCCTCTGTCCTCTTCACACGCATTGGAGCGAGGCGGGAGGAGCTCTTCATCCACTCCGTCCACTTCCAATCCACTCCAAGCAGTAGGCTCAATCGCCACTTTCTCCGCCTTTACTTTTATTCATTTTCTTTCAGTGCATTTCATCACATTACTTCTTCACACACACACTTCATTTTCTCCTTTCCCACACTTTTTAGGGGTTTAACACCACCCCACAAGGTGTGTTAGCGCCCATTTAATGCTTTTCATTTCAATCACTTTGAGCTTTTTTGCTACACCTCAAGGCCTAATCATTTTGTCACGTGTTTTCTTGTTATTTTCTTTTGCAAGGTAACCTCATCAGAGCTAAATCTTCTTTGCCGGCCGGCCGGTGGAAGGAGTAAGAAGAGCCCGCACACACTCTCCGCGATCTTAGGGTGAAGGTAAGTCCTCTATGTCTTCCTTCTTCACATGTTTCCTTTGGTACCTACGCGTACCTGGCGATCACACCTCCATCTTGTTCACACACGCACGTTTCGTTTTCTTTTTCCCCCTCGCCTTCTTTTCCCATACACTTTATTTTTCTTTCATAAAAATTCTCTTTTTTTAATCATCTCTTTGTGGGGTGTGTTTTGAAAAAAAACACATCTACACCTACCGAACTACATTCCCTCTTAGAACCGCGACCCTTCGCTCGGTGGGGAATTGACATTATGGGACCCTTCCCAGAAGCCCAAGGAAGAAAGAAGTTCCTCTTGGTCGTAATCGACTATTTCACCAAATGGATCGAAGCTGAGCCCATAACCACCATCACCAATCAAGCGACTTGGAAGTTCATGTGGAAGAACATCCTATGCCAATTCGGCATCCTAAAGGTGTTCACCACCGACAACGGGAAGCAATTTGATAGCACATTCTTCAAGCAGAAGTGCTCGGAACTTGGCATCTAAAATCATTTCCCCATGCAAATGGTTTGGTAGAAAATGCCAATCGAACAGTACTGCACGGGATACGCACGAGGGTTGAAGTTGTAGGAGGTTCTTGGATGGAGGAATTACCCAATGTTCTCTGGTGCCTCCGAACAACTACCCAAGTAGTTACTGGTGAGACTCCCTTCCACTTGGCCTACGACACAGAAGCAGTGGTGGCTCTAGAAGTAGCTCTCCCAACACTCCGAACAAACCACTTCACCGAAGTAGCCAACAATCACGCGCTAAGAAAAAACCTAGACATGCTTGGTGAACGCTAGAACAATGCCAGCATTAGGTTGGTTTCCTATCAGTAGCAACTTGCACAATATTACAACTCCCGAGTTCGTAAACGGCGCTTCTTCGAAGGTGGCCTGCTACTATGTCGTTGCTATGCTTTGTACCCCCAAGAGCAACTGGAAAGCTCGCCCCGAAATGGGAAGGACCTTATAAGGTCATCCAGGTTCTCGAAAAAGGGTCCTACAAGCTATCTACCCTTAGCAACAGGACCATACCCAGAACCTAGCACATTTTAAATCTAAAGGCTTATTATTTGTAAGAGCCTCTTGAATCTTCTTTTATCAAAAATATATTTACCTTCTCCATTTCTTTCTTATCGGTTGGGGGAGAAGGGCGTTCGGTACAACCCTGAGCCTCTTCTGAGCTCTTCAGCTCAAAAGGCTTGCGCGGTACCAAAAAAGCCCTAATTCTCACAAGTCTCGAATTTAATAGAGAAAAATCCACCACACAAAGAAATAATATGAAGAAATGTGCACTTTCATTCATTGACAAAAAGCTTATACATAAAGAGCAAGTTACACACCAAAATATATATATACTAGGTCTAGGGGTCGCGCTCAGAAGGGCCGACATCCTCTGCACCATAAGACATCCGTCCTACCCTGAAGCTGGCGAAGCGAACCCCTTCAAGGCGAGGATCCTGCATCCACCGACGACACTTCTGAAGAGCAGCTTCGAAGGCTTCACGAGCATATTCCATTAAAGCCTGTTGATGACCCCCGACGGTCACCAACTTTGAGGCCGACCTCATAACAAGTTGTGCCATACTGCTCCAAGTCCTTTTAGAACTCTGGCCCAACTTTATACTCGGTGACGCCTCGAACCTTGGCCTCATGAATCACCTCGGTGACGGCAGCCTTCTCCTCTTTGATAATGGAAAGCCTCTGCTCAGCGACCTTCAGCGTGGTTCGGAGATCATCGATCTCCTTCTGCTGCTCGGCTTCTCGGTGGCAACTCAGCTCCTCACAGTCTACCAAGGTTGCAATCTCGGCATCCTAGAGGACTTGTTGAATCTGCGCCTGTGAAGCCAGCTTCCGGAGCGCCTCCACTGATAGTAGGATGCCACACGTGAGCTCGTTGACGTCAACATCAGGGTCTTCCTCTTCCGAAAGAACTTCACCTTCCCTCGGTGGAGTATCTTCCTCACCCCCTGCGGCACCGCCGAAGTACCTCCAGCTGCTCGGCAGTGGGGCAAGGGGGCAGAGCCCTGGTGGAAGGACCCACTCGGAGGTGCTCTAAAGCCACCTCCAGACAAGCCTCCAAAGGTGGAGTGGGGACCTTCTCCTCAAACACCCTTGTTAGGGGTACGCGATCCTCATCTGACTCCACCCTCGTGTCAGCCATCCTGACGGTCTGCTCGGAAGGAGCTATAGGCTCCTCAGCCGCATCATCGACGATCATCCTCGCCACTGTGACCTTCGGGTCCTTGGAACCACTCGCAGGCGCCCCCTGCGGGATCATCACCTCACCATGGTCCCCCGATTCCTCGGGAGAGACCACAGTTGTTTCTTCCGCCACGGACACCATCGCCACCATCTCTGCCATCAGCGTTGAGATCGGCACTTTTTCTGCGGATACCTCCGGTGACTCTAGGGTGAGAGCCAAGAATGGTGCCCCCTCTGTGGCTATCATCACCCCGCTTCCGTCAGTGGGCACCAAGGGCTCCAAATCCCCAACCAACTCCTCCACAGAGTCTCCATCAGACTGGTCGCCAATGACGACCACGCCTTCGTCAAGATCTGCCTCTGCGAGTGCACCTTCCACTGGCAGAGGCTCCACTACGAACAGCTCCAGCCTCTACTTCTTCTTCTCAGCCGCCTTCACCAGCTTCTTCCTTTTACGAAGCTGGAGTTGGGGGCAGCGTCTTCCTCCTTCTCCTCGGCTTCTTCATCGGCCTCCCTCCTCGAAGCCATGGCCTCCTTCTGTAGACTAATCTTCAAGGCCTTTCGCCCAGAGGACTGTCCAGCGATGACGCGGGCATCTTCCACTGTCATTGTCAGTGTGTTCTCGTCAACACACGTCAGGTATAGGTTGACGGGGATTTGTTCGGCATATAGGGCCTGATTCTTCTAGTTCCGAACAGCAGCCTCTTCAGTGGCATCTGTGGAAGAAATCAAAGTCAGAAAAATCTCGTGACCAAGTAGAAAGTGGGGATGAAAGAAAGAGAGCTCACCCTAGGCATGGTTTAGCTTGTGCTTAACAAGCTTGTATTTGGTCAGGAGCAGCTCGGCCTTTGACACGAGCACCTTGGACAACTCCATGGAGGCCTTGGCCGCATCTTGGATCAAGAAGGGTGCGACATCAACCTTCTTGAGTGGCTCGTTCACCCGAACAGAGAACCCTCACTTCGAGGAGCCAGTCCCTTCTTCCGATCGACAAAGAAGAGACAGTCGGTCCACCCCTTGTTGCTAGATAGACAGGAGAAGTTTATCTACATCCTATTCGGTCGGTGCTTCACGTACATGATACTGTACCCAGACTGTGACGAAGATGCCAGACTGAAGTGGTTTTGGAAGAGATCTGCCGAAGCCTAGAGTCCTCACTTCCGGCACATAATGTAGAAGATGAATATCATCCTCCAAGAGTTCGGCATTAGCTAGATGGGGGCAATCCTCCAAGCATTGAGCAGATCCCTGGCGATCTCTGGCACTAGTAGGCAGAATCCTACCTCCAAGAGATCCAAAGAAAGCACAAAACAACATGCCTTATCTGTTAGATATGTCTGATCCTCCCGCATCAACACGATCTCGTACTCGTCTTAGACGCGAAATCGCTCACGAAGGCCGTCGAAGCATCGATATTTCATGCCCTTTGTCTTCTCCGGCAATCGTCCGCTTATTTCCACCACGACCTTCCCCTCCCGCTATGCCATTGGCGCTGGAGTTGGAGAAGGAGAAGATGAACAGAGGGCGAACGAGGAAGAAGCGAAGAGGGCAAGGAGGCTAGTAGTAAAGGGGAGAAGACAATGCTCAAAGTGGTAAAGCGCGAGGCATCTTCACCTCTCCCCTTATAAGGAAGAAGGGGTGTGAAATTCAAAGATCAAAACGGCAATTTCCCCACTCGAACGGCCTGTTTGAGTCCCCTGGTCACTTCACGTCTCCTCTGTCATCATGAAACGGGAACCCCGAGGAAGTCCCAGTGGCGTTTCCCATAGTTGTACATCCCATTGCGGCCAACATCACATTTAATGCGAAGAGAGAGAGACGCCAAATGGTCATCTCCCCTCTCAAGTGCTCAAGGATACATCCGAGCAGGTTTGAGAGGGTGGGGGGAAAGTGTAGAGACCATTTCTTGCCTCCTAGGCCCATAGGCTTATCATGGCCCATCTAGGGCCCAAAACAACGACTATTCAGCCATGTGTCTTTGGACACCAAACAAGGTTCGCCTCTATAAGCTTCCGGGCGATGCTGAGCTTAACCGTTCTGAACACCAAACAAGAAGGAGTCAATGAGCATCAGGCAGCCTCACCGAACGACCCCGCAGTCTCCTATTCAGAACCCATAAAAGATAGTCATGAGGAGTGGCCTTTAGCCTCCCTAGAGCATTCATTGGGGCAGCACAACATGCCTCCCCACGAGAGAAGCATCCTTGGCGCAGAACCCTAGGGGACGTCTCGATCAGACATCTCCTCGTCTTGGAAATCCAATAGTCGCATCCTTCCTACCATCATTGGAGAAGGGTGCATCCAGACCCTTCAAGTCCCCTCTCTATATAAAGAACATGTAACCTTCGTACAAAGGTACGAGCAATCATCCCCTCACAGTCGCCCACACGGGAGACCACACACATAAAAGAACCCTTTTCTTCATAACTCTATGGTAGTAATCCCTGACTTAAGCATCGGAGGGTTCTCTCGATTCTTCAACCGGGTTCCCCTGACATCTTCTGATTTTGCAGGTTATCATCTACGCCGGCGACCATTCGCTTCTAATTCTCAAGTGGGAACCTATTCGGCCTAGTACCGACCAGCAGAAAGACTCCTACAGTTTGCATCTGATTACTGTTGTTAATGTTGTGGTTCGTTGCCAACGCATAATCCTGCATCTTCATACGTGGGCATTGCATTGTCATTGTTCTTTGATAACCTAACTCGTGATGAGCCGATAATACTTGGTTAATACATGTTATGGCTTTCGTGGTGTGACCATTATAAAAATCTTAACGACCTGAAATAATTTATTCTATTATACAAGCCTGTTATTTAATAAAAGACAAGTTGAGGCATTTTGCAGAAGTCAACTCCACGATTCTACATTAGTTGTGCAACATCATACCGTCGATTGAACCTTCTTTTGTCAGTTTCGTGTGATTTCCCTCCGGTTCCCTTATTACCTATTGTTTTATCTTACTTTCTCCAATTTGTTTTGGCGTAAAATATTGGATATGGCATTCTAATAATCAGTACTTAATAGGGTGTTTGGGAGCAATTTAAAAAAAAAACTATTTCTACCTAAAAAATGATGTTGAATTTGCTCTTAACTTTAAATTTAAAATTATAAAAATGTGATATCATGTGTTTGGTAAAAATAATATAAATTTTAAATTTTGTTTTGATGTGTTTGGGGGGCGGGAGGGGGAGCCGCCGGGGCGGGGCAGGGGGAGGGGGGGAGAGGATGGGGGGAGGGCGCTGGGTGGGGGATGGGGGGGGGGGGTTTCGCAGGGGGGTTCTGCGCAGCGGGGGGGGGGAAGGGGGAGGGGGTGGCGGAAGGGAAGCAGGGGGGCAGGGGGGGGGGGGGGGCGCTGCCAGGGGGAGGGGGCGGTGAGTTGGGGGGGGGGGGCACTGCTAGGGGGGAGGGGGGGGGGTGCTGCGCAGCGGGGGGGGGGGGGGGGGGGAGGGGGGGGGCGGAGGGAAGCAGGAGGGGCGGGGGGGGGGGGGGGGGGGCACTGCCCAGGGGGAGGGGGGGGTTCGCAAG
Organism: Colocasia esculenta; assembly: GCA_014218235.1. Taxonomy (NCBI): domain Eukaryota; kingdom Viridiplantae; phylum Streptophyta; class Magnoliopsida; order Alismatales; family Araceae; genus Colocasia; species Colocasia esculenta. The sequence goes on from CM024757.1 coordinate 50,171,147, forward strand.
GGATGGGGGCGCTGGGTGGGGGGTGGGGGGGGTTTCACAGGGGCGGGGGGGGGGGGGGGGGATGGGGAGGGCACAAGGGTGGGGGGGGGGGGGGGGTTCACAGGGGTGGGGGTGGGATGGCGGTGGGGGGGGGGGAGGTGGGGGGGGGGGGTGTTCACAAGGGATGGGGGTGGGTTCACGAGGGGGAGAGGGGGGCAAGAGATGAGAGAAGTGTTGTATTTTTTAAAAAAAAAAATGGTCCACACTTGTTTTTATTTTGGGAGAGATTTGTATAGAATAAAATTTCTTCTTTAAAATAAAAAATTACTTACCAAACATCTCTATTATCTTTCCTCTCTCTTTTTTAAAATTAAGAGAAAAAAGTGATAAAAACTGTAACAAAAACCCCATAATCTTTTAAAACAAGAAGAGAATTGGTAGAGGAGTAGTGCCCCCGCCCCCAAAAGAAAACCATTCTTTGTAGTTTTCATCAATATCTTACTACTAATAAAAGGTATTCGATTATGTTCTATCAGTTTTCATGATACGTACATTAGTAATGGGGTGTTTGGAAACAATTTAAAAAAAAAAAATATTTCTATCTAAAAATTAATGATGTCTTCACTTTCTACTAAAATTTTAAAATTGTAGAAAAATATTTTTATCTGTTTGGTAGGAGGTGTTTTTTTTTAAATTGAGGAGACGGTTGCAGATGGGGGGGGGGGGGGGGGGTACGCCAGCGGGCCGGCGAGGGGGGGGGGACCAGCGGGCTGGAGGGGGGGTGGGTGGTCGAGGGAGATGGGAAGGAGCCCCCCGGCGGTCTCCAGGGGGGGGGGACGCCAGCGGGCTGCAGGGGGGGTGGGTCGGGGGAGACGGGAAGGAGCCGGGGGAGGGGGGGGTCGCCGGCGGGCCTGGGGGGGGGAGACGGGGAAGGAGCGGGGAGGGGGGCGCCGGTGGTCTCCACGGGGGGGGGGGAGGACGCCAGCGGGCTGCAGGGGGGGCGGCGGCCATGGGGGGGGGGAGACGGGAAGGAGCCGGGGAGGGGGGTCGCCGGCGGTCTCCAGGGGGGGGGGGACGCCAGCGGGCCCATGGGGGGGGGAGACGGGAAGGGAGCGGGGGAGAGGGGGGTCGCCGGCGGTCTCCAGGGGGGGTCGGGGGAGACGGGAAGGAGCGGGGGAGGGGGGGGGAGAGAAAGAGAGAGTGCTTTTAAAATAAAAATAGGTTAGGACTTGTTTTTTTTTAGAAGAGATTTACATAGGGTAAAAATTTTACACTAAAAAAAAAATTACATACCAAACACCTCTTTGTACATGTCTTCTCTCTTTTTTAAATTTTAGAGAAAAAAGAGACAAAAAATTGTAACCAAACACCAAAGTTTATATTTGTGATAGCTATTTTTTCATGCATGTCTGAACTTCTATTAAAAGCATTTGAGTTTAGTCTTTGTGATTCTTAAGCCTCTCCCTCCTATTTTTTTTTTTACCTACCCCTAAACTCTCTCTTTGCCATTCCTCCGTAAATCAGTATCCCTTTAGACTTTAATTTCTATATGAATGCTAGAATTTCAAATTTTTACTATCATAACTAATAAGACAAATGGTGTTCTGACCAAGAGGGTAGTTCATGTGAGATGCTACATGATCTATGACATATTATGGCACCGCAACTTACCCAATCTCTCACCAACCAAAAGGAACACTACCAAAAGTGAAATTAGCAAAGTTGTGCTCTTAAAACTCTCTTGTATAAAGTAATGTAAAGTTAGGAATCATATGAAGGGCATATTTTCTTTCGGCAAAACAGAATGAAAGGCCAAAGCACTTTGATTTGACAAATACAAGGTGGGCAAGAACCAGAAACACAGCACGAGTGTTCATGGAAGCACCAAAAATATACATCCAGGAAAAAGGAGAGTTTGGTGAATGTATACAAGTACCAGTCAGATGAGAAAAGATCCCGTAAAATAGGAGCCCCATTGGTTGCACAGGCATCACTCACTGCTTCTCTGCAAGTTCCAACTATTACCAGACACTTGTCAACATTAGCACTCCCGAATTGACATTTCATATAAAAGATAAGCTCTTGGTTGTACTTTTTGAGCACGCACTCTCTCATGCGCTTCATGAACACATCATGCTGTCCCCAGCTATGCTGCTGCGTCTTTACAGTTCGAATCTTTCTTGGCATCCAATGCGTCATCATCCCCTTGAAGTTCATGGCCTTTTCCCTTTTCCTCCCTCTCTTTGTTATCTTCTTTTGCAGACTTCTCAGTGACAAGTTGCCCCACCTTTACATACTTCTCCATAAACTTGTATTCCCAGTCCTGCAAAACCTCCAGCTCTCCGCTGTTGAGGCCTTCAAGATTGCCGTTAAGGTCGCTGGGGTCGAAGGACATGAGAGCCAAAGCACGGCTGGCGTCTCTCCCAGCGAAAAGTGCATAAGGGCTTCCAGGTCCATAAAACATCCTGCAAAAAGAGGAAGAGAAAAGCATGATGAATCCCATATGCATCTTTCACTAGGGCATCTCTGGATCCCTTTACCAAGAAGATTAGAGGGTAAGACTAGCAAGTATCCGTGGAAGAAATCGATCAATATGTTAGAACTATGCTTCCCATGATAGCTCGATTACACATGAGTTTGTAACTCGAGTTGAAATAGTTGTCATCCATCAGAAGCATGAAAGTGCTGAGCTTTATGGAAATTCTCTCTGGTAAACTGTAGTTTGATGAGATAATGCGGAAAGAATAACAATTTCTTACCTACTAAAGACTAGTGAATTTCTTAGATGTACTTTATTAAAGAACTCAACGTTCCTAGCACCAGAAAATTTGTGGGGTCCCATCCACGAATTTTCAGTTAGCAATCCGCAAACTGATACACTAGCCAGACAAGAATGCTTGTCTGAAAGACATGATATTCATGGCCCGTTATCAAAACCGCAACATCCAAAATTTCATTGGAACCAGACACACGTGATCAAAATGAAGAATGTGGCTCACAACTGTAACATCCTAACTCCAAAAATAACTTCAGTTCAATTTTGGAACCGTAAATAAAGGTGTCGAATGAAAAAATGTTAAGTTTACAAATATTGTTCAAAAAGTTGGAGGCAGTAAGGAAATATCTAGAGAAATATCTGATTTGAGCCACAAGAAAATCAGTGTCCCTGGCAAAATATCATAAGAAAACAAGGACATTTAATGTGGGAAAATGACAAAAAGGAGATTGAGATGAAGCCATCAGCCACAGTTCACCTTACTATTAGCATCAAAGAAGCAGCAGTGGAAAGGGGAGTATTTAGGTTGGTAACCTGATGTTGACACCACCCGATCTTCTCCAACTTTTGCTGATGACTGGGTGACGTAGAATTCAGGTACAAAAGTGTGTAGCCATTGCATGCATTAAGATGATATTAATGTTTGCTCAACAATAGAAACCATTTTGTACTTGCTGCGTTGTGAAACATAAAGTTGGTATTGTTAACTCTCAACGGAGAGCCACCTAAAATCTGGTCGCCTCTTATGATTTTCAAACAGTGGCCCCCAACTATGGGTGATAGAATATATTTATCATTCTATTAGTTCAATACTGGCACAGGAAGTAAGTACATCGGGTCCATAACTGTAGAAGTAGATAAGAGGTATTTGTTAACTGACTGACTATTAAATGAATAATAGCTATTAAATGCATAATAACAAACACTTAATAGAATATGGAGCCTGAATTCTCCAGCATGAGGTATGTACATGTGGATCGAACTGGAAGTTAAGTCACATAATGTGATCGGTGTTTTCACATTTGACACCCTAGTCTCCTGATATAAAAATGGGGCGAATCCTTGTTGTACTTGATGCTTGGTTTTTCGTAGTGGAATCCTGCTGTGACCATGGACGTAGGAAGGCACACCATCTCTAAACCACGTAAAAAATTGATATGTCATTGTGTGATTTTCTTTTCTTTTTCTCTTTTCTTTTCTCTCTTTTTCTCATCCAATCTCAATTCAAGGGGCGTGAGAGGGCCGCTTTCCTAACACAGTTTTGTCTATTCCCCCATAGATATACAAAATCTTAATTGTCTAAATATTTGAATGTACAATCTCATAACAAGATTTCATACTATTCTCTAAGCCAAATGCTTCTACAAGTGAAGCCATTTTTCAGTCAGAGAACTAGTGTTTGGCTCCACCTAGGAATTTCCAACTATAAATCCTGCATGCAGTATGAAGGGTCTCCATGGATTTCATGCTCCCTCGTGTTGGCAGAGGTCAAGGGAGCTTAAAAGCTTGCCTTCTCGAGCTAAGCAATCTGAGAGTGGTCCTTTCAGGACGTCATCCATCTCAGCTGGCAAGGTGCAAAAGTAACCCCCCCAACCCTCCCTTTGTTTGAAGACCTGCAATAAAGAAAGCTTTTCAGCCACCTGCCACGACATATTCCAAACTGGTTCTTTTTGCTCTCAAAATTTCCAACTCATATTCTTTAGCTGCTGTTTGGTAATTGGATAGGCTGAGAGGAAAATAGGCATAAGTCATCCCAATTTTAGATATGTTCATTCTTTATCCTAATGATGCTTGGTATGAACGACGATATCCTCATTTTAATTTTTATTCTCAGTTTGGTGAAAATGTGGATAATAATGGAAATAAGACCTGTTTTCAGACCATTTTGCCCTCCTTAACCCAGGTTTGAGGGTCTGCGTCAACCCCTGTTTGGTTGGGGAATGGTGAAGGATAGGGATAATAGCCTCATTAACTAAGGCCAACTATTACAATAAGGTAATGATATTATTTTGTCAGTATAGTAATCATAATTTACTATGACATATAAATAATTGACTATGTTACTATGTTAATTACTATAGTTATATGTGATGTTACTAAGTTCATTACTATATTAATTACTATAGGAATATAGTATATTGTGTTCATATATGATTAAATTAAGTCTAGTCTAGTCTAGTCATAACTACTTTGACTATGTTATTATGTTACTATAGTTACACAAGAGATAATAATATAGTAATAGTACTATGTTCATTAATATGTCAATTGCTATAACAATGGAAAAAATATTATTTTAATTTGTTATTACAATAAGACTAATCATAATTTACTATGATGTTAATTATAATTTGGCTATGTTATTATGTTAATTATTGTAATAATATACAAATATAGTGATATGTTAATTACCATAATAATATGATAATAATTACTACACTATTATATTAAGTTTAGTCATAATTACTCATGGCAAGGTGTCACATATTATATCGTGTGGTACGCCAATGTTGTACTGTGCCTAAGAGAATCTGTTTCCTAGGCACGATCAGCACTCCGGTCCCCAATGGACCTGGTCTGGATCGACCGAATTGTAGTAGTATGTGTAGTTTGGTCTAGTACCATACCAATCCAGACCAAACCGCATGTCCTGCTGTGATTTGGATTGTTCTTTAAAAGGTTTTAAAAGTTAAAACCTTATTCTTTACCCCACCCCAACCCAAAGCAGCGGTTCATTCTTTATAGTTTAATATTTAGTGTTAATGACCTTTTTAAAATTATCATTTTTGTTTGGATATTATTAATGGTCATTTCTACCAAAAAACATATTTTTTCTGAAAAAATAATAAAAAACTCTACTGGTGTAGTACAGTATGGTATGAAGATCCATATCGTACAGCAAATATCTGATTCAGCATAGTTTGGTGGTTTGGAAAATCTTGAATTTACTATGATGTCCTTAATAATTTGACTAACATACTATGTTAATTAGTATATTAACATTAGACATAGGTGAGTAAAACTGCTAGGTCGATTGGTGTCTCCAATGAAGGCATGGACAAAGGTTTGAAGTCCACACTACTTTTGATCAAGCATAGGTGGATAGAAGACATTGCTAGAAAGTCGATGTCTAATGCGGCCGTCAAGAAAGGTGTTTCAAAACACACTAAAGCATAGGTGGTATGTGGAGCCAGAAGACGTCTTAGAGGCTGCATGACTTTCCTTTTGTGTGGTTTGGAAGTTATATGATGAGGATGGGACTCATAGATGAGGAGTGTTTTGTTTTGGGGCTGTTGGGTGTGTTTCGTTGGGGTTGTATGTGTTCTGGCTTTCTTTTCTTTGCTCATCTGTAGCCTCTGGTTTGCCATCTTTTATTTTGGGAGAGTTATTTGGGAACTAACTCCTTTTCATATATATTTTTTCCTTTTATAATACTAGTGGTACTATCCATGTTTAAAAAAATTACTATATTACATTATTGTGATAATTGCTAAAGCAATATAGTAATATTATTGTCTTAATCTATTATTATATTAAGTTTAAACATAATTTAGTGAGGAGTTCTCAATAATTTGACTATGTTGCTATGTTAATTATCATAACTATATATGATATAATAATATAACTATATTCATTATTATGCTAATTACTATAACAATATCATATAACTATGTTAATTGTTATAACAATATAGTAATATTATTTTGTTAATATTTTATTAACATAAGTTTGATTAGTATATAATAGAAGTCAAAAAGACAAGGGCATTAATGGGGGAAAAGTTGTCTTGAAATGTGTGAAATGAAGATAGACAAAGTGTGTGAAATGAGCTATCTCCATTGCCATCCCCATTTTCAGGGTTATCCCTATCCATCTTAACACCCCTTATTCCCATGGACAGTAAACATACCAAAAAGAGAAAAGACATAAACCATCCTATCCCCACTTTATTCCCATATCAAATGGGCACTTGATTTTTTTCTCCCACTATTGATAATGTTACAACTAGCATCCACATTTCGTAGGGCACAAAAGAGTACACTTCATCATCACCTTTACACTTTCAAGAACAATCATTTTAAGGATATGCAAATGCATCCTTAATATATATGCAGTCTCAACTCACTATTATGAACCAACACCCAAGCTAGTGGGTTAAGATTATTTTCCTCTAATAGTAAATTATATAGAATTATATCGTATGGTAAGAGGGCTAGTAACATGACAATCATAGTGGGATATGTCTAATAGTTGGTACCAGCTGCATTTGGCCAACACAGTCATTCTAAATTTGTTGTTGGACTGAATTAACCAACATCCTTTCTGTCCCCTTTTTTGTGTGGATGACAAGGGGGTGGGGGAAGATAGGATTCGGAGGGTGGGCATTAGAGCTCCGAGATTGTAGTTGGCCACATATTCCTGCATATTCAGACAAATTAGGAATTATGAAACTTCAAAATAGTCTCTTCTCTCAATAGCATATGGTTTTCAAATTTTAGGCTTCAACATGATAATCAGCATTCAATTATGTGCAACTGACATTTTATTAAAATTTATGCAACTTATTCTCTCCCATTTAGCAGGTTCTGTATTCACAGGCTTCATCTGTTGCTACTTGTCAAGTTTACAAAGATTATATTGACGACGGGAGCAGGTCCTGGATTGAGGCTGTGATGCAAGGTAGAAAACAATAATATCTTCTCCTGAACAACGTTACACATCATATCTATAAGTGAGCTATTTGAGATGAATTGATTCATTCACCAGTTCTTCAGATAGCTGATCCCAAACCATTTTCCAGTCCTTCCTTGCTTTTATCACATATCAGATGACTAATCTAGTAAACATTTGTGTCCTCTCTTTCTCACAAACTTGTCTGCAAATGCTTCCCTATCATTCATATCCAAATCTCTCCCCCACCCAACCAAACAATTTGGGATCAAATCCCTCGTCTCATGAACTTGCCATTCATGTCTGTACTATAAAATAGCAAGCGTGGCCGTTCTGACGTTCTCTGAAAGAAAAATAACTGTAGGAATATGAAGGGCCTATTCTCTAGTATCCAAAATATTCAGACATAAGTCTTCACATTCTCTGTACAAAAGGAGAACTACATCTATTTGGTAAAATCTACATAAGGCAAAATGGGAACTATAGATTTTTATCAACTGTGCTTCCACAAAGCATTACATGTACGGCAACGAAATATCAAAATCCATCAGTCTCCTAGTTCATAGGGATATCGATCTGCGAAATCCCACGCCCTACATAGCAGAAAAGCAGAATAAGGAAAAATCCGCGAATGGATCACCATAGCCCCGTCTTATTACCGCCAGGTAGCTGGAATCACACAAATAAACCACCGATCCCTACAACAGCTCCATTTTGAAAACTACGCTAAGAAAAATGGGCAAGCAAGAAGCCCTAAAAACCAGCAAAGCAAACGCGATGAACGAAAAAAGCTTAAACGATTACCTGGATATAGACACATCATAGACCTGGCCTTTTATCGCCATCAACAGCGGCTTCTTCGGGTCGGACCCGTCGTAGACCCTCAGCTCCTCCACCGTCATGTCCCCGATCTGCACCGGCTCGGCGGGCACCACGGCCACCGGCGGGACCGCCCGCGGCGCCTCCGCCTCGGGCGCCACGAACATCCCGCAGACGAGGCGGTAGGCCCCCACCATGAGCGCTAGGATCGTGAAGAAGGCGGCGGGGGAGAGCCCCGTGTAGGAGTGGATGGCCTCGGCCAGCGTCGTGTAGAGCGCCGCCATTGCGAAGACGAGCTGCTCCGGGCACGGCGACGGAAGCGGGAAAGCGAGGCTGCGCGGGTGGGAGAACTGTGCAGGGAAGATGCGCCTGGTGGCGACGTATGACTTGTGTTTAGCGGTGCGGTTACCGAAGGGACGGCCCGAGGTCTACTAAACAAAACGCCTTTAAAGGGTCGTTCCACGATGGCACGGGATGAGGCCTTTCGGCTCTCGGTGACAACACACTTGGCAGGAAAGGCCACTTTTCGGTCGGTACCGGACAGCAGATTTTTATTGGACAATTTAATTAAGAGTCCTCTTAAATATTTAATTTATTTTTAATTTAAATTATAATTTATTACCGTAAATGTTATTTTCTGTTACAATATATGTTAAATTATATTACAACAAGAACATCTCAATTATAATTAGAGACTCTTAATTAATTTACTTATTTTTATTTTTATTTGTAAAGTATTTTAAAAAATATTATAAATATGCTATTTTTATTCAACATTATCAAAATACCATTGCTAAATTTTGAATGTTATGAAAATATCACTCTGACTAACTAGCATTCCAAAAAATGAACATTACTTACAAATCTTATTGTTCTCTTTAGTTGAACCCTTTGTTTTATGAAAATATATTTACTATTCTCTTTTCTAAATGGGTGAGTACCTTAACACCCATAATTCTACAACGGATAATTCTGTTATTTGGCATCATGGATAATACTAAATCATACTTATTAGGGCCTATTTGTTAGCACTTATTGAACATCTCATATCTAAAGCGGTCATATTTTGAAAATTCAAATTGTTTGAAAATTTATTTTAATAAATGTCTACAAATGTGTCTACTATCTTAAAATACCTCTTAAAAAGAAGTGAAGGGAAGGCCACTTTTCTTTTTCCATATCTCCTCGTCGAGCTGCCGCTCTTTTCCTCTCCCACTCCCCTCACGCACAACTAGCCCTTGGAGATCTCCGAAGAGGAAGGCAAGGAGATAGCAGCGGCGGCGCATACCCTGCCTCTCTTGTTGTAAGACTGCGTAGGGATCGATTTCAAATTTCTGTAGCACCAACAACAATGGATGAGGTGGGGTGGCGGAAGTGCTATACTTCTAGGTGCCCATGGCATACCCACCTTGAGGTGGACGATGCCGACGAGCTTCTGTAGCTTGCGTCTTCCACCTACAACGTCGCCCTTGGCCCGGTGACACAGGGTCCGATCACAGCGGCTAGGGCCAACCGCACAGGCCACGTGCGGGCCGCGTAGGCCTGGCGCGGGCGGGCCAGGGCGCCTGCCGCGCTCGGGCCCAACGCGGGCCGCACCATGCTGGGTGCGCCTGGCTGGCCGGCCCACAGGTTCCAAATTTTTTTTTTAATAAAATTTTGGGGGCCATTAATTCTGAAAATAATAATTTATTTGTTAAATTATTTATTTCAGAATATCTTTTGCATGGAATGATACTTAATTAAATGATTTTAGGTTGTATGCTCATGCTCTTGTTGTTACAAGTTTTGTAATGAATATTAAAGCATGTTAAAAGATTAATTTTTCAAAATGTTCGAATAATCCCTTTTGATTGGACCTAGTTTTCTGAAACTAAAATATATATTTTAAAACTTTTATTTAGCCATGTGATGTGCTCTTCTATGTGTGGAATGCTTAAAAGTTAATATGGTCATGGATGTTTGCTCTTTATGTCATGGGATGATATGAATGTTTTAATTTATTTGTGAATGTGGTTTGTAAATTAATGGTTAATTTGAGGTTTGCAAACCTCCTCTCTCTCTCACATTCCAATGTAATTCTATCTCCTCCCATGATGTATTCGCCATAAGGCTTCTCTTTATACAAAATGTACATGCAATTTTATTGATGTAATTTTGTTCGTGAGGGACGCTTGATGGCGAGGATGATCCGTTACTGCAACATAGATGGCGTTGGAAGTAGTTCACTAATGCTTTCATGTTTGCAGGTTACCAATATAAGTGTTATATTGGTAGTGTAGCGGTTGTTTGACTGTTTGGCTCCAGTCAAACTTGTGCAACATCCATGACCACTTTAATTCGTATGGGATGCAAATTTATTTATAATGTCCTAGATTATAGTATTATGCAATATTATGGAATATTCATACATGCTACCATCTAGGATGAGACCAAGATAAAATATTTCAAATTCCTCTATTAAAATTCTAAGCCGTAGCGCATATATTCTAATATAGTTGTGTGGTCCTCCATCGTTATGGTTTTATGACTTAAATTACATTTTGGTTGGGTTTGTTGTGTTATCCACAAGGCCCACTTAATTGTGAAATAAGTCTTAAAACTATTGCATATGGATGCATGTAAACGAGGTAGAGGCACGGTGTAGCTCTGTTGTGCTATCCACAAGGGCTACATTCTAATCTATCTGCGTTAAGTAACGATGGTAAAGCTTAGACTGCACTTTATGGCTTGTGTGCTATCCACAAGGCCATTAAAGATGTAGGGACCGAATAGTGATCAGATATTGCAAAGGGTTGCAAGTCCCATGAGATGGGTGCTCTTTGGTCATATCATGACTTGTTGTGTTATACACAAGGTCATGGTATGAGTCATTGAGATTCTGATCCCCACTAGGAGATTGTCGACATCTCCGTCCTGCATATTTGAGGGATATGCAGTTCGTCGAAAATTAGTGGGAGTTTTAAACTAGATTAAAGACCATATCTTGTTTTAAATAATAACTGAACATCTGCTAATTATATTTCTTTTATCTCCTGTAGGCTAAAATGTCGTCAGGGAATCCTTACGTGGCATATTGGATGCCAACCGTTTGACAGGCCCAAACTACACCGATTGGCTCAGAAACCTGAAGATTGTCCTCAGGTCTGAGCAAATCGCCTATGTCCTGGAAAGTGAGGCCCTGCTGAACGGCATCAGATGCCCTGAAGGAGAGGTGCTTGAGTATGAGAAGTGGAAGCAGGATTCCACCATGGCACAATGTTTCATGCTTGCCTCAATGAGCAATGAGTTGCAGAGGCAGCATGAAGACATGGATGCCAAAGCCATCTTGCTCCATTTGAAGGAGCTTTTTGCTGAGCAGAGCAGGACTGAAAGATATGAGATATCTAAAAGTCTGTTCAGAGCAAGGATGGTTGAGGGATCTTCAGTACAGACTCATGTATTGAAGATGATAGAGTGGATTGAGAGGGTAGTGGTCCTTGGGATTGAACTCCCCAAGGAAATGAGCACAGACCTCATCCTGCAATCACTTCCAGACTCATACTCCAGTTCATGTAACTTTAACATGAACAAGATTCAGGTCACGTTGGCTGAGTTGCTTAACATGCTTAAGACTGCTGAGGGAAACCTTCAGAAGGAAAAACCTCAAGTCCTTTTAGTTGGTAAGACAACAGAAAGAGGAGGGCAGTTCAATCCTTTAAGAAAGGAAATCAAAAGAAGCATGTTAAAAAAAACCAGCCCAGAAGAAAAAGAAGGACACAGGAGATGAAAAGGGTGAGTGCTTCTATTGTCACCAGAAAGGTCACTGGAAGAGGAATTGCAAGCAATACCTCAAGGACAAAGCTCAGGCACAGTGAAGCAAGGTGATGCTTCAGGTATCTATATGATAGAGTTACACTTGTCAATTAGAGATTCTACATCATGGGTATTGGATACTGGATGTGCTTCTCATATTGCAATGATGTGCAGGTGCTGACAAGTAGAAGAAGCTGACCAAGAAAGAGGTGGAGCTAAGGCTAGGAAATGGCGCAAAGGTTGCGGCAAGCTCTGTGGGGACAGTGAACCTTAAGCTCCCATCTGGAGATGTTCTAATTTTAGAAAATTGTTATTATGTTCCTAGCATAATAAAGAACATCATTTCTGTTTCATTTAGACAGAGTAGGATATACGTTGACAATAAAGAACAAATGTGTCTCTTTATCTCAGTAATAATTGATTGCTACTGCGAATATAGTCAATGGTTTATATCTTTTGGATGTTTCTTATCATGATCTCCATCTTGATGTGGCTCTTAAGAAGAGCAAGAATAGTGTGAATCAATCCTACTTGTGGCATTGTAGGCTTGGACATATAGGCGAAGCTAGACTTCAAAGTTGCATAATAATGGGTATTTAAGCCCATTTGATTATGAATCATTTGCAACTTGTGAGTCTTGTCTTATGGGTAAAATGGCTAAATCTCCATTTACTGGACATGGAGAGACGTGCCAAAGAGTTATTAGGGCTTATACATTCAGATGTATGCGGCCCTATGTCTACCCGGCCAAGGGTGGCTTCTCATACTTCATTACATTCATTGATGACTTCTCTAGATTCGGATATGTGTACTTAATGAAGTACAAATCAGAAGCTTTTGAGAAGTTCAAAGAATTAAAAATGAAGTGGAGAAGCAAACTGGAAGAGTATTAAGACTCTTCGATCAGATCGAGGAGGAGAATACTTAAGTACAGAATTCACACAGTTCATGAAGGATAATGGTATCCTATCTCAGCTTACCCCTCCTTATACACCACAGATGAATGGGGTGTCGGAAAGGAGAAATCGCACTTTGTTGGACATGGTACGATCAATGATGAGCTTTTCAGAATTACCAATGTCTCTATGGGGATATGCACTTGAGACAGTGCTTACTTGTTGAACAAGTTGCCTAGTAAGTCTGTGTCCTTACACCATATGAGATAGGAAGGGCAGAAAACCAGATTTTAAACATGTTAAAGTCTGGGGTTGTCCAGCCCATGTAAAGAGGCACGATCCAGACAAACTAGAATCTAGGACACGTAAGTGTAGATTTGTTGGATATCCAAAGGAGACATTTGGATATTACTTTTACTGTCCTGAGGAACAAAAGGTGATTGTTGCCAGGAGAGCTATCTTTCTGGAGGAGGAATATCTTCTCCAAGAAGATAGTGGGAGTAAAGTAATACTGGAAGAGGTTCCAGATCCACAAGTCAACACTGCCTCTGAGAGTGAGGTGTTGGTTCGTGATCCTATTGTTACACACACCAATGAACCACGCAAGTCAGGTAGAGTAACAAAGTTACCAGCACGATATGTGGGACATATGATGGAGGTGACTCGAAAGCACCCTACCATGAGGATGATGATCCTATGACTTACCTGGAGGCCATTGAAAGCCAGAAGCTGGGAAATGGCAGGAGGCTATGAACTCTGAGATACAGTCCATGTACACTAAAAAGTTTGGAACTTAGTTGATGTACCTGAGGGTATTGTACCCATAGGGTGCAAATGGATCTTAAGAAAAAGATCGGTGCTGATGGACAAATTGATACATACAAGGCAAGACTAGTGGCAAAAGGTTATCGTCAAAGACAAGGAGTTGACTATGACGAAACTTTTTCCCCAGTTGCCATGGTAAAATCAATTAGAGTTCTCCTTGCCATAGCGGCACACTATGATTATGAAATCTGGCAAATGGATGTGAAAACCGCCTTCCTCAATGGGAATCTTGAGGAAAGGTGTATATGATACAACCAGAGGGTTACACATCTAAGGAATTTCCAGACAAAGTGTGCAAGCTACAAAGGTCCATATATGGACTAAAACAAGCCTCCAGGAGTTGGAACATAAGATTTGATGAGGCCATTAAATCTTATGACTTCATTAAGAATGAGGATGAACCATGTGTGTACAAGAAAACAAGTGGGAGTGCTGTCACCTTCTACTTCTTTACGTAGATGACATTCTACTCATTGGGAATGATGTGGCAATGTTGTCTTCTGTAAAGATTTGGCTGTCAAAGAATTTCTCCATGAAAGATTTGGGGAGAAGCATCCTACGTATTGGGAATACGGATCTATAGGGATAGATCAAAGAGGATGCTTGGTTTAACCCAATCTATGTACATAGATACTTGTCAAAAGGTTTGGCATGGAGAATTCCAAAAGAGGACTCATACCAGTGAGACATGAATTCATCTCTCTAAAGAACAGTCTCCAAAGACTCCTGAAGAGAAGCAATCATGGATAGAGTCCTTATGCTTCTGCCATAGGATCTATCATGATGCCATGCTATGTACAAGACCTGATGTAGCCTATGCTCAAAGTGTTTCGAGCAGATTTCAGGCTAATCCAGGTCAAGAGCACTGGATGGCTGTGAGTGTATCCTAAGATACTTGAGAAGGACTAAGGATACATTTCTGGTTTATGGAGGAGGTGAACTGAAACTCCGGGGCTTTACTGACTCGAGTTTTCAGTATGATCCAGATGATGCAAGTCTACATCTGGATTTATTTACTCTAAACGGAGGTGCAGTTTGCTGGAAAAGTTCCAAGCAGGAAACAACTGCAGATTCGACGACCGAAGCTGAGTATATTGCTGCAGCTGAAGCCGCCAAGGAAGCAGTGTGGTTGAAGAAGTTCATCACCGATCTTGGCGTCGTTCCTTCTATTCAGATCCTATCCCACTGTTGTGTGACAACAATGGAGCTATTGCACAAGCGAAAGAGCCGCGGTCTCATCAGAAGTCTAAGCACATTCTGAGGCGCTTTCATCTGATTAGAGATAATTGCCAGAGGAGATGTAGTGGTGGAAAAGGTTCCATCAGCTGACAATGTAGCAGATCCACTAACAAAGCCTTTAGCTCAAATTGTGTTTGAGCGTCACTGACAGCTATGGCTTAATGCATAAAGGTGATTGGCTTTAGTCCAAGTGGGAGATTGTAGTCTTAGGTGGACAACAAGCCAATCTCATATTGTATCTTTTGTTCAGTTATTAATAAAATGGCTTTTATTTATTATTTTACTATGTTGGTATTATAATAAAGTCCATGAACATGTGCAATAGTGGGTAGACTATGATGTGTGATCATACTAATGAGACTACTCACTTAATAAACACATTCTAAATGTTCCTATTCGGTGGATACCTGAGAGGACATCAGATATCCGGATAGAATAGTATTGTTTACTCCTGCTCATATGATGAGGATGACTGATCTCATAGTCATGTGTGTGGAGACACTAAGGAGAAACAATAGGTGCTTATTAGAGAAAGGGTTCACTGAACTGATCCGATAGAATCACTGGATGGAATGTACCTAACTGTCAAACAGAAGATTCAATTGTCACAGTAGTGTAGATGATCTTTAGACCTGAGACACCAAAGACACTTGTTGGTGGACTTCTGTGTTTTGAGCTTGACCTACGAATCTCTATTCAAGAGATTCAAACAGTCAATGTTCGGACATAGCGGAAGACCTTCGAAGGGGATTGAGTGGTCAATAAGGGATCATTTGCCCTCGGTACACAGAGGGAGAATACTCAAGGGAATGATGCAATGGAGTCCCTGGCCAGGGCAGACAAAATATCAAAAAGGAGTTTTTGATATTAATCTAAAGCATCGAGTCCAGTGGAACAACAAGTTAGGATTTGACAGTATACCATATCCTAAGTTGTTCAAGAGTATTGTGAAAATGAGAGATTATATCTACACGGTAACTGATGACGGAAAGGTTCCTTGTGAGGGTTGCAGAACCCCAATACCTTCCAGGTTCATGTGGTGTTGCTTGGCATCCAACGTGTTCGGAGGCCCAGCTTAGTCGACTAGATAAAGTTGACTCAGATTATTAATTAGATAATATGAGATATACTAATTAATTAGTTAGTAAGAGTTACTAATTTATTGGGCCATTAACTGGATTGGTACTTGGGCCTAGAGGGTCACACGCATAAGGTTTTCATGCGACGGTCTAATTTATAAAGATCAGGGGTTTTATGAAAAACCGCAATCTTTTATATGACGTGATGGGAGAACCTGGCCAGCATCAGGGTTTCCCCAGGGCCCCCCCCCTCCTCTCTCTCCTCTCTCCTCTCTCTTGCGTCACATGTCACGGAGATCGGCGCGGATCCAAGCTCAGTCTTCGAGCGTTGCGGAACCCGAGGGAGCGAGCGTGGACGGGCACGACGGGAGCGGGCGTGGATCGTCGCGAGGAAGATCACGTGGACACCGCTGGAGGCCGGACAGTTGAACAGCTTGTAGCGCCACCTGCTCGCAGTGTACGAACGCGGATCCGATTCCGCGCAAGGTGATTTCGACTATCCGATAGTCAGATCTGTGTCTAGCAAAACGGATCGAGATCAAAATTAAATCTCATTTTCCGCTGGTTCTTTGATCTCGGGTCGTAGTAGATCCTCACGCTTCTCCCTTCTCCCTCTCCCCATACCTCCCCTTGCTACTGCTCTCCCTCAAGCTCGCAAGCCGTCAATGTCGGCGCGACGGGGAGATGCTGGATATTTGCCACATCAGTGTATTATTATGTAACACAGTGATCTGTGTGTTATATATGAATTCAGTGTAATATAAGTACTTATCAAACAACTCTTAATAAGTCTAATATATGTTAAGTATTTAAAATTATAGATTTAGACAATAGATAAAAAAATTAGATTTAGATTTTTTAAAAGTATTATCAAACACTACCTTAGCTGATGTGTGGTAACATCCATCGACGGTATTTTTACAACATTGAAATTTAATAGTGATATTTTAAAAATATTTTTAATTAAAATAATAACTCTTTAATCTGTATTATAAGATGATTACATGTAATATTTTTTTTAATCTATTATTAAAGTTGAGGCTGGAGAGTGTATGTAGGAGCACAAGAAAAAGTTAACAAAAAGGATAAATGAGATTTACACTACAAGAAAATGCGCAAATAGAGACGATTTTGAGACCGAAAATTTTCGGTCACAATTCGGTCACAAATCGGAGACCGAATTGAGAACCGAATAATTCGGTCTCAAAATTGAGACCGAACTTCATCGGTCACCATTCGGTCTCAGATTTGTGACCGAATTGTGACGACAATTCGGTCTCAAATCTGAGACCGAATTGTGACCGAATAAAATTCGGTCTCAGATGTATTGTTTATTGGTTTAAATGATTGAGACCGAATTTATTCGGTCACAATTCGTCTTAGATTTTGTGTGACCGAATTGTGACCAAATACTTCGTCACAAATCTGAGACCGAATTGTGACCGAATAAAATTCGGTCTTAGATTCATTGTTTATTGATTTAAATTATTAGAGACCGAATTTTTTTTCGGTCACAATTCGGTCTCAGATTGTGACCGAATTGTGACCGAATAATTCGGTCACAAATCTGAGACCGAATCGTGACCGAATAATATTCGGTCTCAATAATTTAAATCAATAAACAATGAATCTGAGACCGAATTTTATGCGTTCACAATTCGGTCTCAGATTTGTGACCGAAGTATTTGGTCACAATTCGGTCACAAATCTGAGATTTTGACCGAATGTGACCGAATAAATTCGGTCTCAGATTCATTGTTTATTAGTATTTTAATTATATTGTAGCTATATTTTACTCTACCTGGTAATGGTTTACTTATATATAGTTTTTTATAATTATTTTGAATATAAAAAACTTATATAAAAATTTATAAGTTACATTTTTGTTAATTGATATATATATATATATATATATATATATATTATACACTTGTATTGGCATATTTGTAATGTATTATATGTTAGTGAATACAATTATATGATAAACATTATGCTTAAAAATATTATATTTTATGTTATATATTGAAAATAGTAATATTGATCTTTTATATTTCATATGATGATATATTATATTATGCTCATTTAAATTATTGTAGCTCATCGATTTAATTTAGATTGAGAGCGAATCTGACAGGCAGATGTTTTATTATGATGAAATCAACAGTTGGATTTTGATTGACAATATGTTCAATGATTAGATCTTGATCAAAATTAGATCGAGAGCAAATTCAACTGTCAAACTCTAATCAACTAAAATCCAACGATCAGTATTTAAATATTTGACAAATCTAATGTGCGAATCCCAATTAGATTGCTATAGATTGACAACAAATCTAACTGATTAGATATAAACAGATCGAATGTGAATTCAATGATTGGATCTTTGATCAAATGAATATCGATAGTGAATCTACTGTCACATTTTGTTTAAATTAATCAAACATTATGATTTAGACCTGAAGCAAATCCATGTAGGGTCTTGATCATATTATTTTGGTGGTAACAAACCCACTGATCAGTATATACATAGATCGAGAGCGAATTAATGATCGAATTTTGATTGAATGAGATCTAATGATCGAATTTTGATTGAATGAGATCCAATAGTAGGATTTTGATTGATAGTAGATTCATGGTTTGATCTTGTCCAAATATAGATTGAGAGTAAAAACAACCATCATATACGCCCTGAGTGTAGCGGAAAACCCGGGTACACACAGATCTCCATTGCTGGTGGTTGGATCTCATTGCTTGAATAATCCCTACCTACAATTTTATAGGCTTGAAGCCAAGAATGAATGAGATAGTGGGGTAAATTTTTCATGTTGCCTATCCAGACTAGCATATTAACTTTGGTGATGTTTCTCTCTGCAGGGGCTAGAAAATCTTGGTAGCATATATACATACATGTACTTTGGTTTATTTCTTCTTTCTTATTATCAGTGGGTAAAAGCTCTTGATGACCGAATTTGTTGTTCAAAGCTTTCTCAGCAGGGTACTGATATCATGAAGGGCCTAGGCTAATGAAGTATGCAAAAGAGCTCAATGTTTATATGCTCATGGCTCTACCCTTGTAGTTTCACATGTTACAAGATGGGAAAGCTGTTAGTCAAATATCGGGAATGATCCACTTGGAATGAGCAATATAACTGACTGCAGAAGTGAAGAAAACTTCTTCACTACAAGAAATCCTAGCTTTGCCTACAAAAGTTGCTTACGGTTCAGTATATTCGTAAGCTATTCGTATGGATAGACATATCTATATATACTTACGGACTATACGTGTCGTAAGTATATCAGACAAATTTTGTTCTTAAACTTTTAAGATATGCCTATCCCTATGGCGTAATATCATAAGCATATAACATTATCATATGCTTACGAAGCATGTTACCATAAGGAGTAAGAATTAATAGTAGGCATGAACATCATATGAAATTTTTCTTGTAAAAAAAAAACTCAAAACACCCTCCAAAACTTTTCACCTCGCGACAAACTCGAAACATCCTTCAAACCTTCCCGTTCGAGAGCACCCCCAAGACCACACCACTCCTCACGCCTAGCCGCCCACACTGTCCGTGATCTCCCCTCGATCCCTTCCCCTCAACTACGCCGCCGACGATTCTCCCCATCGTTAGCATGCAATGTCGCCGGTGATCTCCCCCCTCTTGTTGGCTCGGGCGACATTGCCCGCTCCTCCCATGGGCCATGCGACACATCAATCTCCCCTCCTTCTCCTCAGATCTTCTCAGATGGTGCTCGGGAGAGCAGAGGCGGATCAATCTGGAGCTCGATGATGGTGGACGCAGGGGACACGAAGGCGGCGGCGATGGAGGCGGAGAAGCACTGGTACAAATGCATATTTGACTGACGGTTAGGATGACATAGTCGACGGGTCGGCAACAAAACGTGCGTTGGAGGGCGGTTCACATGTGGAACGCCATAAGGATATAAAGTCGGGGGTTTTTCTGACAAACTCGTCGCCTACCCCCTTAGTCCAGTTTCCCGCGCGCCCCCAACCGACCCGCCAAATAAGTTTTCCTACTTTCATTTTTTTACGTTGTTCGCGCCGGCCATCGTCCATCTCCCATCGCCCATCGCGGCAACCCGGGTCGTCAGACGAGCCATCGCCGCAGCAGGGGATCTCCCATCATCGCAGCAGCAGGGGATCTCCATTGCAGCAGCAGGGGATCATCGCCTCAGTACAGGGAGCTTCCAGCGAGGTGGTCGCCGCCGCGACGATCGTGGAGAAGGCGTGCTCGAGATCCGGTTTCCCCGCGCGGGAGGTGAGTGAGATCGCAGCGAGAGAGGTTCTAGGTTTCGCCGCTCCGCTCGATCGTGTTCTTCCGCCCATTTCGGATAATTTGATTTTTGTGCCGTTGGAAACACTTGAGGTCTGTCGTTGTCTTCGTCGCCGTTAGCTTTCCTTCTCAGCGTTCACATTGCCAACTTCTCTGTCACGCACACCTTCTCCTCTGCATGCACAAACCCTCCCGTCGTATATTTTAATGTAACATTTATGCTAACAAACATATATAAATATATATTATAATATATGTAAATAATTATTTATGTATGTTATAGATATTCAAGTATGGTATATATTTAGTCATTTATATATCTAATAATATTTAAATAAATATAAATATCAATTATATAATTAATTAATTAGTTAATTAATCATTATATATATCTATATCTAAAGTTTCTCCCCGCGCCCCCCCACCCCCCCAAATCTTCCTGTCCCCCAAATCTCCCGGGCAAAGCTGAAACCCAAATCCCTGCGCGGCCCTGTCTCCTCCCTCCCGTCGTCATCTCGGCGGCCAACAGCGCGGCCAGCGACGACCTCCGACGTCGGCGAGGGCGGCGATCTGCTGATCAGTGCTGTCGGATCTCTGCAAGACGCGGCGGCGGCGGACCCTTGCAGACCCGGTGTGGTGGCTGCTGCTCCTCTGCGAGTGGTGGCGGTAAGTGTCCAGTCCTCCCCACCTCCGGCTCGGCGGCTCCTCCCCTCCCCACCCCCCACCCCCCTCGTTGCTTTCTGCCGTAGAAGCCCCCCCTCCCCCCCAATCCCTCGTTGCTTTTTCCTATTGCAGAAGTCCCCAAAGTCCCCAAAGCCACCGTCGTCGGAGTGTGGTGGGGAACCCCCAAGCCCGCCTCCCGGTTTGAACTCGACGCTCAAAATTCATCTTAAGTGTGACTAAAATATTGACCGAAAGTGAGTGATAAAAAATAATAAATTAAATAATTTATTGGTTATAATAGTATTTAATTTATGCTTCTAAAATAAGTTATTGCTTATGATAGTATTTCATTTTAACTTATTATTGTTTATATGTATTGTAGGTTCCTTCATCGGGAGGTGTGAGAGGAGACGAGACGAGCATGAACACGAGGACGAGGATTCATGATTTTTATTTCATTATTATTTGTTGTAGACATTTTTATTATTGTGTTGACATTTTATTATGGTGATGTTGTTGCATTTTATTTATTGTAATACTGTGGACATTTATTATTGTAATACTGTGGACCTTTTAATATTGTTGTGTTGTGGATATTTTTATTATTAGTGTGTTGTAGACATTTGATTATTTTTATCTTGTGGACATTTATTTAATGTTGTGGACAATTTTATAATTGTTGTGGACATTTCAGTATTGTTGTGGGTTGTCTATATTTTATTATTGTTGTGGACATTTCAGTATTGTTGTGGTTGTCTATATTTTATTATTGTTACATTGTAGACATTTTTCTTTTGTAGAATTGTTATTGTTGTGGATAGTTATTTATTTACACAAGTTATTTTTCTAAAAATATATAAATTTAAAAAAATATATATAAAAAAATAGAGACCGATTAGTGACCGATTAAATTCAGTCACTATTCGGTCATATTTTTGGCACCGAATAGTGACTGATTCTATTCGGTCACTAATCTGTGACCGAAAAATTCGGTCACTGTTCGGTCCCTAACTTGGGACCGAACAGTGACCGATGTATTCGGTCACTAATAGTGACTGAATAGAATCAGTCACTATTCGGTCCCAAAATTAGAGACTGAACAGTGACCGATTGTATTCGGTCACTATTAGTGACCGATTGTATTCGGTCACTGTTCGGTGGGACCGAACAGTGACCGAATAAACGGTCACTAATAGTGACTGAATACTGACCGAATTTAATCAGTCACAGATTTGGACCAGAAAATCTTGACCAATGCATTCGGTCACTATTCGGTGACTATTCGGTCTCTGATTCATCAGTGACCGATTAGGGACCGAATAGAGACCAAAAATTTCGGTCTCTAATGCACATTTTCTTGTAGTGGAATTAAAGCTCTTGTGTTTCTTATTTGCAAGATAAAAAAGAGTCACATTTTGGTAACCTGATCGCAGATATGCATTAGTAGCTCAAGTTATCTAAAAAAACAGCAACTTAGGTGATCTAGAAAAAAAAAACTTTAACGTCCCCTATATATATATTTTAGATTGTTGAAAACATACGTCTTAAAAATATCAAACGGTGGTAGTAAAGTTTCTATTTAAAAGTTCAACGCTTTTGATTTTCCCTCTGGACTATTATCTAACGCGATAAGATTTGAGAATGTGAGTGTATGTAGGATATGGTTTCTCACATATCACGCAATATTGTAAGAAAATTCCTTACACTACGCACCCATATTTGAGTTGGGATTTTATCTTTTACAAGGTGTTTGGTTACATTTTTTCGGTCAATTTCTCTCTTAAAAGGAAAAAAAAAATCTTAAATTCCGGTTAAATTTCTTCTAATGTTTGAGAAGGAGTCACTCCATTGAGTAAACTTCCCCAAAACGATGTCGCTAAATACTCGGACCGCCCAAAAACACCCGCGTCCGTTTGGCCTCGCTCCCAGCATTTTCCTTGTTGGATGAGGTTGACAGTGTTCGCGTTTGGTCTCTCGCCTCATCTTCCGACAACATATGCGTGCGTGCCGCTCCCTGCCTTCTCACGGTAGTCTTCTGACGTTTGCTTATTTTATTTTTTTATAATTTTTTGAGATTTTTACATATAAATCCTCTTAGAGATGAAGATGTACAAATACTATTTCTGAAAACATATCAACATGAATATTCTTATTACATCTTTTTTTAAAAGAATATGCCATAATAGTTAATTTCGTCGCCAACAGATGAATATCCTTAAAAATTCTAATATTTTCTATTATATTGGACACAAAAAAACCTTTCTCAAATATTCCTCCCGTTAGATGGCTATAGTTAATGAGGAGGAGAAGAGGTGTGGAAGGGGGGCAACATGCATTTGACCTTGTAAACCCCGTCATCGTGGACCCCAAGGTCTCCCTTGCCCTCCCCCACCCACCTCTACAAACTCACACACCGAACAAGAATGGAGGAGGAAGATGGAGGAGATCGACGACGAGATCACTGGAGAACATACATGATCCATGAACACCCATTACATTCTTTGCGGAGGATTTTCCCTTTTTGGTTTTGCTATTGACGAGAGACCTACATTTTCCCTTTTTGGTTTTGCTATTGCGAGAGACCTACATCATCGCCTGTTCTTCCTTCTCACCATCCCTGTTGATGTCGTGGCAAGTTGGTGGCGATCTGGCTTCTTGGATGTGGGCTTTATGATGCCCTCTTCCCACTATCACCCTTGACCTCCAACTTGTTAAAAGCGACCACCTTCCACAGAAATGCCACCTCCACTCCCCTCCAATGGCAGAAATTAGGACCGCCAAAAAACCCACCAAGCATACCGACAATACACAACAATATCAAAACAATCAGAATGATCCAAGATGTCACATCCCGATGCGGAATATCGGGATGTGCAAATGCAGATATCAATCAATCGTGTTATTCATAACAACACTAAATTTTAAGAAAAAACATTGGGAATAATACTTAAAGTATAATTTTTTTTATATCAAGTCACTAACTATCACATCAACTCTATCAGGTCCAATGTAAGTCCATCAATGACTATTACATTTAACTTGTAGAAATAAAAACTATACTATAACTCAAAGATAATAGGGAAAAATTGATAACTCAATCACTCATGCCCATGTGCACATCCTCTTCAAATTCATTTGAAAATCACAAATGAGCATAAGATGAGCATAAAACTTAGTAGAATTTATATCTCTATGCCAAGTAATACTTTGAGTTATTAACATTTTATCAAAGTAGAGTAACTAATGCAATAATGATGAATAAAACAAGATAGATAGAACAACAAACAAGTGATAAGTGGATACAGTTGATCACAAGTCTTTAAAGTAAACAAAGACTATGGAATAACTTAAGAGTAAGATTTAGGAGGTTTATTTACAAGTAAACAATAACGCATATCAAGATAACTTTTACAAGAGAACATTAACATGCATCAAGACCTAGAACAATCTAGCATTCTTTCTATAGTCCCACTGTGAGTACTTTAGGGTGCTCAAAGCAATCGGTCATTAACATCTAGTTAGCATCTAGTAAATGGTTGGAATAATCTGGAACAATCTAGAACTTTTTCGATGCAATGTCACACTGCACTGTCCGTACTCCCATCGTGAGTACCTTGAGATACTCCTCACCAAGACCTGACAATGCCCTTACAGGCACTAACTTGATGGTCAGTTGGACAATAATCTCATTCATTATCCAGATAATTCCACGCGACACAATGGTCAAGCAAATTCTAAAGAAATAAGTTTAGTCCAAGTATAATCCCATGAGATTGTCAAGGTTGTTGGCCCACTTACGATTGGCAGCAAGGATAGCCTAGAGGGGGGGGGGAGTGAATAGAAAATATGAAAATACTGATAAAAATCACCACTTGAAAACTTTAGTTAGTGAATGTAATCATGTGCGATAAAGAGTAGCAATGCGGAAGCAATTAAAAAAACAATCACACATATGAACACAAGGATTTATCCTGATTCGGCCATTCTAAATGAAAGTCCTACGTCTAGTCCCTAAGCAAATCTTGGGATTTCACTAACCATGATTCAATCCCTCAAGGATATACAAACCCTCAGCACCCCACTAGTCCTCTTCCTTTTCGAGTAGGAAGAAAACTCACTTATGTTACAAGTCAAGAAGCCACCCTCCTAGAATAAACCTCAGTGTGGTTCTATTGGTACAAACTCCAATTTGGTTCTGCTAGACCTAAATCCCCAGTTAGGTTCTACTGACACCAACCCTAGCTAGGTTCTTCTCTCAACCCAAGGGGAACACTGTGTATAGTTCCACAGTCGGACAGAATCCACCAACACCCCACTGGCCTTCTCTTCACACAGGAAGAGGAACACTGTATACAGTCCTACAGCTGGACACAAGTCTTTCTTAGAAAAGAAAGAACAGACTAAGAGCTATACAAGATGAACACTAAGAAACTCAAACTCTCAGCTCACAGACTCCAGACTCTCCCCCCAGATTTACAATGATGCATAGAGAGAGCGAAGAAAGAGAGGAAATCTTGAATGCTTGGAGCTTCAAAAACTTCAGCTCTAAAAGGTTCTCTTGAATAGGCTCGAGCTCTTCTCTCTTGAGTGTGTGTGGAGTTGAATGCTCATTGGATGTACACTCCTTGAAAGATTTTTAGGTTTGTTCTCATCTTGCTCTTCAGCCTTACATCATCCTTTTATGGAGTAGAAAGATAGATCCGTTGAAGTATAGTTGTTGGAGTTCTTGGATCCGTTGAGACTCTTCAACATATGCTCTTCTTCTCCTTCTATCTAACAGACACTAGATGTAGAGGGTAAGTCTAGATATCTATAGGCACAGAAGACAAAGTTAGACTAAAAGGTCTTCTGACAGAAGGACCATACCTTGCCTTACTTCCATGTTTCCTACTGACAACATCTCACTTACCATGAAGGATAGACAGTAGAAAGATCTTCAATTAGATAGATAAATAATAAGGTAAACATATGAAGTACATTTGAACTTTCATTTGGACGCCAAAGACATTTTGAAACATTTGAAATGTGGAGGTAATCGATATTTCATAGGCAATCGATGTTTCAAAAGTAATCAATGTTTTATGAAGGCAATTGATGTTGTATAAAGACAATCGATGTTTATGAAGGTAATTGATGTTTGAGGCAATCGATGTTTAAGAAGCAATCGATGTTTAATGGTAATCAATCCATAAGGCAATCGATGTTCTAAGGCAATCGATGTTTCAGACAATCAATGTTTAAGTGAAGCAATTGATGTTTTAAGGAAATCAATGTTCTAATGCAATCAATGTTTGATTTATAAAAGTAATCGATGTTTAAGTTAGACAATCAATGTTCAAGTAGTCAGCAATTGATATACACTTCGACTGGTGATGGAAATGGTCAGCAATCGATAGGTTCAAAGGCAATCGATGTAGAGCTTCGGCTATAGAGACTTCAACTGTAGAGAAGTTTGAGTAGAATCGGTTTGGTCATCAATCAATATCACACTTCGACTTCTTAACAGTCGGATTGGGTCTCCAGTGTTGACTCCTTTATCTCCATGATTATATATTTTGGTGATAAAAAAACTCATCAGAATATTTATATATTCATCTAAATTATGAGTATTTGCCTTAACTTCATTTGGCTAAGTCTGTTAATAGGAAACTCAAAGGAAATAAAAATTCATCAAGGATCACCACTGTAAGTATTCCATAAGTTTTTTAAGTCTATGAGAGAAGTCGAAGTATATATATATATATATATATATATATATATATATATATATATATATATATATATATATATATATATATATATATCACTCCGACTCTTCAAAAGTCGAAGTATGATTTCACTCTGACTTTTCTAAAGTCGAAGTCCACATCGATTACTATTTTGAAGTTCACATCGATTACTATTTTTAGTCCACATCGATTACTCCTTTTAAGTACACATTGATTACGATTTTTAGTCCACATCGATTACTGTATCGATTACAGTTAACTTAAACACTGATTCTTAGTCCACATCGATTACTGCTTTAAGTCCAAAATCAATTACTATTTAAAACATCGATTATGTTTAAACATCGATTACCTTAGACATCGATTCCCTTTAAACATCGATTGCCATCTCATATTGATTGTCAAATCGACTGTCTTCACAAACATCGATTGTCTTGTTTAAACATCAATTTCCTTATCTTTGAAACATCGATTACCATTTTAAATCACATCGATTGCTTTGTACTAAACATCCATTACCCTTAGACAATCGACTGTCTTAAACATCGACTGTCCTGCTTAACATCATTACCCTTAGACATCGACTGTTCTGCTTAACATTGATTACTTTTTAGATATCGATTAACTTTAGACATCGACTGTCTCAAACATCAACTGTCCTGCTTAAACATTGATTACAGTTAAACATCGATTGTCTTCATGGATTGTTCTTGAACATCGATTACTTTTTGAATATCGACTGTCTTAACATCGATTACTCTTTGGACTTCGACTGTGTCTTAACATCGATTGGCATTATATTATCCATTGCTATTTTAGATATATTAGTTTCAAATACCTTGATAATTATATATGCAATAACCTTACTGATTGTGGTTTTAATAATTACCCTGATGATTAATCTTCGTTATGAACATAACTTGGCATGCAGTATTTTCAAATCATTTTTAAAGATGTGCATTTCAAATCTCCCGCTAACTGTTGCATATCCTTCTTAAAGATTTCAAGGATATCTTCTTACAGTATGACTTTTTGACTGATTACTATTTTCATGGTAAGTCTTCTAACACTTTGCGTGTGAACATAAATATGTCTGTGGCTTACTTAGTCACGGGTCACAGTTCTCTTGCAGAAAGCACTTTACGGTTTGTCATCCTTATAAAAAGTCTTCTTATGATTTATATGGTGACAGAATGGACATTTTTATTTTTGTATAACACCTTTTTCTATTTGTTGGCCTTTTATGGTTCGACAACAAACTAACCTAGAGGGGGGTGAATAGGTTTTCTAAAATTTGAAATAGAAACTTAAGCACACAGAAAAATTAACACTTGAAAGTTGGTTAGTGTTAGTGTGATGAAGAGTAGCAGTGCGGAAGCAAATAAGCAATCACACAAAAGACACAGGAGATTTATCCTGGTTCGGACCTCTTCTCCATAGGAGTCCTACGTCCAGTCCCCAAGCAACCTCTTGGGATTTCACTAACCAAGGGTACAGTCCCCCTCAAGGACATTACAATACCCTGGATACCACACCAGGTCTTCTTCTCTTTTTCGGGCAAGAAGGCAGCCCACTTCTTTTACAGGTTCAGAAGCAAACCTCCTGGTACAAACCCCAGTGTGGTTCTGCTAGACTTAAACCCCCAGCTCGGTACTGTTGGTACAAACCCCAACAAGGTTCTACTAGACACTAACCTCTAGCTAGGTTCTACACTGTATACAGTTCTACAGCTGGACAAGATGTCTTTCTTATAAGAGAAAGATCAATGCTGAGAGTTCTACAAGAATGGTCTCTACCAAGAAATTCTCAGCAAAAACTCTCCCCAAGAATTACAATAAGCGCAGGGAGAATGGAGAAAGGAGAAGGAGCTTGAATGCTTGTGAGCTTCAGTTGCTTGAATGCTTTTTCTTGGCTCAGGATCTTTCTCTCTTTTCCTTTGAGTGTATGTGGCGTTTGAGGTTTTTCACTGGTTGTACACTCCTTGAATGATCTTCAGGATGGCTCTCTTCTTGATCTTCAGCCTTGCTTCATCTTTTATATGCGAGGCTTTGAATAATCCGTTGAAGAGATCTGTTGGAGCTCTTCTAGACATTGCTGATTTTCTGCTCATTTGTCTTAATCACCCTCTTGTGATCTTCGAGGTCTGTAAGCATGGAAGAGAGTGTTAGCATAAAAGGAGTGTTTATAATAAACTGTGCATACTACTGTGTTTCTGCTCACTTGACAGGAATAGTAGGTCATATATCTTTTTCTGACAGGAAACTGAGATACGCAAGCCTTTTTGTTAGAAGATATTTGACTTTTCATTTAGGCATGAAAATCACTTTAAATCATGAGAGAAATTGATGTGAGTATGACTTATGAAATCGTTATGATCAAGTGTTTACTGAAGAAATCGTTATGAGCACTTAACAAGTCGTTATAGAAAGCAAATCATTGTATTCGTTAAAGGAATCGTTATGAATACTGAAGAAATTGTTATGAGCGCTAAAGAAATCGTTGCGCAAAGTAAATCATTATGAGCGCTACAGAAATCATTATGAACGCTAAAGAAATCGTTATGACGAGCAAATCGTTATGACGTCTTAAGAAATCGTTGTGAGCGCTAAAGAAATCGTTGCGCAAAGCAAATCGTTATGAGCGCTAAAGAAATCGATATGAGGGCAAATCGTTGTGGCTATAAAAGGAATCGTTCTGAGATCGATTTCTTAACAAATCGTTATGACCACTTAAGAAATCGTTGTGAGATTGATTTCTTAACAAATCATTATGGCCACTTAAGAAATTGTTGTGAGATCGATTTCTTAACAAACCGTTATGGCCACTTAAGAAATCGTTGTAGCTACTAAAAAAATCGTTATAGCGCTTTATAAAATTTTGGCACTTGAACTGAAATTGATGTATATAGATTAGACATCGATTTTATCATTTTAGTGCACCAATATTACATCAATGTGAGACTCAGCATTTTGCTATGAGATTGATGCGACACAGATGAAACAAAGTATTCAATTTAAGTTACATCATAAATTTTATTAGCACCAAAATATGAAGGTAATAAAGAGTGGTTCAACAATCTGCCCCTTTTTGGTGATGACAAAATTTATGTGAATTTTCTGACACAATTATATGAAGCATAGAGAATGCAGAAAATTCATAGAAGATACAAATTCTCCCCTTTTTGTCACTAACCAAAAAGGAAGGATCTTACCATGCATTCTTTCCCCTTAAAAAAAATTCTTACCATCGAGGGGTTCAACAATAATAGACATTTAATGAATGACTCCCCCTTAGTGTAGGCTCCCCCTGAGCATGAGACTCCCCTTAATGTGAGGCAAGTCAGATCTTGTTGCTCTTGACCTTTGACATGTTGTTTGTCAAGTCTTCAGAATTATTGCCTTGAGCATCCTTGATCTTTGATGCTCCAAGGCTAACCTGTAAATAAATTACTCAAAGGTAGGTACCCAAATCCTTTTGGGTCCTTGATGGTTAGATGCATGAAGATAATCTTTAGGAATCCAAACTAAGTGTCTTGTTGTGCAGGTTTTTACAATGTGTCCTAATTTATTACAATGAGAGCAACAATGAATATAGTTTATTTTACAGTTTTGATTGCCCTTGATTTGAACAAACTTTTTAAAACCTTTTTATTTTGATGCACCTTGGATATTTCAGGTTTCTTTTTCTGAGGTGTGTTGGTTTCTTTTACAAATTTTGGTAAATGATATTTACCTGAAATTGTGGCTTGTTTTTCCTTTTATGGGGGTATGTATCCAAGCCCTTGTTTATTATTTCCAGATTTTGACCCTTTTAAGTATAGGGCTAAAGATGTTTTTCCTTTAGTTAATTTTCTAACTGATTCATTTAAATACAGATTTTCTTCAGTTAGAGTTTTTAATTTTTCTTCTAACTTTAACTTCTCATTATTCTTGCTTTTCAAATCTTCATTTAAGAGATGATTATTACTTTTACATTCTTTCAATTGTTCTTCTAATTGTTCCATTTCTAATTTAAGATCAGAATTAGTATTTTCCAAACAAGTAAGGTTGTTCTTGATATTTTCAATTCTTTTACAACAACCTTGTGTTTATCATAAAGTTCATTAAAGACTTCTTCCAAGTCTTCAGATTCTGACCCTGAATTTATGCATGAATTAAAAATGAGTCAGAATTTACCTCATCTAGTCCTACCATGAGGGCTAGACTTACCTGCTCTTTTTTGATTCTGAGCTTGATGATTGTGAGCTTGTGGCCTCATCATTTTCCCAAGCAGCTGCCATAACTTTTCTTTTAAATTTCTTGTGCTGCTTCTTGGGCTTCTCGATTTGACCAATCTTCTTGAGCCTTGGACAATTGGTCTCAGATGTCCAGGTTTTCTGCATTCATAGCAGACTGGTTCTTTCTCCTTTTTCTCTTTCTTTGGATCCTTCTTGATCTATTTTTCTTCTTCTTTAAAATCTTCTGAAGCTTGGATAATACTTCATCCACATTACTATCTTCAGAATCTGCATCTTGAGAATTAGAAGAAGGAGTAGCTATAACTTTAAAAGCATTAGTACATTTCTTCTTAGATGAGCTTTCAGATAACCGCTCCATATTTATTTCATGTGCCATGAGAGAACCTATTAAATTTTCAATTGACAATTTGGTTAAATCATGAGCCTCTTCAATAGTAGTTACTTTATGTGTTCATGAAATAGTTAAAGACCTAAGTATCTTTCTAACGGTTTCCTCATTAGAAAGAGTTTTACAAAGAGAGCTTAAACCAACTACTATGCTTGAAAATCTATTATACATCTGAGTAATATTTTCGTTTGGAAGCATTTTAAATTGTTCGTATTGTGAAACAAGAATATCTATTCTAGCTTGTTTCACTTTATCCGTTCCTTCATAAGTTATCTGCAATTTATCCCAAATTTCTTTAGCAGATTTACATGCAGATACTCTACTGAATTCCTTTTTAGATAAAGCACAACATAAATAATTTTTTGCTTTAAAATTTAGAGATAGTTTATTTTTATCAGCAGGTGTAATGGCAGTAGTGCCTTCAGCAGGAACAATAACATAGTCACCTACCTCTATTACCTACCACAGATCAAAGTCTATGCCTCGAATGAAGCATTCCATCCTCATTTTCCAGTATTGGTAATCTTCTCCATCAAAGAATGGAGGTCTGGTGACTGATTGACTTTCAGCATATCCTTGAGCTGCCATGGATCTTTGCTCTAAGATCGTTGGATCTTCTTTGAATGTTCAGAGACCTGCTCTGATACCACTTGTTGGCCTTTTATGGTTCGGCAGCAAACTAACCTAGAGGGGGGTGAATAGGTTTTCTGAAATCTGAAATAGAAACTTAAGCACATAGAAAAATTAACACTTGAAAGTTGGTTAGTGTTAGTGTAATGAAGAGTAGCAGTGCAGAAGTAAATAAGCAATCACACAAAAGACACAGGAGATTTATCCTGGTTCGGACCACTTCTCCACAGGAGTCCTACGTCCAGTCCCCAAGCAACCTCTTGGGATTTCACTAACCAAGAGTACAGTCCCCCTCAAGGACACTACAACACCCTGGTTACCTCACCAGGTCTTCTTCTCTTTTCTGGGAAAGAAGGCAGCCCACTTCTTTTACAGGTTCAGAAGCAAACCTCCTGGTACAAACCCCAGTGTGGTTCTGCTAGACTTAAACCCC
The DNA here is from genome assembly GCA_014218235.1 of Colocasia esculenta. Taxonomy (NCBI): domain Eukaryota; kingdom Viridiplantae; phylum Streptophyta; class Magnoliopsida; order Alismatales; family Araceae; genus Colocasia; species Colocasia esculenta. The sequence goes on from CM024757.1 coordinate 50,203,604, forward strand.
CAGCTTGGTCCTATTGGTACAAACCCCAACAAGGTTCTGCTAGACACTAACCTCTAGCTAGGTTCTACACTGTATACAGTCCTATAGCTGGACAAGATGTCTTTCTTATAAGAGAAAGACCAATGCTGAGAGTTCTACAAGAATGGCCTCTACCCAGAAATTTTCAGCAAAAACTCTCCCCAAGAATTACAATAAGCGCAGGGAGAATGGAGAAAGGAGAAGGAGCTTGAATGCTTGTGAGCTTCAGCTGCTTGAATGCTTTTTCTTGGCTCAGGCTCTTTCTCTCTTTTCCTTTGAGTGTATGTGGCGTTTGAGGTTTCTCACTGGTTGTACACTCCTTGAATGATCTTCAGGATGGCTCTCTTCTTGATCTTCAGCCTTGCTTCATCTTTTATATGCGAGGCTTTGAATAGATCCGTTGAAGAGATCCGTTGGAGCTCTTCTAGACGTTGCTGATTTTCTGCTCATTTGTCTTAATCACCCTCTTGTGATCTTCGAGGTCTGTAAGCATGGAAGAGAGTGTTAGCATAAAAGGAGTGTTTATAATAAACTGTGCATACTACTGTGTTTCTGCTCACTTGACAGGAATAGTAGGTCATATATCTTTTTCTGACAAGAAACTGAGAAATGCAAGCCTTTTTGTCAGAAGATATTTGACTTTTCATTTAGGCGCGAAAATCACTTTAAATTATTAGAGAAATCGATGTGAGTATGACTTATGAAATTGTTATGATCAAGTGTTTACTGAAGAAATCGTTATGAGCACTTAACAAGTCGTTATAGAAAGTAAATCGTTGTATTCGTTAAAGGAATCGTTATGAATACTGAAGAAATCGTTATGAGCGCTAAAGAAATCGTTGCGCAAAGCAAATCGTTATGAGCGCTAAAAAAATCGTTATGACGAGCAAATCGTTACGACGTCTTAAGAAATCGTTGTGAGCGCTAAAGAAATCGTTGTGCAAAGCAAATCGTTATGAGCGCTAAAGAAATCGATATGAGGGCAAATCGTTGTGGCTATAAAAGGAATCGTTTTGAGATCGATTTCTTAACAAATCGTTATGGCCACTTAAGAAATCGTTGTGAGATCGATTTCTTAACAAATCGTTATGGCCACTTAAGAAATCGTTGTGAGATCGATTTCTTAACAAACCGTTATGGCCACTTAAGAAATCGTTGTAGCTACTAAAGAAATCGTTATAGCACTTTATAAAATTTTGGCACTTGAACTGAAATCGATGTATATAGATTAGACATCGATTTTATCATTTTAGTGCGCCAATATTGCATCAATGTGAGACTCAGTATTTTGCTATGAGATTGATGCGACACAGATGAAACAAAGTATTCAATTTAAGTTACATCATAAATTTTGTTAGCACCAAAATATGAAGGTAATAAAGAGTGGTTCAACACTATTGACTGAAGATCTCTCTCTTAGCATTTAATGCCTACAGGTTTCCAGTAGTCACATGTTTCTACAATGCAAGACTTGCTAGGTCTGCATGGAAACAAGCACTGAGGAATAAGAGACAACGAACACTTCAATGGACACTTCAACAAACACATCTGAAGAAACCTGAAGTGCATATAAGAAGATGATGGCTGTGAAGAACAAAAAACGAAGGAGGCACAAGCAATACATGCAAATTCACACAAGCCTTCACAACCACCATTGAGAGCAGTGCACCTTCACTCCAAGTCCGTCTGCTCTAAGCTCTCATAAAGCCCTCACTTCTTTTCTTTGAGAGTTAGTTGTTCTGAGAGGATAGCATCATAGTCTACATTCTTCTTCTTTCAATTCATGCCTCAGATTAAGCAATGCTTGTTGTAAAAGGTTGATCTAGGGGCCATCCCTTCAACTCTTCTTTAAGAGTGTTCCTCTTCCTGTGAGAAGAGAAGATCTGCTGTGATAGGTGGTTTAGTTCCCCTTGTTGAAGGGAAGACCTGTTGCTACAGGTGGTTGTATTGCCTCTTCGTGGGTTGAAGAGAAGGCTAGTAGGTGTTGGATGTGTAAGTGTCTTTGAGGGGGACTGTACCCTTGGTTAGTTAAATCCTAAGTAGTTTTTGGGGACTGGACATAGGACTCCTGGTGATAGGAGGTCTGAACCAGGATAAAATCCTTGTGCATTTTGTGTTATTGTTTCTATCTTACTTCCGTTCCTAACTCTAACATCTGCGCTTAGTGTGTTTCTGTTTGAAGTTGTTTTAAGCAGGAAAATTTTTAGACATTCTTGAAGCAACCCATTCACCCCCCCCCTTTTAGACTTGCAACCTAGTCAACATCCGGTTGTTCAACAACCAATATTTAACTTCGACTTCTTGGAAGTCGGAGTAAGACCAGCAATTGATATAAAATGTTCAGCAATTGATATGCTATTCTAATAGTAATCGATGGAACCTTTGTTCTCCAATCGATGCGACACTTAGTCAGTAATCGATATGCATTGAACAGTAATTAATTGAGCTTTCTAGCGCAAATCATGAAACGATAGTGTCATAATATGTTATATTTATGAGGAAAATATGATATTAAATATATTCAAGATATTTAAGTTAATTATGAGTTTTTTGTCACCAAAATAAGAGGATAAAATATAAGAGTGGTTCAAAAATCTCTCTCTTTTTTGTGATGACAAAACTCATGTGAATTTTCTGAAAGTTAGATATTCAAAAGATGAAATAAACAGAGAATTCATAGTTTAAGAATACTCTCCCCCTTTTTGTCAATAACTAAAAAGGAAGGATCTTACCATATATGTATTTCACCTCTTTTGTAAAAACTTCTTACTAATATGTTGTGAGATTGAAGGAGAGGGGTTCAACAATATTTGTTATAAATTTACATCTCCCCTTTTTACTTTCTCCCCCTTGATGTGAGGCACCCTCTCAGTGTATTGCTCCCCCTTAGTGTGCGGCTTAATGAATTTTCAATCTTCTTCTGATCTGTCGACCAATTTGATGTTACTTGTTGTTGTGTTGGGAGGTCTTCACAAAGATTCCTTACATTGATCTATATAAAATACTTGCAAGAATTTGTTATTATCATTTAAAGAGATATTAAGAATAGAATAAATTTGTGACTGCTCCCCCTTCCTATATGAGGTGGATGAAGAGCTGGCAGTCATTAATGCCTTGAGCATCCTTTGTTCTTGATGCTCCAAGGCTATCCTGCAAACAACTTATTCAGAAGTAGATACCCAAATCTTTTTAGGTCCTTGATGGTTAGATGCATAAAAATATCATTTAGGAATCCATATTAAGTGCTTAGTTGTGCAAGTGTTGACTGTGTGGCGTAGTTTGTTGCAATGTGAATAGTAATGAATATAATTTATTTTATAGGACTTTATGCTTTTAATTTTCTTTGAGAGCATTTGTTTACTACAATGGCCTTCTTATGAGGCATCTTAGTTTTTTCGTAAATTTTGGCAATGGATATTTTCTGGATACTTGGTGTGTTTTTTAAGAGGTTTTTATCCAAGACCTTGTTTATTGTTATCAGTTTTAAAGCCTTTTAAACATAGTGCTAGAGATGTCTTTACATTTAGTTAATTTTCTAACTGATTATTTTAGATAAACATTTTCTTTAGTTAGAGTTTTAAAATTTTCTTCTAACTCTAATTTTTCATTATTGTTGCTATTTAAATCTTCACATAAAAGATCATTGTTGATTTTGATTTCTTTTAATTGTTTTTCTAATTATTCTACTTTAGATTTAAGATCAGAATTAGTGTTTTCTAAACAAGTAAGGTTACTTTTAATATTCTTTAATAAATTCACAAAAACCTTGTGTTTTTCATAAAGTTCATTAAAAACATCTTTTAAATCTTCAGACTCTGACCCTGAATAAGTGCAAAAATTAAAAGATAGGTTAGATTGTACCTCATCTAGTCCTGCCATAAGGGCTAGACTTACCTGATCTGTTTTAGAATCTAAGCTTGATTTATCTAAAGTGGAGACTTCTTCATTGTCCCATGCAGCTGCCATGACTTTTTACTTATATTTCTTGTGCTTCTTCTTCGATTTTTCTAGTTGACCAGTCTTATTGAGTCTTGGACAATCTGGTCTCAGATGTCTAGGCTTTCTGCATTCATAGCAAACTAGTTCTTTCTCCTTTTATCTTTCTTTTGAATCCTTTTTAACCCATTCTTTTTCTTCTTAAGGATCTTCTGAAGTTTTGATAGGATATCATCAACATCACTATCTTCAGAACTTGCATTTTCTGAACTAGAAGAAGAGGAGGTGGAAGGAGCAACTATAACTTTGAAGGCATTAGTAAATTTCTTCTTGGATGAGCTTTCAGATAGTCGCTCCATATTGATCTCATGTGCCATCAATGATCCTATAAGCTTTTCTAATGACATAGTTGTTAGGTCATTATCATCTTCTATGGCTGTGACTTTTGGAGTCCACTGGTTTGGTAGAGATCTGAGAATTTTTCTTACCATATCACCAGTGTTGTATACCTTTCCAAGCCCTGTAAGACCATTAGTTATGTCAGTAAATCTACTATACATTTAGATAATGGTCTCACCTGTCAGCATTTGGAACTTCTCGTATTGTATAACCAGGATATCATTCCTAGTTTTCTTTACTTTGTCTGTTCCTTCGTATGTGAGCTTTAACTTTTCCCACATTTCTTTTGCAGATTTGCATGTTGAGATCCTGTTGAATTCACTCCTTGTCAGGGCACATCATATGAGGTTCTTGGCTTTGCTATTATAAGAAAGCATCTTTCTATCATTATCTATCCACTCTTCTTTTGGGTTGAGAACTATCAGATCTCCTTCTTCAATGATAGTCCATAGCTGATAGTCATAACCCTGGAGGAAAAACTCCATCCTTGTTTTCCAATAGTTGTAATCTTCTCCATCAAACAAGGGTGGTCTGTTGAGAGATTGACCTTCAGTAAATCCTTGAGCTGCCATTGATCCTTGCTCTAAGATCATTAGATCTTCTAGAAGTTCAAAGACCAGGGCTCTGATACTAGTTGTTGGTATCAAATGAATGAAAGAGCTTGGCTCTAGTACCGGTTGTTGGCCCACTTACGATTGGCAGCAAGGATAGCCTAGAGAGGGGGGGGGGTGAATAGGAAATATGAAAACACAAATAAAAATTACCACTTGAAAACTTTGGTTAGTGAATGTAATCGTGTGCGATAAAGAGTAGCAATGCGGAGGCAATTAAAAAACAATACATGAACATAAGGATTTATCCTCATTCGACCCTTCCAAATAGAAGTCCTTCGTCCAATCCCCATGCAAATCTTGAGATTTCACTAACTAGGGTACAATCCCCCCAAGGATATACAAACCCCCAGCTCCTCGCTGGTCTTCTTCCTTTCCGAGTAGGAAGGAAACTCACTTCTGTTATAGGTCAAAAAGCCACCCTCCTAAAACAAACCCTAGTGCAGTTCTTTTGGTACAAACCCTAACTTGGATCTACTAGAATTAAACCCTCAGCTAGGTTCTGTTGACACCAACCCCAGCTAGGTTCTTCCCTCAACCAAAGGGGAACATTGTGTACAGTCCCACAGCTGGATAGAATCCACCAGCACCCCACTGGCCTTCTCTTCACACATAAAGAGGAATACTGTACATAGTCCTACAGTTGGACACAAGTCTTTCTTAGAAAAAAAAGAACAGATTGAGAGCCATACAAGATGAACAGTAATGAACTCAAACTCTCAGCTGACAAACTCTCCCCCAGATTTACAATGATGCACAAGAAAGTGAAGAAAGAGAGGAAAGCTTGAATGCTTAGAGCTTCGAAGACTTCAGCTCTAAGAGCTTCTCTTGAATAGGCTTAAGCTCTTCTCTCTTGAGTGTGTGTAGAGTTGGATGCTTACTGGATGTGCACTCCTTGAATGATTTTTATGTTTGCTCTCATCTTGTTCTTCAGCCTTGCTTTATCCTTATGGAGCAGAAAGATAGATCCGTTGAAGTATAGTCGTTGGACTTCTTGGATCCGTTGAGACTCTTCATCATCTGCTCCTTTTCTCCTTCTGCCTAATAGATACTTAGTGTAGAGGGAAGTCAAGATATCTGTAGGCACAAAAGATAGAGTTAGACTAAAAAGTCTTTTGACAGAAGGCCCATACCTTGCCTTACTTCCATGTTTCCTGCTGACAACATCTCACTTACCCTGAAGGATAGATAGTAGAAAGATCTTCAGTCAGACATAGAAATAATAAGTTAAACATATGAAGTACATTTGAACTTTCATTTGGGCGCCAAAGACATGTTGAAACATTTGAAATCTAGAGGCAATCGATGTTTATTTAAATACAATCAATATTTTACAAGGGCAATTGATATTTCAGAGGTAATCAATGTTTCAGAAGTAATTGATGTTTTATGAAGGCAATCGATGTCTTATAAAGATAGTCGATGTTCAAGAAGGCAATTGATGTTTGAGGCAATTGATGTTTAAGAAGAAATCGATATTTAATGATAATCGATCCATAAAGGCAAATAATGTCTAAAGGCAATCGATGTTGCTCAAAGGCAATCGATGTTTCAGACAATCGATGTTTAGGTGAAGCAATCGATGTTTTAAGGCAATCGATGTTCTAATGCAATCAATGTTTAAATGAAGCAATCGATGTTTGATTTATAACAGTAATCGATGTTTAAGTTAAAGACAATTGATGCTTAAATTAAACGACAATTGATGTTTAAGTAGTCAGCAATCGATATACACTTCGACTGGGCAATAGAAATGTGCAGCAATCGATAGGTTCAAAGGAAATCGATGTAGAGCTTCAACTATAGAGACTTCGACTGTACATAATTCATAGTAGAATTGGTTTGGTCATCAATCGATGTCACACTTTGACTTCTTAAGAGTGGGAGTGGGTCTTCGGTTGTTCAACAATCGATATTTAACTTCGACTTCTTGGAATTCAGAGTAAGACCAACAATCGATATAAAATGTTCAACAATCCATATGCCATTCTAACAGTAATCGATGTAGCCTTTGTTCTCCAATCGATGTGGCACTTAGTCAGTAATCGATATGCATTGAACAACAATCGATTGAGATTTCCAGTGCAAATCATGAAACGATAGTGCCATAATATGTTATATTTATAAGGAAAACATGATATTAAATATATTCAAGATATTTAAGTTAATCATGAGTTTTGTTTCACTAAAATAAGAGGATAAAATATAAGAGTGGTTCAACAGAATTTTCAAAGGCAATGGAGACTGTACAATTGAATAATACATGAAATAGTAAACACACAAAAAATGATGCCTATACAACCTACATATTGGCGATACTGGGTTGAATTGGCTAAGGGTCTAAGAGTCGGTTCTCAAGGCTATGAAAGTCAATTCTTACTAACATAGGGAGTTGATTCCCTAAACAGGTTAAGTTGATTTGCAAAATAGATGAGAGTCGATTCTATGTGTTTAAAAGTCTAATAATATCTAGGAGTCAATTCTTAACTAGTCTAGGAGTCGCTTCTTAAAGCATCATAGGGAGTTGATTCTTCAGACTCATGGAATCAATTCTTTTAAAATAAAGAATCAATTCTTTTAAAACTCAGAGAGTCGATTCATTTAAAATAGGAGCCAATTCTTTTAAAACTTAAGAAATCGATTCTCATTTAAAGAGTCCATTATTTAACATGAGAGTTGATTCTCTTAACACTTGATAGTCGATTGTCAAACACTTGAGAGTCGATCTGACAGACTTGATTCTTTGATTGTGAAACTCGATTCTTTATGAGACTAAGACTCAATTGTTTTTGAGATCGAGACTCAATTCTTTGGGACTAGGAGACTTGACTTTAAACCTCAATTCTTAAGACTATGATACTCGATTATTTGGCTTAGTCTGGATCCTTTAAGGCAGACTTGATTCTGAAGAGACTCTGAGACTCAATCCTGAAGAGACTCTGAGACTCGATTTTGATGAATTCAGGGACTCGATCTTGATGATCAGTGAGACTCGATTATGATGAACTCTGAGATTTAATTTTTGTCTTCTAATGAGACTTGATCTTGGTCTTACTAACGAGACTCAATTTTTATCTTCTAATAAGACTCGATTTTGATCTTACTGATGAGACTCGATTTTTGTCTTCTAATGAAACTCAATCTAATCTTACCGATGAGACTCGATTTTTGTCTTCTAGTGACACTTGATTCTAATCTTATTGGTGATACTCACATTTTGTCTTATAAGGAGACTCGATTTATATCTATGACTCGATTCTATATGAGATTTGATTTATAACTGAAACTAGATTTTTATTGAGAGTTGACTTTATAAACTAACTGTGAAGGCTAGAAACATGGCACTAAACCTACAGGAACACTCTATTTAGATTAAACTAAAGATTAAGCTGATTATGCATAGGTTGATCCTAACTTGCATAAAATAGAAACATCAATTTTAATCCTCATAAAATACATACCATATGCATGATATAAATTGGAAAAAATATGATAAACATGTTCTAGACATCGAACAGACTTCAGAAGGATTTAATCATATTTAAATTAAGAGAATAACAACCCAGCTTAACGATGACTATTTATTAGCTTATTTAACTAGCATATTTATAACTAATTATTTAAGCCTAATCCTCCAACATATATATAGTCAATTGCTAAAGCTTAATTGGAAAACACAACATAACATACATAAATTGGTTAATTAAGACTAATTCAAATCACCATACATATTAATATGTTCTTGTCTAAAACTTAACTAGAAATCAACATGCTCTGCCTATCATGGTGTTAGTTCAATTCAGCCTCGATAGAATATCCACAGAACACCTACCTTTGATCTTTTTTTGGAAGAAGGAAAGAAGAACTAGAAGAACTCAATGTGGCTCTAAGATTTGCTCATTCCCCTTCTTACAGCATGCTCAAACCCCCCTTATGTAGCAGCCTTTTGGATAGTCCTTAGGGTCTTGCTTGTTGTACTTTGTAGATTTTGATGATCACAAAACACTAATTCTTATTCATGTTGATAAAATCACAAAGCATTAATTTATGTTCATGTTAATGACTCAAGTATTTCATTTATTCATATTTAATTTGAGAGTCTAATTTGTGTGCCAAGTGTACAACAAAATAGGCCCAATTCGTCCTTGCATGTGGATATTACAAAGGCCGAGGCCTAGACAGGACAGAAGAGAAGACTGACCGAAAACTGATAGTTGGTCGATCGAACTCTGATTAATGGTTGACTGAACATCCCAGTGAACCATGTCTAGAAGTCCAGAGTCAACCAGTGGACCGAACTCTGATTATCGACCGATCCATCCAGGACACTAGCATCTAAAGTCAAGACCAGAAATGGTTGATTGAACTCTGGTTTTCGGTCGACCAAACCTTCCAATGGATCTAGATTATGAGACCTAAGTGTTGGACCTTAGTTAGCAATCCCAGGGGGATGGGGGTGAATGGGTTGCTTAAGGATTTCTGCAACTTAGAAAATTAAACTTAAAACTGATTGTTAGTGTTAAATAATAGTGAGACACAAACAATCACACATATATAACACACGAATGTATATTGGTTTGGCCCTTCCCAACTGAAAGTCCTACGTCTAATCCCTAAGAACACTTGAGATATCACTACTCGAGGGTATAGTCCCCCCTAAGGACAAAATACACCCAGCCCCAGCTGGTCTTCTCTTTTACCCGAAGGGGAAAAGTTCACCCTGATACAACAGGTCTTCCATTCTAATAAGGGGAACAAACGCTTGCACAATATAAGCCTTCTCTTCAACCGAAGAGGCACAAACTGTATCTCAAAGAGATATCTAAGAGTCTCTAGACCAAGCTCAATATGAACAATAAGAAGGCTTGATTTGAGACAATGTTTACGAGGATAAAAATAGACAAGGAATCACTCTCTTAGATGAACAACAAATCTCTCTTAGAAAAGAGGTGTTCAGCATAAACACATAGAGAGAGAAGAAATTGGAGCGCTAGAGACTTTGAAAGTTGCTTTGGCAATCAGTTGCTTCTTTACTCAAGATGCATGTGTTGAAGCTTCTAAAAAGAACTAGAAGAAGAAAGCTATCTGCACAGCCGTTCTACTTGGAGTTCCGCAGGCTTCATCTTTTATAAGCTCCATGGAAGATCATCAGTGAAGGATACGTTGAGTCTTGTTCTTCAGCTCATGCAAGTTTCCAAGACTTCATGGGAGTATCGGGTACGTGCTCCCATTAAATGTAAGGAAGAGATGGTGAGAAGAAAATATGTTTCATATCATTCACACCATACCTCTTTTATCTATCACCGTTATTTTCTGCTGACTACCTACTATACTAGGTAACTTGCATAAGGTGAGAAGGTATAGCCTATATCTGAAAGCATAGGCTACTGAAATTTTTGAGACTTAAAAGGAAGACTTAAATTTGCAGTGCGTGCCAAAACCAAAATTTGAATAACATAAATCTTCTGTAATGCTTTAGATAATCAGTGAAACTTTAATCCAATAGATAAAGCCATTATTTATCGCCATGGATTCAAATGGAAGAGAAAAATAGACTAAGTCGACAAATATTCTTTTTATAAGAACAATTGATAATAAGATGTTAGAAAGAAGTCAACTATTATAATGACTAAGTTGACAATAATTACACTAATCAAATAATTTTTCAAGTATAAGATCAACTATCACAGAGAAGTCGAAGTCCACACAGCAGTCGAAGTCCATTCATCAGTCGAAGTTAGTAATTTGAATGACATTCGACTGGTATTCAATAATCGATGTGTGAATAAGACTAATTGGAACAATAAATAACATTAATCGGTATGAGTCACATCACTAATCGATATGGTGAGGGAAGTGTTCACCAGTCGGAACAATAATGATGCTAATCAATGCGTTGTTCACCAATCGAAAGATAAATAACGTTAATTGGTATGGCATTTACCAATCGGAAGACTACTGAATCTTTGTTTAGTAATCGCAACATTCATAAGTAATCAGAAAGAATATTTAGTAATCGATGCGATATAACACTAAGTATGTGTTAAGTCACTTGGTCATCAATTGGGCAATGTTCACTAATCAGAACGATTGTTCAGTAATCTGTGTGACACTTAAAACAACAATCAATAGAGAGCCTTTCTTCTCTAATCAATAGAGGACTTAAACAACAATCGATATAAAGCTTATCTTCTCTAATCGATAGATTTAGTCAGTAATTGATACACAGTTTGTTTAGTAATCGATAGAACATTTGAACATTAATTGGTATGAATCTTATTCTATAATCAATATGGACTTAGAAAAATAATGAAGAGCTTTGAGACTGAGTTTTTGAGATACTTACATTGATAATCCTTAGAGCTGATTATTTTACCTTTAATACCTGTTGACATACTTAATGAAAATTATATGTTAATCACATAAAATCAAACTAAAACAAAATATCACCAAAATTCATATAAAAAGGGGAAAAAAGAAGTCAACAAATATGAGTAGACAAGCATAGGTCGACACATGGCCATCATCTATCGACATGTCATCCATGTCTGTTGACAAATGGACATCATCTTTCGACAAGTGAACATCATCTGTTGACATATTGTAATATCTAGTATGTTCGGATCGTGGTTTACCGAGTTTTGGAAGCCAATGTATGGCCCATTGTTAGACCATGTAGGTCTATATATGTTTTTATAGGTTTATGGTGTAGGTGGGAGGTTGGAGGGTTGGGCATCTCAGCCCAACCAGGTTTCTGTTGCGTTCATTAAGAACGCGGCGTAACCAGACGACGCGACTCTGAGTAGAATGCGTCGACCTACATGGACATGATTTTCGACCGCCGCTACGTGAGCCCCACTGCATGTGCACCGCGTGGAGCATTCAGGGACGTCGGGAGTTAAACGCGTCGCCGATGTTGGACGCGTTTCTAAACGTGGCGGGAAGACAAGACGCAATTTAAACCCTGTGTATTTTGGGCTCCTGGCCTTGGCCGAATAGTGCATTCGCACTGTTCAGCTGGGAAGAGCTCACATCATGAGCTTTGAAGGGGAATTGAGGTGAATTTGCTGGTTTTGGCGTCTGTTCGGAGTGGTTCCGGCGCGAGGAGGTGCTTCGGAGCATGGGGAACGCCGAGATATCGTTGGATTAGTGTTTCATTTAAAAGTAGGGGAACTTTGCCCTATTTTCTATTCCATGGATTGCATGGATTAGGGTTTACAAATTTTGATGTGGGAATTATGTATGGAGGGTAGAGATCATGCTTAGGGTTTCGTTTATGTGTTTATTTCCTTGCTTAAACAGCATGTGTGGTCCATGGATGTGATTTCTGGAGCAAGGGTTGAGTCTGAGTTCTGTCACTTGAAAGGTGATGGAACCAGATGACGCGATTCAGTCTTTAAGGTGTCAGGTAAGTCTGTCGCGATTCAGTCTTCTAAAAACGTCCACTGTGTTGGATGCGTTTTGAAATGTGTCCACCCGAGCTCTGGTGTTTTGTGGCCAGTATGTCTAGTTCCTATCCCACATTGCATGGACTGTGTTGGCAATGCAATGTAGGGTCTATATAGGTTGTGCTGACTCATACCGTGGTTAATAACGAGAGGTTTTGTATGCAATTGTGTGCATAGCAAGTTGGGTCATAACGCCTTCCGAGGTTACCTCTCTAGTCGGATCCCCAACACCGGGTGCTCGGAGTTTGTCCTGGTACAGTGCGTACCATCGAGGTTTGTGTCGTCTTCCTAGACACCCTCACTCCTGAGTTTGAGTTGTACGTCCGGCTGAGGGAAAGATGACAATGGGCAACGACACGTGTTTGTGGGTGTGCGGTCGCTTGTAGCGCGCTCGTGGTTGGGGGATGGACACCGGTAGATGTATTGGTCCCCAGCTAGTCCTGTCTCCAGTGCCTCACTTTAGGGTTCTTGGCCGGAGTCCCTAAAGGTGTCAGGCTTGGGCCTGCAGGTGTGGTGTTAGTTGTCTCCACAGTTCTTGTCTTGTTGAGGTGGAGCGGCAGCTGGACCTTCTATTCATGGCTGCGAGACTGAGAGGTAGACTTGTGTTGTTTGTCCGGGTCTGTGGCTGGTGTCGCAAACTAGCTCTCGTGACTCGTGTGTGGCGTACCCTTCTATAGCTTGTACACGTGTTGTGGTTTGCTGTTTACTTATTTGCAGCTGTAGCATCATGCGTAGGTGTTATACATTTAAATGCTTTATAGCTTTACATATTATGTCTGTGGTTTTTATGTTTATCGGCTTTGAGGGAGTTACCCTACTGAGCTAGTGACTTGTGAGGCTCACCCCTTCTTCGAGAGCAGGAGGATTCCCATCCCTCTTCTAGTTGGGGACCACACCGTAGTGTAGTCGGGTCTACACCACCAGCATAGTAATGTCTTTACTTTTGGAGCCTTGGGGGTTTGTCCGGGGCTGTTGTACTTATTAATGACTTTTGTATGGAACTGAATATGTACATTCATGTGAATATATGTGAGAAATGGTATCTTATGTGTGTTCAGCATGTGTTTCTTTATGTTTCCACGGACAAGTGTGAATGATATCCCTTGTGAGGCTTCGGCTCGATCACGGCAGGCAGAGTAGTGTCGGGCACGTTATTGGGTTAACGGCCTGAATAGCGAGGAGCGTCACAGTTGGTATCAGAGCAAGATCCATGTAAATATGAGGAAACAGGAAGTGTACATAGTATGTTCCTTACTATAGTCTACTTCTGGTAGTTGGCCCTATTTTTGTAATGATATGCTTGTATGTTGTGTGGATGGAATGTTGTGTATGCAGGTTTATAAATGGCTGATAGAAGAGATTGGGGAGGTGGTGGTGATGATCCAGAGGTGACTATGCACAAAGTGATAGAGAGGTTGTGGGATAGCATCACTCAGATTCGGAAGCAGCTAGATCAGCAGCCACCGGTCTAGCCAGCAGGAGTACCACCGATTCAGGAGGAGGTAGTGTCGGCACCTTTAGCACCACCATATGGAGCAGAGGTACCACCTATAGTACTTGTGCCTCTAGTTGTACCAGCAAGGTCAGAAAGTGTGGAAGAGTCCACGATGTTAGTGGAGAGGTTCTTAAGTTGGAGCCACCTACGTACTCAGGAGGTCCAAATCTAGATACAGCGGAGCATTGGGTGCATGAAATAGAGATGGTATTTGCTACTATGAGGTGTCCACAGACGGATAGTGTAAGGCCCTCGCATTTTGTTCTTTTATTAGACTTTGTCATATGGTGATTAGTTGCTTTGTGTATAAAATTATGTGTATATGTATATATAAATATATTTATTTCTGTACATATTGTATTCAAATGATCTTGTATGTATATATATGTGTTTATTTATGTATATAATGCTTTATTTATATTGTACATATTGTATTTAAATAAAATGATGTATAGAGTATGTAAATTATAAGGTGAATGCATATATATATATATATATGTTTTCTATGTTTTGGCCGAGCAGCCAATTAACGTCAACATGTGTGGACGTTTATGGGGAGTCAACGTCCATATCAATGGACGTCAATTCCCAGTAAACGGCAACAATGTGGCCGTTTATTTCCCAGAAATTGTTGCGGTTTTAGATCTGGAAACGGCTGCGTTTCCTTCAGTTCTGATTTTGGAAACCCACCTCCAACGATAGGAAATCCTATCTAATGCGTACCCAACCTCCCTTAGCTTAGAAAAACATTGTTTTCGGCCAGAATAGGCTCCTTTGGCTCTTGTGAAAACCCTAAGAACTCTGTGCGAAAAATCGATTTTTGGGTGGCTTGATCTGGCGTTTGTGTACATCTTCCGGCGATCTTCTTCGATTGGAAGGAGCTCTGAACATAGATGAAGCTTCCCTGACTCTGGTGTGCGATCTATCTCAACTCAAAGATCGGATCTGGGAGGATTTTGTGTCTTCTTGGCTTGGCTGAGGAGAGCTTCTCCGGCAAAATTTGTCCAATCTAGCATTTTTTGAGGCAAGTGATCTAGGGATTACAACCCTACCCATGTCCCTTAGGTTCTAGGAATTTATGAGATTTTTCCTCGTGTCCTGGAACCCCCATTCACCAAGTTGTATGCGCTCAGTCTGCGTTTCTGCAGACATGAACTTAATGGCCATCTTGCTGCCATTAAGATCCTGAGTTAGCGGAAACATCGTGTGCCGTTAACCTTATTGGCGGCAACCCCCTTGCCGCCAAGTTCATCTGTTTTTTTTCACAGAACCCAAATTTTATATTTGTGTGATTATGTTCAGATTTGTGGTTGTCTATGCATGCTATGAGATTTATTTTTAGTCAAGTATAGTCAGTAGATCATGCCATGAGGATGGGTCGAATGTTTGTAAATTGTATTATTTATTAGAATTTATGTAATGTGATAATGAGCATGATTTGATCTTAGTAATTTCTGATTAATTAGATTCATGATGTATTAGGGGTTCATATATTTTCTACGATCATATGATGACTGTCTTCAGGTATTGGCACTGTTGGATATGACTGTTTTACTATGAAACCTACTCAAATGAATTTAGTGATAAATATGCCTGAAATCTTTTTTAATTATTATAATTAATATACATATCGAAAAAATCTAAAAAATTGAGCATGTGACATGCTATCGGTTTAGAATCTGTGATAAAAAGTTTGCACTATTTTGGTAACTGTGGATACTGATTGTTTAAATAAGAGTATTAAACTATGATTAAGTGGGTGTGAAATAAACCATGTGAAAATTTAATGTTTTACAGCATGAGTAAACTCTGTTATAGTTAATTTTACTACTGTCAAATAGTAACCTTGTGTTAGAAAAACTGAAGCATGTGTAAACTCTTGAAGTACATGTAATTGTGTAAATTAGTACATGTGTATAATGTGATTAAAGTGAAATGTGTAAATATGTGCCATTAGTGACACTGCTACCATAGAGGGCTGTGGAACCGTACTGTAGTAAAGTCCCTACGGGAAGGTTCAATGTGTGTGATATCCTATGGGCATTAGGATGAAATCCTGGAGGTGGACAAGTACCACTGGTTAAGGTGGAGAGTGCTTCTCCGGATTCTGCGCAGTTAACCAAGATTAGTCACTGTGTTGCCTAGGTGATGGGTATGTATATGTGTATATGTGTGTCCTTCTAGTGGTGGTTTGGACTATGTGTCACGACAATTAAGTGTAAAAAAATGTGAATATGTGCATGTGAACATGTGAATTGTGAAAATGTGAAGTGTGAGTATGTGAAATTGTTAAGTGAATGAGTTAGCATGTGATTAAATGTAAACCCCAGTGATTGTATTTAATTCATGTCAAAACAGCAAGCAAAATGTGTGTATAAGTGTGATAAATGCATGAGAAAATGATTAGATATCATGCTAGGTATGTTATTTACTTTGTACATAGTAAAATGCTTTAATTGGGTGTAGTTGTAAAATGATTTGAATATGATTTAGATCCTTTAACCATGTTGAATAGAATGTGTAGAAAGCATGCTATGGGTTTTATATTTAGTTGTTAAAGTAACATGAAGCATGTACCATATTGATTCCTAAATGCAAAAGAAAACTAGCATGTGTATGTGATATGTGTAAGGGTGTCGTTCTTAGATTGCTTGTTGGGTCTCTTTAGACTCATTCTTGCTTCGATGTACAGGTGTGACAGGTGTCTCCACTTCTGAGGAGGACATAGTTAGGAGCAACTCCGAGCGAGAGGAGTAGCTACTTTTGTGGAGACTTCTACATTGTTACTTGTATTTTCATAGTATGTAATCAAGAAAAGTGTGTAATTCATTTGGACAATGTACTTATTTTGAAGTTGTAATAATGTGGACACTTGCATTTCTTTTATTGCTATTTAGACTGTGGATATTTGATGATGATGGAATGAGAATGAGATTATTTATTTATTTCACTGTAATATTGTAATATTGGTTTACATCTCAATCTAGTGTTAAGTGTTGGGTAAATGTCTCACTGTAATGACGCCCTTTGTACCGATGTGGATTGGTATAATCGTACCGGTATAAAGAGGGTCGTTACAGATAAAGTTATTTTGGCTACCTATCAGTTGAGAGGTTTTGCATAAGAGTGGTGGAGAGTCAAGATGCAGATCGTGTTCACAGGACGAGGGGAGGATACCATCACATGGGCTGAGTTTCTTGAAGCATTCACCAAACACTTTCTTTCCGGTGCAAATTTAGAAAGCTAAGAGAGAGCAATTTAGGACACTTCAGCAAGGGAATTTGTCGGTGTTGGAGTACCAGATGAGGTTTATGGCCTTGAGTAGGCATGCACCTTATGTGGTAACCAACAATGCAATGATGGTGGAGTATTTTATTCGGGGGTTGAGGCCGGAATTGCAAGATGTAGTGATTCCATTGATGTGCGGGACAGTGGAAGAGGCAGCCCAAAGAGCAGCAATACTAGAAAGAATAGTTCAAGCTAGGCAGTCCAGCGGATTGGGATCAAGTGGAGGTGTAAGGCCCTTAAATTTTGTCCTTTTATTTTGTTGTGTGTGTGGATTCGTGCTTGTGTGTAAATATTATGTATGCATATGTAGATATCTACGTACATATTAGCTAGGTGTACTTATGTATGCATGTGTATGTTTAGATGTAATTATTGTTTGTTTGCATGGTGTAGTAGTGTGTACACTATAATATATATAATGCAGGTATATATATATAGCGTATATATGGTTTTATGCATGGTTTAATGCTCTTGCTGAAGAGCAAATTGGCGTCAACATGGATGGACGTCCATGTTGAGTAAACGTCCATGTCGATGGACGCCAGCTATGAGGTAAACGGCCATGGATGTGGACGTCTACTTCTCTGATTTTCTGTGCGCAGCAGACCCCGAAATTCCAGGTTGGGCTTAATCACTGATTGGGGAGATGTCTCCCAACGGTTCTCAACTCCTATCAGACCCTGCCCACGCATGCCCCAAGCCTAGACTTATATAGAAAAACCCCTTAGCAGCTGGAAGAGACCCCTTTGTCTCTTGGCAAAGAAAACCCTAGAAACCCTAAGTCCTTGTGCGAAACCAGAACTTTGAGCCTTGAGATCTGAAGACTGGTGGCTTTTTTCGGCGATCTACTTCGACAAGGAGGAACCCTTGACATCAGGCTACACATCCCCGACTCTGGTGTGCTGCGAGGATCATCCCAGAAGCCGGAGTGGAGGTGTTTTGGAGGCTTCTTGGCTTTGGCCGAGGAGGGCTTCTCTGACCTTGTAATCCGTTTATAGATTTATTCAAAGGCAAGTAACCCATCCCTGTGATGCATGTATATGTCCAGTAAGTCTTAAATATTTTATAGGATTTTACTCGTGTCCTAGATCCCCCACATTCAGCCTTTCTTTGGAGCTCGGTCTGTGTTTTTGGACAGACAGGAACTTAACGGCAAGATCCCTTGCTGTTAAGCTCTTCAGTTGGCGGCAGACGATGTTGCCGTTAACCCCTTTGAACGGCTAGCCTTTGCCGTTTAGTTCTTCAGGACAGAACATTGAGCTGTTCTTCCTTATATATGATTAATTTCCGAAGTTTTTCGCATGAGGATATATTGTAAACGTTATATGCTATGTATTATGAATGGTGGAATGCGTTGTGAGATTTTGTGAATTTCTGTAAATAGTGTGGATGGTTACATTTATGAAAAATGCATGTTAGATGAGACCTTGGTTGTGTTAGTCTACTGTTCACATGATTCATGAGGAAATTGAATGCCATAAATTTTCTAGACCATGTGTATGTATGTCAGTCAATGCTCTACAAAATTGGAAATTTTCCCATGATCATGTGATTTATTACAATTTCGGTAATGAAATGAGAAAGCATGTGTAGGGTCATGTAAAAATCACAGTAAATATTATGATGTGATATAAATTCGAAGAAAAATTCGGTGATAATGTGCATGTTAGGTATAGGTCTGAGAACTACCAAATCTGACATTTATGTTGTGCTTCCATGATAACTGAATTATTAATGGCATGTCAATGAGTGTTTCATTTTCTGTAAATTCTGTGTAATTCAGAAAAATGTGAAAATTTGCATGAGTAGTCTAAACCCTGCAAACAGTGTGTGGTTAAATTTTCATAAGATTTGGGTAACAGTAGGTTATATTGTGAAATTTCCATGTGAAAATGAGCTATTAATGCATGCTATCATGATTATGGTTGGATTATGTGTTTTCAATCTGATTAGTGTAAATTACTGAGTGTTTAAAACTCTGTCAAATAGTAGCACCATGAATTAGGAAAAACTGAACCATGTCCTTAATAGCGACAACGTAAGTAATGCGTAAATTGGGTGAAATGTGTGTATGTTAAAAAAATCGAAATGTGTAAATTGTGCCGTGTGTGACACTGCTTCCATAGAGGGCTGTGGAACCGTACCGTGGAAAAGTCCCCACGGGAAGGTTCAATGTGTTAAAATCCTATGGGCATTAGGATGAAATCTTGGAGGTGGACAAGTACCACTGGTTAGGGTGGACAGTTCTTCTCCCGGTCTGCGCAGTACCAAGAGCCGTCACTGTGTTGCCTAGGTGGCGTCTATGTGTTATGTGTTATGTGATGTGAATGTGTCATTCTAGTGGTGGTTTGGACTATGTGTCACGGCATTTAAATGTGAAAATGTGAATGTGTATATGCGCAAATTGTGTAGTGTGAACATGTGAATGTGAAATGTGTAAATGTGAACAATGCGAACGTGTAAATATGTAAACATGTGAATCCAAGGTGTTAAAAATGCGAACTTGTGATTTATGTTATGAAAATGTTAGATTCATGTTAAAACAGCAACCTTAATGTGTTTATAATGGTGCTTTATATGTGCAAAAGTGTGTAGAATCCATGTTAGGGATATTTCCTTCTTATGTGTGAAAATCCCATGCTAAATTTGCTATCATGTTGTAGTTAAATGTAAGTGTAGTTCTCATGTGAATGAATGAGTAGAAAGCATGCGGTAGGTATTTCACTTTGGATTGATATGAACCATGTATCATGCATAGTGAAATTAGTAGAAATATCATGATAGGTAGCTTTCCATTATTGTACAACCATGCTACATGTTTTGATTAATAAAATTGAATGAATGGCCTACTTGTGATGTATGCTTGTATGATGTGTATGGAGTTTACTTGCTGAGTCTTTTAGACTCACTCTTGCTTCGGCGTACAGGTTAAGCAGGTGACCCTACTTCCTTGAAGGAGACCGTTGAGAGCGACTCTGAGTGAGGAGAATAGAGTGTTGTGGAGTCACCATTGTTGTACCTTACTTTCATAGTATGTAATTGAAACTTATGAAATTGAAGCTTATGTAAATTTGTGGACGAACAATGTAATTTGAATTTTGTATTTCATTATGTGGACTTAGTTCCTTAAATTGCTATATGGATCATGTATGTTTAATGTGGATGATGAAATGAAAAGACAGTAGTTCTTATACTTCCGCTACTCTGTATTCATATTTGTGTACATCTCAATCATGTGTGTTAGTGCTTGGGTAAATGTCCCACTATGACGAGACTCACTATACTGACGTAGATTGGTATAATCGTACCGGTATAAGGAGGGTCGTCGTAGAGATTTGTATCAGAGCCAACTGGTTGAGATTGTACATAAATATACATAAGTCATCATCTCCATTACATGCTAAGTCCTTATAGAGTTATCCACGTGTGTAGAGTTGATTAATAATGAATGAAAGATAGATAAGAAAGTGGTTAGGGACTAAATAACGTAGTTTCTAATAGTGATTAAATTAATTGCAGCTTATGGCTTCACGCGGTAGACGTGGTGGTGTACCTACTCGTGATGGCGAGCAGAGGAGAGATGAGCCTAGGCGTGAGGACCAAGCTGAGCAGCAGGCCCCGGCACCTCAGGGTCCTGTACTTCCCCCACCGCCACCTGTGGATTATGGAGTGTTTATGCAGGGTCTAGTGCAGGCCATGCAGACGCAGGCTCACACCCAGGCTGCACTCCAGGCTCAGATGGAGGCTCAGGTTGGAATAATAAAAATAAAGAGTAGTTTGTTTTATTTAATTGCATGATGTTGTGTTGAATATGCATTGCTTGTTGTCTGTTGTAGCAGGCCCAGGTTCCAGTTCCCCAGGCTCAGGACCATGGTGGACCCTCCATCATGGAAAGATTCAAGAGGATGTTGCCACCCTCTTTCAAGGGGGAGAGCGACCCATTACTAGCTGAGAGCTGGATGAGGGAGATCGAGAAGATCTTCCGAGCTGTTAGGTGTGCAGACGAGGACAAGGTCACTTTAGCCACCTATATGCTACAGGTATGTGTTAGTTTTATATGTTTGCTTATCCTGTTAAACTAGAGCTGTTAGTTGGTGCTTATGAAGGTTGTGTTGCAGGAGAGAGCTGATGTGTGGTGGGCTTCCTTACTGCGTACCCGATTCGAGAACGGTGCTATTGACGAGTTCGTGAGGCTCTTTCGGGCCAAGTTCGTCCCCGAGCATATCCAGGACAGGATGGAGCAGGAGTTCCTTTCCTTGACTCAGGGCTCCAAGACTGTACTCGAGTATGAGGCCAGGTTTGCTGAGTTATCTAAGTATGCACCTCACATAGTAGCTGATGAGCGCAAGAAGGCAAAGAAGTTTGTGATGGGCCTTAAGCCATCACTGAGGACGAGGCTAGTGGCGTTCGATCATCGTACCTTGGACGAGGCCCTTAGCGCTGCTTGTAGGCAAGAGGGTGAAATGGAGCAGTACCTCGAGGAGAAGAAAGCTTTGCAGAAGAGACCTGCGCCCCTTTCAGCGGCAGGATAAGAAGAAGATAGCATACCAGACACCGCAGCGCCCAGTGGCAGCCAGCAGTACTCAGGTACCTTCTCAACATTCCCCTGGTGTGAAGAAGGAGTGTCCCCATTGCGGGAAGACACACGGTGGTACGAAGTGTTGGATGGTAGCGGGAAAATGCTTAGAGTGCGGGAGCAGCGACCACAAGATCAAGGATTGTCCGAGACTTCAGCAGGGAGTCCAGCGTGGAGCGCCAACCCCAACAGCGGTAGTAGCAGCAGCGCCAGCTATAGGAAGACCAGGAAGGCCTCGAGCCCAAGCTCGAGTGTTTGCCCTAGCACGAGAGGATGCCGAGCAGGCGGAGCATGTCACCGAAGGTACAGTTTTACTTCTAGGTGTGCACGCTCGGGTTTTGTTCGATACGGGTGCCACTCACTCGTTCATCTCCGAGCGTTTTGTTAGGCAGTTAGCTCTAGAGTCAGACGTAGAGTCTGAGGATTTAGAAGTCTCGTTGTCTGTACACACACCTGCGGGTACGGTATCGACTGGGAAGTGTATTCTATCGTTACCTGTGTGCATTGAGGATAGAGTCCTAGAAGGGTGTTTCTTCTTGCTAAAGATGAAGGACTTTGATGCTATTCTTGGTCTGGATTGGCTAGAGGAGCACTATGCGTTAGTAGATTGTCGTCGGAAGAGGATTGTTTTCCGCATTCCTGGTGAGGACGAGTTCTCTCATCCTTGCCAAGAAACTTGGCGGGAAAGTTGGTCATCTCTGCCATGAAGGCGATGCGCATGGTAAACAAGGGTTGTGACGCTTTTCTTGCCAGCGTAGTGTTAGTACCCGAGGCTGGTGAGTCACCTACTCTTGCAGAGATCGAGGTAGTGCAGGATTTTCCAGACGTCTTTCCCGATGATTTGTCTGGATTGCCACCGGATAGAGAGATAGAGTTCACCATAGAGTTGCTTCCGGGCACCTCTCCTATCTCGAAGGCTCCATATCGGATGGCACTTGCGGAGTTAGCCGAGTTAAGGAAGCAGTTGCAAGAATTGCTAGTTAAGGGATTTATTCGCCCTAGTGTTTCCCCTTGGGGCGCACCTGTCTTATTCGTAAAGAAGAAGGATGGATCACTTAGGTTATGCATCGATTATAGGAAGCTAAACCAAGTGACAGTGAAGAACAGGTATCCCTTACCTCGTATTGATGATTTGTTTGACCAGCTGCAAAATGCATCAGTCTTTTCTAAGATCGATTTGCGATCTGGTTATCATCAGTTGAGGATTAGGAGTGAGGATGTGTCCAAGACGGCGTTTAGAACCCGTTATGGACATTATGAGTTTTTGGTCCTTCCTTTCGGATTGACCAACGCCCCTGCAGCATTCATGGATCTCATGAACAGGGTTTTTAGGCCGTACTTAGATAGTTTTGTTGTGGTATTTATCGATGATGTGTTGGTCTACTCTCCGGATGAGGCCACACACCGTCAGCATTTGAGGGTAGTGTTAGAGGTTCTCCGTGAGCACAAGCTGTATGCAAAATTCAGCAAGTGCGATTTTTGGTTGCGCGAGGTTCATTTTCTTGGGCATGTTATCTCCGGTGCTGGTGTAGCAGTTGATCCAGCAAAGGTCCAGGCAGTTATGGATTGGGAGACCCCCAAGACCCTTCGGAGATTCATAGTTTTCTTGGTTTGGCTGGTTACTATCGGTGATTCATTGAGGGATTTTCATCCATCGCTGCCCCATTGACTCAGCTTACCAAAAAGGGGGTGAAGTTTGTGTGGTCCGAGACATGTGAGAGTAGCTTTCAATTATTGAAGGCTAAACTTACTTCCACTCCGGTATTGGTATTACCTAGTGGTGCTGAAGGTTTTACCATTTATACGGATGCATCTCGGATTGGCTTAGGCTGTGTACTAATGCAGCAAGGAAGGGTAGTGGCGTATGCTTCTCGCCAATTGAAGGAGCATGAGCGTAACTATCCGACTCATGATTTGGAGATTGCGGCAGTGGTTCATGCACTAAAGATCTGGAGGCACTATCTTTATGGTGTCAGATTTGAGGTGTTCACTAACCATAAGAGCTTGAAGTATCTCTTCTCCCAGAAGGAACTAAACCTACGGCAGAGGAGATGGATTGAGTTCCTCAAGGACTACGACTTCGATCTTCAATATCATCCAGGAATGGCGAATGTCGTAGAGGATGCTCTTAGCAGGAGGAGGTCTTCGCTCCAACAGGATTGGAAGATGTTGGAGGATGCGGCGTGTTCGATGGCTGAGTTAGAGCCCTTATGTCAGGCTTTTGTGGCCCAGTTATCCCTTAGGTCTTCGTTGTTGGATGAGGTGATCGAGTAACAGAAAGCCGACCCTAGACTCCAAGAGTTAGTGGGCAAGGCAGGCATCGCTCGTGATGAGGATGGTGTGATTAGATTCCACTACCGAGTATGTGTTCCTGACATTGTAGATGTCCGTGAGCATGTTTTAGCAGAAGCTCATAGGTCGAGATTCTCTATTCATCCGGGTAACACTAAGATGTACCAGGATTTGAAGAGGTCCTTTTGGTGGTCCGGCATGAAGAGAGATGTAGCGGATTATGTATCTAGGTGTCTAGTATGCCAGCAAGTGAAGGCCGAGCGGCAGCGACCATCTGGTCTTATGCAGAAGATGGAGATCCCAGTATGGAAGTGGGAAGCTATCACTATGGATTTTGTTTTGGGTTTGCCTCAATCTAGACGGGGTAATGACTCGATTTAGGTAGTCGTAGATAGATTCTCGAAGACTGCGCATTTCTTGCCTATGAAGAAGAAGCAGTCAGTAGAGAGCTTGGCTAGATTGTATGTCAGTAGCATTATTAGATTGCATGGTGTGCCGAAGCTGATCATTTCGGATCGAGATCCGAGATTTACTTTGAGGTTGTGGAAGGGTCTTCAGGATGCTTTAGGTTCGGAGCTGAAGCTCAGTTCGGCATTTCATCCCCAGACAGATGGACAGTCTGAGAGGACTATCCAGACGCTCGAGGATATGTTGAGGGCGTGTGTGCTGGATTGGAAGGATGATTGGGAGCGCCATTTACCTCTAGTAGAGTTCGCATATAACAACAGCTTCATGCGAGCATTGGTATGGCTCCATTTGAGGCGTTGTATGGAAGGCCTTGCAGATCTCCTTTATGTTGGGAGGAGACCAGCGATAGGCAGTTGATTGGTCCGGAGTTAGTTCAGGAGACTTCGGATAAGATTCAGCTTATCAGGAAGAGGCTTGTTGCGGCACAGGATAGGCAGAAGAGCTACGCCGACAACAGGAGGAAGGATTTGGAGTTTGAGGTGGGTGAGCATGTCTTTTTGAAGATTTCACCTACTCGAGGTGTCGTCAGGTTTGGCAGGCATAGAAAATTAAGTCCCAGATTCATTGGCCCCCATACGAGATTCTCAAGCGTTTAGGTAGCGTGGCTTACGAGCTAGCTTTGCCTCCGACTTTAGCTAGTGTTCATCCCGTTTTCCACGTATCTATGCTTAGGAAGTATGTTCGAGATCCGTCTCATGTTATTAGTCATGAGCCAGTAGAGATCCAGCCAGATCTGTCATATATAGAGCAGCCAGTAGCTATTCTTGACCGGAAGGTCCAGCATCTCCGGAACAAGAGTATTACGTCGGTAAAAGTTTTATGATCGGAACTTCTAGCGGGAGGAGGCTACTTGGGAGCTTGAGGATGCGATGAGGAAGAAGTATCCTCATTTGTTCGAGTAGTGTTGTTTAAACTTCGAGGACGAAGTTTCCTTAAGGGGGAGAGGGTGTAAGGCCCTCAAATTTTGTCCTTTTATTTTGTTGTGTGTGTGGATTCGTGCTTGTGTGTAAATATTATGTATGCATATGTAGATATCTACGTACATATTAGCTAGGTGTACTTATGTATGCATGTGTATGTTTAGATGTAATTATTGTTTGTTTGCATGGTGTAGTAGTGTGTACACTATACTATATATAATGCAGGTATATATATATAGCGTATATATCGTTTTCTGCATGGTTTAATGCTCTGGCCGAAGAGCAAATTGGCGTCAACATGGATGGACGTCCATGTTGAGTAAACGTCCATGTCGATGGACGCCAGCTATGAGGTAAACGGCCATGGATGTGGACGTCTACTTCTCTGATTTTCTGTGCGCAGCAGACCCCAAAATTCCGGGTTGGGCTTACTCACTGATTGGGGAGATGTCTCCCAATGGCTCTCAACTCCCATCAGACCCTGCCCACGCATGCCCTAAGCCTAGACTTATATAGAAAAACCCCTTAGCAGCTGGAAGAGACCCCTTTGTCTCTTGGCAAAGAAAACCCTAGAAACCCTAAGTCCCTGTGCAAAACCAGAACTTTGAGCCTTGAGATCTGAAGACTAGTGGCTTTTTCCGGCGATCTACTTCGACAAGGAGGAACCCTTGACATCAGGCTACACATCCCCGACTCTGGTGTGCTGCGAGGATCATCCCAGAAGCCGGAGTGGAGGTGTTTTGGAGGCTTCTTGGCTTTGGCTGAGGAGGGCTTCTCCGACCTTGTAATCCATTTGTAGATTTATTCAAAGGTAGGTAACCCATCCCCGTGATGCATGTATATGTCCAGTAAGTCTTAGATATTTTATAGGATTTTACTCGTGTCCTGGATCCCCCACATTCACCCTTTCTTTGGAGCTCGGTATGTGTTTTTGCACAGACAGGAACTTAACGGCAAGATCCCTTTTCGTTAAGCTCTTCAGTTGGCGGCAGACGATGTTGCTGTTAACCCCTTTGAACGGCTAGCCTTTGCCGTTTAGTTCTTCAGGACAGAACAATGAGCTGTTCTTCCTTATATATGATTAATTTCCGAAGTTTTTCGCATGAGGATATATTGTAAAAGTTATATGCTATGTATTATGAATGGTGGAATGCGTTGTGAGATTTTGTGAATTTCTGTAAATAGTGTGAATGGTTACATTTATGAAAAATGCATGTTAGATGAGACCTTGGTTGTGTTAGTCTACTGTTCACATGATTCGCGAGGAAATTGAATGCCATAAATTTTCTAGACCATGTGTATGTATGTCAGTCCATGCTCTGCAAAATTGGAAAATTTCCCATGATCATGTGATTTATTACAATTTAGGTAATGAAATGAGAAAGCATGTGTAGGGTCATGTAAAAATCACAGTAAATAGTATGATGTGAAATAAATTCAAAGAAAAATTCGGTGATAATGTGCATGTTAGGTATAGGTCTGAGAACTACCAAATCTGACATTTATGTTGTGCTTCCATGATAACTGAATTATTAATGGCATGTCAATGAGTGTTTCATTTTCTGTAAATTCTGTGTAATTCATAAAAATGTGAAAATTTGCATGAGAGGTATAAACCCTGCAAACAGTGTGTGGTTAAATTTTCATGAGATTTGGATAACAGTAGGTTATATTGTGAAATTTCCATGTGAAAATGAGCTATTAATGCATGCTATCATGATTATGGTTGGATTATGTGTTTTCAACCTTATTAGTGTAAATTATTGAGTGTTTAAAACTCTGTCAAACAGTAGCAGCATGAAATAGGAAAAACTGAACCATGTGCTTAATAGCGACAACGTAAGTAATGCGTAAATTGGGTGAAATGTGTGTGTGTTAAAAAAATCGAAATGTGTGAATTGTGCCGTGTGTGACACTGCTTCAATAGAGGGCTATGGAACCGTACCGTGGAAATGTCCTCATGGGAAGGTTCAATGTGTTAAAATCCTATGGGCATTAGGATGAAATCCTGGAGGTGGACAAGTACCACTGGTTAGGGTGGAGAGTTCTTCTCCCGGTCTGCGCAGTACCAAGAACCGTCACTGTGTTGCCTAGGTGGCGTCTATGTGTTATGTGATGTGAATGTGTCCTTCTAGTGGTGGTTTGGACTATGTGTCACGGCATTTAAATGTGAAAATGTGAATGTGTATATGTGCAAATTGTGTAGTGTGAACATGTGAATGTGAAATGTGTAAATGTGAACAATGCGAACGTGTAAATGTGTAAACATGTGAATCCAAGGTGTTAAAAATGCGAACTTGTGATTTATGTTATGAAAATGTTAGATTCATGTTAAAATAGCAACCTTAATGTGTTTATAATGGTGCTTTATATGTGCAAAAGTGTGTAGAATCCATGTTAGGGATATTTCCTTCTTATGTGTGAAAATCCCATGCTAAATTTGCTATCATGTTGTAGTTAAATGTAAGTGTAGTTCTCATGTGAATGAATGAGTAGAAAGAATGCGGTAGGTATTTCATTTTGGATTGATATGAACCATGTATCATGCATAGTGAAATTAGTAGAAATATCATGATAGGTAGTTTTCCATTATTGTACAACCATGCTACATGTTTTGATTAATAAAATTGAATGAATGGCCTACTTGTGATGTATGCATGTATGATGTGTATGGAGTTTACTTGCTGAGTCTTTTAGACTCACTCTTGATTCGGCGTACAGGTTTAGCAGGTGACCCTACTTCCTTGGAGGAGACCATTGAGAGCGACTCCGAGCGAGGAGAATAGAGTGTTGTGGAGTCACCATTGTTGTACCTTACTTTCATAGTATGTAATTGAGACTTATGAAATTGAAGATTATGTAAATTTGTGGACGAACAATGTAATTTGAATTTTGTATTTCATTATGTGGACTTAGTTCCTTAAATTGCTATATGGATCATGTATGTTTAATGTGGATGATGAAATGAAAAGACAATAGTTCTTTTACTTCCGCTACTCTGTATTCATATTTGTGTACATCTCAATCATGTGTGTTAGTGCTTGGGTAAATGTCCCACTGTGAGAGACTCACTATACCAACGTGGATTGGTATAATCGTACCGGTATAAGGAGGGTCGTCGCAGGAGGTAGCTTCCAACTTCCACAACAGTCTTCGGGTGTTAGTAAAGGCAAGGCACCTTCGGGAGGAGCTTCTTCATCGGGCTTTGGCAAGTGGGGAAACAAGCTAAAGAAGATATTTACAGGCCGAGGAGGCGGCAAGCAACAAGGATTTCAGCAAGGTAGAGGCTATAAGCCGGAGGTGGAGGAGTCCCAGCAAAGTACAGCAATTCAGCCCGCAGAATTCAAATGTTACAATTGTGATCAGCCGGGGCATTTGGCGAGGAATTGTCCTTATCCAAAAAGAGCTAGCTATGGTAGAGGGGTACCACAGCAGTAGTAGCCACAGTAGCAGCAGTTTTCAGTAGAGCGAGGTAGAGGTACGCCTTATCAGAGAGGAGGAGGACGAGGATGTGTGTTGGCGATTACAAGGGCTCAAGCGGAGGCGGCAAATCTGATTAAAGGTATTACACCTCTTCTTGAATTTTCATCTAGAACATTAATTGATCCAGATGCATCCCATTTCTTTATTTCTGAGGACTTTATTGATAGTATGGTGCATCCATTTGAGGAAAGGCAGTGTGAGCTTGTGGTAGAGGTCCCTTTTGAGGATTTCATGCTTACCACATGCTATTTGGATGAGGTTCCTATTATGATTCAAGGAAATCAATTGCCAGCTAGATTGTATGCACTGCAGTTGAAGGAATATGATGTGATACTGGGTATGGATTGGTTGGAAGCATATGGGGCAGTTGTTGATTGCAGAAAGAAGAGAGTGAGTGTGACGGCCCTCGTTATTCAGACCCGTTAACCCAATAATGTGCCTAATATGAGTCTGCCTCCCGCGACCGGGCAAAAGCCTCGCAAGGGATATCAAACTACTAGTCCGTAGGAATGTAAAGGAACCAACTCAAATATATATAAGATTTGCCAATCTCACAAATATTTATTAGAAATGTACATAGCCATAGCACAACTGTAACCAAACTACAACAACAACCTGGGGCATACCCCGAGGTGTACAACAGAAAAGTAAATTACACTGCCGGTGGTGCAGACCCTCCGCTACGGTGCGGCTCAGAACTAGACGACGGGTGTGAGGTCTCCTACTCTCCCTCACCTGAAAGAGTAGGGGGTGAGCCTCTCGAGTCACTAGTTCAGTAGGAAAATTTCCTAGAAACTGAGCAAACCAACACAAATAGTAAAGCAGGAGATTACACTAACAATTCATAGAACTATGTAGCAGGATATAAAGCTGTAAATACCACTTACCATTTGTCGCTTAACAGAAATCAGTAATGATAAATAAACGGCAAACCCAAATAAGTGTACGAGCTACAGTAGGAAAACGCCTCACTCGGGCCACGTGGACTGGTTCGCGACACCAGCTACTGACCCGGACAAGCAACACAGGACTACCTCTCAGTCTCGCAGCCACGGACGGAAGGTCCAGCTGCCGCTCCACTAAACCAGTACAAAGAACTGTGGAGTCCAACTAAACCACCACAACCTGCAGGTCACACACCCCGTAGGCCCATGCTTGGCACCTTTAGGGACTCTAGCCCGAGCTCTCTAAAGTGAGGCACTGGAAAATAGGACTAGCTGGGGCCCAGTACGTCTACTGGTGTCCATCTCCCCCAACTACGAGCGTGCTACAAGCAACAACACAACAAACTCTCTCTAGTCGCTGTCCCACTGCCGTCTTTCCCTCAGCCGGATGTACTACTCAGCACAAGAGTGAGGGTGTCCAAGAAGACGACAAAAGCTTGACGGTACTCAGTACTGGGACAAGCCCCGAGCACACACGTGCTTGGCTCACACAAAACCTGGGGCTCCCAACTGAAAAGGTATCCACGGTAGGCGTCAAATTACACGCCACGTACACGGAAACCACGTGCACAATGCACAAGCCACGTGAAACCTCCATGTAAACCATGTGAACACCACGCCAACCACACACACCACACGCTCCCCGAGCGTTGAGAGTGCCAATGCACCTCTTACCGTTACCACACAGTACATATATGATAATCCGATAAAATCACACTAACAATCCCATACATAAAACAAGCCTCGGCTGTGATCGCGACGGGGGTCTAGTGTCGCCTTCAGAACGCGACAGCCCGATATGTCACCTTTAGAAAACAAGAACACGACGTATCGTACGGTCGCGACAGTGTCGCGACGTCTAGGTCTGTCACCTTCACAGGTGCAAACCCTAATCCGGAATCCATCATCCGGATCACCCCCAAAACCCCTATAATCTATGGTTTTCATTCCATTTACATGCTTTAATGTGTTCCTACACATGTCATCTACTGTTTAAAGAGCTAGAAACACATCATTCACAACAAACGAGCAATCGACGGATTCAAACACAAGAAATCTCCCTACCTTCGCGAAGCAAGCGAAGTACGGAGTCCACACGACGTTTCCTTCGCTCCATACAATGTCCTCGCGGCGAGAACACGCCAAACCAAGTCCCAACAAGTCGAATCGCCCAGAAATCCTCCAGCATAACCCCCTGGCCGAGTAGAGCTCATGTGAGCTCTGTTCTGTCGGGTTCTATAAAAACTTTTCACAGTTAAGAACACGACGCCACACTGTGTCGCGACCTTAATGCGACGCACCAGCCCGTCGCCTTCACTAAGCCGACGTCAGCGAGCTCGCCCTATGTGCAACACGTGGCGCACATGCAGACGAAGACTAAAAACAGCAGTTTCATGAACGCGACGCCCTGGGATGTTGCGTTCAAAACGCGACGCCCTTCACTGTCCCGTTCACAGACAGTGAATCAGTGAGCTCTTTGGACCCAAACCTTCGGCCCACAGAGCCTCACCACCTGCGGAAAACACCTGCTACACACGTCATTGGCCACACACTGGCCTCCATAAACATAGGAAGACGATCCGAACGGTCGGAACGTCACATTACTATCACCTAAAAGGAAATTTCGTCCTCGAAATTTAAAACAAAATTGAACAGCGAAAACTTCTTAATTCAATCTATATAACACTATCACCTAAAAGAATTAAAACTTACTCATACAAGTATGGATATGCTTTCTTCATTTCTTCTGCTAATTCACATGTATCTTCTCCACCTTGTATGTTTTCCCATCTGACTTTCACTAATTCAATTTCTTTATTCCCGAACTTCTGAGTTCTGTGGCCTGTAATCTGCACTAGATATTCCGGCATTGTCATGTCGTGCTTTAAATCATCTCTTTAATAACTGACAACTTGGGTTGGATCTCTGATATATTTTCTCAACATTGAGACATGAAACACATCATGTGCATCAGTGAAATCTGCTGGTAAATCTAACTTATAAGCTGCTTCACCCATTCTTTCTTTTATCTGGAATGGTCCGACATATCTTGGGCTCAACTTGCCTTTATTACTGAACCATAGCACACCTTTAGTAGGAGAAACCTTTAGAAATACATAGTCACCAACTTCAAATTGCAAAGGTCTATGTCTGACGTCTGCATAGCTTTTCTGACGGCTCTGGGCTGTTTTCAATTTTTCTTGAATAAATTTTACTATCTCTGCACATTGTCGAACTAATTCTGGACCCAAAACTTGTCTTTCCCCTACTTCATGCCAGTTTAGTGGTGATCTACACGGTCTACCATATAAGGCTTCATATGGTGCCATCTCAATACTTGCATGGTAACTGTTATTATAAGCAAACTCAACCAATCCCAAGTGACGCTCCCAAATACCTCCCCACACCAAACAACAAGCTCTTAGCATATCTTCAAGGTCTGGATTGTCCTCTCTG
Source organism: Colocasia esculenta (assembly GCA_014218235.1). Classification (NCBI taxonomy): domain Eukaryota; kingdom Viridiplantae; phylum Streptophyta; class Magnoliopsida; order Alismatales; family Araceae; genus Colocasia; species Colocasia esculenta. The sequence continues at coordinate 50,235,939 of CM024757.1, forward strand.
TCTGCCCATTTGTTTGTGGATGATATGCTGAACTGTACCATAACTCTGTACCGACGACTCTCTGCAAACTCCTCCAAAAACCTGAAGTAAAACGAGGATCTCGATCTGAAACAATGGTGATTGGAATACCATGTAAAGGCACAATTCTTTCTACATACAGCTTAGCTAATCTGTCCACTGACCATGTCATACTGACTGGCAACAATAGACAAACCTTAGTTAATATATCCACAAATACCCAAATTGCATTGTGACTGATGATCTGGGCAAACCAACAATAAAATCTATCGCTATATCATCCCACTTCCATTGTGGAATGGGTAGTGGCTGCAACAATCCTCCTGGTTTCTGGTGTTCTACTGTAATTTGCTGGCATACTGCACATCTTGCAATAAACTCTGCAATTTCTCTTTTCATATTCGGCCACCAAAAATATTTCTTCATATCTTGGTACATCTTTGTGCTGCCTGGGTGGATGGTATACCTTGATTTGTGAGCCTCTTCTAAAACTTTTTGTTTGATTTCTGCATCTGCTGGAACATATAGTCGATTTTTAAGTCTAACCACACTGTCGTTCCCAAAAGTCACTTCTTCCATTCTTATAATATCTGCTAAACTATTATCTGCTCTCTACGCCTCCACTATTTGCTGGTATAAAGACGGCTCCACTGCAATGGTTGCTAATATTGCTCTGCGCTGACTACTTGGCACATATAAGGAATTTTTCGCCACATCTTCATACAATTTCCATTCTCTGATCATAAGTTGATTCATCACCGCTTTTCTACTTAGTGCATCTGCTACTACATTAGCTCTGCCTGGATGATATGTCAAACTAAATTCATAATCTTTTAAATATTCCATCCATCGGCGCTGCCTTAAATTCAAATCTTTCTGAGAGAAAATATACTTTAAACTCTTATGATCAGTAAATATTTCAAATCTTTCACCATACAAATAATGCCACCAAATCTTCAATGCAAAAACAACCGCTGCCAGCTCTAAATCATGGGTGGGATAATTCTCTTCATGTTTCTTTAATTGCCTAGAGGCGTAGGCTACCACCTTACTGTGCTGCATCAAAACTGTACCTAATCCTCTCTTGGATGCATCTGTAAACAAAACAAATCCGCCACTTCCTGACGGTATTTCTAACACTGGTGCTGAAGTCAACCTTTTCTTTAATTCTGCAAAACTGCATCTGCATTCTGAGGACCACACAAAAGGAACTCCTTTTCTTGTCAACCTAGTCATAGGGGCTGCTATCTTGGAAAAATCTTGAATAAATCTTCTGTAATAACCTGCAAGACCCAGAAAACTCCTGATCTCAGACATTGTTCTCGGTTCTTCCCATTTCATCACTGCCTCAACTTTGGCGGGATCCACTGCAATACCTTCACCTGATATTACATGACCCAGAAACTGAATTTCTTTCAGCCAAAATTCACATTTACTAAACTTGGCAAATAGCTGGTGATCCCTCAATATTTGCAAAGTAACCCGCAAGTGCGCTGCATGCTCCTGATGCTGAGTAAACCAGTATATCATCAATAAATACCACTATGAACTGATCCAAATACAGATGAAATATTCAGTTCATCAGATTCATAAAAGCTGCTGGTGCATTAGTTAACCCAAATGGCATCACAACAAACTCATAATGCCCATATCTAGTGCGAAAAGCGGTCTTCTCAATGTCTTCTTCTCTAATTCACAATTGATGATATCCTGACCTCAAATCTATCTTAGAAAATACCTTGGCTGATTGCAACTGATCACACAAATCATCAATTCTAGGAAGAGGATACTTGTTCTTAATTGTGACTTTATTCAACTGCCTGTAATCTATACACATCCTTAAGCTGCCATCTTTCTTTCTAACAAATAATACTGGCGCTCCCCACGGTGACTGACTGGGCCTGATAAAACCTTTTTCTATCAGCTCTTGCAATTGCTTCTTCAATTCTTTCAATTCTGCTGGTGCCATTCTATAAGGTGCTTTAGAGATCGGTAAACTGCTTGGCTGTAATTCTACAGTAAAATCTACTTCTCTGTGCGGAGCTAGCCCTGGCAACTCTTCTGGAAATACATCTGTAAATTCTCTGACCACTGGCACTGAATCTACAGACTTACTAGACTTAACTAGACTAGCTGACGCAAGGTAGGCTACACATCCTGCATTAATCAACTTTTTAGCTCTAAGTGCAGAAATAATAAACTTGGGAGTGTAAAAAGGCATAGCTTGGAATTCAATCACTTCACCACTGGGTCTGCAAAACCTGACTCTCTTTTTCCTGCAATCAACCATGGCCCCATAGGCTTCTAACCAGTCCATACCCAGTATCACATCATAATCTTTCAATGTCAAAACATATAATCTTGCTGGCATCTGATTTTCATGAATAACTAATGGGACTTTTTATAGAAAACTGGAAGTAAGCATATATCCTCCTGAAGGAATCTCTACCACTAACTCACAAGGCCTTTCTTCTAAAGGATGCACTATACTATCCAGAAAATCTTCGGAAATAAACGAATGCGAAGCACCCAGATCAGTTAATACTCTAGCAGTAAAATCAAAGCAAGGTAATATACCTTCAATGAGATTGGATGCCTCCGCCTGAGCTCGGGTGATTGCCATCACTCGGCCCCGACCTCCTCTCTGGTACGGTACACCTTTGCCCTACTCTGCTGACTGCTGAGGGGGCTGTTGCTGCTGAGTCCCTCTACCATAAGTCTGCTCTCGAGGATATGGACAGTTCCTTGCTAAATGTCCTGGCTGCCCAAAATTATAACATCTGAAAGTTGGGTATGTCGTAGGCTGCCTTGCTGTACTTTGCTGAGATTCCTCTGGAACCGGTGGCCTGTAGCCACGACCCTGCTGGAAACCTCCCTGCTGAAAGCCCTACTGCCTGCCTCTTCCACGGCCTCTTTGAAAGAATTTCTTGATCTGCTTGCCCCACTTTGCTATTCCAGATGACAAAGAAGCTCCGGAAGGTGCTTTCCCCTTACTGATTCCTCCTGACGGCTGTGGATGCCGAAAACTGCCTAAGCCTAAACCACCTATCTGAGACTGCCCCTGCATGGCCCTAACAGTCCTCTCAAGTATTGCTGCTCGCTGTGTTGCTTCTTCCACTGTTCTACACATTAATGGAATCACCGCATCCTGTAATTCTGCCCTCAGACCTCGGATGAAGTATTCCACCATATGGTATTATCAGTTACCACATATGGGGCATACCTAGTCAAGGCTATAAACATCATCTGATATTCAAGCACTAAAAGATTCCCTTGCTGGAGTGTCCTGAACTGCTCCCTCTTCATCTACTGGATCTGTATTGGGAAGAAAGAATCATTAAAAACTGACAAAAATTCTGACCATGGGATAGTGTCCTCCATTCTGCCTGTAAAAACTGTCTGCATCTTTAACCGCCACCATTCTTATGCAAATCCTCGTAGCTGATATGCTGCAAGAATCACTCTATCTTCCTGGGGACACCTCATTATCGCAAATACCCTCTCAATCTCATGTATCCAATGCTCTGCTGTATCCAGATTGGGGCCTTCTGAATATGTAGGGGGCTACAACCTCAAAAACCGCTCCACAAGTACCGTAGTCTCCTCTCTGATAGCTGGCCTCGCTGGAACTGCCTGGTGTATAGTACTACAGAAGGTACCTCTACTCCAGATGGTGGTGGAACTGGGGCTACTGGCATTGCCTCTTCTGGAAGTGGTGGTACTGCTGTCGCTGGCTGCACCGGTGGCTGCTGATCTAATCTCATCCTTATATCTGTCTGGCTCTCCCAAATTCTCTCTATCATTCTCTGCGTAGGGTCCTCTCTTGACCCCACTCCTCCACCTCCCCAATATCTCCTTTTTGCCATTCCTAACTCTGCACAAACATAATTTCATCGACACAACATACGATAAATTAATACAAAACCAAGGTCGCTACCAGCAGTGGGTTACAATAGGGACATGGCTATGCAATTTCCAGTTCCTTTATATCCATACGGACTTTGCTTTGATACCAACTGTGACAGCCCTCGTTATTCAGACCCGTTAACCCAATAACGTGCCTAATACGAGTCCGCCTCCTGCGACCGGGCCAAAGCCTCGCAAGGGATATCAAACTACTAGTCCGTAGGAATGTAAAGGAACCAACTCAAATATATATAAGATTTGCCAATCTCACAAATATTTATTAGAAATGTACATAGCCATAGCACAACTGTAACCAAACTACAACAACAACCTGGGGCATACCCCGAGGTGTACAATAGAAAAGTAAATTATACTGTCGGTGGTGCAGACCCTCCGCTACGGTGCGGCTCAGAACTAGACGACGGGTGTGAGGTCTCCTGCTCTCCCTCACCTGAAAGAGTAGGGGGTGAGCCTCTCGAGTCACTGGCTCAGTAGGGAAATTCCCTAGAAACTGAGCAAACCAACACAAATAGTAAAGCAGAAGATTACACTAACAATTCAAAGAACTATGTAGCAGGATATAAAGCTGTAAATACCACTTACCATTTGCCGCTTAACAGAAACAAGTAATGATAAATAAACGGCAAATCCAAACAAGTGTATCAGCCACAGTAGGAAAACGCCTCACTCGGGCCACGTGGACTGGTTTGCGACACCAGTTACTGACCCGGACAAGCAACACAGGACTAGCTCTCAGTCTCGCAGCCATGAACGGAAGGTCCAGCTGCTGCTCCACTAAACCAGTACAAATAACTGTGGAGTTCAACTAAACCACCATAACCTGCAGGTCACACACCCCGCAGGCCCATGCCTGGCACCTTTAGGGACTCTGTCCCGAGCTCCCTAAAGTGAGGCACAGGAAAACGGGACTAGCTGGGGCCCAGTATGTCTACTGGTGTCCGTCTCCCCCAACTACGAGCGCGCTACAAGAGACAACACAACAAACTCTCTCTAGTCGCTGTCCCACTGCCGTCTTTCCCTCAGCCGGACGTACTACTCAGCACAAGAGTAACGGTGTCCAGGAAGACGACAAAACCTTGACGGTACTCAATACCGAGACAAGCCCCAAGCACACACGTGCCTGGCTCACACAAAACCTGGGGCTCCCAACTGAAGAGGTATCCACGGTAGGCGTCAAACTACACGCCACGTACATGGAAACCACGTGCACAACGCACAAGCCACGTGAAACCTCCATGTACACCACGTGAACACCACGCTAACCACACACACCACACGCTCCCTAAGCGTTGAGAGTGCCAATGCACCTCTTACCATTACCACATAGTACATATACGATAATCGATAATATCACACTAACAATCCCATACATAGAACAAGCCTCAGCTGTGATCGCGACGGGGGTCTAGTGTCGCCTTCAGAACGCGAGAGCCCGATATGTCACCTTTAGAAAACAAGAACGCGACGTATTGTACAGTCGCGACAGTGTCGGGACGTCCAGGTCTGTCGCCTTCACAGGCGCAAACCCTAATCTGGAATCCATCATCCGGATCACCCCTAAAACCCCTATAATCTATGGTTTTCATTCCATTTACATGCTTTAATGTGTTCCTACACATGTCATCTACTGTTTAAAGAGCTAGAAACACATCATTCACAACACACGAGCAATCCATGGATTCAAACACGGGAAATCTCCCTACCTTCACGAAGCAGGCGAAGTACGGAGTCCACACGACGTTTCCCCCGCTCCACACAACGTCCTCGCGGCGAGAACACTCCAAACCAAGTCCCAATAAGTCGAATCGCCCAGAAATCCTCCAGCATAACCCCTTGGCCGAGCAGAGCTCATGTGAGCTCTGTTCTGCTGGGGTTCTATAAAAACTCTTCACAGTTAAGAACACGACGCCACACTGTGTCGCGACCTTAACGCGACGCACCAGCCCGTCGCCTTCAATAAGCCGACATCAGCAAGCTCGCCCTGGGATGTCGCGTTCAAAACGTGATGCCCTTCACTGTCGCGTTCACAGAGAGTGAATCAGTGAGCTCTTTGGGCCCAAACCTCTGGCCCACAGAGCCTCACCACCTACGGAAAACACCTGCTACACATGTCATTGGCCACACACTGGCCTCCATACACACAGGAAGATGATCCAAACGGCCGGAACGTCACAGTGAGGTTCAGCCATCTAGGAGGGGAGAAGTTTGAGTTTCAAGGTATGCCATTTTATACCCCTAAATTTATCATTTCTGCCCTTAAGGCTAGGAGATTGATTAATGCAGGGTGTGTAGCCTGTTTGGCATCGGTTAGCCTAGTTGAGGTAGGTAAGACAGTGGATATGGTACCCATTGTTAGAGAGTTTACAGATGTGTTTCCGGAGGATTTACCAGGCTTGGCACCACATAGAGAGGTGGATTTCACAATAGAGTTGCAGCCGGGTAGTATGCCCATTTCCAAGGCATCGTACAGGATGGCACCGGCAGAATTGAAAGAGTTGAAGAAGCAATTGCAAGAGCTGCTTGAGAAAGGTTTTATTCGGCTGAGTCACTCACCATGGGGAGCACCAGTTTTGTTTGTAAGAAAGAAGGATGGAAGCATGAGAATGTGCATTGATTATCACCAGCTGAATCAAGTCACAATAAAGAACAGGTATCCACTTCCGCAAATTGACGATTTGTTTGATCAATTGCAATCAGCAAGGGTGATCTCCAAGATAGATTTGAGGTCGGGATACCATCAATTGAGGATCCGAGAAGAAGACATTGACAAGACAACATTCAGGATCAGGTATGGGCATTATGAGTTTGTGGTTATGCCATTTGGGCTAACCAATGGACCTGCGGCTTTCATGAGTTTGGTGAATAGAATTTTTCACCCTTATCTAGATCAGTTTATTGTGGTCTTCATAGATGATATCTTAGTATATACCGCCTCAGAAGAAGATCATGCAACTCACTTGAGGATCACATTGCAGACATTGAGGGAGCACCAACTTTAGGCAAAGTTTAGTAAGTGTGAGTTTTGGTTGAAGGAAGTTCAGTTTTTGGGGCATGTTATTTAGGTGAAGGTGTTGCAGTGGATCCAACAAAGGTGGAAGCCATTATGAAATGGGAGGAAGCAAGGTCAGTGCCAGAGATTAGGAGTTTTCTTGCTTGGAAGGTTACTACAGACGATTTATTCAAGATTTCTCCAAGATTGCAGCACCAATGACGAGGCTTAACAGGAAGGGTGTACCGTTTATTTGGTCATCCGATTGTAGGCGTAGTTTCATGGAATTGAAGAAGCAGCTCACTTCAGCTCCTATATTAGAGATATCGTCAGATCAAGGTGGTTTTGTATTATACACAGATGCATCTAGGAGAGGACTTGGAGCGGTGTTAATGCAACGTGGAATGGTTGTGGCGTATGCATCCAGGCAATTGAAGCGACATAAAGAGAACTACCCCACACATGATTTGGAATTGGCAGCGGTTGTATTTGCATTGAAGATTTGGAGGCATTACTTGTATGGTGAAAGGTTTGAAATCTTCACGGATCATAAGAGCTTGAAGCAAAAGCCCCAAGGAGATTTTTCGCGGGAAGGGATGAAAGCTTTGAAATCGCAAAGAGTCGATGCTGGAGACGATATGGTTTTTGTTCCAGCAAGTCGAAAGAGACGAGAGCGGGAGGTGAATTGTTGCAACACAGATTTCGAGATTTATAAGAGAGAGATAAAGCGACTTTTGAAAGGATGGCGCCATAAATGCAGAAAATGACAAAAAGAGATAGGTCGAGATAGATAAATACTTTTTAAATCAAGGAACCGTCATAGAGATTTACGATGCAAGTAATATTTAGGGAATTTACTTAATTTAATAAGAGAGAATAATCCTTATTCTGAAATAATTATTATTTCAGTTATTTACAGATAAGTCTATCACAAATTACACATACCTAATTCCCTTCTAAGAGAAGTAAATCTCTCTTCAGGTAAGGCTTTTGTGAAGATATCTGCTAACTGATTTTGAGTATTAATAAAGGAAATATCTATATTACCATTGGCTACATGATCACGAATAAAATGATATCTAACCTCTATATGCTTTGTCCTTGAGTGCTGTACTGGATTTTTGGTGAGAATAATGGCACTGGTGTTGTCGCACAGCAGGGGAATTGTCTTGATGTGCAATCCATAATCCTCAAGTTGCTGCTTAATCCATAGGAGTTGTGTGCAACAGCTTTTAGCAGCCACGTACTCAGCTTCAGCTGTTGACAGTGCTATTGAATTTTGCTTCTTGGAGGACCATGAAATCAGACAACCTGCAAGAAATTGACAACATCCACTGGTGCTTTTTCTATCTATTTTGCATCCAGTGTAGTCAGCATCAGAATATCCTACTAAATTAATTTCACATGAACTTGGATACCATAATCCTAGATCATGAGTTTTAGCTAAGTATCTAAAGATCCTTTTGACACAAATTAGATGAGACTCTTTAGGATCTGCCTGATATCTAGCACACATGCATACACTAAATAATATATCAGGTCTACTAGCAGTTAAGTAGAGTAAAGAACCTATCATGCCTCTGTAGAGCTTTTGGTCTACTTTCTTTCCATCTTTATCACTGTCTAACCTTGTTGATGTACTCATTGGTGTTGACAGTGGCTTGGCGTTTTCAAATCCAAACTTCTTTAGTAATTCTTTGATGTATTTGGCTTGACAAATATGTGTACCTTCTCTTCCTTATTTGATTTGTAATCCAAGGAAGTAGTTGAGCTCCCCCATCATGCTCATTTCAAACTCTCCCTGCATAAGCTTTTCAAAATACTTGCAAAGAGACTCGTCAGTAGAACCAAATATTATATCATCAACATAGATTTGTACAAGCAATACATTTTTGACTTTGGACTTAATGAACAATGTGCTATCAACTTGACCTCTAATAAAGCCATGTTCTAATAAAAATGCACTGAGCCTTTCATACCAAGCTCTAGGTGCTTGCTTTAATCCATACAATGCCTCATGCAATTTAAATACATGATTCAGAAAATCAATATCATCAAAACCAGGAGGTTGTTCTACATAAACTTCCTCCTCTATATATCCATTCGAAAAGGTGGATTTTACATCCATTTGAAAAAGTTTCAAATCTAATGCTGATGCATAAGCAAGTAAAATTCTGATTGCCTCAGGTCTGGCCACTGATGCATAGATTTCATCGAAATCTATGCCTTTCTCTTGGGAATAGCCTTGAGCTACCAGTCTGGCCTTGTTTCTAGTGATCACACCAGCTTCATCCAATTTGTTCCTGAACACCCATTTGGTGCCAATCACAGGATGATCTGATGATCTCGGAACAAGGGATTATACTTGGTTTCTCTTGAACTGGTTAAGTTGATCTTGCATGGCTAATATCCAAGATTCATCAGACAGTGCTTCATTGACTGTCTTGGGCTCTATTTGAGATAAAAAAGCTAAATAATCACAAGGAATTACATTACCTCTAGTTCTTACCCCAACCGATGGATCCCCAATGATGTTATCCAATGGGTGATCCTTTTTGTATCTCCATTCCTTTGGAAGATTGTCATGTGATATGTCTTTTTGTTGTAGATCTTCCAAGGGTGGATCTTCCTTGTCCTCGATGGATGAGTTCTTCAATTTCTTGGATAGTTCATCTACATCATCAACATCACTATCTACTTCCTTTCTCAAGGAAGGGTTAGTCTCATCAAAAATAACATGCACTATTTGTTCAATTAATAGACTATGCTTATTAAATACTTTATAACCTTTGGGTTTGGAGACATACCCCATGAATATACCTTCATCAGACTTTGAGTCCACCTTACTAATATCCCTTTTTCCATTGTTGTGAATAAAGCATGGACATCCAAAGGTTTTGAAGTGACTGATCTTTGGCTTCTTCTATTTGTAAAGCTCGTATGCAATCTTCTTCAAAATTGGCCTGATCATCACTCTGTTGATTATATAGCATGCTGTGTTGATGGCTTCGGCCCAAAACACCTTGGTAAATTATATTCTGACAACATAGTCCTTGCCATATCTAATAAGGTTCTATTCTTTCTCTCAGCAACTCTATTTTGCTGCGGTGTCCCTGGTGCTGAGAAATTATTTTCTATTCCTTGATCATCACAGAACTTTGCAAATCTTTCATTCTAAAATTCTTCTCCATGATCTGATCGAATGCTCACAATGGTATATTTCTTGTCTTTCTGAACTTTCTTACTGAAGCTAACAAAACTATCAAATGCGTCATCCTTGCGCTCCAAGAAGGATACCCATGTGAATCTAGAGTAGTCATCCACTATAACAAATCCAAAGTTCTTTCCTCCAAGACTTGTGGTTCTCATTGGCCCAAATAGATCCTTATATAAGAGTTCTAAGGGTTTTGAGGATGTTACCATAGTCTTTGACTTGAAGGATGACTTGGTGTGCTTTCCTTTTGCACACGGCCCACAGACACCATTCATTCTTGTACTTACTTTGGGTAGGCCTTCCACCAAGTTTATCTTGATTAATTTTCTCATGCCATCCAAGCTGCAGTGGCCCAATCTTCGATGCCAGAGATCAGTTGACTGCTCTTTATTCGCTGCCAGATGTATGTCCTGATCTTTTAATTCTTCTAGATAAAGTACATACAAGTTCTTTTCTCTATTAGCTTCAAAAATGACTGCACCATCCTTCATGATACTGCACTTTGATTCTTGAAATCTGATCTGATGACCTTTATCACACAGTTGGCTGATACTGACAAGGTTGTGCTTCAGTCCTTTGATGCATAAAACATCTTCTATAACGGTTTTGCCTTTACTGCCTACTGATCCACTACCTATCACAGTCCCTTTTCCATTATCTCCATAAGTGACTGTGCCTTCTTCAGCTTTAAGATGGGAAAATAGCTTTATGTTCCCTGACATGTGCCTTGAGCATCCGCTGTCCAAGTACCATTTTGATGCTCGAAGGTTTACCTGCAATGAAAACACTAAGCTTTAGGTACCCAAGTTCTTTTGGGTCCTGATTGGTTAGTATCATCAATTTTCCTTTTAATTATCCATCTTTTATGTTTAGTTAGACATGTTATTTTAGTATGAGCTAACTTGTTGCAGTGACTACAACAAGATGTTCTACTTACTTTTTCAGTTGGAATGTATTTAAAGCTTGACTTATATGTTGTGTCTTGTTCAGCTACAAACTTAGGTGTTGGATATATTTTAGGGTATACTACTATTTTTTCATTATCGGGAGGAGTATAACCTAATCCATGCTTTTTTTTTACCTGACCATCGAGCACCTTTTAGTATTAACGTTGTTTTACCGTTTGTAAATTTTTCTAACGTGCTTGATAATTTTTCATTTTCTATTGTTAATGTATTAACTTCCTGTTTTAATTTATTTACTGTTTCTTGGTTTTCCAAGCTTGCTAATTGTTCATTTTTATTTTTTAGATCCTTACATAACAACTCATTTCTTCTTTTTAGTTCAGTAATTTGTTTTTCCATTTGCTCATTTTCAGATTTTAAATCTGAATTAGTATTTTCTAAGCATGCAAGATTTTTCTTACTGACTTTTAATGATTTACATACTTCTTTATATTTACAGTACAACTCATTAAAAGCGTCTTCTAAATTATCAGAATCAGATTTGTTAATGAAGAGAAGGATGTGTCAGATGTTACATTTTCGTCGATGTTAGCCATGAAGGCCAGGTTGGCATTTTCTTCTTCTTCTCCACTGGAACTCGACTCACTTTCTGAGTCACTGCTGTTGTCCCATGCTGCTGCCATGGCTTTCTTCTTGTATCTTCTGAATTTCTTGGAACTATCCTTCTTTCTGACTTCAGTTTTCTGCAGCTTTGGGCATTCCGCTTTGATGTGTCTAGGCTTCTTGCATTCGTAACAGATGGGCTCAGCTCTCTTTGATTCCTTTCCTTCTGGCTTTTTGTAATATTTATTTTTCTTGAAGTATTTCCTTCCAGACTAGTACTTCTTTCTAGCTAATATCCTTTGTAGTCTTCTGGAGATGAGAGCTTCCTCATCTTCACTGCTTCTTATGCTTTTGTTACCATCTGAAGATTCTTCTGATAAGTCTTCTTTTTCTGCCTTGAGAGCGTTGGAGTGCTTCTTTCTGCTTGATGATTCTCCCAACCTTTCCATGTTGATCTCATGGGCCATTAGGGACCCTATGAGTTTTTCTAATGACATTCTCTTCAAGTCATTTGCTTCTTCAATTGCCGTTACTTTGGGAGTCCTTGAAGCTGGTAAAGATCTTAGAATTTTCCTGACCATGTCACCCATTTCATAAGTCTTTCCTAGACCGGCTAATCCATTTGTGATGTCGATGAACCTTCTGTACATCTGTGTGATAGTCTCTCCTAACTGCATCTGAAATCTTTCATATTGAGTCACCAAGATGTCTATTCTCGTTTCTTTTACTTTATCTGTGCCCTCATAGGTGATTCTCAATTTTTCCCACATCTCCATGGCGGATTTGCAGGCGGAGATCCTGTTGAACTCTTTCTTGCTAAGAGCACAACATAGAATGCTTTTTGCCTTGCAGTTGAGAGAGATTTTGCTTCTTGTCGTCTTCCGTCCACTTGTCTTTTTCGTTCGTGACTAGAAGATCTCCTTCTTCAACAATCGACTAGATCTGATAGTCGAGTCCTTGTAAGAAGAACTCCATTCTTGTTTTTCAATAAGTATAGTCTTCACCGTCGAACAAAGGTGGCCAGTTGACTGACTAACCTTCGAAGTGACCTTGGGCTGCCATTTGATCTTTTCTCTTCAAATCGTTGGATCTTCTTTGTCGAAGAGACTAGCTCTGATACCACTTGTTGCCCAGTTAGCAAGCCCAGAGGGGGGGGGGTGAGTGAATGGGATTCTTAAAACTTGATTACCTAAACCTGTCAACAAGAACGTTTACACAAAACACTGCGTTTGGCTGTTAGTGTTAGTAGAGAAATAATAACAAACACACAGAGAACAAACACACTGCACAAGGATTTTTATCCTGGTTCGAATCTCCTCTTCACAGGAGTCCTACGTCCAGTCCCTAAGCAACAACTCAGGATTCCACTACCCAAGGGTACAGTCCCCCTTATGGACACTTACACACCCAGCCGCAGCTGGTCTTCACTTCACAACCCGAAGAGGAAAAACATCACCCTGGAACACCCAGGTCTTCCTTCAACACGAAGGGAAAAGCACCCTAGAACCCCAGGTCTTCCTTCAACACGAAGGGAACAATACGAAGATGTTGTTCGAAGGAAGACAAGCCCCTAGATCAAGCTAATAGAACAATGCTTGATCTGAAGCAAGGACTGAGAGGAAGAGATCTATAATAATGAATTCTCTCAGTACACAAACGCTCTCTCCAAGATCTACTCTAGATGTAGAGAGCTAAGAGCAAAGCTAAAACAATGGAGTGAGGCTTGGCTCTTCTAGATGCTCGCAGATTGTGTCGAGTAAGCTTATCAAGGTGCTACTTTTCTGGAGCCATCAGTCTTCAATATATAACTTCTTTGAAAAATAGTCGTTGAAGTATCCGTTGTCTCTATGTTCTGAGAACGTTAGACTGCATGGTTCTCCTTTGTAGTCAACGATCCTTTACGTTCCATGCACGTTCCTTCTTTATCCAACGTTGTATAGAATCGTGCTGTCAGAGACCTGCTTAAATGCTAAAACGTAGACAGCTAAGCTGTCTCTTGTTGTCAGTCAATCGTTAGAGTGAGGATACATCAAAATAGAAATTCATTTCCAAAAAGATATTACATGTAGAAGCATAAGAATAGAAGATAATTGAACATGCATCGTGCAGAGAAATGTACGGTTATATTAATGCATGGATATAGGAGAAATACACGGGATGACTTTGACTTGTCAAGATATTTGAATATCAAGTCATTATATTTCATGAAATCGTTGTGAGAATCACTTATGAAATCGTTGTATGAGTGAATCATTTGAGAACGAATCATTACAAACAAATCGTTATAAGCAAATCGTTGTGAATGAATCATTACAAGCAAATCATTATAAGCAAATCGTTATAACCAAATCGTTATAAGCAAATCGTTATGAACGAATCATTACAAGCAAATCATTATAACCAAATCGTTATAAGCAAATCGTTTTAAGAAAATCGTTGTGAACGAATCATTACAAGCAAATCGTTATAACCAAATCGTTATAAGCAAATCATTATAACCAAATCGTTATAAGCAAATCGTTGTGAACGAATCATTACAAGCAAATCGTTATAACCAAATCGTTGTGTCACTTATAGAGTCGATGAGTGATCAAATCGTTGTTCTTCTTTATCGAATCGTTACACAGACCAAGTCATTGTTGTGACTTATCGAATTGTTACACCAAGCAAATCGTTGTGTAACTTATCGAGTCGTTATAATGACCGAGTCGTTGTTGTAACTTGTCGAAACGATATGAATACTAAATAGATGAGGAACTTATCGAATCGTTATGAAAGACAAATCGTTCTGAGACCAAGTCGTTGTTCTCACTTACCAAATCGATGTGAAACCGAATCGTTGTGAGAGCTAATCATTGTTCTCACTTAAGAAATAGTTGTGAGAGCAAATTGTTGTTCTCACTTATCAAATCGATGTGAAACCGAATCATTGTGAGAGCAAATCGTTGTTCCAACTTAAGAAATCGTTATGAGAGCAAATCGTTGTTCACTTATCAAATCTATGTGAAATGAAATCATTATGATTCAGAAATCGATAAGGTACTTATGAAATCGTTGTGTTATGCCATAACTTATGGAATCGTTATGCTATGCAATCGTTGACACAACTTATGAAATCAAAATCGGTATGATACTCATTAAATCCTTATGGAAATGAAATTGATATAAATGATGAAATCGTTATGTGAGATCGAAATCAATACAACACTTATGAAATCGTTGTAACTTATGGAAAGTCGATATGTACTTTGATAAATTTCATGCTCTGAACTTGAAATGCTACAGTATAGTAAACACTTACATATTTCTTTGATTTTGCCTGACTTGTTCCTATATCTTAGCTTCATAAAAACTTTGTTAGATCAAACTTTATCTGAGTTTTGTTAATCACCAAAATAGATATGTAATTCATGAAATTATATGGAGATGACCTGATCATCAATCTCCCCCTTTTCGGTGATGACAAAACATAGCATAAACATAAAGGTTAAGATTTCTGAAATAAGTTTAGGTAAAATTGCTACATAAGAAATGTATTTCAGAATAGTTTTTTTCTCCCTCTTTTTGTCATTAAGCAAAAAGATAGCAAATGAGACAAAGACATAAAGAGAAAAGATAAATGAGAGCAAGATAAATACTATTGATCATTGGGTTGCTCAGAAATATAGAAGGCAGGAGACAAAAGGGATGTAAAGCGAGTAAGGATGGGAATTGCTTTGCATTCATGCTCTTGAAAGTGAGACTGAAATGCACCAAAAGTGATTTTATAGGAAGGTTCCATAGAAGAAGCCATCCTTTGAATGTGACGTTGTCTCTGTGCTTCCACAAAGGTGCCATAACCATCCAAGCCAAGGGAAATCTTATATGAAGAGAAGGAGCCAAATCTAGCTAACCGAAGAAACTGATCAATTTTGAAGGGGTAGTAGATTTGAAGCCGCTTCAGTTCCTTTTTCAGAGCCACAAAGACCTTCTACCTTTCTTCCCATGTATTATAAGAGTCCCGAACAAGGTGAATGGAGTTGGAATCCTGAAAGTCTCCAGTGGACAGCTGAGGTAGATTGGATCTAGCCTGAGAAGCATTTAGATTATGAAGCTGTTGAGCGGAAAGGGGATAGAACTTCTCCCAATCAGATGGCGAAAGCCTTTCACTTTCAGATAGGAGGGGGGCAAGGACATCACCCTTAATGTAGCCCTGAAGATATTCTGAGTAGACAAACCTGTGAAAGGAAAGGGAACGACCTTCTTGAACTGAGATTCTAGCCATTACCCGAGCAGCTCGTTCAAAAATGAGTGTCCCAACAGCAGAGTCCATGACTAAGGAGTGTAGAGGAGGTAGGAACACTACATTAGGAATCTCCAAGGTGACAAAATCAACTTGGATGGAGCCGGTGTGAGCATCCCTGGAGCTAAGAGCTTCAATAGCTAGCTGAAATTGTCCAAGTTGAACATTAGGAAGGTTGTTCATGTAGCAGTAATCACTGTACATCTTGTAGTGCCGGATAAACTTGATTTATTTTTGAACAAAGGGCCCCCAAGTGTCCTTGTGAAGGATCTGGAACCACTTAGAGAGAGTCAAGGGACGATCTCTGGCTGATTGAGCTCAAAGAAACTGACTGTGGAGAGTTTTTTGACCTCGGGTGTAACGACCCGAGAACTCGACCCTCGGCCCACGCCGAGGACCTGATTTTCGCGGTCGCCGCCCACGGACCAGGGGGGCCCGGAAGGGCTATAACACATGTCTGACAGGATATGTAATGGAGGTAAACGTCAACTGCTAAGCTAGAAGCGTACAAGCGGAAACAGGAAAGTAAAGCGAGACCGCTGCGTACCGCTCTAAGTACAGTCCCAACGCACGCACACTAGTACAAGTAAGGAAAGGGGAGAGACAAGTCCCTTAGGGGCATACCCCGAGGGTGACGTACACTGAGAGGGGGAACCACTGCTAGCTACGGGGACCAAGACTACCGCCCCGTCTCCTCCGCCCGACGCGCGCCCTGCCGCTGCTGAGAAGACTCACCTGGAAAACAGAGGGATGAGCTTCACAACAGAAGCTCAGTAGGGACTACCAATCTCCTACTGGCTCTAAACAGGCAGAGGAACATATACAACTATTAATAAAGGAAAGACTGCAGTTTATATCTTTCTACCTACAAAAGGAAGTGCGGAAGCGAAGCTAAAGCTAACACGGTACGGAAAGTACTCTCGGTCGGAAACTCCGTACGACTGCTCGTCGTGACCACCACACGGCTAGTAAACACAGACGGAGGGGACTCCGCCTGGACAAGGAACACTAGCTACGGAAAGCACCACCACTAGTCAAACGGTCAGGTGCGTCCACAGACGTCTTATCCTCGACCTAGGTCCTGGCCCTCGCGTCTCGTCAGAGCGAGGTAGGACACAAGCACAACAACAGTAACCGCCGTAGTCTGGCCGGACTACGGTCCCACGCCTGACCTCTCCAAACGGTTCCGGGGCCGTAAGGAGCGAGGCAGTGAGAAGAAGGACTGGCTGGCCTGCGCCGGGTAGAACTCCAAACTGTCCTCGGCGTCCCAGACCAACCACGAGAGCTCTGCAAGCGACTCACACGCCACTGTCCTAACCACCGTTTTCCCCTCAGCTCCAGAGTCCGCCTAGGTGGCTGCCAACTCGAGCACACTCGTAGCCCGGAGTACTCCCTCAACAGGCTCCCGAGGACGGGGGTCCCAGGTAACGGTAACAACCTCTCGCACGGGACAAGCCCTCAAGTGCCGCGCACCGGGCGAACGACTAGTGTGAGACCGTACTAGGGAACTAGCACAGGTGCCACGGGTACAGTAAAGCGGAAAACGGAAGCGGCGGAAGCACAACCTGCCTCTGG
The DNA here is from genome assembly GCA_014218235.1 of Colocasia esculenta. Lineage (NCBI taxonomy): Eukaryota > Viridiplantae > Streptophyta > Magnoliopsida > Alismatales > Araceae > Colocasia > Colocasia esculenta. The sequence goes on from CM024757.1 coordinate 50,253,452, forward strand.
ACTGAGAAGGCGACATAGGGCCTGTCACCTTCTCAATGCGACATAGGCCATGTCGCCTTCTGAATGCGACATAGCCCCTGTCGCATTACCAGTCAGAAGGCGACACAGGGTATGTCGCATTCAGGCCAGTCGGGGGTTCCGGAGATTCTTCTTCCGGGAACCTCCCCGAAACGGGAGAAACGCTACACGGCGAGGGAGGGGAGCATGCTTATCATGCTAGGAAGCTAGTAAAGCATTCAAACCACCCTCAAACACCCAAGAACATGGATTCTACGCTCGGAGGAAAACCTCACTCACACGAGCATGGAAACTCACACTCCCAACCCCCAAACCACAAGGAAAACACGCTTTGCAGGGGAAGGGGAGCATGCTTAGGGCGAGAGGATCAAGAGTCCCTACCTCCATGCGAAGAACGCACCCGTTGGGGCCTTCTCGTAGGTTTGGCCGTCTCCTCCTCGCACCGCACGGCACGAACACGACCCCTGCACGAACGGAGCGACACCCTCCTCAGCACGGCCGCCTCAACACGGGGGAGGCACCCCCAACACCGCCGGAACTCCGAGAGGGCGAGAGGGAGAGAGGTGGAAAGGAAAAAGGCGAGAGAGGGAGAAGAGCTCGGGCGCCCGGGCTTTAAGCCCGGATCCTGAGAAGGCGACACACCTTGTGTCGCATTGGGAACCAGAAGGCGACAGTGGGTGTGTCGCCTTCAAGAAGGCGACATACCCCCTGTCGCAATTCCACTGACAACGGTCAAATCTCGGAATTCGAAAAAGTGAAGGCGACAGCCATCTTGTCGCGTTCACCCGACACCGCCAGAGCCGTACTGACACAAAGGACGCCTGTCACGTCTGTCAGACTGCGTCTGGGGCGACGCGATGGGAAGGCGACATAGGCCATGTCGCCTTCAAGAAGGCGACATACCCCATGGCGCCATCCATCAAACCAGAAGGCGACAGTGGGTATGTCGTCTTCAAGAAGGCGACATACCCCCTGTCGCAATCCCAAGCAGAACCAGACATCAACGCGATCGGAACCACGTCGCGACAGTCGCCCTGCCGCGACCCAGAGGACGGGGCCAAGGGCCCAAGGGGGCCGGGGTGTTACAACCCTCCCTCCTTAAGACATTTCGTCCTCGAAATGAAAACAACTCGGTCTCAACCCGGAAGACGACAAAAGGGGAGATCACCACATACCGATCAATCAAACAAGTAAGGAAACTGCTCCTGCATCTCATCCTCGCGCTCCCAGGTGGCCTCGCCACCGACACGGTTCTGCCAAACGACCTTAACCAGCGGAATCTGCTTCCTGCGCAACTGCTGAACTCTGCGGTCGACAACACTAACTGGGTACTCTGGCACTGACAAATCTGGCGCTACCTCTAGCTGCGAGTAGTCCAACACGTGCGAAGAGTCTGCAACGTACCTCCTGAGCTGCGAAACGTGGAAAACGCTGTGCACACCTGCTAGCTCTGCCGGAAGACTCAGCCTGTACGCCACCTCGCCGACCCTCTCAGAAATGGGGAAGGGCCCAATATATCTGGGACTGAGCTTTCCCCTCTTACCAAACCTCATGACCCCTTTGGTCGGCGAGACCCGCAGGAAGACCAGGTCACCGACGCTGAACTCTAGCGGTCTCCTGCGGACATCCGCATAACTCTTCTGCCTGCTCTGTGCTGCCCGAAGCCTCTGCCTGACCAAACTGACTGTCTCTGCACACTGCTGCACTAACTCTGGCCCCAAAGCTGCCTCTCACCAACCTCGAACCAGTGAAGCGGAGTCCTGCACGGGCGACCATACAAAGCCTCGTATGGCGCCATTCCGATGCTCGAGTGATAACTGTTGTTATACGCGAACTCTACCATCGGAAGGTGAGACTCCCAAGTGCCGCTCCAGTCTAAACAGCACGCTCTCAGCATATCCTCCAGTGTCCGAATGGTCCGCTCTGACTGACCGTCTGTCTGAGGGTGGTACGCTGTGCTGAACCTCAACTCTGTACCCAGTGCTCTCTGAAGACTGCGCCAAAACCCTGACGTGAACCTCGGATCTCTGTCTGAAACGACTGAAACTGGGATCCCGTGCAACGAAACAACTCTGTCCACGTACAGCCTGGCTAACCTGTCCACTGACCACGACATCTGATCGGAAGGAAGTGCGCTGCCTTGGTCAAACGGTCCACAATCACCCAAATACCATCATGCCTCTGCGGGGTACGGGGCAAACCAACCACAAAGTCCATGGTGATGTCGTCCCACTTCCACACAGGAATGGGCAACGGCTGCAACTCACCACCAGGACGCTGGTGCTCAGCCTTCACCTGTTGACAGGTAAGGCACCGGCAACAAACTCTGCCACGCCCCTCTTCATCCTTGGCCACCAGAAGAACCTCCTCAAACAATGGTACATCTTGGTGGAGCTGGGATGAACGGCATACCTCGACCTGTGAGCCTCTGACAACACTGCCTCACGAACCTCCTCTGGAATGTACAAGCGGCCTCTGAATCTGACCTCGCTATCTTCGCTGAGCTCAACGTCCGGCATCCTCAAAATGTCTGCTAACTCTGCATCTGCTCGCTGCGCTTGCAACACTTGCCTGAACAGTGATGGTCGAACTGACAAACTGGAAGCCACTGCTCGGTCTCTGGTCCTCGACGGAACAAACACTCCTTGGGACAGCTCCTCGAACACCTCCACTCTCTGACCATCAGCGAACTCAAGCGCACGCGCCTACTCAAAGCATCGGCTACAACGTTAGCCTTCCTGGATGATAGGAAAGGGTTAGGTCATAGTCCTTCAAATACTCCATCCAACGGCGCTGCCTCAAGTTCAGATCCCTCTGGGTGAAGATGTACTGCAAACTCTGGTGATCGGTGAAGATCTGAAAAGCCTCGCCATACAGGTAGTGCCTCCACAACTTGAGAGCGTACACCACTGCTGCCAGCTCCAAGTCGTGGGTGGGATAGTTCTCCTCATGCTTCTTGAGCTGCCGAGAAGCATAGGCAACGACCCCACCATGCTGCATCAGCACGGCACCCAAACCTGACCTCGACGCATCGGTGTAAACCACGAACCCACCGGTGCCCGACGGCAAGACCAACACTGGCGCCGAAGTCAACCTCGTCTTCAGCTCCAAGAAACTCTGCTCACAGTCCTCTGACCAAACAAACCTGGTGTCCTGCCTCGTCAACCGAGTCAACGGTGCTGCAATCTTGGCGAAATCCTGAATGAACCTCCGGTAGTAACCTGCCAGACCCAGAAAACTGCGGACCTCTGCAACTGATGTGGGCTGCTCCCACGACAACACTGCCTCAACCTTGGCCGGATCCACTGCCACACCAGAACCCGAGATCACGTGCCCGAGGAAGTGCACCTCGCTCAGCCAAAATTCGCACTTGTCGAACTTGGCGTAAAGACGGTGACTCCGCAGGGTCTCTAGCACGATCCTCAGGTGCTCCTCGTGCTCCTCTTCAGAAGCCGAGTAGACCAGAATATCATCAACAAAAACAACAACAAAGCGGTCTAGGTACTCACTGAACACCCTATGCATCAGATCCATGAATGCTGCAGGTGCGTTCGTCAGCCCAAACGGCATCACGACGAACTCAAAGTGACCGTACCTGGAACGGAAAGCCGTCAAACCAACATCTGACTCTCTGATCCGCAGCTGGTAGTAGCCGGATCTCAAGTCGATCTTCGAGAAAACTCGGGCCGATTGCAACTGATCAAACAAATCATCAATTCTCGGCAACGGGTACCTGTTCTTCACAGTGACCTGGTTCAACTGCCGATAATCGATGCACAAACGAAGACTACCATCCTTCTTCCTCACGAACAAAACAGGCGCGCCCCACGGCGAACGGCTCGGACGAATGAAGCCCAACTCAAGCAACTCTTGCAGCTGGCGCTTCAACTCACGCAGCTCCGCCGGGGCCATCCGGTAAGGTGCCTTGGACAAAGGCATCGTACCAGGCAAAAGCTCGATGGAGAACTCTACCTCTCGCTCAGGCGGCAACCCAGGTAGATCCTCCGGAAACACGTCAGAAAACTCAGAAACAACTGGCACATCAAAAACTGAAGACCCGCTAGGCTCCAAGGAACAAACCGAAGCAAGGTAAGCAACGCAGCCATCACGGATCAAACGACGAGCCTTACAGAAAGAAATGAACGGCCGACGGGTAGACCGGATACCTCGAAAGCAGAGAACAGGTGCTCCAGGTATCTCGAACCGAACGGTCTTCCTCTGACAATCAACCACGGCTGAGTGAGCCTCCAACCAGTCCATGCCCAGGATGACGTCGAAGTCGCAAAGCTGCAGCGCGTACAACCTGGCCGGCAACTGGTGACCCTCAACCTCGACTGTCACACCCTCCAGGTAACCGAAGGAACGCATGCAGTCACCGGACGGGAGATCGACCATCACGTCACACTGCCTCTCGGGTGTGTGACAAGCAAGGGACTCGTAAAACTCCTCGGAAGCAAAACACAAGGAAGCACCGGGATCAACCAAAACACGAGCAGCTCTGCCAAGGATAGGTAGAGTACCTATCACCAGGTTCGATGCCTCTGCCTGCTCCCGGGTGAGCGCCATCACGCGACCACGACCACGTCCACGCTGCGGCGCCTGCTGGGGCTGCTGCTGCGGCGACTGCTGCTGAGGAAACTGCTGCTGCTGATACGGCTGGTACTGCTGCGGCTGCGGGAACTGCTGGACCTGCTGCTGGTACTGCCCTCTCTGCTGCTGACGCGGTGCCTGCTGCTGGGGAGGGTACTGGTACTGAGGTGGCTGCTGCGCGTACTGCACTGGCTGCTGCTGCTGCGGAGCTTGCCCCCTAGGGCAATCCCTCCTAAAGTGGCCTGGCAAGCCACAAGTGTAGCACACTGGCTCCTGACTGCCCTGCTCAGCACCCTGCTGTACTGACTGCTCTGCAAACCTGGACTGACGCCTCTGCTGACGGCTCCGTCCACCCCCGCGAGTAGACAACTTCCTGAACTGCGAGCGAATTCCAGAGCTACCGGAACTGCCCGAGCCTGAGGAAGAGGAAGTCGCACTACCGCGGCTGCCTGCTGGACGCTGGTACGGCGAGGACCTGGAAGAGGCTCCTCCCTGCTGCTGCTGCTGCTGCTGAGGCTGCCAAGCCTCCCTATCCAAGGCGGTGGCCTTCGCCACGGCCTCTCCCAAGGTGGTACACATGTGTGCCGTCACACCCCACCTCAGGTCTGGTCTCAGCCCTGCTATAAACCTCTCTGCACAAGCCTGGTCACTGCCTGCTACATGAGGCACATGCCTCAACAACCGGACAAACCTCTGGTGGTACTGAGAAACTGTGAGGTCGCCCTGCACCAACTCGTGGAACTGGTCCCGTCTCTCACGTCGAGCGTAGTCGGGGAAGTACTCGCCGTGGAAGACCTCCAAAAACCGCTGCCAAGTGATCTGGTCCAACCGCTGCCCCTGGAAGTGAGTCTGCCTCTGAACTCTCCACCACTCATGGGCTGCTCCCTTGAGCTGGTATACTGCCAAACGAACCTGATCCTCCTCAGCGCAATCCATAGTCTCGAAGATGCGCTCCAACTCATGGGTCCAGCTCTCTGCCTTATCTGGATCATACTCACCGTGGAACATCGGTGGGCGAAGACGCAGGAACCTCTCAAGGAGAGCGGTCCTCGCCTCCGACACCGCTGCCCTCCGCTGACCGGACCGGGTACTCCCAGTACCCGACCGCTGCTGGCGGACTGGCTGCTCCACCTCTGGCTCCACCTCCTGCTGCTCTGGTACGGCTGGGGGAGGTACTGGAAACTGACCACCTGCTGCTGCCTGCCCGGGCTGCCACGCTCCCTGGTACATAGCTCTGAAGAACTGCTCGGCCATGGGAAACCAGTCTGCATACTGCTGAGGCTGAGGGTGGTACTCCTGCTGCTGCCCACCTGCTGCTGCTGCCTCTGCTGCTGCTGCCTGTGCACCCTGAGGCTGTGCCACTGACTCCTCCACGGACACCTCCTCCTGAACCTGCCCCTGAGCGGGCATGTCGGACTCATCCTGCTGCTCAACCAGCTGCCTAGCCTGACTGCGCCTACGCGGAGCCATGACCTACACGGCAACACAACTGACAAAGGTTACAAATACCTCTCGGGCGGCTAGCAGTGTACTTGTACTATTGTTGGGACTTACTGTTGCAGTTTAGATCCACTACAAGTCCTGTCAGACCAAGCTCTGATACCAACTGTAACGACCCGAGAACCCGACCCTCGGCCCACGCCGAGGACCCGATTTTCGCGGTCGCCGCCCACGGACCAGGGGGCCCGGAAGGGCTATAACACACGTCTGACAGGATATGTAACGGAGGTAAACGTCAACTGCTAAGCTAGAAGCGTACAAGCGGAAACAGGAAAGTAAAGCGAGACCGCTGCGTACCGCTCTAAGTACAGTCCCAACGCACGCACACTAGTACAAGTAAGGAAAGGGGAGAGACAAGTCCCTTAGGGGCATACCCCGAGGGTGACGTACACTGAGAGAGGGAACCACTGCTAGCTACGGGGACCAAGACTACCGCCCCGTCTCCTCCACCCGACGCGCGCCCTGCCGCTGCTGAGAAGACTCACCTGGAAAACAGAGGGATGAGCTTCACAACAGAAGCTCAGTAGGGACTACCAATCTCCTACTGGCTCTAAACAGGCAGAGGAACATATACAACTATTAATAAAGGAAAGACTGCAGTTTATATCTTTCTACCTACAAAAGGAAGTGCGGAAGCGAAGCTAAAGCTAACACGGTACGGAAAGTACTCTCGGTCGGAAACTCCGTACGACTGCTCGTCGTGACCACCACACGGCTAGTAAACACAGACGGAGGGGACTCCGCCTGGACAAGGAACACTAGCTACGGAAAGCACCACCACTAGTCAAACGGTCAGGTGCGTCCACAGACGTCTTATCCTCGACCTAGGTCCTGGCCCTCGCGTCTCGTCAGAGCGAGGTAGGACACAAGCACAACAACAGTAACCGCCGTAGTCTGGCCGGACTACGGTCCCACGCCTGACCTCTCCAAACGGTTCCGGGGCCGTAAGGAGCGAGGCAGTGAGAAGAAGGACTGGCTGGCCTGCGCCGGGTAGAACTCCAAACTGTCCTCGGCGTCCCAGACCAACCACGAGAGCTCTGCAAGCGACTCACACGCCACTGTCCTAACCACCGTTTTCCCCTCAGCTCCAGAGTCCGCCTAGGTGGCTGCCAACTCGAGCACACTCGTAGCCCGGAGTACTCCCTCAACAGGCTCCCGAGGACGGGGGTCCCAGGTAACGGTAACAACCTCTCGCACGGGACAAGCCCTCAAGTGCCGCGCACCGGGCGAACGACTAGTGTGAGACCGTACTAGGGAACTAGCACAGGTGCCACGGGTACAGTAAAGTGGAAAACGGAAGCGGCGGAAGCACAACCTGCCTCTGGACTGAGAAGGCGACATAGGCCTGTCACCTTCTCAATGCGACATAGGCCATGTCGCCTTCTGAATGCGACATAGCCCCTGTCGCATTACCAGTCAGAAGGCGACACAGGGTATGTCGCATTCAGGCCAGTCGGGGGTTCCGGAGATTCTTCTTCCGGGAACCTCCCCGAAACGGGAGAAACGCTACACGGCGAGGGAGGGGAGCATGCTTATCATGCTAGGAAGCTAGTAAAGCATTCAAACCACCCTCAAACACCCAAGAACATGGATTCTACGCTCGGAGGAAAACCTCACTCACACGAGCATGGAAACTCACACTCCCAACCCCCAAACCACAAGGAAAACACGCTTTGCAGGGGAAGGGGAGCATGCTTAGGGTGAGAGGATCAAGAGTCCCTACCTCCACGCGAAGAACGCACCCGTTGGGGCCTTCTCGTAGGTTTGGCCGTCTCCTCCTCGCACCGCACGGCACGAACACGACCCCTGCACGAACGGAGTGACACCCTCCTCAGCACGGCTGCCTCAACACGGGGGAGGCACCCCCAACACCGCCGGAACTCCGAGAGGGCGAGAGGGAGAGAGGGGGAAAGGAAAAACGCGAGAGAGGGAGAAGAGCTCGGGCGCCCGGGCTTTAAGCCCGGATCCTGAGAAGGCGACACACCTTGTGTCGCATTGGGAACCAGAAGGCGACAGTGGGTGTGTCGCCTTCAAGAAGGCGACATACCCCCTGTCGCAATTCCACTGACAACGTCAAATCTCGGAATTCGAAAAAGTGAAGGCGACAGCCATCTTGTCGCGTTCACCCGACACCGCCAGAGCCGTACTGACACAAAGGACGCCTGTCACGTCTGTCAGACTGCGTCTGGGGCGACGCGATGGGAAGGCGACATAGGCCATGTCGCCTTCAAGAAGGCGACATACCCCATGGCGCCACCCATCAAACCAGAAGGCGACAGTGGGTATGTCGTCTTCAAGAAGGCGACATACCCCCTGTCGCAATCCCAAGCAGAACCAGACATCAACGCGATCGGAACCACGTCGCGACAGTCGCCCTGCCGCGACCCAGAGGATGGGGCCAAGGGCCCAAGGGGGCCGGGGTGTTACACCGGGCCCACTGCTCCTCAGATTTGGCTTCAGCCAGGGAAATTTTTTTGGCTTTTTCAGCCTTGGAGAGAGAGGTGAAGGGGAGGATGATATTTAAATGGTCAGTGAGGTTGAGAGTGGGAAGTCCAAAGATGGTAGCAAAGAGATTTTCTCGAGATATTCACGCTAAAGAGGCTTATTTTCATTTGCAACAGTGAGGGAGAACCAAAGTGGTGGAAAACGAGGTTTAGAGGTTGAGGCAAGGGTTGAAGAGATTTTCTATTTCTTGGGTACATGGCTAGAGGAGCCAGACCTATAAACATGAGAGCTAACTTTCAGAAATGATCGAAGAATTACTTCTTCAAATTCATCTTTGGTGTCTTGAATCTCAAGATGCTCAATTTGAGCACCCTCAGGAATAATGGTTACAAAAGAGGGAGGAGTAGGAGGATGAAGGAAGAGGTGAGGGTTAGAAGGAGGTATATCAGATGGTCCGGAAGAGAAAGGACTAGAAGAGGAGGCCCCAGCGGATGAAGATACTGGAGGGACCTCAACAGAAGGAGGAGGAGGAGGAATGATAGTGGAGGAGGCAGGAGATGAAGTAGATTGGGAAAGAAAAAGGTGTAGGAGAAGATATGGTTCTAGAACGGGGTCGTTTGAAGGTGATAGGTTCTGGAGGTGTAGTGGAGGATGTGGGTGGAGAAGGAGGGGCTGGAGTTGGAAGAGAAGAGGAAACAGGGGGCTCTGGAGCTACAACCGGTTCTTCTGCTCTTGTAGCCACTGAATCCACCTGCCCTGATGACCCTGATGCATCCTCTGCCGACCCTATTGACCTAGACACCTCTGCAACAACTGGTTCTGCAATGTGCACATCTTCAATAACCTTTGGCCCTGATGGCCACTCTTCTACACTAGTATGTTCTGCATTTACTGATGGCCCTGAAGGCCCAACTTCCTCTAGAATTGGCTCTAAAGGCCGGACTTCAACAGCAACAGATGGCCCTGAAGGCCCTGAGCTGCTAGCAGGAGGGGCATGAACTGGTAAATGCTCCCTCACAAGGATTGACAAGTCAAGAACTACTTGTTTCAAGCTCTTCATCTCACCCTTCAAATTCTGAAGCTCAGAAGTTAATGCTCCAACAGAAGTAGCTGACTGGCTCTGGCTTATGAAAATAGAGGCTATATCTGAACGAACAGAGCACAGTATTGACCCTTGTTCATCCAATCTTTCAATAATAGGCTTCATATTTACCTTCAACTTCTTCTGCCTTAGCTTCCTATGTGGCTTTCTGGTAAGGAGGGGAATTTCCTAAGCCACTTCTTTCCCTTTGACACTTGCCCTTGCGACGGGCTCCACATTATCATCATTAGTTTCTTCACCTGAGGCACTTTCCACAATGCCTTCTTGAAACTGATTATCAATAGGGGCACTAGCAGTGTGCTCCCCTTGGGGCTGTGCTTCCCTCTCAACAGATTGCTCCCTCTGAACAGGAGCATCTTCCATCTGCACATCCTCACTGTGGCCTGTTGCCACATCCTCAGACACAACATTTTGATCCCCCTGAATGGGAGCTTCTTCCATCACAATGTTTCCCTCTGCAGCTAGATCAACTAAGATCTCTGGCTCCACATGAGTGCTGGTTATAGAGTCCAGTACATCATGAAGTATTGAAGCTAACTGGGAGGAGGGAGGCACAACCTCTCCAATTTGCCCAACGGGTTCAATGAATTCTTGAGGAATGTCCTCAATCCTGTGCTCACTAACCATTGGTACTTCTGTGTTGACCTCTGCTTCAGTTCCATGAACATTTGCTGCTGCTGCTGGCTGCTCTTCTTGGACTGCTGTCATTTCTCCCCTGACCATTTCTTGCTGCTCTTGGATGACTGGCACTTCTGCCCTAGCATCCTCTTGCTAAACTGTAACCGCAGGTTCTGCTGTTGCTACCTCCGTCTGAGCTGCCTCTTCCTGGACCTCTAGGGCTTGGTCTTCTTGAGCTTCACCAATGATAGCTTCGCCCTCAGCTACTGAAGTCTTGGTCCAGACTCCAGCAATGAACGAGAAGCCACTCTTCTTTAAATTTCTGCTTCGAATTGCTTGGTCCATTTTCTCAGAAACTTCCCCAACAACACTAATGCCATAATGTTGGAAAATCTTGGTGAGCAAGTGGACATATGGGAGGGACACATTCAATTTACTTTTCTTGTCCCAAATCTGTGCACTTGCAAATTTCATCCTCTCCAAAATAACTTCGGCCATGTTAATGCTTTGGTTCTGAATGGCCCAATACATCATATTAGAGTTGGCCTTTGTGCAAGTGGAGAAGGTCGCACTCCTAGGAACCAAAATATGACACACAATAAAGTGTAATAATCTATTAAAAGCATTCAACTGATTGATGTCGAATTTTCCATCCTTCAACTTGTATTCGGGACCAACGATCCCCAAACCCTTAAGATTAATGTCCACACTGTCTACCCCACTGTGACCGGTGGTAGAAACTCCAAACAGTGACTCTAACAAACTATGAGTGATGTGAATCTGGGTTCCTTTGATAGAAGATGTCAAAGACCCATCTGCCTCTGACTTCAGATAAACATAGAAAGCTTTAACCAAGTCAGGGTAACTTGCCTCTGAAAGAGTAGCAATCTCCGTCCACTTCATTCTTTCCATAGCTGCCACGATGTTGTGCATCCCATGCTTCTCCAGGTCCACGATATCCACTGCTTTGTTGCCGCACATCTTCATCTTCACTGAAGTAAACCTTTCCTACTGCTCTGCTGTGAGGAAAGCAGCCCCATAGCCCCCGACACTACTAGAAACTCCAGAAACGGCCATGGATTTGAACAAGAAAAGGTTCTGGATGGTCGTTAGGAAGATTGAAGCAAAAGCCCCAAGGAGATTTTTCACAGGAAGGGATGAAAGCATTGAAATCGCAAAGAGTCGATGCTGGGGACGATAGGGTTTTTGTTCCAGTAAGTCGAAAGAGACGAGAGCGGGAGGTGAATCGTTGCAACACAGATTTTGGGATTTATAAGAGAGAGATAAAGCGACTTTTGAAAGGATGGCGCCATAAATGCAGAAAACGACAAAAAGAGACAGGTCGAGATAGATAAATACTTTTTAAATCAAGGAACCGTCATAGAGATTTACGATGCAAGCAATATTTAGGGAATTTGCTTAATTTCATAAGAGAGAGTAATCCTTATTCTGAAATATTATTATTTCAGTTATTTACAGATAAGTCTATCACAAATTACACATACTTAATTCCCTTCTAAGAGAAGTAAATCTCTCTTCAGGTAAGGCTTTTGTGAAGATATCTGCTAACGAATTTTGAGTATCAATAAAGGAAATATCTATATTACCATTGGCTACATGATCACGAATAAAATGATATCTAACCTCTTATGCTTTGTCCTTGAGTGCTGTACTAGATTTTTGGTGAGATTAATGGCACTGGTGTTGTCGCATAGCAGGGGAATTGTCTTGATGTGCAATCCATAATCCTCAAGTTGCTGCTTAATCCATAGGAGTTGTGTGCAACAGCTTCTAGCAGCCACGTACTCAGCTTCAGTTGTTGACAGTGCTACTGAATTTTGCTTTTTGGAGGACCATGAAATCAGACAACCTGCAAGAAATTGACAACATCCACTGGTGCTTTTCCTATCTATTTTGCATCCAGCGTAGTCAGCATCAGAATATCCTACTAAATTAATTTCACATGAACTTGGATACCATAATCCTAGATCATGAGTTTTAGCTAAGTATCTAAAGATCCTTTTGACACAAATTAGATGAGACTCTTTAGGATCTGCCTGATATCTAGCGCACATGCATACACTAAATAATATATCAGGTCTACTAGTAGTTAAGTAGAGTAAAGAACCTATCATGCCTCTGTAGAGCTTTTGGTCTACTTTCTTTGCATCTTATCACTGTCTAACCTTGTTGATGTACTCATTGGTGTTGACAGTGGGTTGGCGTTTTCAAATCCAAACTTCTTTAGTAATTCTTTGATGTATTTGTCTCGACAAATATGTGTGCCTTGTCACGTCCTGAGAATTATGCAGCAGATATTATTTCGAAGAATTCGAGTCGATAATTCGAGACGTGGACAGTCGGCAAATAAGCCTCTAGCTAGCACGCACTAAATGTGTATCAACACAACATCATAATAGGGCCCATATGTTGAAGTCAATATAAATTGTAATCAAATCTCAGCTCATTGTATTTCAAATAGAAACTATTACAGGACTAAGACTCAATGAAAGGAAAGTACATAATACTTCTCACTTCCTGCTACATGTTCTAACTCTCAAAGCAAATTACTATACTAGACTCATAGTTGGAACGCTCATCACTCGGACGCATTCCCATCCTCGACTTGCTCTTCCTCTTGAACTTCATAGTCACCTAGATTGGGTAAAAGTAGGGAATGAGCAAACTAGCCCAGTAGGATTTATATCTCAATGTGCGGGCAATGATATAAGTGATTAGCAATTTAGGACTAGGCAAGTACGATGAATGATATGCAAGTACGAATAAAACTCGTTAAAACATGATATATAAAACAAGCTAGAGAGAGTGATTATGATAGAACAAGATTGTGAACAAGATGACAAGATAGAACTAGCAATAGATCACTTTGTACGAGCACGCGAGATTTCACTTGATGTCAAGAACGCAAGATATCACTAATTGCATTGAATGCAGGATGGCCATATCACGCAAGCAAGCAAACAAGATTTCACAAGCACGATCAAGTAACACTAATCAGGCATGTAGACACCAATGTACACCAAGAAAAGATCCATCAAGAATGTACACCAGGACACGTGTATGTGGTTATGTATCTATCATTCAACAAGCAAGAAAGTACTCCCAGCGCAGATGCAACGCCAGTAATCATTATACCCCATGGTTAACAGTATATTTATGACTCTCCGTCATTGGGGCTAGACTGGAGCCCTTGGACACACGCCGTGCCCTGTCAACATCTCATGTAAATTTTTAAATGTAGATACCTACAGTCATTAATAATGGCCAATGAGAGTTTCAAAACGTAGCATGTGTAATGTCATGTTCATGATGATGATGAGAAGAAGTAATAATTAAATTGAACATGATTTCATGAGAATAATGTTCAAGAGATAAATTCGGCAGCATAACGGTACAATTTATACTTTCGTTCAATCTTTACATTAATGGCTTTAGTCTAGTTTGTAAGTCACACTCACGAGATCAAGAAGAGAAAGGAAGTGCACGCTATCTCCAGGGAACTTCAATGGTACAACCAACTCGTCGGCCATGTGGGAATCTATGGTCAGAGGAGATTTACGGAGGCCTTGGTGAAAGGTCGCTAGTCTACCGATTCGGAATGACCGGTAGAGAGTTTCCAATTTCCCAAGAAAAGCTGCCTAATAGTGCTAGTGTGTAGTGTGGTACGCATGTCTCAATTCACAAACCATCGGTCTCAAACTCGCATGAAGCACTTGACAATATAACATGGAATTAACTATGCACTTTAACTAATCATGGTTTGCAAGATTTTATGATAACCATTATCATTTAAACGTGGAAGAACAGTAGGAAGATTAAATCACAAGTAGCACGAATGGATCATAACATTTAAGGAGCACTTAGAATAGTATTCATGTAATTAAAGCTTTTAAATGGGTTAATCAATTTTTAAGCCATTAAATAACAATCATGTAATGCTCAGACCCAAGACATGCAACTTACACAGTAAATATCATATTTAAACAGATGTTGGGTATATGCGGAAAACTATGCATGAAAACACGTGGTTTCAGGTAAAGTTCTGAGATCGCGACATATCCCTATAAGGAAGGCGACGGGGTCGTCAGATCAGGCAGGCAGAAGGCGACATGGGTACTGTCGCAACCAGAACGCGACAGAGGTACTGTCGCGACCCGACCTCAGAATGCGACATATCGGGCCGTCGCGTTCACTGGGTCTGCGCCTGAGCCCGACATGGATCTGACATGCTCTTGGTTCAGACTACCATGATTTGACACAGGGTGATATTCATGAAATGCCTATATCTATCTATATGCTGATCTTTAGACAAAGCTCACAACATAGAAAATGTCGATGACATCTATTTAAAGAACTTTTATGTTGTGGGCTGGGTCTGAATCGGTCTCTAATTGCATGAAATACAGGAAGAACATGGTAAACCTCTAAACATGCATGACTTCATGGCGACTTACATGTTAGACTTGTAACATGAGATCTACTGATATTTGGACAAAACGTCTAACATAAAAGATGACAAGGACAACTAGTATAAGAACTTTGTTGTTGGGGTTTTAACCTAATTAGGTCTTGAACCTTGTGAAAAACATGAGTAAGTGAAAGTTAAATGCAACCAGAAAACACAGTATCATGCATGACTCTATTATGAAGTTTATAACTCTCTAAATAATGATCTTTAAGCAAAACATTTAACATAAAAGATGACCATATAGATTAATACAAGAACTTTCATGTTGGAGGCTTGACCTACTTTGGTCTTAAATCTCAAGCAAAACAGGAAGAACCTAAGGCTAACTGCAAACCCGAAAACACAGTATTATGCATGACTCTCTTACGGGGTTCATAACTCTCTAACTAAAGAGTTTTAGACAAAACGTTGAACATGAAAGATGATCTTGACTACAAGTAGAAGAACTTTTATGTTGATGGTTTAGTCTAATTCGGTCTCAAATCGTGTGAATAATAAGAAGAACGGGAAACACTCTAACAGTGCGCGATTTTGGAAAAACGCTTATAATTCAAAATCTATTAAATGAAATTCGATGAAACCAGTGGGAAATGAAAGTTAACTTGATGCTCTACACATTGATATAGGATATGTTAAGGTTTGGCCCGAGAAAACCTACCTTT
This sequence comes from Colocasia esculenta, assembly GCA_014218235.1. Classification (NCBI taxonomy): domain Eukaryota; kingdom Viridiplantae; phylum Streptophyta; class Magnoliopsida; order Alismatales; family Araceae; genus Colocasia; species Colocasia esculenta. The sequence continues at coordinate 50,268,876 of CM024757.1, forward strand.
GGTCGACTTCAAAAGAGTGGTTTGTGCAGGTCGCAGCAGATGAGAAGGGGAAGAAGAACGGCTTCTTGTGGTCGTTCCACAGCTCCTCAGCCACCAAGAGCTCCTCCACACGACCCTAGCAAGTTCTAAATTCGTTCCTAGGGTTTGGGTGAAGAGTATTTAAGTAACCATGGTGTTTAGGGTCCTATTATAACTAGGAAAAGAGGATTTCGGGATTGGCCGTTTGGTTTCCTATTTTTGATGATTTCCTCCTCCCTTTGAGTGTGTGAGGCATTAGGAAACCTCCCCTCATAGTTAGGCACGAATTTGGGTTGCCATGAATGCATGATTGCATCCCAATTCAACTCTAATTGCCTCTTTTTAATTTCAGCTTATTTACGGTTACGAATTTCTATGTATTTTCTAGCTTTATTTGATTTTTGGGCCAAATGTTGCCCATTGGCCCAATTATGATAATGGGTCATCAATATATAATGTTGGAAGTCTCCCCAACACTTTTATTTAATTTTTGTTTGCGTCGTATTTCCATGTTAACGGTTTTCCGACTTGTTTCCTTATTTAGATAATCAGTCGCAATAACTCTTAAACCTAGCCCAAATGATTTTTATTGAACCAAATTTCTTGATGAGTCATTAGAGGATATTATTTGAAGTCCATATATGATTTTTATTTAATTTTCTGACTCATCCACGTACGTGTGATAATGATGTTACGACTTATTCATGAATTACGATAATAAGTCGCGAAACACTTTAAACTTGGATGATCTGATTTTTCTTGGCACAAATTTCTTTGTGAAACATTTAGTAATAATATTTAGAGTTGATTTATAATTTTTATGAAATTTTCCGATGTGTTTTAGCACATACGATAATGGTACGTATGTTTTAAATACTCCGATATTATGGAAATTATTTATTTCTATTTATTTGAATTTTTATGTAATTAAAATTTTCCGGGTGCTACATGCCTTCTCTTCCTTGTTTGATTTGTAATCCAAGGAAGTAGTTGAGCTCCCCCATCATGCTCATTTCAAACTCTCCCTGCATAAGCTTTTCAAAATACTTGCAAAGAGACTCGTCAGTAGAACCAAATATTATATCATCAACATAGATTTGTACAAGCAATACATTTTTGACTTTGGACTTAATGAACAATGTGCTGTCTACTTGACCTCTAATAAAGTCATGTTCTAATAAAAATACACTGAGCCTTTCATACCAAGCTTTAGGTGCTTGCTTTAATCCATACAATGCCTTATGCAATTTAAATACATGATTCCGAAAATCAATATCATCAAAATCAGGAGGTTGTTCTACATAAACTTCCTCCTCTATATATCCATTCAAAAAGGTGGATTTTACATCCATTTGAAAAAGTTTCAAATCTAATGTTGATGCATAAGTAAGTAAAATTCTGATTGCCTCAAGTCTGGCCTCTGGTGCATAGGTTTCATCAAAATTTATGCCTTCCTCTTAGGAATAGCCTTGAGCTACCAGTCTGGCCTTGTTTCTAGTGATCACACCAGCTTCATCCAATTTGTTCCTGAACACCCATTTGGTGTCAATCACAGGATGATCTGATGGTCTCGGAATACTTGGTTTCTCTTGAACTGGTTAAGTTCATCTTGCATGGCTAATATTCAAGATTCATCAGGCAATGCTTCATTGACTGTCTTGGGCTCTATTTGAGATAAAAAAGCTAAATAATCACAAGGAATTATATTATCTCTAGTTCTTACCCCAACCGATGGATCCCCAATGATGTTATCCAATGAGTGATCCTTTTTGTATCTCCATTCCTTTGGAAGATTGTCATGTGATATGTCTTTTTGTTGTAGATCTTCCAAGGGTGGATCTTCCTTGTCCTTGATGGATGATTTCTTCAATTTCTTGGATAGTTCATCTGCATCATCAACATCACTATCTACTTCCTTTCTCAAGGAAGGGTTAGTCTCATCAAAAATAACATGCACTGTTTGTTCAATTAATAGACCATGCTTATTAAATACTTTATAACCTTTGGGTTTGGAGGCATACCCCATGAATTTACCTTCATCAGACTTTGAGTCCAGCTTACCAATATCCCTTTTTCCATTGTTGTGAATAAAGTATGGACATCCAAAGGTTTTGAAGTGACTGATCTTTGGCTTCTTCAGTTTGTATAGCTTGTATGCAGTCTTCTTTAGGATTGGCCTGATCATCACTCTGTTGATTGTATAGCATGCTATGTTGATGGCTTCAGCCCAAAAATACCTTGGTAAATTATATTCTGACAACATAGTCCTTGCCATATCTAATAAGGTTCTGTTCTTTCTCTCAGCAACTCCATTTTGCTGCGGTGTCCTTGGTGTTGAGAAATTATGTTCTATTCCTTGATCATCATAGAACTTTGCAAATCTTTCATTCTGAAATTCTCCTCCATGATCTGATCGAATGCTCACAATGGTATATTTCTTGTCTTTCTAAACTTTCTTACTGACGCTAACAAAACTATCAAATGTGTCATCCTTGCGCAACAAGAAGGATTCCCATGTGAATCTGGAGTAGTCATCCACTATAACAAATCCAAAGTTCTTTCCTCCAAGACTTGTGGTTCTCATTGGCCCAAATAGATCCATATGTAAGAGTTCTAAGGGTTTTGAGGTTGTTACCATAGTCTTTGACTTGAAGGATGACTTGGTGTGCTTTCCTTTTGCACACGGCCCACAGACACCATTCATTCTTGTACTTACTTTGGGTAGGCCTTCCACCAAGTTTCTCTTGATTAATTTTCTCATGCAGTGGTCCAATCTTCGATGCCAGAGTTCAGTTGACTGCTCTTTATTCGCTGCCAGACATATGTCCTGATCTTTTAATTCTTCTAGATAAAGTACATACAAGTTCTTTTCTCTATTAGCTTCAAAAATGACTGCACCATCCTTCATGATACTGCACTTTGATTCTTGAAATCTGATCTGATGACCTTTATCACATAGTTGGCTGATACTGACAAGGTTGTGCTTCGGTCCTTTGACGCATAGAACATATTCTATAACGGTTTTGCCTTTACTGCCTACTGATCCGCTACCTATCACAGCCTCTTTTCCATTATCTCTATAAGTGACTGTGCCTTCTTCAACTTCAAGATGGGAAAATAACTTTTTGTTCCCTGACATGTGCCTTGAGCATCTGCTGTCCAAGTACCATTTTGATGCTCAAAGGTTTACCTGCAATGAAAACACTAAGCTTTAGGTACCCAAGTTCTTTTGGGTCCTGATTGGTTAGTATCATCAATTTTCCTTTTAATTATCTATCTTTTATGTTTAGTTGGACATGTTATTTTAGTATGACCTAACTTGTTGCAGTGACTACAACAAGATGTTCTACTTACTTTTTCAGATGGAATGTAATTAAAGCTCGACTTATATGCTGTGTCTTGTTCAGCTACAAACTTGGTGTTGGATATATTTTAGGGTATACTACTGTTTCTTCATTATCGGGAGGAGTATAACCTAATCCATGCTTCTTTTTACCTGACTGTCTAGCACCTTTCAGTATTAACGTTGTTTTACCGTTTGTAAATTTTTCTAACGTGCTTGATAATTTTTCATTTTCTATTGTTAATGTATGAATTTCCTGTTTTAATTTATTTACTGTTTCTTGGTTTTCCAAGCTTGCTAATTGTTCATTTTTATTTTTCAGGTCCTTACATAACAACTCATTTCTTCTTTTTAGTTCAGTAATTTGTTTTTCCATTTGCTCATTTTCAGATTTTAAATCTGAATTAGTATTTTCTAAGCATGCAAGATTTTTCTTATTGACTTTTAATGATTTACATACTTCTTTATATTTACAGTACAACTCATTAAAAGCGTCTTCTAAATTATCAGAATCAGATTCGTTACATGAAGAGAAGGATGAGTCAGATGTTACCTTTTCGTCGATGTTAGCCATGAAGGCCAGGTTGGCCTTTTCTTCTTCTTCTCCACTGGAACTCGACTCACTGTCTGAGTCGCTGCTGTTGTCCCATGCTGCTGTCGTGGCTTTCTTCTTATATCTTCTGAATTTCTTGGAACTATCCTACTTTCTGACTTCAGTTTTCTTCAGCTTTGGACATTCCGCTTTGATGTGTCCAGTCTTCTTGCATTCGTAACAGATGGGCTCAGCTCTCTTTGATTCCTTTCCTTCTGGTTTTCTTGTAATCTTTGTTTTTCTTGAAGTATCTCCTTCCAGACTGGTACCTCTTTCTAGCTAATATCCTTTGTAGTCTTCTGGAGAGGAGAGCTTCCTCATCTTCACTGCTTCTTATGCTTTCATTACCATCTGAAGATTCTTCTGATAGGTCTTCTTTTTCTGCCTTGAGAGCGTTGGAGTGCTTCTTTCTGCTTGATGATTCTCCCAACCTTTCCATGTTGATCTCATGGGCCATTAGGGACCCTAAGAGTTTCTCTAATGACATTCTCTTCAAGTCATTTGCTTCTTCAATTGCCGTTACTTTGGGAGTCCATGAAGCTGGTAAAGATCTTAGAATTTTCCTGACCATGTCACCCATTTCATAAGTCTTTCCTAGACCGGCTAATCCATTTGTGATGTCGGTGAACCTTCTGTACATCTGTGTGATAGTCTCTCCTAACTGCATCTGAAATCTTTCATATTGAGTCACCAAGATGTCTATTCTCGTTTCTTTTACTTTATCTGTGCCCTCATAGGTGATTCTCAATTATTCCCACATCTCCATGGCGGATTTGCAGGCGGAGATCCTGTTGAACTCTTTCTTGCTAAGAGCACAACATAGAATGCTTTTTGCCTTGCAGTTGAGAGAGATTTTCTTCTTGTCGTCTTCCGTCCACTTGTCTTTTTCGTTCGTGACTAGAAGATCTCCTTCTTCAACAATCGACCAGATCTGATAGTCGAGTCCTTGTAAGAAGAACTCCATTCTTGTTTTCCAATAAGTATAGTCTTCACCGTCGAACAAAGGTGGCCAGTTGACTGACTGACCTTCGAAGTGACCTTGGGCTACCATTTGATCTTTTCTCTTCAGATCGTTGGATCTTCTTTGTCGAAGAGACTAGCTCTGATACCACTTGTTGCCTAGTTAGCAAGCCTAGAGGGGGGGGGGGGGTGAATGAGATTCTTAAAACTTGATTACCTAAACCTGTCAACATGAATGTTTATACAAAACACTGTGTTTGGCTAATAGTGTTAGTAGAGAAATAACAATAAACACACAGAGAACAAACACATTGCACAAGGATTTTTATCCTGGTTCGGATCTCCTCTTCATAGGAGTCCTACGTCCAGTCCCTGAGCAACAACTCAGGATTCCACTACCCAAGGGTACAGTCCCCCTTATGGACACTTACACACCCAGCCGCAACTGGTCTTCACTTCACAACCCGAAGAGGAAAAACACCACCCTGGAACACCCAGGTCTTCCTTCAACATGAAGGGAAAAACACCCTGGAACCCCTAGGTCTTCCTTCAACACGAAGGGAACAATACGAAGATGTTGTTCGAAGGAAGACAAGCCCCTAGATCAAGCTAATAGAACAATGCTTGATCTGAAGCAAGGACTGAGAGGAAGAGATCTATAATAATGAATTCTCTCAGTACACAAACGCTCTCTCCAAGATCTACTCTCGACGCAGAGAGCTAAGAGCAAAGCTAAAACAGTGGAGTGAGGCTTGGCTCTTCTGGATGCTCGCAGATTGTGTTGAGTAAGCTTATCAAGGTGCTACTTTTCTAGAGCCATCAGTCTTCAATATATAACTTCTTTTGAAAAATAGTTGTTGAAGTATCCGTTGTCTCTATGTTCTGAGAACGTTAGACTGCATGGTTCTCCTTTGCAGTCAACGGTCCTTTACGTTCCATGCACGTAAGAAGAAAATTCTTCTTGATATCCTCTAGCTTCTACTTTATCCAACGTTGTATAGAATCGTGCTGTCAGAGACTTGCACACATTAAATGTTAAAACGTAGACAGCTAAGCTGTCTCTTGTTGTCAGTCAATCGTTAGAGTGAGGATACATCAAAATAGAAATCCCATTCTGTCTTTCCAAAAATATATTACATGTAGAAGCATAAGAATAGAAGATATCTGAACATACATCGTGCAAAGAAATGTACGGTTATATTAAATACATGGATATAAGAGAAATACACAAGATGACTTTGACTTGTCAAGATATTTGAATATCAAGTCATTATATTTCATGAAATCGTTGTGAGAATCACTTATGAAATCGTTGTATGAGTGAATCGTTTGAGAACAAATCATTACAAGCAAATCGCTATAACCAAATCGTTATAAGAAAATTGTTGTGAACGAATCATTACAAGCAAATCGTTATAACCAAATCGTTATAACCAAATCGTTATAAGCAAATCGTTGTGAACGAATCATTACAAGCAAATCGTTATAACCAAATCGTTATAAGCAAATCGTTATAACTAAATCGTTATAAGCAAATCATTATGAACGAATGATTACAAGCAAATCCTTATAACCAAATCGTTATAAGCAAATCGTTATAAGCAAATCGTTGTGAACGAATCATTACAAGCAAATCATTATAACTAAATCGTTGTCTCACTTATCGAGTCGATGAGTGATCAAATTGTTGTTCTGCTTTATCAAATCGTTACACAGACCAAGTCGTTGTTGTGACTTATCGAATCGTTACACCAATCAAATCGTTGTGTAACTTATCGAGTCGTTATAATGACCGAGTCGTTGTTGTAACTTGTTGAATCGATATGAATACTAAATCAATGAGGAACTTATCGAATTGTTATGAAAGACAAATCATTGTGAGACCAAGTCGTTGTTGTCACATACCAAATCGATGTGAAACCGAATCGTTGTGAGAGCAAATCATTGTTCTCACTTAAGAAATCGTTGTGAGAGCAAATCGTTGTTCTCACTTATCAAATCGATGTGAAACCGAATCGTTGTGAGAGCAAATCGTTGTTCTCACTTAAGAAATTGTTATGGGAGCAAATCATTGTTCACTTATCAAATCGATGTGAAACGAAATCATTATGAATCTGAAATCGATAAGGTACTTATGAAATCGTTGTGTTATGTCATAACTTATGGAATTGTTATGCTATGCAATCGTTGACACAACTTATGAAATCGTTATGAAATCAAAATCGGTATGATACTCATTAAATCCTTATGGAAATGAAATCGATATAAATGAGGAAATCGTTATGTGAGATCGAAATCGATGCAACACTTATGAAATCGTTGTAACTTATGGAAAGTCGATATGTACTTGGATAAATTTCATGCTCTGAACTTGAAATGCTACAGTATAGTAAATACTTACATATTTCCTTGATTTCGCCTGACTTGTTCCTGTATCTTAGCTTCATAAAAACTTTGTTAGATCAAACTTTATCTGAGTTTTGTTAATCACCAAAATAGATATGTAATTCATGAAATTTTATGGAGATGACCTGATCATCAGCTTCCAGCAGATTTCATGGATGCACACAACGTGTTTCACATCTCAATGCTAAGAAGGTATATTCGTGACCCTACACAGGTAGTCAGCTATCAGAGAGATGATTTGAAGCCGGATATGTCCATGCCGGAGTATCCCATGATGATTATAGGCCGCCGCACACAGAAATTATGAAATAAAGATATTGAGTTAGTAAAGATCAGATGGGAGAACAGGCAGGGTGGTGAAGACACTTGGGAGTTGGCCGAAGAAATGAACAAGACGTATCCATACTTGTTTGAGTAAGCGTTAATTTCTTTTTAGGTGATAGTTGCATATATGTTGAACTGTGTTTACACTTATTCCTCTAATTTCGAGGACGAAATTCTTTTTAGGTGATAGTAATGTAATATCTAATATGTTCGAATCGTGGTTTACCGGGTTTTGGAGGCCAATGTTGTTGCCCAGCTAGCTAGCCCAGAGGGGGGGTGAATGGGTTATTAAAACTTCGATCTCTGATTAAAACCTGTTTACTGAAAGGATTGCACAACTTAATAACAAGGTTAGAGTTAGAGCAAACAAGACAACAATCACACAAAACACATCCACAAGACACAAGGATTTTTATCCTGGTTCGGAACTCCTCTCCACAGGAGACCTACGTCCAGTCCCTGAGCAATACCTCAGGATTTTACTACCAAGGGTACAATCCCCCTTAAGGATCCTTACACCCAGCCTCAACTGGTCTTCCTTCAGCCTGAAGGGAACAACAACCACCCTGGATACCACCAGGTCTTCCTTCGTCCAGAAGGGAACACAACCTAATAAGAAAAAGGGTGTGAAAACAGGCTTCAGACTCTAGCTTGACCAGCTACACACTGAAGCTCCTAAGCCCCCGAGAGAGAAAGAGATTTAACAAGGTTTTTCTCTCCAAGGACCACACAGGCTCTTACAAATGAGAAGATTCCTTTTGAGCACAGAGAGCTAAGAGCTTAGAACAAGGTTGGAGTGGAAACTTCGCTCTTCTTCAAAGTTCTAAAGACTCTAAGAGATGGATTTCTTTCTTCTTCTAAAATCAAGCGTTGTTGCGCACTGCCTATCTTTTCCGTCTTGAGTCTTCTATTTAAACTGCTGATTCAAATTCGAACGTTGAAGTGTCCGTTGTCTCTTATCCTTGTGTACGTTAGACTGGTCACTGAGGAAGCTTCTGATCGTCAGTCTTTTATCCTTGTGTACACGCCAAAGAGATGTCATAGAACTTGTATCTTGTGTCCAATGTTGTCCAGATGAGTCTTGTCAGATATCTGTAAGCATATCATCAATAAATAGAAGACAGCTAAGACTGCTGTCTATTGTTAGTTGAGATGGAACAGATATTGCAGTATATAGCAAAGCTCCTTTCTGTTTAAAAAAGTACGTAGACAGAGTAGCATAGAAATGGAAGATATTGTCTGCATGCATGGGAGATACGATCGGAGAGCATTAATGCATAGCAGTCAACGGACAAGATATGACTTTGACTTTTCAACGCTATTAAAAGGCATTATACTGATGCATCAAGAAATTCGATAAAAAGAATCTTGCTGACTTATGAAATCGTTATGAATTATAGCAAGTTGTTATGAACTGTAAGGAAATCGATGTGATAACTTATGAAGTCGTTACAACAAGCAGGTCGTTGTGAGTTCTGAAGAAATCGTTACAAGAAATCGTTATGACTATCGAGTGTAAGGAAATCGTTACACGAAATCGTTATGACTGTCAAGTTGTAAGGAAATCGTTACACGAAATCGTTATGACTGTCAAGTTGTAAGGAAATCGTTACACGAAATCGTTATGACTGTCAAGTTGTAAGGAAATCGTTATACGAAATCGTTATACAAAGCAAGGCGTTATGATCAGTGAAGAAATCGTTATGAACTCCAAAGAAATCGTTATGAAGTCTAAGAAATCGTTATGACTATAGAGTCGTTGCGAATTCTAAAGAAATCGTTACGAGGTCTAAAGAAATCGTTATGACTATAGAGTCGTTGCGAGTTCTAAAGAAATCGTTACGAGGTCTAAAGAAATCGTTACGGCTAGAGAGTCGTTGCGAGTTCTAAAGAAATCGTTACGAGGTCTAAAGAAATCGTTACGGCTAGAGAGTCGTTGCGAGTTTCTAAAGAAATCGTTACGGCTAGAGAGTCGTTGCGAGTTTCTAAAGAAATCGTTACGATATCGATTTGTTTTGAGTTTTCCGGTCAAAGAGGAAATCGTTCTGCTTATCAAAGAAGTCGATACAAAGACTTGGATAGAAGTGATGAGACTTACCAGATTGTCTTGAACTTTCATTTTTCTTTTATTTCCTGTACTTAAGGCTCAAGTAATCCATTAGTGTTATTTTGTTAATCATCAAAATTAATATATAAATAAATGGAAATATTTATTATGGGGACAGTTTGGTCATCAAATGTATGGCCCATTGTTAGACCATGTAGGTCTATATATGTTTTTACAAGTTTACGGTGCAGGTGGGTGGCTGGAGGGTTGGGCATGTCAGCCCAACCAGGCTTCTATCGCGTTCATTAAGAACGCAGTGTAACCAGACGACACGACTCTGAGTAGAACGCGTCGACCTGCATGGACGTGATTTTTGACCGCTACTACGTGAGCGCCATTGCATGTGCGCCACATGGCGCATGTAGGGACGTTGGGAGTTAAACACATCGCCGATGTCGGACGAGTTTCTAAACGCAGCGGAAAGACACGACGCAATTTAAACCCTGTGTGTTTTGGGCTCCTGGCCTTGGCCGAATAGTGCATTTACACTGTTTAGCTGGGAAGAGCTCACAACATGAGCTTTGAAGGGGAATTAAGGTGAATTTACTGGTTTTGGCGTCCGTTCGGCATGGTTCCGACGCGAGGAGGTGCTTCGGAGCGCAGGGAACGCCGGAATATCGTTGGATTAGTATTTCATTTACATGTAGGGGAACTTTTCCTTGTTTTCTCTTCCATGGATTGTATGGATTAGGGTTTACAGATTTTGATGTGGGAATCGTGTATGGAGGGTAGAGATCATGCTTAGGATTTCGTTTATGTGTTTATTTCCTTTCTTAAGTAGCATGTGTAGTCCATGGATGTGATTTCCGGAGCAAGGGTTGAGTCTGAGTTCTGTCACCTGAAAGGCGACGGAACCAGATGACACGATTCAGTCTTTAAGGCGTCAGGTAAGTCCCTCGCAATTAAGTTTTCTAAAAACGTCCACTGTGTTGGACGCGTTTTGGAATGTGGTCACCTGAGCTCTGGTGTTCTATGGCCATTCTGTCTAGTTCCTGTCCCACATTGCATGGACTATGTTGGCAATGCAATGTAGGGTCTGTATAGGTTGTGCTGACTCGTACCGTGGTTAATAACGAGAGGTTTTGTGTGGAAATGTGTGCATAGAAATTCGGGTCATAACGCCTTCCGAGGTTACCTCTCTAGTCGGGTCCCCAGCACCGGGTGCTCGGGGTTTGTCCTGGTGCAGTGCGTACCGTCGAGGTTTGTGTCTTCTTCCTGAACACCCTCACTGCTGAGTTTGAGTTGTACGCCTGGCTGAGAGAAAGATGACAATGGGCAGCGACACGTGTTTGTGGGTGTGCGGTCGCTTGTAGTGTGCTCGTGGTTGGGGGATGGACACCGGTAGACGTACTGGTCCCCAGCTAGTCCTATCTCTAGTGCCTCACTTTAGGGTTCTCGGTCGGAGTCCCTAAAGGTGTCAGGCTTGGGCCTGCAGCTGTGTAGCCTGCAGGTGTGGTGTTAGTTGTCTCCACAGTTCTTGTCTTGTTGAGGTGGAGCGGCAGTTGGACCTTCTATCTGTGGCTGTGAGATTGAGAGGTGGACTTGTGTTGTTTGTCCGGGTCTGTGGCTGGTGTCGTGAACCAGCTCTCGTGACTCGTGTGTGGCGTACCCTTCTGTAACTTGTACACGTGTTGTGGTTTTCCGTTTACTTATTTGCAGCTGTAGCATCATGCGTAGGTGTTATACATTTAAATGCTTTATAGATTTACATATTACGTCTGTGGTTTTTATGTTTATCAACTTTGGGGGAGTTACTCTACTGAGCCAGTGACTTGTGAGGCTCACCCCTTTTCTTCCAGGTGAAGGAGAGCAGGAGGGTTCCCGTCTCTCTTCTAGTTCGGGACCACACCATAGTGGAGTCGGGTCTACACCACCAGCAGAGTAATGTCTTTACTTTTGGAGCCTTGGGGGTTTGTCCCAGACTGTTGTACTTATTAATGACTTATGTATGGAACTGAATATGTACATTCATGTGAATATATATGAGTAATGGTATCTTATGTGTGTTCAGCATGTGTTTCTTTATGTTTCCACAGACAAGTGTGAATGATATCCCTTGCGAGGCTTCGGCCCGATCGCGGGAGGCGGAGTCGTGTCAGACACATTATTGGGTTAACGGGCCTGAACGGTGAGGACCGTCACACATATCATCAGACTTTCTAGAATATGATATTCTGAGACTGCTTTTGATGATGTGTTTGTACAGATATCATTATATGTACATGCATGAGTACAGTTACCATGAAGATATTTATTTAAAGTATTGTCATCATTAAAACCTAGGAATATATGGAGATGATAGGTTCAACAGTCTCCCACTTTTGGTGATGACAAAAAATTAAGTAGATGCTTTGAATATACTGAAATAATCATGAGTAATTCCAAGCATAAATCCTAGAATAAAAAATAGTACATGAAGAACTTAATGACTAATATGCAAGGATGATATCAAAGTATGTAATTTAGAGGAACAATTCTCCCCTTTTTTGTCAATGACCAAAAAAGGTGAGACTAAAGGGATGAAGGAAAGAGATGATAGGTAGAAGAGAGGTCAAAGGACTTTATCAAGAATACGCTGGGTCCAAACCTCCTGTCTAAAACTTTAAGAGAATACTCTTGTTGGCCCCAATTCAACTCTTCATTTCTAAATATCCTTCTGCCTTTATTCCTGTAGCAACTGAAGATGTTAACTGAATTTATAACAATGTTACCTGAGTATACTGCATTCTTTTGTTGTTGGAGAGGCTTCTTCATTATTCTTCAAAAGAATTTGAGGCTCCCCCTCAATTTGATACTCTTCTCTTCTGGATTGGAAGTCTTTCTAAGAAGCTACCTACTACACCCCCTAAATAGGTGCTTTCTCTGCAACAGACTTCCCTTCATAGACCTACTCTTGATCAAACAAAGAATCTTTGTAGTCGTAGGAGCCCAGAGATCAAGAGCCCTTAATAGAATTGATGGACATGAACACTAAAAGAGAGTATGGATTTCAAGGATGTCTCGATGAGGAATTGATTCCAGGGTTCAAAGGAGGCTGTAGGATAAGGTGAATCAGTTATAGAGAAGATTCATAGTTTCTAAAGAGTCAATGATTCACAGTTTCTAAAGAGTCCATTGGAAGAGAGGTAAGTGATTTTTTCGATTGTAGAAAAAACTCAATATGCACAATGATTAAAGAATAAATTCAGATGGAATTTCCAATTGGACGAGCAATAACAAATCAATTTGTGAACAATCTGAGTGTGACTTTAAAATTTTAGAAGAGAGTCAATGAAGTCACATCGATTTAAGAGTGCTTTGATCTAGCGATTGGAAGACAACAATTTAATATACATTGACTAGGGAGAATGAAATTTCTCGAAAAAGTTATTGTATTTTAGTTATTACAGAAGTTGATGTCTCCATGTGCTTTTATGATGTTTTGAAGTTGACAAAATGTGTATTTGATGAAGCATGTGGCCTGCTGTTATTTTGGATTTTATGTGGATTTTATTGAAGTTTTTCTTGTACAATTAACCTTGGTTCAAATTCCATGTGCAAATAAGTTTTACAGGGTTTACATGAAGTGTAGAGTCCACAAACAAGAGGCCAAGGTGGGTGGTTAAGCATTTGGTACTTTAGATTTCAGACTGACTTGTGTTTTTGCACTTTTGTAGGAAATCAAACGACCGACCCATGGGAATCGGTCGATCGATTATCCCAGTAACAATGGGAATAGGACAGTGCAAAAATTAGCCGACTGATTTCACCAGATTGGTCACGACTATTTTTCCTAGAATAGTTCAAGCCTGGGACAGTCTGGGAATGAGACGACCGATTTCATGAATCGATCGACCAAAAATAACAAGCCAATCGATTGTTAAAGAGAACTCCTTCCGATTGGTGAAGAGGAGAAGAATCTTCTGATTGGTGACCAAACTGAAAATTGGATGACCTATTTCTTGAAAAGTGTACAACTGACTTTCTCAGAAATATTGGTTTGGGGACAGTGAACAAATTGGATGACCGATTTGGTGAAATCAGATGACCGATTATGGAAATGGAGTTTCCATATCTAGAGAGGACTCTTCCCTTGTTTGGATTCCGACTAGGTTTCTTGGAGATCCACGGCCAAGATCAAGTCTTTGGCATGTGGGTATATAAGGGGAGACTATTCTATGAGTGTTGCACCACACATGCAACTTTAAGAATGAGTTCTTGCACCGAGCTAGGGTAAACAGGGAACCTGTGAACTAGGGCTTCTTCCAGACGATCTCATTGGGTTTGCAGTGAGGATACAAGGCTTTGGACGCTCAAGAGATCATGCATACATAGTGCCACGTTCAGAAAGGCTTGTGCAAGAGTCTATGCTCTTTTTCGACATTTCTCAACCACTCCAGACAGGAGATTTCTAAACTACGAGTTTTATCTTTCTTCTCTTATTTTTTGGTTTGAGAACTATGCTACAACTGAACTTAAAAGAGTTTGTGTGTTGTGAGGTTGTGCTCATGTTGTATGAGCGTGTGTAAGTGGTCTTGATAGTAAGTTCTTGTCATTGTCGAAACGTGTGTGTGTGTGTCTCAGTGTGTGTGTGAGGAGGAGGTTTGTACTCTATACCTCAGGCGTTTTTAGAGTAGTGTGTGTTGTCATCTCAGAAAAGTGAGGGTGGACATAGATGGACATCCTTGTGTGGCCAAACCACCTAAACATCTGTGCACTTTATGGTTTGTCTCCATATCTCCATATCTCCTATCTCCTTCTACGTGCACAGTTTGCTTTGTGTTAACGAGTCTTGTGCACTTAATTTCTGTTAAGCATATCAAATTAGTCTAAATTTTTATTTGAGTCAACTAATTCACCCCTCCCCTCTTGGTTGTTCATTGCATACGTACACTTCAATTGGTATTAGAACAGATTCTCTTTTCTCAAAGAGAGATCCTTGTGTGCAATGGCCAACAAAGGGTTCATGCCTAAAGGCCACTCCATCCACCGTCCCCTATACTTCGATGGTAGCAATTATATGTACTGGAAAAACCATATGCACGTCTTTCTTAGTGCTAAGGATTATGAGATCTAAAAAGTCGTGAGCAACAATCCATATGAAATACCTAAAGATGAGGGAAAGTGGATGGAGGATCAGATTAAAAAAATCTAAGATTAATTTTGGTGCTATGAATAACATGCATTGTGTTATTCACTGTAACGAGTATTCACGTGTCTCCATGTGCAACTCCATAAAAAATATGTGGGTCAACTTGAAACTTATTTATGAAAGCAGTTTAGAGGTCAAGAGACCAAGGCAAACATTCTAGTATATGAATATGAGTTGTTTCAGATGAAGCCAGAGGAATCCATCTTCAAGATGTTCGCGACGTTCACTGCCATTAGCAACGACTTAAAGGCTCTTGGAAAGGACTACACAACTTCAAAACTGGTCAGAAAAATCCTCAGGTCCTTGTCCCCTGCATGCACACCAAGACTACTATCATCGAGGATTCCAAGAACATGGCAACCATTTCATTGGAGGAATTAGTTGGATCTTTGATGATGTATGAGCTGAACATAAAAAGAAATGAGCCAAAAGTCAAAAAGGGAAAAGGAGTCGCCCTCAAGGCTCCTTCTACCCATCAAGAGAGCAGTGCTAAAGAGGATAGTGACGTAGACGATGACCAGGAGGAGTTGGTAATGCTGACCAGGAAAACGCTGAATTTTCTTTACAAGAGGAAACCATTCCAAAGTAGCTCCAAGAAGTAGAGCAGAAAGTTGTTCCCCCTAAAGGTGAGAATAGCAAGAAAAAAGAAGTAATATGCTATGAATGCACGAAACGAGGGCACATGCGAGGAGAGTGTCCTGAGTTGCAGAAGAAGTTCAAGAAAGGAAGGTTCAGAGGAATCGACAACTCATCCTCGGACTCTGAAGAAAATTCAGAGAATCTCTGTCTCATGGTTCACGACAAGTAGGCCGAAGAAGTAAGTGATGAATCTGAACACTTCTCTTCATATCAATGGGAACTAGTTTATATTTCTCTTTATGAAAAGTTCATAAAGCTAGGATCTGAAAATAGAAGTATGAAAAATAAGATTGATTCTTTTGTTTGTGATGACACACCATGTTCTATATGCATTATCTTAAATAAGGAATCTGAAATTCTGAAAGAATTTAATGAAGTCTTGCTTGCTAAAGTTGCTCTCTATGAAGAAGAGATTGATTGCATGAACAATGATAAAGCTAGTGAGAAAACTGTTGAACTTGAAAAGGAAAATTCTGTTCTTAAAATTGAAATTCGTAAGTTAAAAACTAGAGTGAGCACCTTTGAGAAAGAAAATACTAAACAAAAGGGTGTTGTCTCTAGACTAATGAAGGGGAAACAAAGCTTAGAAGAGGTCCTCTTAACTCCCATGAATTTTAAGAGAGAGGGACTCGACTATAACCCCAGCAAGAAAAAAGCTTTTCAGTGAAAAACTAAAACATCTTTCGTGCATACAAAAAAAAAAAAAAACGAACAAAGCCAAATCATGTTAGAAATGCTCAAGTTCATAAGAAGGTTAATGTTCAAAGGCCTAAACATGTCATTCACAATCATGCTGATTTCTTAAGGCCAAAACCACAAATACCTAAAATCACTTGCTTTTATTGTGGTGGTTATGGTCATATCAATGCCATGTGTACTTTCAAAAGAAATCCACAAAATGTGAACTGAAGAAGAATGACTCTCTTAACTGGCTCAAGGCTGTGTGGATTAGAAAAGATTTACTACCTTCTTGGACTAACTCCAGCGGACTCAAGAGAATTTGGGTACCAAAATCCAAGTATAACTTGTTTTTCTTGAAGGTATGTCTTGGAGTCGAGAGCAAAAAGTGATATTTAGACAGCGGTTGCTTAAGACATATGACGAGAGACAAGTCAAAGTTCACGGAACTACAAGAAAAAGCTGGAGGTATGGTCACATTTGGAGGTAAAGACAAAGGTAAAATCATTGGAATAGGTAAGACTGGAAATCACATTGAAAATGTACTTCTTGTCCAAGAGTTGAATCATAATCTTCTTAGCAAAAGCCAACTCTATGATAAGGGGTACAAAATTGCGTTTGATAAATCTCATTGTGCTGTAATGAGTAAAAATTCCAATGAAATAAAATTTTTAGGTCAAGGAGTTAATAATGTTTACATTGTTTATTTGGAATAAATGGTAATTGAAAATGTTTATCTTATGGCTAATGTGAATGAAAATGCATGGTTATGGCACTACCGCTTGGGACATGCTAGTTTTGGTATAATATCCAAGTTGTCTAGAATGGACCTTGTAAGTGGCTTGTCTAAATTGAAATTTCATAATGATAACATCTGTGAAGCATGTGTCAAAGATAAGCATACTAGAGCTTCATTCAAAAAGAAAAATATTGTGAGTAGCACTCATCCACTTAAACTCATCTATCTATATTTATTTGGCCCAACTAGAACATCTAGCTTAGCTGCAAAATCATATGGTTTTGTGATTGTGGATGATTTCTCACCTTTACATGGGTATTTGTTTTGGCCAATAAAATGAGTAATGATGGAGTTTCAAGTTTGGTGCAGGAAAGTGCAGAATGACAAACGATTTGTCATAACCACAATTTTAAGTGATCACGGAGGCGAGTTTGAAAATTCAGAATTCAAATCCTTCTGTGATGAACATAGATTTGTCCATAATTTCTCATTCAAAGGACACAGAAGCAGAACGACATTGTGGAACAGAAGAATAGAACTTGGTGGAGATGGGATAGACAATGCTGAGCGAGAATGGTATTCCACAATGTTTTTGGGCTGAAGCGATAAACATGGCTTGCTACATTATTAACCATGCCATGGTAAGACCAATTCTTAAGAAAACCCCATATGAGTTGTTCAAAGGTAAGAAACCCAATATCTCCCACTTTAGATCTTTTGGGTGCACTTGCTATGTGTTAAATAATGGAAAAATAAATCTAGGAAAATTTGATGAGAAAAGTGACAAGGGGACTGTCCTCGGCTATGCCATGAACTAAAAGCTTATCGAGTATTTAATAAGCGAACTCTTGTGGTTGAAGAAACTCCACATGTCATTTTTAATGAATCCAATATGAAATTGACAATTTTAGATGTGTCTCATGATGATGTAGGAAATAAGAAAACAAGCCAAGATAAGACACAAGAAAGCACTCTCCAAAAAGAAGAATCAAATGAAGATTTGCTTGACCCTTCAAATACCATGGAGAGAAATGAAGATCCAACACTCGTAGAGCTTCAAGAGAATTCACTAGAGGACTCGAAACTTTCGAAAGAATGGAGGTTCATGAAGGACCATCCTCCAATGAATGTCATTGGAAACCTTGAAGACAATATGAAGACCAGATCCTCACTAAGGCAAGTGTTAGATCATGATTTAAATGCATTTATTTCTCAAGTGGAGCCTAAGAATGTGGACGAGGCACTGGGTGATGATTCATGGATTGCGGCTATGCATTATGAGTTGCACCAATTTCACAAGAATGAGATGTAGACTCAAGTGTCGTGTCTTAAAGACCACTCTATGATTGGAACCCAACAAACTAGATGAATCTAGAGTGGTAGTTAGGAACAAGGCCCGACTAGTAGCCAAAGGGTATAGCCAGGAAATAGGTATTGATTTTGATGACTCATTAGAGTCAGTGGTTTGCTTAGAAGCAGTCCGCATCCTTCTCTCATATGCTTCCTCACTGAATTTTAAGTTATACCAAATGGATGTAAAATCTACAATTTTGAATGGTTACATTCAAGAGGATGTGTATGTAGAGCAACCCTTAGGTTTTTAGGATGCCAATAAGCCATGCCATGTGTACATGCTCCAGAAGGTGTTATATGGGTTGAAGCAAGCATCATGAGCATGGTCTGAAATGTTAAGTAATTTCTTATTAGATAAGAATTACAAAAGAGGTAAGGCAGAACAAACTCTATTTACCAAAAATTCTAGTAAAAATATCATTGTGGTTCAAGTCTATGTTGATGATATCATATTTGGATAAACTAACTCCAATTTATGTAATCAATTTGCAAATTTGATAAAAGAGGAGTTCGAGATGAGCCTCGTGGGTGAATTAACATTTTTCCTTGGTCTACAAGTCAAACAACTCAAACAAGAACTGTTCATATACCAATCCAAATACACCCTCCAGCTACTCAAGAAGTATGAGTTTGAAAATTCCAAATCACTTCCTACCCCCATGTCATTTTCAATTAAAATGGAAAGTGATGAAAAAGATAAACCCGCAGATCCTACCCTTTATAGAGGCATGATTGGATCTTTACTATATGTTACTACTTCTAGACTAGACATCTAGTTCAGCATAGGTCTTTGTGCCCATTTTCAGTCGTGTCCTAAAGAGTCTCATTTAATGGTTGTTAAACATATTTTTCGCTATTTTGTGGGCACAATAGACATAGGCTTATGGTATCCCATAAGTTGCTCTTTTGATTTAACTGCATATACCGATGCGGATTATGTTGGATGCAAAATTGATTGTAAAAACACGAGTGGCATGTGATAGTTTCTTGGAGGTTACTTGGTAACTTGGGCTTCCAAGAAGTAACTTTTAGTGACACTTTCATCTGCCGAGGCAAAATATGTTGCCGTTGATAGTTGTGGTGCTCAGGTGCTTTGAATCAAATAACAATTACTTGATTACAACATTTCATTGAATTGTGTTTCTATCATATGTGATAACACAAGTGCAATTAACTTGTCTAAAAACCCAATTCAACATTCAAGAACCAAGCATATGGAGGTCCGACATCACTTCTTGAGATATCATGTTGGGAAAACGACTTTGAACTAAAATTCACTGAAACAAATGCACAAATTGTTGATATATTCACAAAACTCCTGAGTGAAAATAGATTCACCACTCTAAGAAGAGAGTTGGGGTTGTGCAAATTGTAAATATGCATTTAGCAAGGGGGATATGCATGTGAGAATAATTCCATGCTTGAATGTTCAATTTCTGCATGTTTGGAAAATAAAAAAAAATTCTTGCTTACGTGTGTATATATTGTATAAATCCCAAAATTCCTTCAAATCTTCCATGACTATACTCCTTGTTAAATAAAATAAGAATCCAGGCACTAGACATCCATGGGTACTCAACTAGCTGGAATTGATTTGATAGGGAAGTTGGAGGACCCATCAACATTCTCTTTCTTTAATTTCCTTGTGTCTCCATAAAATTTAGCATTAGAAAATCTTATAGGGCTCAAACCACGACACATATATGTAATTGATTGACAAAATCCCTTCGATTTGTCACTACTAGAGCTGTTCATGTCAGTTCACTGTTGGCTGGACCGAATTCCTTGGAAATTCAAAAATCGGTCGACCGATTCATCAAAATCAGATGGCCGATTCCGATTGCGGCCTAACTGGTTCATTCCAGTCGTAACAGCCTTGGTTGGGTGTGACCCAACCTGGCTCCATATAGCATTGGGGTTTCATGGGATGACTCCTACACTTCCATTTCTCACCCTTTTAGCACCTAAGATCCCCCTTCTTGCCCTAAAGCTCTCTTCTCCTTACCCAAGAGCTCCTAGCCGTAGAGTTGGGAGATCCAACCTCGTTGACGTTTTCCTCACCCATTCTCCTAGGCTTGCTCATTGCAAGTCTTCTCCTTGAAGCAAGATCCTAGAAGAGGGTTCTTCTCTACCCTAGACTTGGGAGGTGTCCTAACCTCTATGATCCCACTTCTCTGCCAGCTCTGTGATGGCTCTAAGGGTCCTTAGTAGACATCTAAACCTGAGCGCAATTGGGAGGTTGGTGAAGGCTCTGATGCTATTCGACATGTTCCCATAGCGCTTGGTGAGTTTTTGGTCCAACAAAGTAGAAAGATTCTTTCTCAACGCACAGTCGATTTTGATGATTTGGAAGTGTAATGACCCACTTCCACCCGGTACGGTTATACCAACCCACATCGGATGAGAGCAAGCCGCTACAGGGGAGAAAACCCCAACGATAGACAAGTGAGTTGAGATATACACGAATAGAAAACACTATTGCAAAGGAATTTAAATAAACTCTTATTCCATCAACTTTAATCGACATACTATAGTCTATATAGTTCAAGGAGGAAAAGACATAACATAATATCCACTAACATGTAGCCAGTTCCAATTACATATAGCCAAAGTCCAAATTACAAAATGCAATACATACTATGAAATAAATTACAAGTCTTTTATTTATTCTTCCAACTCCGCGTCGAATCTTGCTAGCTCCTCGGCTTCTAATCTCCTGAAATGTTTAGCAAGGGTGAGTCTACATAATAGACTCAGCAAGTAACTAACACTTCAAACCATATACTTATCACACATGCTTTCTAATAATTTAAAACTATCACATGCTCATTCTAAAATATGGAAATAACAAGGAATCTCTTAAGCAAAACTATATTAACCATCTATATGCATTATTTAACAATTGCACATGCTTCAGTTTACCTAATATGATGCCACTATTTCATGATGATAATCAGATTATAACACAATCCTAATCATACTGCTAATAACTGATTTACACATAATTAAACCTATCATGCTCAATATGGTCATTTTCCTTTATTAAATAAATGACGGTACCTATTGTAATCAAAATAGAGTGATATTTTTATCACAAGTTCTAAATAGATGACATACAACATGCTCAATTTTTCAAAATTTTTGGATGTGTACACTAATTATGACAATTAAAACAATTTTAGGTATATTTATCAACCAATCCAATTAAGCATGGTACATAGTAATTCCGTCATGTCCAATAGTATCAAAACCTACAAACAGTCACTAAAAGCATATGGAAAAATTATGGAACCCTAGCTTACAATGGATCTAATTATTCAGGAATTATCAAGATCAAATCATGCTTAATATCCCATTTCAAAAATTCTAATAAATAAGGCTATGTACAGAAATTAAATTCCTCTGCATGACATGATCCAATGACTTTACCTAACCACACATAATTTTTACAATATTTACAGACAACCATAAGTCCGGAAATCATAGGTTACAGATCAAAACCACATTTCTGAAAATTTAAGAACTTGGCGGCACAGATGCTGCCGCCAACATGAGTTAACGGCACAGGGTGCTGCCGCCAACCAGGGATCTTAACGGCAACAATATGGCCGTTAACTTCCTGTCTGCAGAAATGCAGACAGAACGCACAAAACATGGCATGAAAATCAACAATATTCACATTATCGCACTTCCACTTACACACGTTTTCACATGGTTTTTCATATAGGTTTTCACATTCACGTATCACGAATTACTTCATTTTGCACATAACATGTGCCACGTTCATATATCAGTTGCACATACCTTGTGCCACGTTCATATGTCATTTTCACACATTTTACACGTTCAATTTATACATTGCCAAGACACAGCCCAAACCACCACTAGAAGATCATGTAGCACATACATGTTCACATTCACGTACTTAATCACCAAGCATAGTGATCAAGTCTTGGTTCCTGCAGAAACCAGAGAAAGCCCTTCCCACCATTACCAATAGAACTTGTCCACCTCCAGGATTTTCAAGACCCTTGCCTCGAGTATCACGATTTCACAAGACCCTTGCCTCGGGTATCAAGTAACATGTTTGAGCTTTCTTGTAGGCACTACTACAGTACAGCTCCAAGCATCTTGGATGGCAGTGTCTTATGGGCACATTTGTTTATGTTGTCACATTAATCATTATACACACATATGTCACTTGTCCTCTCACTTCCCATGCACATGCACACAAATATATCATGTAATATAACTTATCACATTCAGAATCTCAAATCAGTCATAAATAGTAATTGACAGAATCTTAATCATGATGTTAATCACATCTTTAAACATAATTGAAATCTATTGTGAACAAATGGTACAAAAATCTTCAGAAATTAATAACTAATTGCACAGTAATCAGATTGAGATCAAATTTTAACCACGGGTTACATATAACACATAGCACATATCTGTAATTTTTCAGAATTTTAGTAACTGTACAACTATATTTTTTTTTGTAATTAATAGAGAATTCATGCTATTTAACAAGATATTTCAATGGAATATGCTACACAGTAACCACTGGTTCTAACAGTTCTAACTCATGAACACTGTAGTACTGAGTTCATGGAAATTTTATAAAATCATAATATGCATCCATTTCAATTATCCCTAATTAAACTCCATCAAATCATGTACATTTATTCATAACAGAAATTTTATAAATGGCTAATATAAATAGAAAATATTTAGGATTTCATGATATGATCTACTGAACATATTGGACCGGGCAACATTTTCTAAACATATACACATAATCACTTTTACCCGAAAAATCACATCTCATGAATTCGAACACTGTTCAGGAAGAAATTTAGAAAACTTGATGTCCAGGGTTTGGCCGCCGACAGAGGTAAATGGCATGATCGATCGCCGTTTACAAAGGATCTTGATGGCAACAAAGTGGCCGTCAATATCCTGCCTGCATACAGTGCAGTCCGAAATACAAAAACACAGAATTTTGGGGGGTTCAGGTGTGAAATAAAAATCCAGAAAAATGTAGAAACCCTAAAGGATGAGTCTATGGAGTGAACTAATAAGCTACTTGCCTGGAAACAAATCGATTGAGGGATAATTTGGTCGAAGAAGCCCTCCTCGGCCTCTGCCAAGAAGGTGCTCAAAACCCTCTGTGATCTGGTCCTCCTGTCGATATAGGCCGCACACCGGAGTCGGGGATGACACCTCTATCTAAGGTGCAGCTCCCAATCAAAGAAGATCGCCGGAAGGCGTAGCACAGCGCTGGATCCAAGCCTCCAAACTTCAGCTTTCACACAGGTTTTCCAGGGTTTTGACCCGAGCCAAAAGGGACCTAATCCGGCCAAAAGGGGTGTTTTTATAGAACCTAAGGGGTCGGGTACGCATTAGGGTAGGTCATCCTGCCATTGGAAGAGATTTTCCAAAACAGAGACTGGAGGAAATGCAACCGTTTCCAGATCTGACGTCGCAACAATTCTGGGAAATAGACGTCCACATATTTGGCCGTCTACTGAGAGTAGGCGTCCATCGATCTGGACGTTGACATCCCCATGCACGTCCATGCATGTTGACGTCAATTGGCCCTTCGGCCAGAACACAAAAATGCCCAAAACTTGAAAGGTTGCGGAATTATACTATATGGTAATCTAGAAGGGGAGGTTGAATAGATTACTACCAATTAAAATGTACTACCACCTTCTTTTGATGAAAAACACAAACTTTTGAGACTTGCAACAGAGTGTAAACTAAACTTAGATGTGTTAGTTATAGATAGATAGAGTAGCAATTTATCTAGCATGTGTGAAACAACATGCCTACCAAATATCTAACGTAAAGACGTGCAAACCACAGGACACGAGGTTTTAAGGTGGTTTGGAGTACACAACTTGTGTATCCTACATCCAACGTCCACGCACACACGCAGAAACACTGCTTATGAGCTAGTTCAACACTACAACTCACACACACAAGTTGTCTGATGTGAAACCACGATCAGATCAACACAGACCATGTAGATCAAGTACAAGAATCACTTGATCCACAACCACACACACAGAAGTAAAAACAAGACTTAGAAGGGTTTTGAGTTGGAGAATCGAATCCTTATGTAGAACTCTTCTACAGCTCTTCTGGATGATCTTCAAACTTGGTCTTGACAGGTTCAAGTTGATGTAGAAGCTTGAGTCACCGACGAATTGACTTCACCTATGCTTGGAAGATGGATCTTCTTGTTTTATGGGCGGCAGGTTGAAGCAGAGCAGCAGAGAGACTACTTCTCTTGGATTTTCTTAGGGTATTGGATGGTGGCTGCTTCTGTACGAAATTAACTCCAAAGAGTTCCTTTTATATGGGTGTTCAAGTATAGAGAGTCGTGGAACAAGGAAACACCCACAGAGGAAACATATGGAGATCTCATATTGAGATTTCGTTTACGTCTATCGACAGGCCTTAGATCATCTGTCGACAGCTAGAGACAGATTTGCATTTGCCAGATCTCTGAACTTTCAGGAAGGGTTTTCCTGTAGGTAGCTGTCGACAGTCGACTGGGATCTATCGACAGATGGCTATGTTCAGAACCTAGTGTTTTCTATCTGTAGTTTTCTGTCGACAGGCAGCTGAGGAGCTATCCACAGGTGGTTTTCTTTTGTGCTTTTCTTGATCTTTTTTCTCTTGTTTTAACACACTGTCTTTTGAGCAATCTCACCTACACGATTTACTGCTGTATTTATTTGATCTTACGATCAGGAGAGTCTCGATCTCATGGAATATAATAAGGGGTACATGGCCGAAGGACACTCTGTGACCAGGCCACCCTTCTTTGATGGTACTGATTATCCCTATTGGAAAAACCGCATGCAAGTGTTTTTGAGAGCGCAAAACTTCGAATTGTGGAAGATTGTCAGCAAAGGAGCATACACACTTCCCGAGGACAAAGACACCTGGACGAAGGACTAGATTGCAAAGGGAACTCTCAACTGGAGCGCCCTGAACATGATGCAGTGCGCAGTTCATCCCAAAGAATACTCAAGGGTCTCCACATGCACTTCAGCGAAAGAGATGTGGGACAAACTTGAACTGATCTACGAAGGTACGTCCGAGGTAAGGGAATCAAAAGCAAGCATGCTAATTTCTGAGTATGAAATGTTTAAGATGAACAATGCTAAAACCATCTCAGACATGTTTACAAGGTTCATGCTAATAATAAATGGTCTGAAGGGTCTTAAGAATGAATACTCAGAAAGTGACTTGGTGAGGAAGATACTTCGGTCTCTTCCATCCTCATGGAACACCAAGGCCACTGTCATTGAGGATTCAAAACATCTCACAAAGATGAAACTAGATGAACTAATTGGCTCCCTGATGGCATATGAAATAAATGTGAAAAGGAAAGAAACTGAAGAAAACCCAAAAAGGTTAATCGCCTTAAAAGCCTCCATGAAAAATTCTTCAGGTTCCAAAAAGGATGTTCAACAGAAAAGTGATGAGCTTGAAACTTCTAGTAATAGTGAGAATGATGACATGGCCATGCTCACTAGACAATTCAAGAAATTTCTCAAATTCAAAAGGAAAGGGTCAGGTAACTCTAAACCTTTTCAAAAGAAAGATTTTTCAAATAAATTTGAGTCTAACAAAAAATCTAACGTTGTATGCTATGAGTGCAAGAAACAAGGGCACATGAGAGGAGAATGCCCTGAGCTCAAGAAGAAGCTGAAGAAGGAGAAATTCACCTTTAAGAAAGCCAAAGCAATGATGGCTACTTGGAGTGATGAAGATGCAGATGAGGACGAACAAGCTACCTCTAGAGATGAACAAGTTCAATGTCTAATGGCAAGAAGCGACGACTCCAATGCGGTAAATTCTTCCTTTGAAAGTTATTCAATTGAAGAATGGGAAGAAGCCTATACAGTCTTGTTTGAAAAGTTCTGTCAATTTAAGTCTGAAAATAAAGCACTCAAAAAGAAAATCAATTCTCTTGTTTACGGCACTAATAATGATGAACTAATTGCATCCTTGAGCAAAGAGATTGAGATGATGAAAATTGATGAGAAAGCTCACTGTGAGGAGATGGACAGTTTGAAAATAAAACTGCAAGAAACTCAAAAAGAAAAGGAAGGTCTAATGAACTCCCTTGGATCTCTCCAAAGTGAACATAATAAGTTAAAAGAAAAATTGGAAAAGGCTGAAGAGAACCTTAAAGGAAAATCTGAAGATCTTTCAAGGTTTGTTAAAGGGAAACAAAATCTTGATGCAATTCTGGAATCTAATGTATTTGTTGCAAAGCATGGGATTGGATTTCAACCTGTAAAACCAAAGGTAATTGGTAAAAATTTGCTAACTTCCTTTGTTGATTCTAGCCCAAGCACAAGTAAGCAAATCACCTCAAAGATCAATAAGACTCAAGCCAAGAGTAAGCAACAGGAACCATAGAAAATCAAATCAGTTGTCAACCCAACTAAGAAATCTGTCAACAGCCCCAAAGAGGGTTGTCGACAGGTCTGGAAACAAGCTACCCAAGAAAAGCTAACAAGGCAACAAAAGGGTAAAATGCCCATACATGTTCCCAAGAATAACAAGCCCACTGTTGTGAAAAAATCTTCATCATGCAAAGTCTGTAAGAAAAATGGGCACAATGATAAATAATGCTAGAATAGTCCAAATAAACTGAAAGTCAAACATGTTTAGATTCTGAAGCATTTACTGTTTGGCATGAATGATACATTGGGACCCAAAGTAATTTGGGTACCAAAACCTCTTGTCTGATCTATATATGCAGGAATGCCTAGCAGCCCAAAATCAAAACAAATGGTACTTGGACAGTGGCTGCTCGAGGCACATGACGGGCGACAAAGGAAAATTCTGTTTGCTAGTTGAAAAAGACGGAGGTCAAGTTATCTTTGGAGGTAACAATAAAGGCCAAATCATCGGCACAGGTAAGGTCGGTAAGTATGCCTCCAACTCAATTGATAATGTACTGTTGGTTGAGGGCCTTCATCACAATTTGCTCAGTATAAGTCAATTGTGTGATAAGGGTCATAACGTTATCTTTGAATCAAAATCATGTCAAATCATTGATAAGGAAATAGGAAGTCTAAAATTCTCTGGAAAAAGGGTGAACATCATTTATTTGGTTGACTTAGATGATCCAGAAAATGAAGACTTGTGTCTTGTGGCCAACAAGCAGGATGAGCTTACGTTGTGGCATCATAGGCTTGGCCATGCAAGTTATAACGTCTTGCACAATATCATGAGGCTTAAACTAGTAAATGGACTTCCTGAAATTTCCTTTAACAAGAATGAAAGTTTTTGTGATGCATGTGCACTTGGAAAACAAACCCGAAAATCCTTCAAATCAAAAGCACCGGTAAGCACTTCTAAATCTTATGAATTGTTGCACATGGACCGTTTTGGACCTACTAGAACACTGAGTCTCAATGGCAAACGATTTGGTATTGTCATTGTAGACGATTTTTCCAGGTTCACTTGGGTAAAATTTCTGGCTCACAAAAATGAAGCACTGAAAATCTTTGAAGAATTCTTTAATAAAATTGAGCATGGAAATGTCAATAAGATATGCTCAATACGCACTGATCACGGGGGAGAGTTTGACAACAACTCATTTTTTGATTTTTGCAGGCACCAAGGAATAGAACACCTATTCTCCTCCCCGAGAACTCCGGAGCAGAATGGTGTAGTGGAGAGAAAGAATAGAACCTTGGTGGAAATGGCTCGAACCCTTGTGGTCGAAAGTCAGCTTGCAAGGTCCTTTTGGGCAGAAGCGGTAAACACCTCATGCTACATCCTTAACAGAGCCATGGTAAGACCTGTGATAAAGAAAACTCCCTACGAACTTCTAAAAGGTAAGAAACCCAGTATTGGGTATTTCAGAGTTTTTGGCTCAAAAGTCTTTATTCATAATAATGATAAAGTTGACTTGGACAAGTTTTTTTTTTTTTTTTAATAGCCGGACCAAAAGGAGAAGGTAGGGGCAGCCTCAGAAAGAGAGGGCCACTACCAACACCAAGCGGTTGGGATTTTTGTATTAAATGTAGAAAGTAAGGAAAAAAAAGGGGGGGGGGGGGAGGTTACAAAGGATGATCTAGAGCCTGAGTGTGGGGCACCCCATCATATCCAGGCGGTAGGGGCCCTTTACAACATGTGGTATATCAGCCCCGGATTCCCAAAAATTGAGATGATCAGCTGAACAACCATGGCCGGCTAGGGAGTGGGCAACTTCATTTACTTCACGTGGCACATACTTGATCAGTGCTTTTAGGTTCCTCGTGATTACAGCCACATCTTGGATGATACAAGTTAATTCCCATGGGCGAGACATCTGACCGGTGACAATTTGCACAAGATTTTGGGAATCGGTCTCCACCATAATATCCGGAAATCCTTTTCTATAGCATAAGGTGAGACCATCTCAGAGAGCACGGGCTTCTACATCAAGGGCAGAGATAACTTCTTGGTAGTTCATGGCAAAAGCAAAAACACAACTACCTTCATGATCACGGAGGATACCTCCTCCACCAGCTCCACCGGTTACAAGTTTGAAGGCCCCGTCAACATTTAATTTTAATCTACCTGTCGGAGGGTGCATCCATTTAACCACAGTGGGGGCAGCAAATTTTGAATGCTCATGTACTCCTCCATTCTGCCTGAGGGCTCCTAACCATGGCTGAGAAAGATTTTGAAGCTTGAAGGAAGTGCAAATAGCTTGAATGGACAGCATGGTTCTGTTTACAATGTGCTTGGCCGACATTTTTTCCTCTCGAAATCTTGCCCGGTTTCTGCTACACCATATTTCCCACATCGCTGACATGAAAGTGCAGTGAGCTAGCTGTCTCTCTGTGTTAGAGTGAGCCTTGGATGAGAGGAAGGACAGCATCCCATCTTTCACAGTAGTAGCCGCCTTATTGTTGAACTGCAGGAGATAAAGAAGGTCTGCCCACACTTTGTTTGCAGCGTCACTTCTAAAGAATAAATGAAGAGCACTCTCTTCCTATGAGGATGAACAACAGGAGCATTTGGAACATAAGGGTACCCCTTTTTCTTTGACTGTCACGTCAACCAGAGCACAATTTGAGATCAGTTTCCACATGAACAAAGACCATTTAATCGGTATGTAAGACTGCCAGATAGCGTTCCAGTTCTGAAGTGCAGGTGGTTGGAGGAGGAGGCGCACAGATTTGGTTGTGAAAATTCCATTTGCAGTAGGGAACCATATCCAGGTGTCCTTGGGTAGTTCAGTGTACAGGTGTTGGGCTAATATGTGTCTGGGGCAGAACCGTGTTGCAGTCTGAAGATGGATGCTATATGGGTCGCTGAAAGCTTGCTGTATGGAGCAAAATTTGTCATTCAGATTTTTTCAGATATCTTCAGTAATGTAGGTCTTGAGTGGTGTCGTTCCTGTCCATGTGTCAAGCCAGAAGGAGGCTTCAGAGTTCTCCTTTGATGTGATGATCCTGTGGTTGGTATGAATCAGATGGGCTGCTTGTTGCCAAATTTTTTTGTCACTGGCTGCCATGAAGGGAAATTGAGCATTGGAGTAAGGACATTTGTATAGGTGCTTTCCTCTGAAAAATCTAGCCCACAAAGAGTTGGTGGACAGAGCTCTCCATAAGAGTTTAGTTCTGATAGCAACTTGCATGTGATGTAAATTTGGAAGGCCTAAACCCCCACAATTTCTTGGTTGAGATATAGCTGCCCAGCTGTGCCAATGCCTCTTTGGTGATCCTTTATAAGACCCCCATAAGAAATTTGCTAGTATTCTGTGAAAGGCTCTCATGATGGTGACTGGAATGGTGAGGGCAGCCATAGTATACACAGGGAGAGCAGACAAAACATGTTGGATCAAGATTAGCCTTCCCTCGGTAGATAAGAATTCAGTTTTCCACCCTTGAAGTTTGTTGGTTGTCTTGGATATAATGTTGGCAAAATGAGTTGGTTTCTGCCTTCCAGGCTGAATGGAAACACCAAGATAGGTGAGGGGCAATTTATTTCTGCTGAAACCAGTGATGTTGTTAATTTTCTGAACCAGATCAGTGGGCGCATCCCCTTTTATGTAATACGAGATCTTCTGCTTGTTGATTAGCTGCCAAAAGTGATCAAGGTATTTTTCTAGGATACTCAGAACACTCTAGAGCATATAGGGTGTTTAATCTTAAATCTCGAACAGTGGAAGAAACTCCACATGTTATTTTTAATGAGTATCCAGCAAAGCCTAACAATTCAAATGCTTACAGGTTTGAGGATGGAGATGAAGAAATAACACTTGGGGAACTACAAATTAAAGCAAAAGAAAATCCTAAAGCAGTTTCCAAGACTAAAAGTGGATATCTTCACAGGTACAATGATGAAGATGATGTAAATCTGTTCAGAAATCAAGACGATGAACCTGAACAAAATCCACAAGAGGAAGAACCTCAAGTTGAAACTCCTCAAGCACACCCTCCTCCAGAACAACCTCCTCAAGTCCAAGATCAACCCGGACCTTCAACAGTGACAAATATCAGGTATTCTAAAGATCATCCACTTGATAACATCATAGGAGATATGAATGAAAAAGTTCAAACTAGGTCTCAAGTTAGACAAATAGTTGAACAGGATCATCTAGCTTTTGTCTCTCAAGTGGAACCCAAAAATGTTGAAGAAGCTTTAAAAGAAAATTCATGGATTGATGCTATGCATGAGGAGCTTGGGCAATTTCAAATAAATAATGTCTGGAGTCTAGTTCCTAGAACCCCTAAAATTTCTGTCATTGGAACAAGATGGGTCTTTAGGAATAAGCTAAATGAAGAGGGTAAAGTGGTGAGAAATAAGGCTAGACTGGTAGCAAAATGATATAATCAAGAATTTGGTGTGGACTTTGAAGAATCCTTTGCTCCTATAGCTAGGTTAGAAGCTGTTAGGATCTTGTTAGCATATGCATGCTCAAACAAGTTCAAACCTTTTCAAATGGATATTAAAACTGCCTTCTTGAATGGCTACATCAAAGAGGAAGTCTATGTCTCTCAACCATCTGGCTTTGAGGATCATGATAAACCTAACCATGTATATAAATTGCACAAAGCTCTCTATGGATTGAAACAGGCACCCCGAGCTTGGTACGACAGACTAAGCACTTTTCTGGTAAGCAAAAACTACTCATGAGGTAAAGTAGATCAAACTCTCTTCACTAAGAAAGTTCGCAATCACATTATTGTTGTTCAAGTCTATGTGGACGATATCATATTTGGTTCTACTAACCCATCACTGTGTGAGGAATTTTCAAATCATATGTATAGTGAATTTGATATGAGTTTAATGGGGGAGCTTCAATTCTTTCTTGGTCTGCAGGTAAAGCAACTAGAAGATGGATTTTTCATCAACCAAGAAAAATATGTCAAGGAGCTACTGAAAAGGTTTCAGTTTGAACAAGCTAAGCCTGCTTCAACACCAATGAGCACAAGCTTGAAATTGGACAATGATGAGACTGGTAAACCGGTAGATGCAAAGCACTTCCGAGGTATGATTGGTTCACTCCTTTATCTTACTGCAAGTAGACCGAACATACAATTTAGTGTTTGCCTTTGTGCTAGATATCAATCTAGTCCAAAGGAAAGCCATTTGGTTG
The DNA here is from genome assembly GCA_014218235.1 of Colocasia esculenta. NCBI lineage: Eukaryota > Viridiplantae > Streptophyta > Magnoliopsida > Alismatales > Araceae > Colocasia > Colocasia esculenta. The sequence continues at coordinate 50,300,802 of CM024757.1, forward strand.
CAGTTAAAATAATATTCATATATCTCTCAGGTACGCATGTCTTGGGTCTTTGGTATCCAGCAGGGAGTAGTTTTGATTTGATATCATATTCCGATTCTGATTATGCTGGATGTAAAATTGATAGAAAGAGTACTAGTGGTTATTGCCAACTTCTTGGTGGTTGCATAGTTTCGTGGGCATCCAAGAAGCAACACTCGGTTGCACTCTCCACTGTAGAAGCAGAATATGTTGCTGCAGGGAGTTGTGCAGCTCAAGTGTTGTGGATCAAAAGTCACTTGTCTGACTACAATATTGACATTGGATGCACACCTATCTTATGTGACAACACTAGTGCCATCAATCTTTCAAAGAACCCAGTCCAACACTCTAGGACAAAATACATTTAAATAAGACATCACTTCTTGGGAGATGAGGTAGCCAACAAAACCTTGGAGATTAGCTTCGTACCTACTGAAAAACAATTGGCTGATATTTTTACAAAACCACTGGCTGAGGATAGATTCACAACATTGAGAAGAGAATTGGGTTTGTGCAAAATGCAATGAAACTCATACCAAATCTTGAGTATATGTTCCTTGTGTGCACCAACTATGTGGTATATCAAATGGTGCTTTGTGGAAGAACAAGTTATGCTTGTTTGGGAACTGTCATTATACGTGAGAAAAAATTCTCTGCCAAGTATCCATAGTTAAGTTGTAAATAAGGGTCATTTAATTTCTATAAGGTATTTAGTTTCTTTTCACTTTGCCCTTTCTTTCCTTCTTAAATAAATGGATTTCTTTAAAGTCTATCCTTATTCATGAGATTGTGTGCATTTGATTGTCCAAGTTGTGCAAATGTGTCTTGAAGTACTTGATTGTCTGTGTCCACATGAGCACACACTATGGGGGAGCAAGTTCAGGTTAGATGACTGAAATCTTGAGGGAAATTAATCATCTTTCACACCTACTTTTTTCCTCACATGCCATATCTCTTTTCCTCTTTCATCCTAGCCTTCAATCTGTTCTGCACAAGCAGCTGTCGACAGCCCTGCTCCATCCCGTCGACAGATCAGGCTCCACATACACCTATTTTTGCATTCTGTCTGTTTCTTTCGACGGACAACAATTCATCTGTCGACAGCCAAGCACAGTTTCTGCCTCCCAGAACATCCAGTTTTCTGTCTATGTGCTTCTGTCGACAGGATCCTTCTAGCTGTCGACAACCACACACTTTCCATGCCTTTCTTGGATATCTCACAACATTCTCCTTGAGCAGGTTCATGCCTTTCAAGTAAGGTGTCACTTGGGTGTTTATGCATGTTTTAATCATTCATACCCACATGATATTAAAGCCATTGTCTGTATCACCATGATTTTGACATACTACTCATGCAAGAGTCTAGGTTGTATCATTCAGAGATTATTATCTAATCTAGTAGATATCACCTAACTCCCTTGCATAACTCTCTTGTAGGCACACACTATTCACAAGTGTCTTGAACAGTCCTATGGTCATTGAAATCTATGTCTAGCATTGATTGTTAACCACATACATTATTTGACCTTGATTTTCAAACAGAACATGATAAAATTCATAAAAGGGGAGAAAAGCTACCTATTTCTCATATCTCAATGCAATTAAAAAATTTGGCTCAAGATAGAGCAATGATGTGCATTGCTGAGTAACCGGGGATATGGGCCTCACAAATCTCTGTCCTCGCGTCAAAAAGCTTACTCATTAACTCTGTAGAATGGTATGATGGTCACTCTCATTGAGTAACTGGGGGTAAGGGCATTGAAAGTGTCTATCCTCACGTCAAAAGGTGTTCGTGAACCAAATTACCACTTTCCCATTGCATTTTGTTAATAAAAAAAAATCAAAATAAGAAAAAAAGAAATAGTGTGAAGCCTCCACTGTTTGATTAATTCCCGGTCCATTGGTGTCTATGGCTAGCCATCTAATTAGACATTTTCTTCATCAACCATTTGACCATCCTTTACTTGGAATCGTGTTCGTCTACAATAGTTTGTTATTCAACAGGGGTTATGGTAATCCCCTAAGTTTTGGTAAGATGTTCTCTTCATGCTTCAACCTGTAAATTTTTTTTTTGAGCATTATGTTTAAACTATTGAGGTTATTTCCTTGACTTAATATCAATGAGTATGACAGTTTAAACTGTGTCCACCCATTTTACACCTTATATGTTCTTTGGATACACACTACTCAGCAATTCTTTAAGAAAATTCCTCGAAAATTCCATTCAGACACATTGTCTATGTGCGCCTGTCGATAGGCCCTTGGGCATCTATCGACAGCCGGCGGCCACCCTATTTGGGAAACCCAACGGGCGCGCCGCTTCGGGGCTGATTTGGTGGGACCCTTGCCTTTTCAAATCCCATCCCAACTCCTTAAAAAGGCACCCACGCCCCTTCTTCCTTCCCTACCACCCAAACCATCCCCAACCCAAAAACAGTCCTTCTCTAGAGAGCAAACCCTACCCAGTCCCCCTCCTGTTTTCTCTCTTCCGTCTGTATCTCTCTTCCCTTCCTCACTTTTCTATATTTCCCACTTGCCATCCACATGGCTTCCAAGGCGAAGAAGCTGGTCTCCCATCGTCGTCCCGCTTCCTCTGAAGCAGGCGAAGGCTCCCGGGCTCCCGCTGAGTGCCGGACAAAGCATCGGGATGATCCGTTGCCCAAACTCGTGGTTCCTCCTCGTATGAATCTCACACGGGCTAAGGGCTCCTTTACCAAGCTCGTACAGCCTCGGTATGTTGATTTCACTTCCTTGGCGGACCTGTTTCCGAACCTCCAACCCCTCTTTGACACCCAAGGCTGGACGGTCTTTCTCTATTCCCATACAGTCTATTCTCCTACTGCCGTCAATGAATTTTTCAACAATCTTGGCTACTCTGAGGACAATGAGTTCTACATCTCTGTCAAGGGAACTCCTTTCAAACTCAGTGCTAATCTCTTTAGCACAACACTTCAAATCCCTAACTCTGGGGCTGATATACTCACCCATCACCCATCTACCTCTGAGTACTATCACCTCATCACCCTCCAACCATATGATGGCACCAAAAAAATTTCTAAACTCAATGCAAACTCTTTTCCCCCACTGAACAGGATGATTCACTATATCTTCACCACCCTGATTGCACCAAAGCATGGCAGTCAGGAACTCGTCACTGAGGTTCATAAGTCTCTTTTTACCTTCTTCCTCAAGTGCGAGCAGATCAACCTCCCTGCACGCATGCTGGGCTTAATCTGTCACTACTTTTACAACCCCCGGAGATCCATGCCATATGCTTGCCCAATCACTTCCCTTCTTCGGTTCATTGGTATTAACATTCTTGATAGTGAATGTCTCCAGCTCAACTCTCACAGTAGTTTTGATCTCATTGTTGCACATAGGATGGGGTATAAGCTGGTTGATGGGGTTGTCACACGCGAATTCAAGGGTAAGGCACCAGCTGCTGCCATGGATGAAGATCAGGAGGATGATGAAAATGATGGTGATAATGATGAAGAAGCTGATGAAGACTCCCAGTCTGAGTCTCTCGATGCTTCAAGAGATGATGTTAGTGTTGTCGCTAGTGATTCTGCTGCTGAGCCTTCCATGCGTGATCTTCTAGAACAATTACAGCTTCAGATGTCCACTGGTTTTGATAAGCTCCATGCACGTTTGGACATCGTGGATACAAGCATTGACGCACTCGCGGATAGTCAAGTCCAGCTCTAGCTCTGCTTCACTAGGCTGTCTACTGAGCTTCGTGACATCTGTCGGGCCTCTGCACCGCCTGGCGATGATGTTGCTTAGAGAGTCTAAGTGTCTTTTGTAGTGGGTCATGGTCATAGTGTTGCTGCACTAGTTTGTCTTCATTGTGATGTTGTCTTCTTCTTTTGCAATTTCTTCTGTTACGTTATTTCTACTGTTGTAACTATGTGTAATGATTGCCACATCAATGAAATTCACAGTTACTTGCTCTCTTCTTGTGTGTATGACGTATACTTTTGGATGTTGTCAAAAGGGGGAGAACTCAATTACAACTCAATTGTGCATTAATTGAAAAATTTTGTCATCATCAAAAAGGGGGAGAATGCTGGGTTTACATGAATTTGTATTTGATGATGAACAATTGATAAGCAATACTTTATGAACACTTCATGAACCATGCAAACACATGTTCAACTTGATCATTTAAATGTTCACGTTATCTCACTAACTATGGTCTTACATGTAGGTGAGGTTGCACAAAAGACAGTGTGTTAAAACAAGAGCAAAAGATCAAGCAAAGCTCAAAAGACAAGCACCTGTCGACAGCTTCTCAACTGCCTGTCGACAGATAACTACAGACAGAACACACCAAGTTCTGGACATAGCCAGCAGTCGACTGTCGATAGCTACCTACAGGAAAACCCTTCCCGGAAGTTCAGAGATCTGTCTAATGCAAATCTGTCTCTAGTTGTCGACAGATGATCTAAGGCCTGTCGACAGACGTAAATAGAATCTCAATACGAGATCTCCATCTGTTTCCTATGTGCGTGTTTCCTTGTTCCACGACTCTCTATACTCGAACACCCATATAAAAGGAACTCTTTGGAGTTAATTTCGTACACCAGCAGCCACCATCCAATACCCTAAGAAAAACTCAAGATAAGAAGTCTCTCTGCTGCTCTGCTTTAACCTGCCGCCCAGAAATCAAGAAGATCCGTCTTCCAAGCATAGGTGAAGTCAGTTCATCGGTGATTCAAGCTTCTACATCAATCTGAACCTATCAAGATGAAGTTTGAAGATCATCTAGACGACTTGTAGAAGAGTTCTACATAAGGATTTGATTCTCCAACTTAGAACCCTTCTAAGTCTCTGTTTTCACTTCTGTGTGTGTGGTTGTGGATCAAGTGATTCTTGTACTTGATCTACGTGGTTTGTGTTGATCTGATCGTGCTTTCACATCAGACAACTTGTGTGTGTGAGTTGTAGTGTTGAACTAGCTCATAAGCAGTGCTTCTGCGTGTGTGTGTGGACGGTAGATGTAGGATACACAAGTTGTGTACTCCAAACCACCTTAAAACCTCGTGTCCTGTGGTTTGCACGTCTTTACGTTAGATGTTTGGTAGGCACGTTGTTTACACACACGCTAGAACAGTTGTTACTCTATCTATCTACAACAAACACATCTCAGTTTAGTTTACACTCAGTTGCAAGTCTCAAAGTTGTGTTTTTCGTCAAAAGAAGGTGGTAGTAAATTTTCATTGGTAGTAATCTATTCAACCCCCCTTCTAGATTACCATATAGTATAATTCCGCAACCTTTCACCCTTCCATTTCAAACTCTTTCTAACCTTCTTTAAGAGGGATCCTATGCCTCCTCACCCCTTCACCTTCCTCCAAAAGGTGGCCATTCCCTATTTCAACCCCAAAACCCCTCTTTCTTCTAAACCGCAATCTCCAACTCTTTCTCTGTTCTTGTCTCCTCTTCCTCCTTCTGTCTTTCCCCTCTTCCGTGCTCATCCCCACTCTTACCCTTTCCACTCCCATGGCTCCCAGGAAGAAGCTCTATGCTACACGTCAATGCCATGCTTCACCCGAAGCTGGCGAGGGTTCCAGGGCACCTGCAGAGCACCGGAGCAAGCACCGGGATGACCATCTGCCGAAACTCGTTGTTGCCTAGGGTCTACATCTCACCATGGTGTGGGGAACCTTCCAGCGCTTCGTCCAGCCACGCTACGTGGATTTATCTCCCTGGAAGATATGTTCCAAGGTCTGCATCCCCTCTTCGACACCCAGGGCTGGACCGTCTTTTTGTACTCCCACAAGCGGTATTCTCCGACCACTGTGACAGAGTTCTTCAACAATATGGGGAACTCCTCGCATGATGAGCTATACACCACGGTGAGAGGTACCTCCTTCCAGATCACACCAAACCTCCTCAGCCGTGCCCTACAAATTCTGAACTCCGGTGCTGACGTTCTTGTCAACCGCCCTTCTGCATCGGAGTACTACAACCTTATCACCCTGCAACCATATGATTCTACCATGGATCATATTAAACTGAATGCCAACTCCTTCCCTCCGCTTCACCGCCTCATCCATCAGATCTTCACCACCATCATTGCGCCAAAGGATGGCAGTCGGGAGCTTGTGACCGAGGTTCACAAGTCCCTTTTCTTCTTCTTCCTCAAGGCCCAACAGATTAATCTGCCTGTTCTAATGCTTGACCTTCTCATTGCAATCCGAAGAGGTCAATGCCTTTCGCTTTCCCTATCACCTCTCTCCTTACCTTCATTGGCATCAACATTCCTGAAGGAGAGCTTGTTAGTCTCAAATCCCGCAACTCCTATGATCTCACAGCTACTCATCAGATGTGCAACAAGTTGATTGACGGGAGAGTCACCAGGGTTCTTAAGGGTCAAGAGCCAGATGTGGAAGAAGAGTCAGCAGAAGATGAGGGTAGTGAAGAAGACTCCCATGCTGAGCCAGCGGATGCTCAGGGAGGAGATGGAGATGTTCCGGATGAGCCCGCACATCAGGTTGCTGCTCCGAATACTCAGGCTTTCTTAGCAGATTAGTTGGTGCAGATGACCCAGCTGTTTACTGCTTACTTTGATCAGCTCAACATGAGGATGGACAACCCTGCTGATTCACAAGCGAACCTTGAGTAAAAGCTTAATCACCTCACCATGGAATTCCATGACTTCCATCATCCCACTGCTCCTGGGAATGATGATGCTTAGCATGTCTAGGATTTATAAGGAGTCATGTAGTTCTTTTCATTAGTTTGGGTCATGGGTTATCACTTATGTCATTTCCCTTTTTTTTTTTTTTGCTTTTTGTGTCATGTAATGGATATCTTTTTGAACTATGTAATTCTCTATCCAATCAATGAAATCACACTTATTTACTTATTTCTATCCATGTGTGCATGATTTCTCTTTTTGAATGTTGTCAAAAGGGGGAGAAACATCAATTGTAATTTTGTCATCATCAAAAAGGGGGAGAATGTTGAGTTCAAATGTGTATGATGATTGTGCTTAATGTTTTTGATGATGAATGACTTAATTGATATTGCATTGATGTTGCAAACATGAGAAAAATGGTCAAGACATAAAAGAAATGAACAAATGAAAAATGCTTGTATAACCATCTATGCATTCTTTATATCTCACTTGAAATGGTTTTCATGTAGGTGTGAATGAATACACAAGACAAAGCAACCAAATTCAAGTGCAAAAGAACTTGAAAAACACACCAAGTGGTCATGTGTCGACAGACCCAAAGGTATGTGTCGACAGATAGACCAATCCAGAACAAACAAGCTACTAGAAACACAATTGAAGCAGTATGTGTCGACAGCTGAAGTATGCCTGTCGACAGATATAGGTTGCCTGTCGACAGTAGCAAATCGCTTGTCGACAGATCCAGTTTTCCAGCAACAACATAGTTCTGGAAACTAGATGTCAGTAGTACCTGTCGACAGCTATAAAGCACCTGCCAACAGACGCAGAGAAAAGTCAGAAATGTGATAAAGATATGATTTGTATTGGGGTGTTCCCTTTAAGCACGACTCTCCATACTTGGACAACACTATATATAGATCATATTGAAGTATTTTCGCTGCAAGAAGCCACCATACCAAAACCCTAACCAAAGGTCAAGAAGAAAAGCTTCTCTTTGCTGCTCTGCTTCAACTCTCCATCCTGTTCGAGGAAGATCCATCTTGCGAGCGGAGTTGAAGTCGGTTCGTCCACGATTCAAGCTTCTACGTCATCTGATCATCATCAACTCGAAGTTTGGAGTTCTTCTGGATGACCACCGCGAAGAGTTCACATCTGGATTTGTTTCTACAACTCAGAACTCTTCTTCTTCTATACTTTTCAATACTTTGTGTGTGTGGCAGTGGTTTAAGCGTCCCTTGTGCTTGATCCACATGCGTGTGGTTGTTCTGAGTGCGTGTTTGCCTCAGACAACGTGGTGTGTGTGTTGTAGGTTGAACTTGCTTGATAAGCAATCTCTCCGTGTGTGTGTGAGGACGATGGACATAGGATACACGAGTTGTGTACTCCGAACCACATTAAATCTTCATGTCCTGTGGTTTGCATGTTTCTACGATAGATGTTTGGTAGGCACGAGTGATTGTTCACATGCTAGGTAGGTTGCTATCGTTCTACTCACAATCAGCACACACATCAAAGTTCAAATTTGATATACAACTTTTTAAGTTTTCATCAAGTCAGTGTTAGCATTCTAAAGAAGGTTAAAGTGCTTTTAATTCGTAGTAATCTATTCAACCCCCCTTCTAGATTACTGTCTAAGGTGATTCCGCACACCTTTCACTTCATTCTTAACCCTTATACATACTATGAAGTCTCTTGTTCAGAGGTTTGAGCTTTTAATCCTTTGTTTTGAATCCACCAACATCTTTAGAACAGTGTGGACTTCTTCTATTTAGATGTTTGTATCTTAGACTTTTGTTTGACTCCCTAAACACCTCTGGAAATATGTGTCTATTATGAAGAAATCCTCTTTCATAATTTTTGTTGTAGAAGTTACTCTCCCAGTATTATGTCATGTTAAGCTTCTAGCTAGACATGTGTAGGTTGTAGTTTCATGTTTTATATTGTCCAACTTGTAAGCCTATTGAGAGAGCTAGAAACAAGTCTACCATGTGGTATTGTCCATACTTTGATCCATAGGTTTCATGGTTAAAGTTTTTAGAATGAGTATAGAGTCATTTCTGGAAGTGGAACTGGCGGCTGTCGACTGACAGGAAGTACTGTCGACAGATAACATCTATCTGTCGATAGACACACTGACCTGTCGACAGACAGACCATGCCTGTCAACAGGCACTGTCCCAAAACCAGAAATTGTCTTCTGGATGCTTGCACCTATCGACAGCCACCTCCTAGCTGTCGACAACCACTATTTTGGCTAGTGTTCCAGTACCTTTTCTTGCCTAATCTCTTGCTAATACTTCTTGCTATTGGTCCAGAATGTTACCATCTCCATTCTTATAGGTGTTTAACATTGAGTCACAAAGAAGACCACTCTAATTATTTTCTTTGCCCTTCCTTGGATTACTCTTGAAGTCTTCCAGTACAAGTAATGTCTAGTTGATTACAATTCCCTATGTTCAGTAACATGAATTTATATACTTTGATTTAATGAGAGTGCAAATACTTGAGTACCACAATTGATTGTGAATAACTGATGCTGACAATTATTGGGTCCCTGGACCCCACTTGATTAATATGCCTATGCAAATAGGGCTGGTCCAGTCCTGGGAGGAGCACCCCAATTCATTTACGGGCCGTACAGAATGATAAAGGACACCAGGATGCTTGGCATTGCATCAATATAGCTTGATTATGGTCATCATGTTATTTTTCATCTATGAATGTATATATGAACCAGATTATGAGTTTCATTGTGAATCCCTAAGCATGCCCCGTGTTTCAGTACCACTGTTTCAAATCCATTGTCATGCTAAGATGTTTATTTGTTCTTCTGTGATCTCAGTCAAGTCTTTTTCCTTGATCATTATATATTTTAATCCTTATGATTTGAGGATTTGAATCCTACTCGGTTAGTTAGCTCACACATCCTACATTTTCAGGTGATCAAGATGGGGGTGAAGCTTAAGGGGAATGGTGTGCTGAGAGAATCTTCCGACCTCAAGTAGCCAACTGTTTTGTTTTCTTTAGAGTTGAACCCATGGCTTGTAATAAAATAAAGTTACTATTTCTTACTCCTCACCTAGACTATATTGAGGAGTCTTATGTAATAATGCTTCCGCTAAATTTTGCTGTAAATGAATAGACACTAGTTTTATTTTTGTGCCTAATTTCTGTCATTTCCGATAAATAGACTTTTATTAGGACGTGACAGATACCTCTTGTGAGGCTACGGCCCGTTCGCGGGAGACGGAGTCATGTCGGGCACATTATTGGGATAACGGGCCTGAACGGCGAGGACCATCACACCAGATATAATGTTAAGTGTATATTTGTGTGCTAGATTTCAAGTTGATCCAAAAGAATCTCTTGTTAATGCTGTTAAAAGAATTTTTAGATATCTTATAAACACAAGTAAATTAGGTTTATGGTATCCCAAATGTTCTGAATTTAAATTGATTGGATATAGTGATGCTGACTATGTTGGATGCAAGATAGATAGAAAAAGCACCCCAATTCATTTACGGGCTGTACGGAATGATAAAGGACACGAGGATGCTTGGAATTGCATCAATATAGCTTGATTATGGTCATCATGTTATTTTTCATCTATGAATGTATATATGAACCAGATTTTGAGTTTCATTGTGAATCCCTGAGCATGCCCCGTGTTTCAGTACCACTGTTTCAAATCCACTGTCATGCTAAGATGTTTATTTGTTCTTCTGTGATCTCAGTCAAGTCTTTTTCCTTGATCATTATATATTTTAATCCTTATGATTTGAGGATTTGAATCCTACTCGGTTAGTTAGCTCACACATCCTACATTTTCAAGTGATCAAGATGGGGGTGAAGCTTAAGGGGAATGGTGTGCTGAGAGAATCTTCCGACCTCAAGTAGCCAGCTATTTTGTTTTCTTTAGAGTTGAACCCATGGCTTGTAATAAAATAAAGTTACTATTTCTTACTCCTCACCTAGACTATATTAAGGAGTCTTATGTAATAATGCTTCCGCTAAATTTTGCTGTAAATGAATAGACACTAGTTTTATTTTTGTGCCTAATATCTGTCATTTCCGATAAATAGACTTTTATTACGATGTGACGGATACCCCTTGTGAGGCTACGGCCTATTCGCGGGAGACGGAGTCGTGTCGGGCACGTTATTGGGATAACAGGCCTGAACGGCGAGGACCATCACACCAGATATAATGTTAAGTGTATATTTGTGTGCTAGATTTCAAGTTGATCCAAAAGAATCTCTTGTTAATGCTGTTAAAAGAATTTTTAGATATCTTATAAACACAAGTAAATTAGGTTTATGGTATCCCAAATGTTCTGAATTTAAATTGATTGGATATAGTGATGCTGACTATGTTGGATGCAAGATAGATAGAAAAAGCACCCGTGGTACTTGTCAAATTCTTGCAGGATGCTTAATTTCTTGGTCTTCCAGAAAGCAGAATTCAACCTTGCCCACTACAGAAGTGGAATACATTGCAGCTAGAAGTTGTTGCACACGACTATTGTGGATCAAACCTCAACTGGAAGACTATGGTCATACACTTCATGAAATTCCAATGTTGTGTGACAACAAAAACACAATCAATTTGACCAAAAATCAAATTCAACACTCAAGAACCAAGCACATTGAGGTCAGACATTATTTCATCAGGGACCATGTAAGTAATGGCGATATTTTATTTGAATTTGTCTCTACAGATAATCAATTAGCTGATATATTTACTAAACCTCTCCCTAAAGATAGATTTACCTCAATAAGAAGAGAAATAGTTATGTGTAACCTTGATTAAAATTTACTCTTTACTGCATTGTATGTTCCATTTATTACAAAAAGTTTCTAAGTCCTGGAACTTCGACTTCTCATGAAGTTGGAGTTGTGTACTACGACTCTCATGATGTTGGAGTTGTGTAATGTGACTCTCATGAAGTCGATGTTTCGGAACTGCGACTCTTATGAAGTCAGAGTCAATTTTAATTAAAAAAAGGGGGGTTTTAAGTTTTCATTTGAAGGGGAATTAATTATAATAGTTTATTCATTTAATCCCAACCATTCATCTCCTCATCTACGGTCTGTGACATATTCTACTTCTATATTAGGACCTTTCTCTCTTTCATCCCAAATCACCCTTTTGAAACATCTCTGACTCTCCTGTCATCTTCCTCCTAGTTTTCGTGCCTATTCTTCACCCCGACGGAACCACCTTCGAAGCATCTGTAGATTTTCACCTCTTCTCTAAAGTAAGGTAGGTTCTTTAACCTCTGTGAACCTATTCTATATCTCCTCCACCATCTGTCTTAGATTCTTTCCTTGTCTTTGTCTAGATGGCATCATCTAGGGCTCCGGAGAGAACTCTCTTCACCCTGAGCAGTTCCACTGTCTGTCTTCTGCCAAAGCTTCCATTTACCCAAGGAAGGTTGTACACTTTGGCCAGTTGACCGGTAGGCTTAGTTGGGTAGCATAAACCCTAGAGGCTTTGAGTTGGTCGAGGATCTGCCAGATCAGTGAACTGACGTTTGAGAGCGCTATGAAGGATTTTTACCTTTCCCTCCAAGTTACAATCGATGGTTCAGTTACGGGCTCAGTAAAAGGTACAATAGTTACAGTTTCTGAAGACTTATTGGTTGAGATTTTGGATTGCCCTAACTCCAGACACAAAATCAGTGAGGTAGTGTCCATGAAGAAGCAGAGATTAGGGGTTGTTGGTAGTTTGAAGTCTCTCTCCAAGAAAGGGCTCCCTATCAACGAGCTCTCAATAGAAAAGAGGATCCTTCACGCCGTAATCACAATCATCATCACCCCTAGGGTAGGAACCCATTCTTCCATCACTGCTAGAGACGTTAGTTTGTTATTTTGGGCCATTCAGAGGCACAAGGTCAACCTACCGTCCATTATATTGGAAAGTATGGCAGGGTCCAAGAATTTGCAGGAGTCTTTTTCTTATGGACCCCTGCTGACCCTTATCTTTAGAAGATTTTCTATGGATTTGAATGATGAAATTTCTGTTTTTGTGAAAGAAAAGATTGGGTTCTCAACTTTGAGGAGAAGCCATTATGTTTTGGAAAACAAGGCACAAAACATTTAGTCAAAGGACTCTGTACCCAGTTGCTCCTGTGATATCTTTCAGGATGAGTTACAGAGTTCCTCCTCCATTCCTCAAGTTCAATCTCCAATAATCAGAAGAGAGGAAGTTAGAGAAGAAGCTACAATGGCAGATGAAGAAGTCCATGCTACTGCTCCCTCCCAAGAGCAAGATATTCCAAATGATACAATCAATCAAGTGCTCAGGGATTTGAGGGGCAAGGGAGTGGCTCAAGAAGAAGATTTTCCTAGTTTCACCCCAGTTGAGCCTTCCTTTGGTGAAGATTATCACCATGTCTCTCCACCACCTGTTAAGACCCGACCAAGGTCTCATGGGGAGACAAGTAGAACAGTGGATGATGTGATGGACCTGATACTGAAGCAACAAGAAATGATGTCCGTGCTTCAAACGCAGAAACAACAAATTGACATCAAGTTTGACTTCATGTTAGAAGAGGTTCAGCAGATGAAGGATCTGCTTCTACAGTTGGTGTGCCAACAGGGCACAAGAAGTTCTGAAGTTCCCCCTCCTGCTCAACCAGAGCAGCAACAACTTGAGGATGTGGTTCCATAGCCAGAGAAGTCTGAAGATCAGCAAGGTGTGGATCCAGTAGCAGTGCTAGATCAGACTGTTGATTAGCAACAAGAACAACAGGAGCAAGCATCTGAGCAGCCCCAAAAGCATCAAGATTAGTCCATGGAGGAAGCCAATCCTAAGGTCAAAACCTTTAAGAGAAGGGTTAGATGGAAGCTGATGAAGTTTGGTAACCCAGTCTTTCCCTCTCAGCCCTTAACTATTTCTACTCCTACTACTCCAACTCCTCCTCCTGCTAGTGGCCCAACACCTCCTCCACCTGTTGAACCAACTCCTCTAATTCCCTCTCAACCTGTTTCATCTGACTCATCTGATCACCCTCCTTCCACTTCTCAACCAAAAGTACAACCTCCAACTCCCATCAATACTTCAATTTCTTCATTTCCTTTGAAGTATACTTTCAAATTTCACACTGTAAAAACTCTCACTCTTCACACCCTAGCTCCACATTTCTTCTCCTCTCTCCCTCTATCCTCAATTCCTTCAGCCAGCTCTACACCTTCACTTTCTCAGATAGTACCAAGTGTGGCACTATCATCTAGAGTAGGCTCTCAGATGAAAGACAACCGTAGCTCCCTTCTTCCACCATTCTGGTATGCTTTCATCTACCATTCTGAGCACCATATGAATCTCTTTAGAGAATTTCTTTCCATCAAAGCCTTTCTTGAGGCCCATGGGATGGCAGTCTACAAGTTTGAGGACTGGCTCCCTACCTTACTTAAAACCTCAGAAGTCCTTTTGGCTGATGTGAACCTGATTACACAGAAAAGCCATAGTCTCTCTTCTGAAGAATTTTTGAACCTATACCCTGGTGAAGCCGACAAATTCTCTACTGCCAAGACTAGGAACCAGTTTTTGACTGTTCCCCTTCACCAGAATCTTAGGTTCTTTGACTTTTTTGGTGGCCTCCTCAAAGAGCTCCAGACTACCTATAGCATAATGAAGGCATTTAATGAAGATAGATTCAGAATGGGTTTGCCAGATGTCAATAAGGGGCAGTGGGGCATGCTTATTAAAGGGCAAAGCGAAATTACTCCTTCAATGACTATTGGATTGCCCTCTGGATTGCACCCAAGTCTAGTAGGTGCTATTTCATCCAGGAAATAGTTTGCCCAAGTGGTGTTTAACTGGCATATCAGGATAGCAGCCAGATTCAAGATCAAGTACAATACCAAGCTATCCTTCCACCGTTTTGCCATGATGCATGTGCCCAAGAACTCTCAGTACATGAAAAATTTCCAGCACAACTTTGAGGAATCTGAGAGGTTAAATGAGGATCAGTGGGCAGCAACTTATCCAGAAGACCATGCTGAATGTAGAAAGCTCAAGCTATCTCCCTCTTGTTGGATCGAGATGGCACTATAGAAGTCCTAGAGGGGGGTGAATAGGACTTTTAAAATTTATCTGAAAATAGATAACACTAAATAGAGTTGTTAGTATTTAGTGTGGTGTGTGTGAAACAAGTGAGATCTTGGCGAAAACAATCACACAATTGCACAAGAGATTTTATCCTGGTTCGGCCCTTCCCACATGGAAGTCCTACGCCCAGTCCCCAAGTAACCTCTTGGGATTTCACTAAACTGCTAAGAACACTTGGCCTTCTCTCAACTTGAGAGGTATTACAAACCCACTTGCACCCAAGCAAGTCTTCCCTTTACAAAGGGGTACAATGACTACCTAAACCAGTAGGTCTTCCCTTCATAGAGGGGCTTTGCAAGAAACAAACCTCTTGCGGGTTTTCTAATACAGAAATGAAAAATACTTGTGTGTTTGCTCAGAAGAATGAGCAAACACAAAGAGTTAGAAAGAGGTACAAATGAGAATTGGAGCTCTAACTCCTTCTGAATCTAAGTTGATGGACTGAGAAAGATCTATAGTTATAAAATGCCACCCAACAAGAAAAGACTTTTAAAAACTAGAGATCTTGGAAGTCGAGGAGTGAAGTAGCAGCTCCCTTCTTCTTTTCAGTAGAAGGCTTGTGATGACTCTTGCTGCTCGCAGTTTTAGATTGGAGTTCAGTGTTGTTGGGTTGATGTACTTCTGATTCAAACTTCAGCTTCTATATATGAACTTAAGAAACTTGATCTTCCCGTTTGAAACTATCTGTTAGAAACTAGCTGTTTGAAGGATAGTCATTGATCCTTGGATATTGACACCTTGAGACTTCTGTTATAACCATTAGTCCTTCAGTTCTATAGAGTTCCAATGTCTTCAGGCAATGTAGGTAGCTTCATGGCTTGACAGACAGCTTCATTAATGTTCGGGAAACCTCATGCTCAAGGCTGAAAGCCAAGCATGCTTCATTGATGTTCTGTAAGCTTGGAAGGACAAGAAGGACATAGATACCTCCATACTTTCGGAGGTAGGTGAGATAAAAATATATAAAACTTGAAGGAGTTCAGACAGACAGAAGTTCAAAGCATTTAAAGATAGACAGATAGTTGTATGGGGAATGCAAAGACTTTTCCTGAAAGTCATGGAGTTCTGACAGTGGTAGGTGAGTTCTGAAAGATAGCACATGTTGCTTATACCTACCATCACATTTACTGCATAGCAACTGTCAAATGAAAAGAACTAAACTTCTGATAGCAAACAAGAGACAACATTATATAATTATTTAAAAACTTAACAAAGATATTTTATATGGTTATTTTGAATATATTTTCTCCTGCCTAATGAAATATTTAAATAGTGATAACAAGAACATTATTCTGTAAGACATGCAAGTGTCATTCATATTGTAAAGGATCTCATAGGATTAATGAAGGCCAATGAAATAACCAAATTATGATTTCATGGATTCTGGAGAATGACAGATAACACAAGTATTATTTAAGTACAAGTACACAGATGTTGATACATGATACTTCCACTTTTAAGGAGTTGGAGTCCAAGTAGATGTGTATATATCTTCGACTATATAGAAGTTGTAGTGAGTCCAATTGATAACAGACTTCGACTTTTTGAGAGTCAGAGTGATATAAGTTTGTTCATCAATTGATGTCATACTTCGACTTTTAAGGAGTCGGAGTGCAAAGGAAACAACCAATAATCTTCAACATTTAAGGAGTCAGAGTAAGGTACTTCAACTGTATGGAAGTCTTAGTGAGATATCAGACTTCAACTTCCGGGGAGTCAGAGTAGAACAAGTTTATTAATTGATATCATACTTCGACTTTCAAGGAGTCGGAGTAACATCCGACTTTGACTATTAAGGAGTCGGATTAAGGTTTAGTTGATATGCAATCGTTATAAGGACTTCGACTTTTAGAAAGTTGGAGTCAAGCCAGGCTTCGACTTTTCCAAAGTTGGAGTACTACCCGTTTGTTCATCAATTGATACAATACTTCGACTTTTCCAAAAAGTCGGAGTCAGTATGATATACAATATACGCTGTGGACTTAGAGAAATTTCATATGACAATGTTGATACTTAGATTTTGTGTGCATAGATTTTGGCTAATGATATAGTACAATGTTATATATGAGAGCCTATGTTCTATCATACTTATTTTTAATAAATTGTGGTATAAATCAATAAAATGATTTAGAAGATATTAAAAGGTTTTGTCATAGCAAAAGCAATTTGACTAAATGTTTAGCAATATTTTTTTAAGGATAGTTGCTCAACAATTGTCCCCCTTTTTGTTAATGACAAAAACTTTTAAATAGATAGTGAAAACAAATTTGTTTTTGTAAAAACAAATGTTTAAATGTTTCTGTCCTATGTATTGATTTCTTTCTCCCCCTTTGTGGCATTAACAGAAAGGATAAAAGATACACATAGAGAGAGATAGAAGGATAGATACATAGATGTGGAGAAACAAATCTATATTGATGTCTGTAAAGAGCATTGTACATTCAAGAAGTAGAAGAGGAACTAGGAAGATAGAGGGAAGGAGGGATTTGAGCAAAATAGGACTGCAATAAGTCCCATAGCTTTTGCTCATTCTCAGGAAAGGTGTGAAAGAATTTACCACTATCTATGTTATAGGAGGGTCCTATAGAGGGAATTTTCCTATAGGACTTGACATAGCGGAGATGATACTAGTTGATTCTCCTATGATAGTTATCACTAGACAAGGTTCTCCTAAGGGGAACAAACTTCTTACTGGCTGCTTTGTGCAAAAAGTAATGAATAGTAAGGTTCTAGTGAAGACCCTTGGAGTGTGCTGCTTCCTTGGCTTGGTAGTACACAAGGTACCTTTGTGACCACTTAGGAGAGATAGACTTCATAAGAGTCTCATAGCCCTTAAGGAGATAGATAGCAAGAGATAGCTTCAACCTTCTACATTCTGCACTGTCTTCTGGGTAAGCAAGTGCCCACTGAACTTCATTGAATCTCTTAGATTCAGCAAAACTGTGCTGGAAGTTTGTCAAGTACTGAGAATTCATGGGGGTTTGCATCAAGGCAAAATGGTGGAAGAATAACTTGATGTTGTATTTGATCTTGAATTTGGCTGCTATCCTGGTATGCCTATTGAAGGCAACTTGGGCAAAAGTTTTTCTAGATGAAATGACACCTATCAGACTAGGGTGCAATCCAATAAACATTGGAGGAGTAATTTCTCTTTGCCCTTTAATAAGAATGCCCCACTGCCCTTTATTCACATCTGGCAAACCGATCTTGAATCTTTCTTCATTGAAGTGCTTCATTCTGCCATAGCTTGTTTGGAGTTCCTTAAGGAGGCCACCAAAAAGGTCAAAAAATCTAAGATTTAGGTGAAGGAAAACATTCAGAAATTCGTTTCTAGTTCTGGCAAACTTATATCTTTCGGCTTCCTTAGGATAAAGATTAAGGAATTCGATAGGAGAGAGATTGTGGCCTTTTTGTGAAATCAAATTTACATCAGCCAAAAAGACTTGGGAGGTTTTAATCAAGTGAGGGAGCCAGTCTTCAAACTTGTAGCCTGGCATTCTATGGATTTCAAGAAAAGCTTTTATGGAAAGGAATTCTCTGAACAAAGTCATATGGTGCTCTGAGTGATAAATGAAAGAATACCAGAATGGTAGAAGGAGAGAAGTAGGAGAGTCTTTCATTTTGGGTCCTACTCTAGATGATAGTATCTGTCATGCCCCGCCAATTTACCAGCGGAATAAATCAGGGAGGCATGAACAATGTGTATGGTAACGTCAAGTGCGCATACAATCGCAAGTATCAGAGCATCTAAGGAACAATAATTGCAATAAACTCTTCATTTTATTGATAATTCATCTAAACTATTATATCCACTAATTCAGAGCCAAAACATAGGGCTCAATGACTTCATTACATTGGAAAAGATAACTAAACAAATATCCAACTAAATTCTAGGAAGCTAAGGTCATTTCGTCGCTATAACTCCAGGTCGCTCATCACTCGAGTCCATTCCCGTTGGTGAGTGTAGGGTCATCATCCAACTTACCTGAAAACACAATAACAAATAACGAAGGGTGAGCGATAACGCTCAGTAGGACTTAATATCTCGTGTAAACAAGCATGCTTTAAGTGATTAATGTCTTGTAAAGCAGGTTAACGAGAGAGAACGATCAAGTATAGCCAGGAAAGTAATAGCACATGATAGAAAGAGAACGATAATACATTCAACAAGAATATTACAAAACTAGGATGATAAAGGACTGGCTATGTAACGAGATAGCATGTAACGAGATAGCGTGTATGGTTGCACAACTGTAACACCCCAGAAAATTTTATTTGTTAGAAAACATGAATAACATGATTATTAGACTTGGTTATTATTATGAGATTTAAATAATTAATATCTAGGATTAATTAGTATTAATAAATGTTATCCCAATGTCGTACACAGAGGTGCGCACTTCCATAGGGCGACATCAAAAAATGACAATGAAATAAAAATCCGAAAACACCATAATTTCCAAAAAATGTGGAGATTTCATAAATATAAATATCTGAATTATTCGACGTACGGATTTTGAGATTAAGTCGACGCGACCATTTTTTGGGTGATTTTTCACCTAGTGTAAAATAAAATCTAAAAATGAAATAAAAATCACTATAATTAGTAAAACCTTTCCATTAGCCTAAGGTCGAAATTCCAGCTTGATTGGACATCATTAGGACACCTAGACAAGGGGTTAAAGGGGCCAGATGAATTATCATCTAATTACGGTAACCATTTTTGGGTTACTTCTCACCTACGCATTAGGAAGCACGTATCCCATTTCACATGGGGTAGATGGTCACCACGTTTTACCCATATGTGTCGCCTTTGGAAGTTGCATGGGGCAGGTGGCCTTGGGTTGTTTAAGGAGATTTATACCTCGACACATCAAAGGCCAACGTGCCATCGTGCATGGGTAGCTTGATAAGCTATAAAAACACCCCGATACCCAGCTTGCGAACCTTTTCAAGTTTGCTCCTACTGCTGATATGCTTGCAAAGCTCTCCACAATTGGTGTGTAGCTGGGGCTACTGGTTCTATTCCTTCTTACACCCCTGTTCTTGCTCAAGTTGTTGCTGAGGTAGCTACGAAGCTAGTGTAGCAGTTCTTGGGTGGCGTTGTTGCTATTGCAACAACAAGCTATAGTTGCTTCTTCCCATGCTTGTGGTTTTTCTCCATCTGCTACACTCTGTGGTATTGCAAATTTCTACATCAAGAAAGAATTCGTACTACTCAGATAGGTAGGATTCAATTCTTTCCTTCCTCTCTTATTCTTATTCTTGAACATGCTACGGAACTTACTGACTAGGTGTTCAAGCTTTCAAGCTCTTATTTAATTCCCTAAGTATCCTTAGAATAGCATGTGCATCATGTATTGCTATAGAAATTTCCCTTGAATTCAAGTAGTCACTGCTTTGGGAAAAGATAATCTTCCAGTTCCTTGTTGTGTAAGATTCTCTTCCTATCCTTTCTCTTTTCTAAATCCTTGACCCCCACCTTTGTTAAAGAGGTCATGATCACATGCTTAATTGTTATAAACATGTGAATTTCCTTTTGTAAGCCATGAACCCATCCCATATAGCCTTGTTTCAGTTGTGTGGTAGTAGGATTTCCTTCCTACTCTTGTTCTCTTCTTTCCACAATTCAACGTAGACCAAGTAGTTTAAGGTAAAGTGATCCTTTACCATGAGTGTGTGGTCTTCCAGATTTGAAAAATAGTCTCATGGTAAGAATTGAGCTTTTCATCATGTATGATGTAGTGTTTGGCCATGAGAGACAATACAATTCTTTCCTTCCATCATAACTTGTGCAAATCCGAAATCATGTTGACCATTAATGTGATTCACCTTCCATGTTCTTTCTTTCACCTTCTTGTCATGTTAGCTTCATTCTTGAGACTGAGATCATCCTTGGAAAAAGTTTTAATCATGTTAGGAGTGATAGAAAGGCTTGGTAGCAGAATTTCTAGTTGGTCTTAATCCATTTTTGAAACTCTACATAGCACCTATCGACAGCCCTGCTTCTAGCTGTCGACAGAGCCATCTTGCCAGAACCCAGAAAACAAACTCTGACAGGGGCTGTCGACAGCAACACCCTTGGCTATCGACAGCCACTGACAGGCTAAGAATTCAGCTTCTGGGAAAGCCATATCTGTCGACAGCAACACCTTGGCTGTCGACAGGCACAGCCAATACCTACCTTGACATTTCTTGATCGGAACTACACCTAATTGTTCTAACAAAATGCTTACTCATTCCTAGATGTTTCTTCCACTTAAACACCTACTAAACCAGTCAAGTTTCCTTTCTTTTTACCATGAATCATTCTTCAAAGTTTCGAACAAAATTGACCTTGTGAGATCATCAATTTTTTGAAATCAATGAAGGAACAGAGTTCTTTAATTCTTGTGTGTGAACCATGAGTGAATTCTTGTGTGTCCTTGATTCATTATAAGGATGAGTGTGTGATGATGACAAGTTGTGAGTCTTTGGACTCATTCTAGAATTATGCCTAGCAAATAAAGGGCTGGTTCAGTCCTGGGAGGAGCACCCAAATTCGTCGGTGGCCGCGCGAGGGCGATGAGGACTCGTGGATGTTGGCATGCATCAGTTCGTGTTGATTAGTCATCACATCATGCTTGTGTGTGTAACCATATGTCTGATTCTGAATTCAAGTGTTATTCTGAGTTGTGGATCCTGTTTCTAAGAGTTATGAATCTTGTTCCTAAAATACTCCTGCTCTATATGTGTTATTGAAGCTGACTCTTCTATTTCTTATAGTGAACATTCAGAGCAAAACATGTCTGTTCTTATCTTGAGTTTATATATCAGTGCTAGCAATACATATTCGTTCTTACCTTGAGCATTTACATCTGAATCCTTTTCGTTTAGCGGAATTGAGTTCTACTGGGCTAGTTAGCTCATCAATCCTACTTTTTTAGGTATCTACAGTTCTAGAAGGCGGGAACTTTGGGATTTGTGTGTGGAGAGATCAACCTTGGCGACATTTTATTTTTTTGAGATTGTAAAGCAAGAATCATGTAACACCTACTGAATGGCAAATAATACTTGTTATTTAATGAAGCTTCTGAGCAAATGTCCTGTTCAATCAGTATAATTTTACTCTTGATTTCTCGTTCGTTCACATTCCGGCATTTGTGGACAGATTAAATGTCGTGACGTGACAACAACGGTGCACTAATAGAATATGGCAGTAGTCACTCTAGGACAGTAGCCGTTCAGTAACAATCAGCGATAGCACAGTAATCACACAGTACGTCTGAACTCCTCAGACTAATAGTAACAGTTTGTGATAGCACAGTAATCGCACAGTACGTCTGAACTCCTCAGACTAATAGTAATAGTATAACAGTCAGATGCCTAGCCAAATCAGTATAGTCAGTCAGAACCGGAGCAATGCAGAACATCGTTAATAGCCCCTGCAGGTATTTTCGGGTGTCTCTCTGCCCCCAGGACTAGATTGGAGCCCCTCGAGCACTCTCCGTGCCCTGCACAGTATGCATTCAAGTCAGTAGGGTCACAAGATCCATATTATGGTGCTAGACAGTCAAGTATAGTACAAGCAATAGGAGCCATAACAGCTCAAGAGTCTCAAGAGAGTACTAGATGAATAGATGAGATAGTAGAGTGAACGTGAATAGATGAGAGTGCTGGGTCTACATGAATTTATATTTAATGGTTGTTTTTGATGATGAATAATTGATAAGCAATACTTGATGAACATTTCATGAACCATGCAAACACATGTTCAACTTGATCATTTAAATGTTCACGTTATCTCACTAACAATGGTCTTACATGTAGGTGAGATTGCACAAAAGACAGTGTGTTAAAATAAGAGCAAAAAGGTCAAGAAAAGCTCAAAAGATAATCACCTGTCGACAGCTACTCAGCTGCCTGCCGACAGAAAACTACAGACAGAAAACACAAGTTCTGAACACAGCCATCTGTCGAGAGATCCCAATCGACTGTCGACAGCTACCTACAGGAAAACACTTCTCAAAAGTTCAGAGATCTGTCAAATGCAAATCTGTCTCTAACTGTTGACAGATGATCTAAGGCCTATCGACAGACGTAAACAGAATCTCAATACGAGATCTCCATATGTTTCCTATGTGGGTGTTTCCTTATTCCACGACTCTCTATACTTGAACACCCATATAAAAGGAACTCTTTGGAGTTAATTTCATACACAAGCAGCCACCATCCAATACCTTAAGGAAATCCAAGAGAAGAAGTCTCTCTGCTGCTCTGCTTCAATCTGCCGCCCAGAAAACAAGAAGATCTATCTTCCAAGCGTAGGTGAAGTCAGTTCGTCAGTGATTCAAGCTTCTACATCAATTTGAACCTGTCAAGACGAAGTTTGATGATCATCCAGACGACCTGTAGAAGAGTTCTACATAAGGATTTGATTCTCCAACTCAGAACCCTTCTAAGTCTCTATTTTCACTTCTGTGTGTGGTTGTGGATCAAGTGGTTCTTGTACTTGGTCTACGTGGTATGTGTTGATCTGATCGTGGTTTCACATCAGACAACTTGTGTGTGTGAGTTGTAGTGTTGAACTAGCTCATAAGCAGTGCTTCTGCGTATGTGTGTGGACGGTGGACGTAGGATACACAAGTTGTGTACTCCGAACCACCTTAAAACCTCGTGTCCTATGGTTTGCACGTCTTTACGTTAGATGTTTGGTAGGCACATTGTTTTCACACACGCTAGAACAATTGCTACTCTATCTATCTACAACAAACACATCTAAGTTTAGTTTACACTCTGTTGCAAGTCTCAAAGTTTGTGTTTTTCATCAAAAGAAGGTGGTAGTAAATTTTAATTGGTAGTAATCTATTCAACCCCCCTTCTAGATTACCATTTAGTATAATTCCGCAACCTTTCAATTGGTATCAGAGAGAGGTTTCTCCAATTTACTGCTGTATTTATTTGATCTTACGATCAGCAGAGTCTCGATCACATGGAATCTAATAAGGGGTACATGGCCGAAGGACACTCTGTGACCAGACCACCCTTCTTTGATGGTACTGATTATCCCTATTGGAAAAACCGCATGCAGGTGTTTCTGAGAGCGCAAAACTTCAAATTGTGGAAGATTGTCAACAAAGGAGCATACACACTTCCTGAGGTCGAAGACACCTGGACGAAGGACCAAATTGCAAAGGAAACTCTCAACTGGAGCGCCCTGAACATGATGCAGTGTGTAGTTCATCCCAAAGAATACTCAAGGGTCTCCACATGCACTTCAGCGAAAGAGATGTGGGACAAACTTGAACTGATCTATGAAGGTACGTCCGAGGTAAGGGAATCAAAAGCAAGCATGCGAATTTCTGAGTATAAATGTTTAAGATGAACAATGATGAAACCATCTCAGACATGTTTGCAAGGTTCATGCTAATAATAAATGGTCTGAAGGGTCTTAAGAAAGAATACTCAGAAAGTGATTTGGTGAGGAAGATACTTTGGTCTCTTCCATCCTCATGAAACACCAAGGCCACTGTCATTGAGGATTCAAAAGATCTCACAAAGATGAAACTAGATGAACTAATTGGCTCCCTGATGACATATGAAATAAATGTGAAATGGAAAGAAACTGAAGAAAACCCAAAAAGGTTAATTGCCTTAAAAGCCTCCAAGAAAAATTCTTCAGGTTCCAAAAAGGATGTTCAATAGGAAAGTGATGAGCGTGAAACTTCTAGTGATAGTGAGAATGATGACATGGCCATGCTCACTAGACAATTCAAGAAATTTCTCAAATTCAAAAGAAAAGGGCCAGGTAACTCTAAACATTTTCAAAAGAAAGATTTTTCAAATAAATTTGATTCTAAAAAAAAATCTGACGTTGTATGCTATGAGTGCAAGAAACAAGGGCACATGAGAGGAGAATGCCCTAAGCTCAAGAAGAAGCTGAAAAAGGAGAAATTCACCTTCAAGAAAGCCAAAGCAATGATGGCTACTTGGAGTGATGAAGATGCATATGAGGATGAACAAGCTACCTCTGGAGATGAACAAGTTCAATGTCTAATGGCAAGAAGTGACGACTCCAATGAGGTAAATTCTTCCTTTGAAAGTTATACAATTGAAGAATGGGAAGAAGCCTATACAGTCTTGTTTGAAAAGTTCTGTGAATTCAAGTCTGAAAATAAAGCACTCAATAAGAAAATCAATTCTCTTGTTCATGGCACTAATAATGATGAACTAATTGCATCCTTGAGCAAAGAGATTGAGATGATGAAAATTGATGAGAAAGCTCACTGTGAGGAGATGGACAGTTTGAAAATAAAACTGCAAGAAACTCAAAAAGAAAAGGAAGGTCTAATGAACTCCCTTGAATCTCTCCAAAGTGAAGATAATAAGTTAAAATAAAAATTGGAAAAGGTTGAAGAGAACCTTAAAGAAAAATCTGAAGATCTATCAAAGTTTATTAAAGGGAAACAAAATCTTGATGCAATTCTAGGATCTAATGTATTTGTTGCAAAGCATGGGATTGGATTTCAACCTGTAAAACCAAAGGTAATTGGTAAAAATTTGCTAACTTCCTTTGTTGAGTCTAGCCCAAGCACAAGTAAGCAATTCACCTCAAAGATCAATAAGACTCAAGCCAAGGGTAAGAAACAGGAACCCAAGAAAACAAATCAGTTGTTAACACAACTAAGAAATCTGTCAATAGCCCTAAAGAGGGTTTTCGACAGGTCTGGAAACAAGCTACCCAAGGAAAGTTAACAAGGCAACAAAAGGGTAAAATGCCCATGCATGTTCCCAAGAATAACAAGCCCACTGTTGTGAAAGAATCTTTATCATGCAATTTCTGTAAGAAAGTTGGGCACAATGATAAACAATGCTGGAATAGTCCAAATAAATTGAAAGTCAAACAAGTTTGGATTCCGAAGCATTTACTGTTTGGCATGAATGATACATTGGGACCCAAAGTAATTTGGGTACCAAAACCTCTTGTCTGATCTATATATGCAGGAATGCCTAGCAGCCCAAAATCAAAACAAATGGTACTTGGACAGTGGCTGCTCGAGGCACATGACGGGTGACAAAGGAAAATTATGTTTGCTGGTTGAAAAAGACGGAGGTCAAGTCATCTTTGGAGGTAACAATAAAGGCCAGATCATCGGCACAGGTAAGGTCAGTAAGTATGCCTCCAACTCAATTGATAATGTACTATTGGTTGAGGGCCTTCATCACAATTTGCTCAGTATAAGTCAATTGTGTGATAAGGGTCATAACTTTATCTTTGAATCAAAATCATGTCAAATCATTGATAAGGAAACAGGAAGTCTAAAATTTTCTGGAAAAAGGGTGAACAACATTTATTTGGTTGACTTAGATGATCCAGAAAATGAAGACTTGTGTCTTGTGGCAAACAAGCAGGATGAGCTTACGTTGTGGCATCGTAGGCTTGGCCATGCAAGTTATAACGTCTTGCATAAGATCATGAGGCTTAAACTGGTAAATGGACTTCCTGAAATTTCCTTTAACAAGAATGAAAGTTTTTGTGATGCATGTGCACAGGGCAAACAAACCCGAAAATCCTTCAAATTAAAAGCACCGGTAAGCACTTCTAAACCTTATGAATTGTTGCACATGGACCTTTTTAGACCTACTAGAACACTGAGCCTCAATGGCAAACGATTTGGTTTTGTCATTGTAGACGATTTTTCCAGGTTCACTTGGGTAAAATTTCTGGCTCACAAAAATGAAGCACTGAAAATCTTTGAAGAATTCTTTAATAAAATTGAGCATGGAAATGTCAATAAGATATGCTCAATACGCACTGATCACGGGGGAGAGTTTGACAACAACTCATTTTCTGATTTTTGTAGGCACCAAGGAATAGAACACCTATTCTCCTCCCCGAGAACTCCGGAGCAAAATGGTGTAGTGGAGAGAAAGAACAGAACCTTGGTGGAAATGGCTCGAACCCTTCTGGTCGAAAGTGAGCTTGCAAGGACCTTTTGGGCAGAAGCGGTAAACACCTCATGTTACATCCTTAACAGAGCCATGGTAAGACCCGTGATAAAGAAAACTCCCTACGAACTTCTAAAAGGTATGAAACCCAACATTGGGTATTTCAGAGTTTTTGGATCAAAAGACTTTATTCATAATAATGATAAAGTTGACTTGGATAAGTTCGAAGCCAAAAGTGATCAAGGTATTTTTCTGGGATACTTAGAACACTCTAGAGCATATAGGGTGTTTAATCTTAAATCTCGAATAGTGGAAGAAACTCCACATGTTGTTTTTGATGAGTATCCAGCAAAGCCTAACAATTCAATTGCTTACAGGTTTGAGGATGGAGATGAAGGAATAACACTTGGGGAATTACAAATGAAAGCAAAAGAAAATCCTAAAGCAGTTTCCAGGACTAAAAGTGGATATCTTCGCATGTACAATGTTGAAGATGATGTAAATCTGTTCAGAAATCAAGATGATGAACCTGAACAAAATCCACAAGAAGAAGAGCCTCAAGTTGAAACTCCTCAAGTACACCCTCCTCCAGAACAACCTCCTCAAGTCCAAGATCAACCCGGACCATCAACAGTGACAAATGTCAGGTATTCTAAAGATCATCCACTTGATAACATCATAGGAGATATGAATGAAAAAGTTCAAACTAGGTCTCAAGTTAGACAAATAGTTAAACAAGATCATCTAGCCTTTGTCTCTCAAGTGGAACAGAAGAAGCTTTAAAAGAAAATTCATGGATTGATGCTATGCATGAGGAGCTTGGGCAATTTCAAAGAAATAATGTCTGGATTCTAGTTCCTAGAACCCCTGAAATTTTTGTCATAGGAACAAGATGGGTCTTTAGGAATAAGCTAAATGAAGAGGGTAAAGTGGTGAGAAATAAGGCTAGACTGGTAGCAAAAGGATACAATTAAGAATTTGGTGTGGACTTTGAAGAATCCTTTGCTCCTATAGCTAGGCTAGAAGTAGTTAGGATCTTCTTAGCATATTCATGCTCAAACAAGTTCAAACTTTTTCAAATGGATGTTAAAACTGCCTTCTTGAATGGCTACATCAAAGAGGAAGTCTATGTCTCTCAACCACCTAGCTTTGAGGATCATGATAAACCTAACCATGTATATAAGTTGCACAAAGCTATCTATGGATTGAAACAGGCACCCCGAGCTTGGTACGACATACTAAGCACTTTTCTGGTAAGCAAAAACTACTCACGAGGTAAAGTAGACCAAACTCTCCTCACTAAGAAAGTTCGCAATCACATTATTGTTGTTTAAGTCTATGTGGACGATATCATATTTGGTTCTACTAACCCATCACTATGTGAGGAATTTTCAAATCATATGCACAGTGAATTTGAGATGAGTTTAATGGGGGAGCTTCAATTTTTTCTTGGTTTGCAGGTAAAGCAACTAGAAGATGGATTTTTCATCAACCAAGAAAAATATGTCAAGGAGCTACGGAAAAGGTTTTAGTTTGAACAAGCTAAGCCTGCTTCAACACCAACGAGCACAAGCTTGAAATTGGACAATGATGAGATAGGTAAACCGGTAGATGCAAAACACTTCCGAGGTATGATTGGTTCACTCCTTTATCTTACTGCAAGTAGACCAGACATACAATTTAGTGTTTACCTTTGTGCTAGATATCAATCTAGTTCAAAGGAAAGCCATTTGGTTACAGTTAAAAGAATATTCAGATATCTCTCAGGTACGCATGCCTTGGGTCTTTGGTATCCAGCAGGGAGTAGTTTTGATTTGATATCATATTCCGATGCTGATTATGCTGGATGTAAAATTGATAGAAAAAGTACTAGTGGTTATTGCCAACTTCTTGGTGGTTGCATGGTTTCGTGGGCATCCAAGAAGCAACACTCCATTGCACTCTCCACTGCAGAAGTAGAATATGTTGCTGCAGGGAGTTGTGCAGCTCAAGTGTTGTGGATCAAAAGTCACTTGTCTGACTACAATATTGACATTGGATGCACACCTATCTTATGTGACAACATTAGTGCCATCAATCTTTCAAAGAACCCAGTCCAACACTCTAGGACAAAACACATCGAAATAAGACATCACTTCTTGAGAGATGATTCCCTTTGTAGGACCCTCTTATGACATAGATGATTCCAAGTTTCTGTACATCTTCCCTAACAGTGAGCAGAAGCTATGGGACTTACTTCAGCCCTTCTTTGCTCAAATCCCTCCCCTCTATCTTCCTAGTTTCTCTTCTACTTCTTGAATGTAAAATGTTCTTTACAGGAATCAATATAGATATGTTTCTACACATCTTTGTGTATCTATCTATCTATCTCTTTCTATGTGTATCTTTTATCCTTTCTGTTAATGTCACAAAGGGGGAGAAGAGAGAAAACAAACAAAAAATAAAGGTCTTTGTTCTACCTATACATTGGAAATAAGAGAGAACATAAAACAATTCAAATTTTTGGTTTTCACTATTTATTTAAAAGTTTTTGCCATTAACAAAAAGGGGGAGAATTTTTTAGCAACTATCATTAAAAATATTTCTAAACATTTAATCATAATGTTTTTGCTATGACAAAATATTTTAATATCTTCTAAATCAATTTATTGACATACCACAATTTATGAAAATTAATATGACAATACAAAGGCTTTCATATATAATACTGTACTATATCTTAGCCAAAATTTATGCACACACAAAATCTAACTATCAACACTGTCTCACGAAATTTCTCTATGTCCACAGCGTATACTGCATATCATACTGACTCTGACTTTAGAAAAGTCGAAGTATTGTATCAATTGATGAACAAACAGGTCGTACTTCGACTTTGGAGAAGTCGAAGTCTTGTATAACTCCGACTCTCAAAAAGTCGCAGTCCTTATACCGATTGCCTATCAACTGAACCTTACTCCGACTCTTTAACAGTTGAAGTTGGACATTACTCCGACTCCTGAAAAGTCGAAGTCTTGTTGATTATATCTTACTCCGACTTCCAAAAATTCAAAGTGTGACTCTACTCCGACTCCCCAGAAGTCAAAGTCTAATATCTCATTGCGACTTCCATACAGTTAAAGAACTTCACTCCGACTCCTTGAAAGTCGAAGTATGACATCAATTGATGAACAAACTTATATCACTCCGACTCTCAAAAAGTTGAAGTCTATTATCAATCAATGTCTCACTGCGACTTCTATATAGTCGAAGATTTTGTCTTTTGACTCCGACTCTTTGTAAGTCGAAGTATCATATATCAACTTATGTGTACTTGTACTTAAATAATATTTGTGTAATCTGTCATTCCACAGAATCCATGAAATCATAATCTTGGTTATTTTATTGGCTTTCATTATTCCTATGGGATCCTTTACAAAATGAATGACACTTATATGTCTTACAAAAATAATGTTCTTCTTGCTATCACCATTTAAATATTCTGTTAAGTAGAAAAAATTATACTCAAAATAATCACATATGAAAATAATCTTTGTTAAGATTTGAATTAATTATATAATGTGGTCTCTTGATGCTGTCAGAAAGAAGTTCTATCTCTATTCGACAGATGGACATGAATTTAATGTGATGGTAGGTATAAGCAGCATGGATTATCTATCAGAGCTCACCTACCATTGTCAGAACTACATGACTTTCAGGAAAAGTCCTTATATTCCCCATACAACTATCTATCTATCTTTAAATGCTCTGAACTTATGACTGTCTGAACTCCTTCATGCTTTATATATTTTTATTTCACCTACCTCTGAAAGTATGGAGGTATCTATCTCCTTCTTGTCCTCCCAGACTTGTAGAACATTAATGAAACTTGCTTAGCTTTTAGTCTTGAGCATGGAGTTTATAGAACATTAATGAAGCTGTCTATCAAGCATGAAGCTACCTACATAGCTCCAAGGATCAACGACTATCCTTCAAACAACTAGTTTCTAATAGATAGTTTTAAACGGGAAGATCAAGTCTCTGAAGTTCATATATAGAAGTTGAAATTTGAATTAGAAGGAATCAACTAGCTACACTGAACTCCAATTTGAAATTGCAAGCAACAAGAGTCACCACAAGCTTAGCTACTAAAAAGAGAAAGAGAGCCACTACTCCTCGACTTCCAAGCTCTCTTGTTTTTAGAAGTCTTTTCTTGTTGGGTGGCATTTTGTAATTGTAGATCTTTCTTAGTCCACCCACTTAGATTCAGAAAGAGTTAGAGCTCCAATTCTTATTTGTATCTCTTTCTGAATCTCTGTGTTTGCTCATTCTTCTGAGCAGACACAAGTGCTTTCCATTTTTGTGTTAGATAACCTAAAGGAGGTTGTTTCCTACCATGCCCCTCTTGTGAAGGGAAGACCTATTAGTGTCGGTGGTCTTGTTGGACCGAGATGGCACTAATGATGTCCTAGAGGGGGGGGGGGGTGAATAGGACTTCTTGTGCTTTTAAAATTTTATCTGAAATTAAATAGCACTAAACAAATATGTTAGATTTTAGTGTAGTGTGTGATTCAAGTGTAAATTGGTGGAAACAATCACACAAGTGCACAAAGAGTTTTATCCTGGTTCGGCCCTTCCCACATGGAAGTCCTACGTCCAATCCTCAAGACAACTACTTGAGATTTCACTAACTGCCAAGAGAACTTGGCCTTCTCTCACCCTTGAGAGGTATTACAAGCCCACTTACTCCCAAACAAGTCTTCCCTTACCCAAAGTACAAGATTACATTTCACAAGGTCTTCCCTAGATAAGAGGGGAACAGTAGGAACAATCCTCCTACAGGATTACACAGAAACAAAATGTAAAGACTCATGTGTTTGCCTCAAGAATGAGCAAACACACTAAATCTAGAAAGGAGAAAACAATAAGACTTGTTATTCGACTCCTTTCAGAACTACAGAGGTGGATAGAAAGATATCAATTACAAGTGCCACCCGAAACAAGACTTTTGTGAGAAAGGAGAGAGGTTGGAAAATTTCTGAATGTGGAGCTCTCAATCTTGTAGCTTGGAAGAAGGCTTATGGAGATCTCTTTTTGCTAGCAGAAGATAGTTGAGAGTTGGAGGAGTTGCTAGCTGGTCTCTGAAATATTCTAAGTGTTCAGATCCCTTATGTGTATGTGTGTAGTCTCCTTTCAAACTTTGGCTTCTTTTATATTCTACAGAAGAATGTAGCCCTTTTAAAAAAATAGCCGTTGGGAATCTGGCTGTTTGAGGAGAGACCTTTAATCCTTTGGATGCTGGTTGAGGTTGTTGTCCATAAGTCCTCCTGTCTTTGTCTCTTTCCAATGTCTTTAGACGAGGCTTGTAGCTTCACAGCTAAGGGGTCAACTTCCAATTAATTACTCTAAGAAAGCCCATGCTGAAAACATGTCTAATAAATATCCTGCAGTAAAGACATGACAAAAAGACAGGGTACCTCCATACTTTCTGAGGTAGGTAAGTCATAGAAAAATAAAAAGTATAGAAACCTCGGACATATAGCTTTTTGTAGGATCGAGAAATGATGTGGACAAGATCTAGAAGGGGGGGTTGAATAGATCTAGGCCAACTATTGCGGAAGCTTAACCAATTTAGAAAAACTCTTGAATCAGAGACAAATTGAAAACATATTTCATAGATCTGAAGAGTGATTAAGTGGGTTGTGCAATCGGAGTGTGTGAACAAGTTAATTAGATATGAATTCGAAAGATCCTATGCATGCATCTAACGCAAAGAGAATTCAAACCACAATCAAACCACTGCACAGAGAATTTTAGGTGGTTCGGAAATCACACCATGGGATTCCTACATCCACCCCTCACACAGTGAGGATCCACTAACAAACTTGGGTACACCACACCCACTGAAGCCTGACAACTCCAACAACCTGAGTTTACAACTCACACAACCTCTAGAGCAAGACTACTCTAGAAACATGAGCAAGACTGCTCAACCACAACTTGAGTACATGACTTAGAAACCACTGAGCACAAAGGATCACAGACAACTTGCTAGAAAAAATACAAGATTCAGATCCTCTAGCAATAGGTCTGATCTATCAAGAGTTAATTCATGAGACTTATGCAACAACTCATGCACAATCTCAGAATCACTCAGAAGAGAAAAGGGAAAATGAAGAATTGTATGAATGATCTCTTCTCTTCAGATGTACTCCCTTGTAGAAGGTCAAATTGTGAAGAATCTTGAATCCTTGAAGTCCCTGGCCGATACTCTGCACTTTGAGCTTTGGGATCTTCCTTGAAGTCTTCTCAATTGACTGCTTCCACTTGATCTACTTCCTTGAAGTGATCCAATTGCATCTTCAGTGATCAAACTCTACTTCTCATGCTTGGACAGATGAGAATTGGATTGAGGAATCACCAGGAGAGCAAGAACAGGGAGGAGAACTCTTCTTGACGCCAAAAGGATTTCTGGAGGCCTCTAAAAAGGGTTCTCTGAGGTTGGATGGCCAACAGGAGGGTATTTATACCCCAAATAGTCCAAATGTACCTTGGGGGTCGTGGGCACATGATCCAAGGACGATCCACCCATTCCCTAGGGTGCCACGTGTCCAGGATAGACTTTAAGTCACATAGTTTCCGGAGTGTGTCGACCTGACTTGATCTAGTGTCGACACACTATCCCAGACTGGCAGACTGACTTCCCTGTGAGAGGTCTCTAGTGTCGACACCACTTCATCTCGTGTCGACACACTGCTGAATACTGTAAAACAATACTTCTGGGAGAAGTCTCTAGTGTCGACACCATCTGGCTTAGTGTCGACACACTGTCCAGGCCTATTGAGAGGGCTCACTGGGAACTGGGTCTAGTGTCGACCTGACTTGATCTAGTGTCGACACTACTTGACCATTTCTTCATCTTTTGG
The DNA here is from genome assembly GCA_014218235.1 of Colocasia esculenta. Lineage (NCBI taxonomy): Eukaryota > Viridiplantae > Streptophyta > Magnoliopsida > Alismatales > Araceae > Colocasia > Colocasia esculenta. The sequence continues at coordinate 50,334,410 of CM024757.1, forward strand.
CTTAGGGCTTGGAGCATTGTGTCGACACCAGTATGGGGTGTGTCGACACTACCCTTGAAGAAATTGTATGTCCCTGAGAAATAAACATATAAATCATTAGTCCATTGATTTATCATGAATATAAATGATAAATATGTTTGGAAATATGCTTTTTAAATGTGGTCATAACATGTGTGGTGCATCTAACATGTTCCAATTATTGTGCATTAAAATCACACCTTGTCATCATCAAAATATGAGGGGAAAAGAATTGTCTTCACACTCAACCCAACAATCTCCCCCTTTTTGATGATGGCAACATTAAGTTCATATGAAAATTTAAGGTTTCAATGAAATGTGATTTTAAGCTTTTTAGTTACTCAATCACTCAATTTGAAAGACATTGATAAACATGAGCTATGTTTCATTTCCTTTTTATTTATTCACACTTGTGAAAGACCTTTGAAAATATTTTAGTAACATTTGAAATTTGCACACATTAGAGACACATTGTTATTAATGAACTATTTTCACAAAAGGCCAAGCAGCTTGACAAGCATCCATTCATCCATGACACTCATTCAAAATTCAATCACATTCAAGAAAAAAAAATGTTTCTTTTCATTTCATCCAACAAAAGTCATTTCATTCACAAAGAAGGAAACATTTCAGAAAGTTTTTACAATCGACCAAATAGAAAAACATCATTCCAAAATAAACTTTCTATCTTTCTCCCCCTTTGACATCATCAAAATAAGATACATTAGGCAGGAGGAGGAGGAGGAATAGGAAGTAGAATGGCTTCAATGGACTTAAGTCTGGAGTCCATAACATGAATGCTTGCATGAAGTTGCTTCTGCATGGTTGATAGTCTAGTGTGAACAATTTCTTCTAGCCGTTGACTATTATCAGACATTGTGTACTGAAGTGTGGACAAGTCAACTGAAGAAGGTTGTGCACTAGAAGATGAACTGCCAAGACCATATTTGTTGATGTTCTTCAGCTCCTTCTTGAGGTCAGTCATTTCACTGTCAATGTGAGCTGACAGATTTTTCATGCTTTCCAAGTCATCAACCAAATGAGCAAATGATATTCTTGTTTTGGAAATCTGGGTCAGTGTCTCCTTGGTGTTGAATACATCAGCCTGGGAATTTGCCAAAATTCCCTGAAGGACCATTTCCAACTTATCTTGGTGTTCTTTCAGCTCAATCGAAGCATCTGCCAGGGTTCCAATCAACCTATTAAACCTTTGGACTGCATGGTCTGAGGCTGCTTTTTGCTCAATGAATTTTACAGACATTGTATTCTCCAACCTCTGTACCTTCAGTTCAAAACTCTCTGTCATGTGCTGAATAGAAGTGTTGAAGGCATCAAATTTTTCATTCAGAAATGAGTATAATTCTGGTGGTACAGAAGGTCCACCAAAGCATAGGAGGTTTGAACTTGAGGTTGGGGAGTAAAAGTAGGAGTATCCTGGGCAAGATGTGTGGGTGAAGAGTTGTGAAATGGAGGAGTGAGAGGTGTATCCTGGGGTAGTTGAAGTTCAGGTTCAATGTGAGGCTGATCCTCAGGAGCTAGAGGCTGTTCCTCTGGAATTTGAGGCTGGTCCTCATTAGCTTGAGGCTGGTCCTCATTAGTTGGAGGCTGGTCCTCAGGAGGTGGTATCACTGCCTCTGGAGCCTCAGGAACTTGGGCCTCAACAACTACTGGCCCTCTCCTCACTTGGTCACCCTCAAGCCTGAATCCCATAAACTTTTGAACATGCTTGAAACAGTAGATATTGGATTTGGGAATCGACTGAGATTTCTCATTAACTAGAGACACACCAAAATGCTTAAAAATTGGAGTCAAATGGGCAGCATAGGGAAGAGACCTATGGAGGTCTTTCCTGGTTGTCTCAGAAATAATTTGGTACATTATGACATGGAGATTGACCTTGATGTTCTTTTTCATGCAATAGATGACAAACTGCTGAATATCCGTGAGTCTATCCCTTCCAACATCTTGAGGTGTGATGATAGTGGTGAGAATGTGATGGATAAGTCTCAACACAGGTGGAAAGGTGTTTGTGTTGAACTTGGTGACATGTGTCTGCTTGGGATCAGACTTACCAGCTTGCAATCCAGTCAAGATATTGTAAGCTTCATGAAGATCAAACTCAAAACTGTGGTAATTGGCTCCTTCATCTAGAATTTTAAAGAGGGTGGTTGCTGCTGCTGTGGGCATATCAATCACAATACCTTTGACCTTAGACTTATAACCGTCATCAGTGCATTCCAAATTCATGTAGAATTCTTGTACAAGACGAGGATAAATGATCTGAAATTCAGAGATAAAAGGTAACCAAGTCTGAAATGAGAAGAAACTGTGAATTTCTGGAAATGCAGCTGCTAACTAAGTATCCACCAAATCAACTGCTCTAGGTTTCAAAATCATCTTCCCTTCACTAACTGACATGGAAGGGGTGGCCTCAGAAGATGAAGATGACGATCCCTCAGAAGCGTCAGGAGAGGAAACCAAAATCCTTCGTCTAGGGTTTGAGGACCCCCTACCTCAAACAGAAGATGTTCTACCTGTGACGGCCCTCATTACACCGGTACGGTCATACCGACCCACGTCGATATAGCGAGTGCTGCCACAGTGGGACATTTACCCAAACGATACAAACAGCTGAGATACACGCGAATATACAATAGAGTAGCGTAAGTAAAAAGACCAATGTCTTCATTCATTCATCATCCACATTAAACATACATGCAGTTTGCAATTTATAAAAAGGAACTAAGAGTTCACATAAATTAAATTGCTGAAATTAAATACAAATGTCCACACTTATACATCCTTTTCATGATACTTCTAGTACAATGTTCCAAATTTACATACTATGAAATACACAATCTCAAGGAACTCCAACAACTAGCTAGTCTCCGCGCTCGGAGTCCGTCTCTGCTGCCTCCTCCAAAGGTACTGTGTCACCAACTATACCTGTACGCCGAAGCAAGGAGTGAGTCCAAGGACTCAGCAAGCAACACTACTCATGATATACACTTATAAGTCCTAGTGGTTTCTACATGCACATTACAATTAGCCACACATAGCATGTTAGTCAATTCAAGTTTTCAACCTATCATGAAAGTTCTACAATTTTATACATAACTCATGCTTTCAGATTTCTAAAATAAAATTCACCTATCACATGGTCTCTATTCAATTTACTCATGAAACTTTAATCTTTAAAGAACTAAGGCATGAGAGCTACCAACATGAATAATCTTTACATACATGGACGGGGAACACAATTAGCATGGATTCCACATATTCTTAAGTACATACATAACCTTTTCACATGCTTTAGGTTGCTGATTTCACATGATTCAATGGCTATAAATCTACACATGAGAGCTACAACGTTGCTTAAGACATATCATATGAACAATCTATCATGCTATTTGCACACATATTCATTAGTTGTCCCTAACATGGACTCTAAACATTTTTGCACACATAAACATAAGAATAATAACATGCATTTTCTGAATTCACATGGTTTCAGATTTAGTCTCACATGGTTTTCAATAACACATTTACACATCTAGAATTTCACATTTTTCTTTACACTAGTTTCCTCTTTTCACATGGTTACACTTTACACATACACATTCGCATTGTCACTTACACATTTACACATGTACACATACACTTTACACATTTCACATTACACATTTTTAGGTGCCGTGACACATAGTCCAAACCACCAAAGAAGGACATATACACATCACATTACACATAGACGCCATCTAGGCATTCCAATGGCGACTCTTGGACTGCGCAGACGGGAGAACAAGTCTCCACCCTAACCAGTGGTACTTGTCCACCTCCAGGATTTCCCCCTAATGCCCTTAGGGTCACTTAACACAATGAACTTTCTCAGGGGGACTTTTCCCTGATACAGCTCCACTGCCCTCTACGGAAGCAGTGTCACATTGGCACAGTTACACATTTACACATTTACCGTTTTACACTTGGTTTTTACACATAACACTTCATCTCTTTCACTTTCTCGCTCACATGAATACCTCTGTTTTTCCTAACATGGTACTACAGAATTTCAAGGTTTAACACACAGTAAACACACTAATCATGCTGGGTTTAAACAAAATCTAATCACATTACGATCATATGCACGAATTATCACATTTCACAAGAAAACACATAACTTTTTATTTACTGATCCAAATGACCTGAAATTTTAACCACATGCTGTTTTCGGGTTCAAGGTCATACCCTCAAATTTTCAGATTTTTCTGAGATAATTAGAATTTACAGAAAATAAAACGCCTAATTAGCATGCTATTAACAACTTAAGTTAACATGGGTCTAACACATTTTGCAAATTAGCCACTTGCTGTTTAAACATAAGCTATTAACATATGCATGAATTGAGGATACAAAATTACCCTAATTCATACATCTATGGATTGAACACTACAAATCATTCTTACATGCTTTCATTTTATTCTACCGAATCGAATTTATTTGCACGATACACTAGCATGGATAATTTACCAAATTTGCAAAACACATATATTGACCCACTGACTTTCATGATCAGACCAAAACCAAGGCCTTCATACAATTATAATCTTGAAAACTAATTTTTCAAGAATCAACAATTCATACTCACAAGTTTAAAGAATACCATTTCCACATTCACCATCACACCACATTCATCCACACACCACAATGCACAATATATAGAGTATAAGGTTTACCATATATCCTCATCACGTAAAACATACCGAAATTAATGTATAAGAGGGACAGAACAGCTCACTGTTCTGTCCAGAAGAACTCGGCGGCGGTCTCTGGCCGCTGACTCAGGGTCAGCGGCATGGCCGATGGACGCCAAGCTCATCACAGGCGTCCAGGGACCTTGCCGTCGAACCAGGTCTGTGCAGAAACACAGACCCGAGCTCTGAATCTTGGGTGAATAGGAGGGTCTAGGACTCGAGGAAAAATCCATAAAAATCACAAAACCAACCTAGACTCATAAGGGAACATCAGGGATAGGTCACTTGCCTTTCTAAAATTCCTCCAAGGGATTTATGGCTCGGTGAAGACCTCCTTGGGCAGTCCCAAGAAAGTTGCAGAACTCCCTCCAAGATCACCTTCCTCCGGGTTCTTGGATGAGCTCCGCAGCAAGGGGTCGATGGGGAAGCCTTCTCCTTTGCTCCAGCTTCCTCCTTGTCGTGGAAGATCTTCAGATCAAGCTCCAAGAGGGTCGGATTTGAGGGTGGTAAGATGGGGTTTTCTCACATCTCACCTAGGGTTTTTCTTCTCTTTTTCTCTTCTTGCAAGGGTGAAGGGCAGAGTGGGAGAGGCCACTTCAGGTTCAGGATTTAGGGGAGTCTCTCTCCCACTCACTAGGGTGATGGGACACCCTCAGAGACGTTGGGGGACATCCCCCCAATGGTGGCCATGCCTTGCTTCAGAAGCTTGCAGCTCTGCTGCGCATGCAGGTCAGAGAAGTTGGCGTCCATATCGCTGGACGCCGGGATGAGTATTGGCATCCAGGTCTGGACGCTGACACCACCTAAACGGCCTGGGCTTGACGCCAAGGTGGCCTTCGGCCAGAACTTTAAATTATGCAGAAAAACCATGCATACCATGCATATATACATGCAATATACATACGGTATTGTATCCATACTATTATCATGCAATACATCCATTATTTATGTTTAATATAAACACATGTACACGTAATTATACTAATTAATGCGTACGTAAATATGTACATACATACACAAGTACAAACATACACACATAAATGCGAATAATGCGACGGAAATTAGAGGGCCTTACACTACCTCTCTTGGCAGAGGAAGGAGATGCAGAGGAAGGCCATGGCTACTCTGCAGGGTCATGGCGCCTCTTGCTTCTCCTCTCAGTAGGAGGTGCTTCTTCCGCCGGAATGGGGCTAGCAGTGGCCCTGGACCATGCTCCACGGCGAGGGGCTTGCTTGGGTGCTATGGAAGCAAGAGAGAGTGGAAGAGCAGAGGATGGAGAGGAAGAAATGAAAGGAAGAAGACAAGGATGGGTTGGAGGAGGGAAGAAGGTGGAATGGTTTCTGGATTCAAAGGTGGGGGACGACCATGGGGTCGACCTGCATAGAAAAAGGGTTTCGAAGGTGTAGTGTCCTGCAGGAATAGGAAAAACCTTAACCGGAGCCCACGCCTTGAATCACCCTGGGAGGGGTATGTGTCGACACTAGAAGAGGTTAGTGTCGACCTGGCTGAAGAGTGTGTCGACACTAGATGGGGTAGTGTCGACCTGGCTTGATGAAAAGTTGAGATGTGAAAATGGGAAAATTTGGTGAACTTGGGAACACCTTTAAAATGATAAATCATGGGTGGAATTAACATTTCAAGGATTTTTAAGAGGCTAAAAAATTCATTTGTCATATATTTTAGAAATTCAACACAATTCAAGTTTTACACAACATCTAATAAGATATGATCATTCAGAGACTTGAGCCATTAAAATGATAATTTGAGGGATATAATACATCCAACAATCACTACAAACTACCATATTCTTCAAATTCAAAGAAATAAAAAATCTTTTAGAGTGAAATCAAGTGTGTTGAAAGTAAACACGTTTTTGTAAAAACAACTTGATGATGGATAGGGATGATTCTTTTAAACAATTCTCCTTTGATAGACATTTTTGTTTTTGAATCAGACTATAAAATGTTATAAATCTTGTTCACTCAAGAACTAATGCTTTTTACACACTAAAGTCCTTGGATACTAAAGATTTACCTATTATCAAGTCTCAAGGGGTAAATGATGACCTTTTGATATAAAAATATACGTTTATCAAATGCCAATATTTCTAGTTACTCAGTCATCATCAAAAAGTAATATATATATTTTTAAGTATTTTGATTTTGAACCCCTTTCAACAGAGATAGCAATAATGCCTCATGACATACATGGCACTTCATTCATTGTGAAGGTGTGTAGTTTCTCAGCATATGTGCCATTGCTCTATTGAATTATGAGTTTTTGGAGAGTTTTGTAAGATTGAAATCATTTATATCCAACATCAGTTGCAAACAAAGAAATGTTTAAATTCAAACACATTATCTTTCAGTCTTTGAAAGAAATTTGAATTTTGTAGTTTTGAAGAATATAGATGAGAGTTGACAAAAAAATATAGTAGATCACTTAAAGAATCATTTGAGTCTCTAGTCATCTAAATGAGGATATCATGCAAAGAAATTGATGTAATCCAAGAAGAGTGTTAAATTTTTTAAAAGAAATGACTTGTGAATTCTCTAGCTCCTCTTGAGATGAGGATTCCAATCACTTTTCATCAAATTAAAGATATGCAAGTATTTTGAAATCAGTAATGATTCTCTTTGAACAACAAAAGCTCCCCCTCAACAATTGCATTTTCATTTCTTGGTACTTGGCGGAGACACATACTCTCGCATAGTGAAAGTGTCCAGACAAGCATAACTTGTCCTTCTCCAAGTCACCATTTGATATACCAGAAATTCAACACAATGTGAGGTGAATAATCCATTGTCAAAAAGAAATGGAAGTGAAATAGAGAGAGATAAAAGGATGATGATGATACTAAGAACTCCCCCTCAGAAAATGCCTAACACTCAACACCAACCAATGAGAGAGATCAAGAAAATGGACATTTACAAAGGCCAAGCTCTCTCCTCAAAGATGATATCTGCTATTAGGAAGAGTTTGGTGAAGATGTCAGTAATTTGTTTTTCAGTTTCTATGAAGTGGAGTTCAAAGGATTTCTTTGCTACTTCATCCCTTAAGAAATGATGCCTAATTTCAATATGTTTTGTTCTTAAATGTTGAATTCGGTTTTTAGACAGATTTATAGCACTTGTGTTATCACATAATGGGAACACAACCTAACTCTTGGTTGTAATCAAGAAGTTGATGTTTCACCCAAAGAATTTGAGTTCCATATCTACCTGCTGCAACATACTCAGCCTCTGCAGTTGATAGAGCAACTGAGTGTTGCTTCTTAGAAGCCCAAGAGATTAGGCACCCACCTAAGTATAAACACAAGCCACTTGTGCTTTTTCTATCTAATTTACATCCAGCATAATCAGCATCACAATAGGCAATCAAATCTAACTTGCAACCAGCAGGATACCAATTCCAATATCACATGTTCCAACAAGATACTTGAAAATTCTTTTAACAGCTAACATGTGACTTTCCTTAGGATTTGATTGAAATCTAGGACACAAACACACACTAAACTGAATATCAGGTCTAGAAGTGGTAAGAGTAGAGATCCAATCATACCTCTATATGTCTTTGGGTCTACTGACTTACCAAGTGAGTCTTCTTCCAGCTTAGCATTAATTGCAATGGGTGTGTTTGAATGCTTGAGGTTCTGGAAGTCAAATCTTTTCAGAAGTTCTTTGACATACTTGGTTTGACTGATGAAGATCCCCTCATGTGTTTGGTTAACCTGCAATCCCAAGAAAAACTATAAGTCTCCCATTAAGCTCATTTCAAATTCAATTTTCATTTGATTTGAAAATTCAGTACACAGGCTTTTATTGGTTGATCCAAATATTATGTCATCAACATAAATTTAGACTGCAATTATTTGTTTATTAACTATTTTTGTGAACAATGTTTGATCAACATTTCCTCTAGAATATCTTTTTTCAAGCAAAAAGGAACTCAAACGGTCATACCAAGCTCTTGGAGCTTGTTTAAGACCATAGAGAGCCTTATGAAGCTTGAAACATGATTAAGATGTTTTTCATTTTCAAATCCTGGAGGTTGTTCAACAAAAACTTTTTCCTTTATGTATCCATTTAGAAAAGCACTTTGACATCCATTTGATAAACTTTAAATTTCATGGAGGATGCAAAAGCAAGGAAAATTCTAACAGCTTCTAGTCTAGCTACAGGGGCATATGATTCTTCAAAGTCAATTCCAAATTCTTGATTGTACCCCTTTGCAACTAGCCTAGCTTTATTTCTAATGACTTGACTATTTTCATTCAATTTATTTCTGAAAACCCATCTAGTGCCAATGACTATTTGGTCACTAGGTCTAGGTACTAATTCCCATACTTGATTTCTTTCAAATTGATGAATTTCATCATGCATTGCATTGATCCAATCAGAACTTAATAAAGCTTCATCAATTGACTTTGGTTCAATTTGGGAAATTAGAGCTAGTGGGTCTTCATCAATAACATGCAGAAATGATGATCTAGTCCTAACTCTATCATGCAAATTGCCAACCACATTTCCAATGGGTGATCTCTCAAAATTCTATGCTCAGAAATTACCTGTTGAGGGGTACTTAAATCTGGAACAACATTACCTGATCCACTTGAAGATGGTAACTGGATGTTCAAGTTCTCACCAATGTCTTCAAGTTCCTCAACAGTTGGTGAAGAGTCCACAATGAAATCATCCTCTTCACTGTCTTGACTTTCCCTGCAAGATTTAGAATTGTTAGTTGAAAAGGAATTTTCATCAAAGATAACATGTGGAGATTCTTCACAGTTTTGTTTTTGAGAATGTACACTCTCAAAGCTCTTGACACTTCTGAATAGCCAAGAAGATGGCTTCCTGACTTTTAGCATCAAACTTGTCAAGATTTTCTTTATTATTGTTGTGTACAAAACATTTACACCCAAAGATTTTGAAGTAAGACACAATTGTCTTTTTATCTTTCAACAATTAATAAGGGGTTTTTTTGATTTTTGGTTTGACCAATGCTCTATTGAGAATATGTTTGATGTATTTACAGCTTCAGCCCAGAAGGATTTGGGCACCTTGCTTTCAAGGAGCATGGTTCTAGCCATTTCCATAAGAGTTCTATTCTTTCTTTCCACAACTCCATTTTTTTATGGAGTTCTTGGTGAAGAAAACTTGTGAAATATGTGAAGTTCAGCACATAAATCAGAAAAGGATTTATTTTCAAACTCACCCCCATGATCAGTCAAAATGTTTTTGATTTTATATGAATAATTTGTTAAGGAGTGGTACAGAAATTCCTGAACTCAAGGCAAGTATCACTTTTGTGGACAAGAAGATACCCAAGTAAATCTGGTAAAATCATCAATGATCACAAACCCAAATCTCTTGCCACTTAGACTTAGAATTCTTGTTCGGCCAAAGAGGTCCATGTTAAGTTATTCTAGTGGCCTAGATGTGAGTACCTCATTGAAGGTTTTAAAAGATTTCCTGGTTTGTTTTCCTTGGGCACAAATCCCACAAACTTGATTTTCAATATTAGAAAAAGATTCAGGAAGACCCTTAACCAAATTCAGCCTTAACAATTTATTCATTGTTCTGAAACTTGCATGACCAAGTCTTTTGTGCCAAGTCCATGCAATTTCCTCTTTATTGGCAACAAAGTAAAGATTTTTAGAAAAGTTTTTATTGAGGTTGATCATGTAAACATTGTTTTCCCTTTTTCCAAAAATTTTTATTTTATCAGTTGATGAGTCAATTATCTTACAGAAATCAGATTCAAATACAACTTTGTGACCTTTGTCACATAGTTGACTAATGCTCAGCAAATTGTAATTTAACCTATCAACTAACAAGACATTATCAACAGAGTTTGAGGAAGATTGACCAACCTTTCCAGATCCAATGATCTTTCCATTATTTTTACCTCCAAAAGTTACTGAACCTTCCTCCTTCTCAATCAGGAATGAAAATTTAGCTTTGTCTCCAGTCATGTGTCGTGAACACCCACTGTCAAGGAACCACACATTTGAATTGGGTGCACGACCTTCCTGCAAAATCAATCAGTGGAGAGAAGATTTTGGTACCCAAACAGTGTTGGGACTATCAGAATGTTTGAACATAGTCATCAAATCTTTTCTCACCCAAATTTGATTTGTTTTTTATTTTTATTTTATTACAGTGGTGTTCTCTATCTTTTTCAATTTATTCTTTCCCTTAGGAATGAAAACACCAGTGTTCTTATTTTCAGTAGGAGGGGAGTTTTTCATTTGAACATGAGAGTTTAGATGAGGAGATGGAATCCAAGGGTTTTGTTGGTACATCAAAAAATTTGGATAGAAGAATTGTGGATGATACCAACATCGATTGTGATACCATTGGTTCTAAGAATTGGTCCATTCAGCTTGATATGCTGTCTTGGAGATCCAAGGTTTTTATGAATGACTTCCTTTGGATTTTTTCTTATTTTCAAAATTTTATTTAATTTTTGGTTTTGTGTTTGTTTGTGTTGGTTGATGTTGAGCAGGTCGACCTTTCCTTGACTGGTGTCGACACAACAGTCACAGAATCCTTCTTTTTGTGGACTGGTGTCGACCTGTCAGGTAACTGTGTCGACCTGATTGACTTCTTTTTGTTCTGATTTTTTGAAATTTTTGTTGTTTTGCTTGATGTTTGCTTAATTTCAGTGTTCTTAAGACTAGGACCTTTGACAAATTTAATCAATGGTGCTTTATCCTTTTTCTCACCAGATTTGTCATTCTTAGATTTTTGCTTATTGAATCATAGTCCATGAGAAATTGATTTCATTTTAGCTCCTAGCAAGGCCTCCAAATTGTGTCTGGTTTTCCTTTTGTGAAGGTTTCAATGACTTCATCTTTTCTTTTTAGCTGGTTTTCCAAGGTTTTGATTTCTTTAACCTTTTGTTGTTTATCTTTGTTTTCCATTTCCAGCTTTTCAGACAGTTCTTTGAATTCATGGGTGGCCTTTTGAGAAGCTTAAGCTCATCAGTTAAGTTCAGGAGATTTTCTTTTTCTTCATTAAGTTCAGCTACCTCATTTTCTAATTCACAAATTCTTTGTTTGAGGAATAGTTATTCATGATGTTTCCATTTTCTTTTTGAGATGCTTGTTTTCTTTCCTTATTACAGAGTATTTTCAACAAGCTCAGCATAAGCATCTTGCCAGTCCTCAATTGAATAGTCTTCGAAGATGTACTTACCTTTCCATCTGAACTATTCGCCATGAAGCAAGTTTCCTCACTTTCAGAACTTGAGGATTTTCTTCTTCTTCCTTCTCACTTGAGTCTTCATCAGACCAAGTGGCTACCATGGCCTTTGGCTTCTTGAACTTGTGAATCTTTTTGTGTTTCTCCTTCTTGTTTTCAGGACATTCTCCCTTCATATGTCCTGGCTTGTTGCACCTGTAACAAATGACAATTTCATCAGATTTTTGATTCTTATTGGAGTTAGCATTAGAAAATGAAGTGTTTCTTTTACCTTATGAAATATTCTTTTCCCAGAAAAATTTCCTTTTCTATATTTTAAGAATTTTCTGAATTGCCTGGTCATGAGGGCAATCTCATCCTCATTGGACTCAGACTCTTCAGAACTGGTTTTCTTTTGTTCCTGTCTTTGTTACTTGAAGAGGCCTTTAGTGCTACTGGTTTGGTTTTAATTATATGTTCTTCATTTCTTTTTAGATTGATTTCATAAGTCATTAAGGATCCTATCAATTCATCCAAAGAGATTTTGGACAAATCTTTAGAATCTTCAATGACTGTGGCCTTTGTGTGCCAAATTGAAGAAAGAGAGCGTAGAATTTTCCTTACCAAGTCAGCATCTGAATAATCCTTACTAAGGCCTTCAGTCCATTCACTATGATCATAAACCTGGCAAACATTCAGAAATTGTCTCATTAGATTTCATCATAAACAATTCATATTCAGAGACAAGAATGTTAGCTTTGGTTTCTTTAACTTGGGATGTTCCCTCATAGAGTAACTCAAGTTTATCCCACATCTCTTTGGCAGATTTGCACATTGAGATTCTTGAGTACTCCTTAGGGTGGACTGCACATTGGATCATGTTCATGGCACTATAATTCAAAGTGGCCCTCCTAATATGTTCCCTAGTCCAGGTTTCTTCCTCCCCCTGATTCTCATAGGGACCTACCTTGACTACCTTCCATATTTCATAGTTTTGGGCTCTTAGGAAGACCTGCATTCTATTCTTCCAATAAGTGTAGTCAGTCCCATTGAAAAAGGGTGGCCTATTGATAGAGTGACCCTCAGCCATGAACCCTCTTGAATCCATTAAAGCAATTTAAATGGTGCAAGAAGAAATACTCAGCAAACAGATAAGCAAACAATCAAAACACACAAAACAATTAGAAACCACGCAAATCAGATCAGATATAAACCCGCTCGGATACCAATTGTAGGATCGAGAAATGATGTGGACAAGATCTACAAGGGGGGGGGGGGGTTGAATAGATCTAGGCCAACTATTGCGGAAGCTTAACCAATTTAGAAATACTCTTGAATCAGAGAAAAATTGAAAACAGATTTCACAGATCTGAAGAGTGATTAAGTGGGTTGTGCAATCGGAGTGTGTGTGAACAAGTTAATTAGATATGAATTCGAAAGATCCTATGCATGCATCTAACAAAGAGAATTCAAACCACAATCAAACCACTGCACAGAGAATTTTAGGTGGTTTGAAATCACACCATGTGATTCCTACATCCACCCCTCACACAGTGAGGATCCACTAACAAACTTGGGTACACCACACCCACTGGAGCCTAACAACTCCAACAACCTGAGTTTACAACTCACACAACCTCTAGAGCAAGACTACTCTAGAAACCTGAGCAAGACTGCTCAACCACAACCTGAGTACACGACTCATACAACTTGCTAGAAAGAAATACAAGATTCAGATCCTCTAGCAATAGGTCTGATCTATCAAGAGTTAATTCATGAGACTTTTGCAACAACTCATGCACAATCTCAGAATCACTCAGAAGAGAAAAGGGAAAATGAAGATTGTATGAATGATCTCTTCTCTTCAGATGTACTCCTTGTAGAAGGTCGAATTGTGAAGAATCTTGAATCCTTTAAGTCCCTGTCGATACTCTGCACTTTGAGCTTTGCGATCTTCCTTGAAGTCTTCTCAATCGACTGCTTCCACTTGATCTGCTTCCTTGAAGTAATCCAATTGCATCTTCAGTGATCAAACTCTACTTCTCATGCTTGGACAGATGAGAATTGGATTGAGGAATCACCAGGAGAGCAAGAACAGGAGGGAGAACTCTTCTTGCGCCAAAAGGATTTCTGGAGGGCTTTGAAAAGGGTTCTCTGAGGTTGGATGGCCAATAGGAGGGTATTTATACCCCAAATAGTCCAAATGTACCCTTGGGGTCGTGGGCACATGATCCAAGGCCGATCCACCCATTCCCTAGGGTGCCACGTGTCAAGGATAGACTTTAAGTCACAAGTTTCCGAGTGTGTCGACCTAACTTGATCTAGTGTCGACACACTATCCCAGACTGGTAGACTGACTTCCCTGGGAGAGGTCTCTAGTGTCGACACCACTTCATCTCGTGTCGACACACTGGTGAATACTGCAAAATAGGCCTTCTGGAGAAGTCTCTAGTGTCGACACCATCTGCCTTAGTGTCGACACACTGTCCAGGCCTATTGAGAGGGCTCACTGGGAACTGGGTCTAGTGTCGACCTGACTTGATCTAGTTTCGACACTACTTGACCATTTCTTCATCTTTTGGCTTAGGGCTTGGAGCATTGTGTCGACACCAGTATGGGGTGTGTCGACACTACCCTTGAAGAAATTGTATGTCCCATAAGAATAACATATAAATCATTAGTCCATTGATTTATCATGAATATAAATGATAAATATGTTTGGAAACATGCTTTTTAAAGTGGTCATAACATGTGGGTGCATCTAACATGTTCCTAATTATTGTGCATTAAAATCACACTTTGTCGTCATCAAAATATGAGGGGAAAGAATTGTCTTCACACTCAACCCAACACTTTTCAGACCAATAAGGATGGGCAGACGGTTTGCAACAGAAGGTATGGACAGGTTCTGACAGTGGTAGGTGAGCCTCGCCAGATGCCCTACGTCTGAAATAATAAATGCAACATATCTTCTGAATAAAGAAAACGGGCTACCTGTCATGAAGCAAGAGATCAATTTGAACATATGTAGCAAATATATTCATAGAAAATTTATGAAAAATATTTGAGTATAATATGTCTTATCATGTCAGAATATATAATAATGTTAATTTGATAGACAGAGAAAATATTAAGTCAATGTAAGTTCAATAGATATCATATTAAGAAGATAAGATGATATGTAATCACATTCATAAGTTGATAAATATTATCTGCACAGAAAAACTACAAGTACAGGACTTGTTAGTGAAGTCGAATTTAAAAGAGAGTGTACTTCGAATCTAGAGTCGGAGATAGAAACATGAGAATAGGCTGATTCGACTTCGTCAGAAGTTGCATTGAGATTATATCATTCGACTTAGAAAGTCGGATATAAGAGCATTAGTATAATTTGACTTCCATGGAGTTAGACAGAAACAAGACAGAGAATTCGACTTTAGAAATCACATACAAAAAAATTCGATTTCTGAGAATTGAAGTCCAGAATGAAGTATACAGCTCTATAAAGTCAGATTAAGAGGAGTTAGATTTTTGAAGTATTCGATTGTATAAAGTCGGAGTTGACAGTCGGATACAGTGTAGAAGTCTGGACTTAGAAAAATTTTCGACATTATTTTGTACAGAAACTTTTGATTCAGAAGAAGTCGGAGTCCACAGTCGGATTCAGTACACAGAGAGTAGTTTGTGGACTTAGAAAATTTTGAGATAGAGTTTTCCAAAGTATTTTTTGTGGTATATAATTGATTCATTAATTTGTACAAAGTCTTTTAAACGTTTTGTCATAGCAAAATCATGATATAATAATAATTTAAAATCTTAAATGATTTCTCCTTAGTGTAGTTGCTAAAAATTATCCCCCTTTTTGTTAATGATAAAAACTTTAAATAGACAGTGAAAAAACAAATTATAACTTTAAACATATAATCTTCTGAAGAATTTTAGTGATTTGTTTCTTACTTCTTTCTCCCCCTTTGCATACCATTAAATGGTGAGACAACAAATGGAGAAACCATCACATAGATTGCATTCAGAACATAACATGCAAGTACATAATAGTAACTAATATTTGGATAAAGAGCTTGGTAAATACAGGGAACGAGGGATCTGATCGAGGTAAGGCTGGAGAAGGTCCCACAGCTTCTTCTCATTATTAAGGAAGAAGTTCTCAAAAAGACTGGGATCAATCTTATAGTTGGGGCCTATAGCAGGGAGTTTCCTATAAGATTTTACATGTCGTTTGTGTAACCAAAAGAGTTTTTTATGATAGAGACTTCTGCACAAAATAACTCTAAGTGGAACAAACTTCCTATGGGCTGCTAGATGAAGAAAGTCATGAATGGTAATGTTCCAGTGCAAGCCTTGAGAGATTGCTGCTTCCTTAGCCTTGTAGTAAACCAAATATCTCTCCTGCCATTTATGAGCAATGGATTTCCACAGATCATAATATCCTTTGGAGAGATACTCATGGACAGAAATTTTTAGCTTTTCACAATCTGCATGATCCTCAGGATAAGCTGTTGCCCATTGATCTTCTGTAAACCTCTTTGACTCAGCAAGACAAAGCTGGAAATCTGGCATATGTTGGGAAACTTTGGAGCATGCATGAGGATAAACCTATGGAAGGACAGTTTCAATTTGTACTTGATCTTGAACCTAGTGGCTATCCGGATGTGCCTGTTGAAAACTAGCTGAGCAAAATCTTTTCTAGCAGAGATGGCACCATATAAGGAAGGATACAAACCAGAAGATAAGCCAACTATCATGGAGGGGGAAATCTGTCTCTGACCTCTAAGGATTGTTTTCCCATTGACCTTTACTGACATCAGGCAACCCTAATTTGAATCTGGAAAATTGAATTGCTTCATCTTGGTGTACTTAGCCTGAGAGTCTCTAATGAGGATTCCAAACATGTCATAGAACCTAAGATTTAGGTGGAGATGAACATCCATAAATTGGTTCCTTTTGGGCCTGCTAGTACCTGGTGGCTTCTCTAGGGTAGAGTTTAAGAAACTTCTTTGGAGAGAGACTGTGGCATTTTTAGAAATAAGCTGGAGATCTACAGAACTACTTGGGTGATGGATGAGAGTAGGAAGCCAGTCTTCAAAGGTGAAACCTAGTATTTTCATGAACCCCAAGGGAAGCAAGGAAAGCCCTGATGGACAGGAATTCCCTGAAAAGGTCATATGGTGTTCTGAGTGGTAGATGAATGCATCCAAAATGGAGGAGAAGTTTGGCAGGATTGTCATTCAACAAGTGCCCACTTTTTGATTAAAGTTGTATGTTGGAATTATTTCTGATAAGGAGAGGGTGGATTTGCCTGCTACAGATGTGGAGGCAGTAGGAAGACAAGAAAAGAAATGAGGAGGTTGGGTGTGGAGAGTGGGTATGGTTGCCTTGATTGTTCAAATTGGTATTTCAAAGGATAAATTTTGAATGGCACATTGTCAAAGGCAATGGCTGATCCTCTGGAATAATGTAGAGGGAGGAGGATCAGATGAGGTAGAAGGTGGAGGTTGCTCATTAGTGGAAGGAGTAGGAGCAGTGAGTGGAATATGATGCATAAGAGGATGTAGGGGTTGTTCTGATTGCGAGGGAGCAGGATCAGTGGTAGTGGTAGGAGCAGGATCAGTTGGTTCAGGTGGAGGAGGGGACACAGGATGACCATTTTTATGGAGTCTTCTCTTCACCTTCCTCTTAAAGGTCTTGACCTTGGACCTGACATCAACATCTGAATCCTGAGACTCTAGAGGTCTTTTAGGCCTAGATTTCTGAGGAGACTGCTGCTGCTGCTCAACTTCCTCTACTACTGCTGCTGAAGATTGCTATGGCACTGATTGCTACTGTTGCTCATCCTTTTGATGAACTTTTACAATTTCCATTGGAGGAAGATCTTCCTCTGCCACTTGCTCTTGCTGTTGCTGCTACTCTACCTGCTGCTCAGGCTGTTGCTACTTCTCTTGCTCTTGCTGCTGCTTCTTGCTACTCTTGGTCAAATTATTGTGCTGGCTAGTACTCTTCTTGATGGGTGGATGAGGGGCAGATGGCTGTTTAGTGCCTTGTTGGCACACTAACTTAAGTAAAAGGTCCTTCATTTTCCGGACCTCATCAGCCATAGCATCAAACTTGGCATCCCAAATTCCACTTGCATATGTAAGAATGACAAGCTCTCCTATTTCTTTGTCAGTAAATCCAATATAGTGTTCACACTATTGCTACTCTCCCTTGAGATCTTGGCCGGGTCTCAACTGAGAAGGGGAGAGATGGTGCTGCCTTTCTTCAATTCTTGCTCTATAGGAGTACTTCGGGAATGTTTCTTTTCTTTGTGCTACTCCCTTTCCTCTTAAATCTCTAGCACCTGATTGATGGTCTCTTCAGGTGCAACTTGTTCTGGAGATGAGGTAGGAACATGCTCTAGATGAAATTGTTCTTGATGCTCTTCTTCATGTTGCTATTCTTGTTGTGCTTGAATAGAGGCTGCTTCTCTATCTTCCTCTCTAGCTTCTTGTTCTTGCTGACCTACTAGAAGGGATGAGGAATCTTGTGCCTCATCAAGGAAAACTTCATGAGTGCATTGGGGGACAGAATCCTTCAACCACAAATTCTGACTTCTATTCACTAGAGTGTAATGGCTTCTTCTCAAAGTAGATAAGCAAATATTTTCTTTAATTCCAACAGAAATTTCATTGCTCAAATCAACCGAAAATCTCTTAAAAATCACAATAAGTAGAGGTCCATAAGATGGGACTCCTGCACATTTTTTGATGCTATCATCTTTTCTAAAATGACTGCTGGCAAGTTGACCCTATGCTTTTGGATGACCCAAAACAACAGACTACCATCCCTAGCAGTTATGGATGAATGGGTCCCTGCCCTTGGTGTTACAATATTGGTGATGACTGAGTGGATGATTCTTTTCTCTTCAGGCAGCTCATTAACTAATAGACCCTTCTTACTTACTATCCCCAGGCTACCAATGATGCCCATTTTCTGTTAATGCATGGGGACAATTTCATTAAGCTTGTGCCCGGAGTTGGGGCATTCTAACAGTTATACTAACAACTCTTCAGATACTGTGACCTTGTGCCTTTACAATCCTGTGACTAAGCTTTCAGGGAGACTTGAAGGGAGACAAAAAAGGCCATGAGAGCATTCTCAAAAGTGGGTTCGAAATCTGATAGATTTAGTGCAACCCATTGCTGCTAGGGTTTCTATCTCTCATGCTAGGCTGCCATGCAACTGAAGAAATCTACAACCTTTCTCGGACAGATGGAGAACTTGGCATGAGTGAGTGTGGAACTGTTTAGCGTGAACTGAGTTCCTTTAGGAGCCCTAATGATGCCATCTAGACAGAAAGCAAGGAAGAAGACTCAGGAGACTGTCAAAGGAGGGTGAAGGAAATGCAGTTTAGAGTTCACAGATCCTACCTTTCTTCAGAGAAAATGAAGGTCTTGGAGATGCTCTAAAGACAGTTATCGGAGAAGATGAACAGTGTAGGCACGAAGAGGAGCAAGACGACAGGAGAGTCGGACAGAGAGTTTGAAAGGGTGCTTTGGAAAAGGGAATGGATGGCCTAATATAGAAGTTAGAGTCGTAATTGCCCAAGGATGACGAGATGAACGGTGGGGATTAAAGAGAAGTACCGTTACGTAATAAATTCTCCTTTAAAAAAAATATTGTCATTTATTCCATTAATTTAATGAGACCATTTATACAGACTCCAATTGTATACAGTCGAATTTCCCATATCCGACTTATAGAAGTCGCAGAGCTACTCCGACTTCATGAGTCGCAAAGCTAGGACTTAGAAATTTTTACAGTGAAAACTTATATACAATTCAGACATGAAAATTTCACACCAGTTCTAACACAAAATTCATCATGAATTTATCATAGCAATTAATCAGGATTGCACATACCTATTTCTCTTCTAATAGATTAAATCTATCTTCAGGAGGGGTTTGGTAAAAAATATCAGTAAGTTGATTTTCTGTAGACACAAATTCAAGTAAAATATCACCATTACTTATATGTCCCTGATGAAGTTGATGTCTAACCTCAATGTGCTTTGTCCCTTGATGCTGGATAGGATTTTGGTTAAATTAATTGTGCTTGTATTGTCACACAGCCATTGAATTTCTTGAAGTATGTGACCATAGTCTTCCAATTGGTGTTTGATCCACAGTAGTTGAGTACAACAACTTCCAACTGCAATGTATTCAGCTTCTGTTATGGATAATGTCATTGAATTTTGCTTTCTGGAAGACCAAGATATCAGCAACCTGCAAGTAATGACAAGTACCACTGTGCTTTTTCTATATATTTTGCATCCAGCATAGTCAGCATCACTGTATCCATAATTTGAAATCTGAACATTTGGGATACCAAATCCTAATTTACTTGTATTTATAAGATATCTAAAAATTCCTTTTAACAACATGAACATGTGATTCTTTAGGATCAGCTTGAAATCTTGCTCACAAACATACACTGAACATTATATCTGGTCTACTAGCAGTGAGAAGAGTAGTGATCCTATCATGCCTCTATAGACCTTTTGATCTACTTTCTTCCCAAGTGGCCGCTATCTAACTTAATTCTGAGCTCATGGTGTTCCTAAGGGATTTACACTTGTCAAAGCCATTTAAAAGTAATCTGAAATATATTTGGTTGACAAATGTGTAGTACCTTCCTTGGTCTGCTTATTTGCAACCCAGAAAATAATTAAACTCACCCATCATGCTCATTTCAAACTCACTTTGCATAAGTTTTCAAAGAATTTGCAAAGTGATTCATTTGTAGATCAAAAAATAATGTCATCAACATATATTTGCACAATTAAGATTCCTTTTGAGAATTTCTTATAATAGTGTGCTATCTACTTACCCTTATAAACCATGTGATATAAGATAAGCACTTATCTTCATAATACCAAGCTCTTGGAGCTTGTGTTTCAGACCATATAGTGTCATCTTTAAACAAAAAACATGATTTGGATATTTAGTATCTTCAAAACCAGTGGTTGCTTAACATAAACTTTTTTCTTTATGAAACCATTCAGAAAAGCATTTTAATCCATTTGAAATAAATTGATATTGAGTGAGCATGCATATGCTAATAAAATTCTGATTGCCTCTAATCTAGCTACTAGGGCATAAGTTTCATCAAAATCAATGCCTTCCTTTTGGGAATACCCTTGTGCTACAAGTCTGGCCTTGTTCCTTGTGATTACTCCTGATTCATCCATTTATTTCTGAAGATCCATCTGGTCCCAATAACTGATGGTCAGAAGGTCTAGGGACAAGAGTCCAAACCTGGCTGCGTTGGAACTGATTAAGTTCCTCTTACAGAGCAAGGATCCAAGATTCATCAGTCATTGCATCATTGATTGTCCTAGGCTTAATTTGAGAGATTAAAGTAGAAAAATCACAAGGAATATGCATACCTCTTGTTCTTACCTTATCTTGAGGATCACTTATAATATTTTCGCTTGGATGATCTCTGTGATACCTCAATTCTCTAGGCAGTCCTTCTAGTTATTCTTCTTGCTGTTGATGTTCTTCTAGTGGAGGATCTTCCTTTTCTTCTTCTTTTTCTTCATCTTCAAGATATGTTTCTCCAAATCCATACACAAATATTCAACACAATCTTCTTCTTCTATTCTTTTAATAGAAGGGTTAGTCTCATCAAATAATATATGCACAATTCGTTCTATGGTTAATGTTCTCCTATTAAAAACTTTATATCCCCTAGGTTTTTGAAATATATCCTAACAAAAATCCTTCATCACTTTTAACATCTAGCTTTCCTAAATTCCCTTACCATTATTCAAAATGAACACTTACAACCAAGGTCGAAGATGACTGATGTTGGGCTTCTTTTCTTTGTAAAGCTCATATAGGGTCTCTTTAGAATTGGTCTGATTATGCACCTGTTGATGATGTAGCATGATGTGGTTGACTTCTTCTACCTAAAATATCTTAGTAAATTGTATTATGTGAGCATAGTTCTGGCATGTCCACCGCAGTGCTCTATTCTTTCTTTTTGCTACTCCATTCTGTTGGGGTGTTCTTGGTGCTGAAAAATTATGTTCAATTCCATTCTCTTCATAGAACTTCATGAACTCTTCATTCTTGAATTCTTCACCATGATCAGATTTGATGCTGACAATCTGAAATTTCTGATTCTTTTGTACCACATTGCTGAACTTCAGAAATGCTAAAAAAGTTTCTGATTTGGCTTCTAAGAAAGACACCCAAGTATATCTTGAGTAATCATCTACTATTACATAGCCATATACCTTTCCTCCAAGACTGACTGTTCTTATAGGTCCAAACAAATCCATATGAATTAGCTCCAAAGGCTTGGAAGTTGTGACAATTGTTTTGGACTAAAATGAAGTCTTGGTTTGCTTCTCTTTTGCACAAGCTATACATATTCTAGATTTCTTCAATTTCATTTTTGAAGACCTTCAACTAGGTCATGCTTAATCAATTTCTTGATCACTGAAGTGCTTGCATGCCCCAATCTCCTATGCCACAAATCAGGTTCTTCACTCTTGGTAGTTGTAAGACATAAATTTATTTCTTTTAATTCTGCTAACTGTAATGTGTACATATTCTTCACACTTTGAGCTTCGAACACAGTTTTTCCATCCTTTTGAATAATACATTTATCATTCTGAAATTTTACTAGGTGACCCTTATCACATAATTGACTGATGCTAATGAGATAATGCTTCAATCCGCCTACATACATGACATCTTCTATCAAATTCTTTTCTTTAGTGCCCACTATTCCACATCCTAAGACCTTTCCTTTACCATTATCTCCATAAGTGACTTGACTACTTTCTTCTCTAAAATTTGTAACAACTTCCTATCACCGTGTCATATGCCTTGAGCACCCACTATCCAAATACCTTTTGGATGCTCTCACCGACCTTGCAAATAAATTAGTTGTAACTTTGGTACCCAAAGTTTCTTGGGTCCTTGATGTTAGTCTTAGGAATCCAGCGCAAATGTCTAGTTGTGCATGTGCTAACAGTGTGTCCTAATTGTTGCAGTGACTACAACATAATCAAAGCATTCTTAATGTGTTGCAGTGTTATTAAGTTTCTATTTTTGTTTATAAACATTGCTAATTAACCTTTTAGGGATTTTTAATTCCTTTTTCTTTTACAAATTGAGGTGTTGGATATTTTTCAGGATACACAACATTTCTTCATTATGAGGAGGTCTATATCCTACTCCATATTTTTTCTTACTTGTTCTAGAGCCTTTAATCTAACACAACAAGGATGTTTTACAGTTAGAGATTTTCTCTATAGCAGCTCTTAGGTAGTTTATTTTCTTCTTTTAATTTTTCTTCATCCTTAAGTTCTTTTAATTTGATTCTATTTCTGATCTTACTGTTTTTTTTTTTAAGTCCTCACACAATAGTGTCATTTACCTCTTTTAGTTCCACTTAGATTTTGTCCTAACCTTTCTGCTTCATTTTTTAGAAAGGCATTAGATTTTCTTGATTTAGAAAATTTAACTTAACTTCTTCATTGTTTGACTACTTGTTTTTGTATTTTTCATACAACTCATTGAAAGCATCTTCAACTATCAGAATCAATTCAGACCAGAAGTAATGATGTTTCAGAATTTACCTGATCTAGTCCTTCCATAAGGCTAGATTTGCCTTTTCTTCTTCTTCAGATTCTAAGCTTGAGGAGTCTGAATTGGTTCTTCTTCATTATCCCATGCTGCTGCCATTGCATTTTTCTTGTATTTTTTGAACTTCTTTTCTTTATCTTTCTTCTTGTCGGATCTTTCTCTTGAACTTCTTTTCTTATCTTTCTTCTTGTCGATCTTTCTGCTTGATCCTTCTTCTTCAGCTTAGGACATTCAGATTTGTAATGTCCTAGTTGATTACATTCATAGTAGGTTGGCTCCTTCTTCTTATCTTTCTTGAAAGATCTCTTGGAGCCGAACTTCTTCTTCTTTGCAAGAATTCTTTGCAATTTCCTCGACAACATTGCCTCATCATCACTGTCATCTGATTTCTCCTTGGAGTCTTCAGATGAAAAGGAATCCGCAACCTTCAAAGCATTTGACATTTCCTTTTTCGAACAATTTTCATAAACTCTTTCCATGTTAATTTCATGAGCCATTAAGGATCTAATTAACTTATCAATGGAGAGGTGAGTTAAATCATGTGCTTCCTCAATGACAGTGACCTTAGGGGTCCAAACATTAGTTAAAGATCTTAAGATTTTTCTTACTATTTCTTCATTAGTAAGAACTTTTTCTAGAGAGCTTAGACCTACTATTATGTTTGAAAACCAATTGTACATCTGAGTGATGTTTTCATTATATGTAACTTGTAGTTTATCCCACATTTCTTTTGTAGTTTCTTTTTTTTTTTTTTTGGTAAAAGAGGCCTCAGGGCCTCAAACTAGGAGAGTGCACCCTCCCCCAGTGGGGAGAATGTTCTCACTCCACCAGTGAGGGCTACTGGGGCCAAAACTATTATAAAGATTAATATGAATACAAGAGCACAGGGGCATACCCCAGCTAACCTGGCATGAAATTAGGAACTCCAGACTGGTCCAGAGTAAGAGGACCTTTACATTCACGAGGTAAAGAAGTAGAAGAAAAGAAAATTAGATTACTAATAATCTTACAACCAACATTAGCAAAAGCATTAGCAACCTGATTAGCTTGTTTATAAGTGTGAACCACCTTGACATGTGAATTATGAATGTAAGAGCAAGCTTCATGCCACCAGCGCAGGCAGTCCCAAGAAGGAGATTTGTTGGAACTGATGGAGTTGACAAGAGTGACCGAATCTGAGCAGATCAAGGACAACGAGAAACCATATTCAGATGCCATTCGAAGACCATCGCAAAGGGCGCGCACCTCAGCCACCAAGCTAGCACCAAAACCATAATAGTGAGCACAAGCCAACAGAGATTACCCGAACTTCCCTGATACACCCGCCTCCCCCACAAATACCCGTGTTCCCCTTGCTGCCCCACAACATTAAAACCAACCAAACCATGTCGGGTGGAATCCACTTGACGAACTTGAAAGACCTCGCTTTAGGTAAAGCCATAAGGCGTGGAAGGATTGCATTGGCGTAAGATCTGCCAAAGGTGGGTCGTTATGTTGGCATAGCTTGACACATTAATATCCAGAATGGGGGCGGCCCACTTCCACAAGCTACGCACCAGTTCACTAGTGATGAACAAATGGTTCAAGTCTTCAGAGCAAGGGATGGTACAGCAAGAACACTGGGAGACAATAGCAACACCCTGATCAGACATACGGGAGTCCACAGAAATAGCTCGACATAAAAGTTTCCAACAAAAAAAGGAGGCACGCTTATAGAAGGAGTGATGCCACAGGAAGATAATCTGTTAAATTCTCTTTTAGAGAGGGCACAACATAGATAATTTTTAGCCTTATAATTTAAAGACATATTCCTTTTATCAGCTATGGAAAGACCAGATGTGGATTCACCAATAATTTGGAAATCACCTTGTTCTATTACCTGCCACAGATCAAAATCTGTGCCTCTGATGAAGCACTCCATCTGCATCTTTCAATACTGATAATCCTCACCATCAAAGAATGGTGGCCTTGTAACAGACTGGCCTTCATAGTTGTGAGCTTCAGCTGCCATCTCTTCTCAAATCTTTAGATTCTTCTAAGAAGACCTCACTCTGATACCACTTGTTGGACCGAGATGGCACTAATGATGTCCTAACGGGGGGGGGGGTGAATAGGACTTCTTGTGCTTTTAAAATTTTATCTAAAATTAAACAGCACTAAACAAATCTGTTAGATTTTAGTGAAGTGTGTGATTCAAGTGTAAATTGGTGGAAACAATCACACAAGTGCACAAAGAGTTTTATCCTGGTTTGGCCCTTCCCACATGGAAGTCCTACGTCCAGTCCTCAAGCCAACCACTTGAGATTTCACTAACTACCAAGAGAACTTGGCCTTCTCTCACCCTTGAGAGGTATTACAAGCCCACTTGCTCCCAAGCAAGTCTTCCCTTAACAGGGGTACAAGACTACCTTTCACAAGGTCTTCCCTACACGAGGGGAACAACAAAAACAATCCCCCTGTAGGATTACACAGAAACAAAATGTAAAGACTCTTATGTGTTTGCCTCAAGAATGAGCAAACACAATAAATCAAGAAAGGAGAAAACAATAAGACTTGTAATTCGACTCCTTTCAGAACTACAGAGGTGGACAGAAAGATATCAATTACAAGTGCCACCTGAAACAAGACTTCTGTGAGAAATGAGAGAGCTTGGAGAATTTCTAAATGTGGAGCTCTCAATCTTGTAGCTTGGAAGAAGGTTTGTGGAGATCTCTTTTTGCTAGTAGAAGACAGTTGAGAGTTGAAGGAGTTGCTAGATGGTCTCTGAAAAATTCTAAGTGTTCAGATCCCTTATGTGTATTGTGTAGTCTCCTTTCAAACTTTGGCTTCTTTTATATTCTTCAGAAGAATGTAGTCGTTTTAAAAAGTGGCCGTTGGGAATCTTGTCGTTGGAGGAGAGACCTTTAATCCTTTGGATGCTAGTTGAGGTTGTTGTCCATAAGTCCTCCTATCTTTGTCTCTTTCCAATGTCTTTAGATGAGGCTTACAGCTTCACAGCTTGTCGTTTGAGGAGAGACCTTTAATCCTTTGGATGCTAGTTGAGGTTGTGTCCATAAGTCCTCCTATCTTTGTCTCTTCCAATGTCTTTAGATGAGGCTTACAGCTTCACAGCTAAGGGGGTCAATTCCAATTAATTACTCTGAGAAAGCAATGCTGAAAACATGTCTAATAAATATCCTGCAGCAAGACATGGAAAAAATACAGGGTACCTCCATACTTTTTGAGGTAGGTTAAGTCATAGAAAAAAAAAAGTATAGGAACCTCGGATATATAGCTTTTTAGACCAATAAAGGATGGACAGACAGTTTGCACAGAAAGTATGGACATGTTCTGATAGTGGTAGGTGAGCCTCTATCAGATGCCCATGCGTCTGAAAATAATAAATACAACATATCTTCTGAAATGAAGAAAATCCGGACTACTATCATGAAGCAAGAGATCAATTTGAACAAATGTAGCAAATATATTCATAGACAATTTTAGAAGAAAATTTTGAGTATAATATGTCTTATCATGTCAGAATATGTTAAATAATGTTAATGGATGTAGACAGAGAAAATATTCAGTCAATGTAAGTTCTGACAGAAATAATATTAGAAGATAAGATGATATACAATCAACATTTCATAAGTTGATAAATATTATCTGCAAAGAAAAACTACAAGAAAGACTTGTCAGTGAAGTCAGATTTAAAAGAGAGGTACATCGAATCTAGGAGTGAGAGATAGAAACATGAGAATAGGCTGATTCGACTTCATCAGAAGTTGCATTGAGATTATATCATTCGACTTAGATAGTCGAATATAAGAGCATTCATATAATTCGACTTCCATGGAGTTAGACAGAAGCAAGACAGAGAATTCGACTTTAGAAGTCGGATACAGAACAATTCGATTTCTGAGAATTGAAGTCCAGAATGAAGTATACGACTGTATAAAGTCGGATTCAGAGGAGTTAGATTTCTGAATATTCGTCTGTATGAAGTTGGAGTTGACAGTCGGATACAGTGTAGAAGTCTAGACTTAGAAAATTTTTCGGATGATTTGTGCAGAAATTTTGATTCAGAAGAAGTCGGAATCCACAGTAGGATTCAGTATGATACACATAGAGTAGTTTGTGGACTTAGAAAATTTTCGAGATAGAGTTTGTCCATACTATTTTCTATGGTATATAATTGATTCATTTAATTTGTAGAAAGTCTTTAAAGGTTTTGTCATAGCAAAATCACGATATAATAATAATTTAAAATCTAAATGATTTTCTTAGGGTAGTTGCTCAACAGGTCTGTACCCTTTGTAAAGGGAAGACTTGCTTTGGTGCAAGTGGGTTTGTAATACCTCTCAGGTTGAGAGAATGCCAAGTGTTCTTGGCAGTTTAGTTAAATCCCAAGAGGTTACTTGGGGACTGGATGTAAGACTTCCACATGGGAAGGGTTGAACCAAGATAAAATCTCTTGTGCAATTGTGTGATTGTTTCTGCCAAGTTTTCACTCGTTTCACACACACCACACTAAGTACTAACAACTCTATTTAGTGTTATCTATTTTCTGATAAATTTTAAAAGCGCAAGAAGTCGTATTTACCGCCCTCTAGGACACCTAAAGAGCCATCTCGATCCAACATCATTCGTAGCAAATTGTTTTGATTTCTTGAAAGCTTTGTCCCTTCTGAAGAGTTTTCTTCCTAACTAATGTTCTTCTTGGCCAAAACCTTTGTAGATGTCTCAATAGAAAGGCTTTTTCATCTCTGTCTACATTACTGCTTTCACTGGTAGTTGCTTCATCTATGCTTTGCTCTTCTATCATCAAAGCAATGTTGTCCTTTTTCCTTGAGGTTCTTTCTCCAACCTTTCTATATTTATCTCATGAGCCATAAGAGATCCAATAGCTTTCTAATGACATTGAGGAGATGTCGTTTGCTTCTTCTACGACAGTGACCTTAGGAGTCCATTGATTGCATAAAGATCTTAGGATTTTCCTTACCATATCTCCTATATTATAAATCTTCCAAAGTCTAGAAAGACCATTCGTAATATCAGTAAACCCTATTGTACATCTGAGTGATTGTCTCACATGATTGCATCTAAAAATTTTCATATTGAGTAATCAGAATATCAATCCTTATTTCTTTGACTTTGCCAGTCTCTTCATAGGTGAGCTTTAGCTTGTTCCATATCTCTTTTGTTGATTTACATGTTGAGATCTAATTGAATTCCTTTTTGGGCAAGGCATAACACAGAATGCACTTGGCCTTATTGTTCTAGGAGAGCATCTTCTTATCATTTTCTATCCAATTTTCTTTTGAGGGGAGTACTATCAGATATCCATCTTCTATGATGCTCCACAATGGTAATCAAAACTTTTAAGGAAGAACTCCATTCTTGTCTTCCATAGTTGTAATCTTCACCGTCGATCAATGGTGGCTTGCTGACAGACTGGCCTTCAACATATCCTTGGGCTGCCATTTGATCTTTACTCTTAAGACCATGAGATATTCACTTACTTCAAGAGATTTGTCTCTTATACCACTTGTTGGCCCTCGATTAGCAAGCCTAAAGGGAGGGTGAATGGATTGCTTAAAGATTTCTGCAACTTAAGACATTAAATTTAAAACTGATTGTTACTTTTAGATAATAGAAAAATTATGGATTGCTTAAAGATTTCTGCAACTTAAGACATTAAATTTAAAAATGATTGTTACTTTTAGATAATAGAAAAATTAGACACAAATAATCACACAGAGATTTATCTTGGTTCGACCCTTCCCAACTAGAAGTCCTACATCCAATCTCCAAGAACACTTGAGATTTCACAATCTAAGGGTACAATCCCCTTTAAAGATAAAATACACCAAGCCCCATCTGGTTTTCTCTTCCTCCCCAAGAGGCAAAGTTCACCCTGATACAACATGCCTTCCCTTCCAATAAGAGGAACAAATGCTTGCACAGTACAAGCCTTCTCTTCAATTGAAGAGGCACAACCTATATCTTAAAGAGATATCTAATGGTCCCTAGACCAAGCTCAATATGAACAATAAGAATGTTTGATCTGAGACAATGTCTAAGAGCACACACAGAATCACTCTCTTAGGAGAACAACAAATCTCTCTAAAAAAGGAGGTGTTCAGCAAGAACATAGAGAGAGAACAAATTAAAGCACTGGAGACTTTAAATGTTGCTTTGGAGCTCAGTTGCGTCTTAACTCAAGATGCATGTATTGAAGCTTCTAAAAAGAACTGAAAGAAGAAAGCTATATGTACAACCGTTCTATTAGGAGTTCTATAGGCTTCATCTTTTATAGCTTCGTGGAAGATAACCATTGAAGGATCTGTTGAGTCTTCTTCTTTAGCTCATGCACATTTTCAAGACTTCATGGGAGTATCAGGTACCTGTTCCCATTAAATGCAAGGAAGAGATGGGGAGAAGAAAAAAGATAATTCATGCCAGTCACACCATAGCTCTTCTACCTACCACCATTATTTTTTGCTGATTGCCTACTATACTAGGTAAGAGTTTTTTTGTCTGACAGCAACCTACATAAGGTGAGAATGTATTGCTATATATGAAAAGCATGGGCCATTAAAATTTTCGAGGCTCAGAGGAAGACTCAAATTTATAGTGCGCGCCAAAACTGAAATTTGAATAACACAAATCTTCTGTAGCGCTTTAGGTAATCAGTGAATTTTAATCCAATAGATAAAGTCATCATCTGTTGCCATGGATTCAAATGGAAGAGAAAAATAGACTAAGTTGATAGATATTCTATTTATAAGAACACTTGATAATAAGATGTTCTAAAGAAGTCAATTGTTATAATGACCAAGTTGACAATAATTACACTATTCAAATAATTTGCCAAGTATAAGATCAACTCTCACAGTGAAGTCGAAGTCCACTCATCAGTCGAAGTCAGTAATTAGAATGACATTCAACTAGTATTCAATAATCGATGTATGAATAAGACTAATCGGAAAACAAATAACAGTAATCGATATGAGTTATGTCACTAATCGCTCTGGTGAGAGAAGTGTTCACCAATAGCAACAATAATGATGCTAATTGATATGTTGTTCATTAATCGGAACATGGTGTTCACCAATTGGAAGATAAATAATGTTAATTGGTATGCTGTTTACTAATCGGAAGACTACTGAACCTTTGTTCAGTAATCAAAACATTCATAAGTAATCAGAAAGAATATTTAGTTATGTCAGTTGGTCACCAGTTGGAATGATTGTTCACTAATTGGAACAGTTATTCAGTAAAATCGGTGTGACACTTTAAAACAACAATCAATAGAGAGCCTTTCTTCTCTAATCGATAGAGGACTTAAACAACAATTGATAGAAAGCTTATCTTCTCTAATCGATAGACTTAGCTAGTAATCAATACACAGTCTATTCAGTAATTGATAGAACATTTGAACATTAATAGATATGAATCTTTTTCCACAATCGATATGGACGTAGAAAAATAATGAAGAACTTTGGAACAGAGTTTTTGAGATACTTGCATTGATAATCCTTAGAGTTGATTATTTTACCTTTAATACCCATTGACAGACTTAATGAAAATTACATGTTAATTACATAAAATCAAACTTAAACTAAATATCATCAAAATTCATATAGAAGGAGTCGAAAAGAAGTCAACAAATATGAGCAAACAAGCATAGATAGACACATGCCTATCTGTCGACATGTCATCCTTGTCTATTAACAAACAGACATCATCTGTCGACAAGTGGACATCATCTATCGACATATTATTAGACTTTCCAAAATATGATAATGCTTTTGATGATGTGTTTGTACAGATATCATTATATGGACATGCATGAGTACAATTACCTTGAAGATATTTATTTAAAGTATTGTCATCACTAAAACCTAGGAATGGAGATGATAGGCTCAACACTAAGAAGAACGGTCGACTGAACTCTAATAATCGATTGACCAATATATAGAGCTATTATGACTTCCCGAACCATTTTGAAGAATGATCAACCAAACCACTAAAATTGATCGACCGATTTCGTCGAAGCAGTTTCCTAAATGGGATGGACTCTTTCCTCCATTAGGTTATTTGCCCAAGTATGATCTTTGAGGTGGTCTATAAATAGAACACCTTTTCCAAGCCCCACAAACATCCCACTCGTGTAAAAAGAGTTCTATCTTGTGGACCTAGGGTATTGGGCAATTTTCTGAAGAAGCCTATAGTAGATCTCAAGATCAAGTGTGGGAATCGTCTTAGTTGATGTGTGGAGTTGCTATCAGGTACAGACGGTTGTGCTACATCCAAGCCAATTCCAGGAGGCTTCATTAGAGAGTCAAAGTTGTGTTCTTCATCGATGTACACCATTCTACAACGACTCTTTATCTTTGTGATAGGGGGAATCTACACTTTAGTGCGTATCTTGTTGTTTTTCCTATCGAAGCTTTATTTATTCATATCTGAATCTAAGAACACTATGTGCTGTGTGCTCAATTTTTGAGCACTGTATGGGTTGTCTCGTCCCTAGACACGAGGTAGGGTTGGTGTTATCACCGAGAAACAACAGTGTATGTGTGGAGGGTTTTATCAGCTTGTACTTGGCAAACAAGTTAGAAAGAAATTCTCATGAGGGTGTGAGGTTGTAGTGACCTAGATTTTCTAAAGAATATGATAAATAAAGAACCCATTAACATAAGTAAATAACTCATGAGAAATAAATGGTTAGGAGTTTGATTATAACCCCTTTGATTAGTAGTCGATGTAATTATGACACCAATCGGAACCTTACTGAACCATTGTTTAGTAATCAGTTCGATTACAACTACAATCGGAAGGTTACTGAACCCTTGTTCAGCAATCGATCCGACTATAACACCAATCGAATGGTTTCAGAACTTTTTTCAGCAATCGATCCATTTATAACACTAATTGTGTGGTTACTGAACTTTTGTTCAGTAATCGATATGATTTCAACACCAATTGGAAGGGTTCTTGTAACACCTCAATTTTATTTTAAATGATAATTAGATATTTGGTCATTTAATTTTTAAATATTACATGGTAACGTTATATATGTTTAATTGAGTATACCTCACACTAACTTATCAAAATAATCTTTGAAAATAAGCACACATAAGTTCACATAAAATGACAACTTAAATAAATAAGGTTTGTGTTGATAGAAAGAGATTAAAGGAAATTATTTGATAGTAATGATATATTATATAATATATATGTATATATTATATATATAATTACACACTTGATTACGTAATATGATTACTGTTCACCTACGTAATCACTGGTACGTATTAACCCCCCCTACGTGTTCACCGTGAGAGAGATCAAAACTATGGGTTAAATCTATCGACTATGGCCATCCGGGAAATCACCATCATCTAGTTGTTGGTGAATTCACGCACACCTCTCTTAGGATAAGCTCTATATATAGTCATACTGATCCTTAGCCAGAACTCTGGCTACTTGCTGCTGC
The DNA here is from genome assembly GCA_014218235.1 of Colocasia esculenta. Classification (NCBI taxonomy): domain Eukaryota; kingdom Viridiplantae; phylum Streptophyta; class Magnoliopsida; order Alismatales; family Araceae; genus Colocasia; species Colocasia esculenta. The sequence goes on from CM024757.1 coordinate 50,367,504, forward strand.
TATCACCAAAGGTTGAGGAGGATGAGCAAGGTAGGGTGCTGAGTTGTAAGGCCCTCAATTTCTGTGCATTTTATGATTGTTTGATGATTATTTGTTCTGCCCAAAACTCTTCTTAACGTCAACATCCCTTGATGTTAAGGGCTTGTTGATGGCAACATTTGCGTCGTTCACTGTATGACCTAAGGATCTAGAAGTCAACATAGATTGGCGTCTATTTCCTATTAGTGGCAGCAATGTGGCCATTTATATCTCCGACTACGTTTGGAATTCTAGATCTGACCTGTTTTCTCCGAAGATGGATTAGGAACCCCCCCCCACAACAGTTAGGACTCTTATGACCTAGGATTCCCTCGACCTAATTGCTTATATAACCGAGTCATCTTTGCAAAGAGGGGACTTTGACTCAGAGAGGTTTTCTAGGTTTCGGGGAGAGAAAAGAGAAGGGTCTGAGAGGGTTGATTCGGAGTTCTGATGGCTTCACCGGCGATCTTCTGCATAAGGGGAGACTCTACTGAAGGTGGAGAGACTCTCCTAACGCCGGGGATCGACTGCGTCAGCATGGAGGTCGAATCAAAGCGTGGAACAAAACTCTTTGGCTGGGTCAAGGAGGGCTTCATCGTCAAAATTCGATCTTCAAGGGTTTTTAGAGAGGCAAGTAACTTAGGGGTTCATCCCCAGACTTATCACCTATAGTTTAGGAATTTTTCAGATTTTTAACTGTGTCCTGGACCCCCAAATATGTTTACTAGATCAAACCATGATGTCCTGTAATTTCTTAAGTATAATTGTGATTTATATATTTTTGTTATGAATAAAGAAGCATGTTAGGGTTAGATTTAAATTCCGATTAATATGTATGATGCAGAAACTTTCCATGACCTATGTGATGCGATTTTGCATATGTAATAAAATTTTCGTAAGGTCAAGTATTTTTACTAGATCAAACCGTGATGTCCTGTTAATTTCTTAAGTATAATTGTGATTTATATATGTTTGTTATGAATAAAGAAGCATGTTAGGGTTAGATTTATTCCGATTAATATGTATGATGCAGAACTTTCCATGAACTTGGATTAATGTATACATGTTTTAAGACTGTTAGAACTATTTCTTCACTATCTACCATGTTTAATTGAATTATCTTATTAAATTCCATGAGATCTCTATTAAATAATAAAAATAGATATACTATCTAAAATTTGAAAAAATTAACCATCTAATATATTTTCATTCATGGAGTTTATGGTTAAAATTTGAGTCTATTTTAACATCAGTAGGTACTATTTTTCTATTGTAAAGGCATTAAAAGCCATATTAAGCATATATAATCAAGAAACAAAATTTTCTGTGATTAATATCATGTTTAGATTTTTTTAAGCATGTTTTAATACTGTTAGACAGTCATGATAAGTTCTGCAAATTGAAATACATGTGTTTGAATTATAAGCATGTGAATGGACCACTAAGTGCATGTAAAATGATGTTAAACATGTGATTTATTTGAAATAATGTGATTAAGTGAATGTGTGCCAAAATTGACACTGCTACCATAGAAGGCTATGGAGTTGTACTGTAGAAAAGTCCCTATGGGAAGACTCAATGTGTATGTGATATCCTGTGGGCATCAGGATGAAATCCTGGAGGTGGACAAGTACCAATGGTTAGAGTGGAGAGGGCTTCTCCTGGTTCTGCACAGTTACCAAGATTCGTCACTACAATGCCTAGGTGACAGGTATGTGTTATGTGTGTTCTTCTTTATGGTGGTCGGACTATGTGTCATGGCAAATAATGTGTAAAGATGTGAACTATGTGTGAATGTGCAAAGTAATCATGTGAAAGTGATGTGTTAAGTGTTACAATGTGGAATAATGTGAAACCATTATGCATGTTATATTTATGTCAAAACACAAGAAAAAGTGTGAATAGGTGTTATAAAAGCAAGCGAAAAGTGTTAGACATCATGCTAGATTTTCTAGTTGACATGTGTAATTCCATGATCAAGTTGGTTTGGAAATATGTTATGATGAGTTATAATGATACAATGATTTAAGTTAAATCCATGTGCAGATAGCATGATATAAATTATTCATTGCAATTGTTTATTATATATGATCCATGTATAAATTAACTTTTATGTTAAATTGGGTAGCATGAATGTGATATGTGTAAGGATGTGCCAATAGGTTGCTTACTGAGTCTTTTGTAAAGACTCATCCTTGCTTTAACATACAGGTGAGACAGGTGTTCCTGAGATAGAGGAGGAGTTAGTGAGGAGCGACTCCGAGCGAGAGGAGTAGTTGCGCTATTGGAGGATTATCTTTACAGATTGTATTTTCCATTTACTAGTATGTGAACAATGTTATGATATGAACTTTTTTAATTATGGACTTTGTTTATTTTCATTGCTACTATATAGACTGTGGGATGTGTGTAATGATGATGGAATAAGAATTTCTTTCATTTCCATTGTACTTTCTTTTGTTATTTATGTACATCTCTACCTACTGTGTTGTCTCGGGTACATGTCCCACTGTGACGGCGCACTTTATATTGACGTAGATTGGTATAATCGTACTAGTATAAAGAGGGTCGTTACATAGATTGGTATTAGAGTGTAACGACCCTCTTTATACTGGTACGATTATACCAATCCCCATCGGTACAAAGGACGTCATTACAGTGGGATAATTAACCCAACACTAAACGATAGGTTGATATGTACATGAATTACTATTGAGTACAACGAAATAAAAGAAATAAATCATTCTCATTTCATCTCATCACACATTCCACAGTCTATATAGCAATGAAAGAAATGATAAAGTTTACATTATTACATTTCCAAAATGAAAAACATAGTCCATATGGTTACATTATTACATACTATGAAATAAACAACTATTTAAAATTCTCCACTAGCAGCTATTCCTCTTGCTCGATGTCGCTCTTCGCTATGCCCTCCTCAAGTACGGGATACCTGCCTCACCTGTACGCCGAAGCAAGTATGAGTCTCTAAAGACCCAACAAGCATCTAAAAATACCATCCTTACACATATCACACACATACTAAACTATTAAGTATAAGGAAACACATACTATCTTTTACACAATAGGTGAATACATGGACATGCTTTATACATTAACAACCACCTAAACATGCTTTCTATACATGTTAAAAACCTCGTTCATATTTTCAAATCATACTTCTTATCCATGAATGACCTATAGCATGCTTTCTACATACAACATACATAACATGACTCATGGTCTCATACTTTATTTAAATCATTACACAATTCTACCAATTTAATTCATGGAAACATGTACAAGGAAATAACACTCCTAACATTATGTCCAACCAATTTCACATGCAATTATATCCCTTTTCACACCTTTAGCTTGCTGTTTTAATATGGATAAATTACATTTACAAAATTTTTACATCATTTCACATGCAAACACATTCATACTACACTAACACATATTCGCTTTTTACATTTGCACAATATTCACTTAACAGTAGAACATGGATGTTATTAAACTACATAACATGAAACTACATTTCACTATAACATATGAATATTCATATTTTTACCTTGGCTTTTTCACTTGCATTTACTCACTCATTTACATTCACTTTCACTTACACATGATTTCACACACTTTCACATATTTTTCACTTGCACTTTCACTTATCACATCACTTCCTTACACTTAATTTGCCGTGACCATATCTTAACATCTATCTAGAGGAACAGACACACTTTCACTTAGCACTTAGCACTTCACTCACTTAACACACACTCGCCACCTAGGCAAACTAGTGACGAATCTTGGTAAACTGCGCAGACTGGGAGAAGCCCTCTCCACCCTAACCAGTGGTACTTGTCCACCTCCAGAATTTCATCCTAATGCCTTTAGGATATCACTTAAACGTTGAGCCTTTCCATAGGGATTTTTCTACAGTAGGGCTCTTAGACCTCTATGGTAGCAGTGTCAATCTCGGCTCAATTTTACATTAAGCACATTATCACATTTTATCACATTGTTTACACATTTCACATGTACTATTTAACCATTTACATGCATTGTTCAACAATTGCACATGCTTCAATTTACCCAACATGGAGCTACTGTTTCACAATGATAATCAAATCATTACACACTCCTAATCATGCTGTTAATCACTACATTACACATAATTAAACTTAACATGTTCAATATGGTCATTTTCCCTTATTAAATGAGTATCAGTACCTACTATCCTCAAAACGAAATCAAAGTTTTATCACTGGTACTAAACAGTAAACATGTCGCATGCTCAGTTTTTCGATTTGTCGGACCTGTAAAATATTATAAATTATTTCATGTTTCAGACATATTTACAAAATTTATTTTACACATGGTCCACAGTAGAACAATCATGCATAACCCCTTCAAACCTGTCAACAGTCATTATAAGCACATGGAAATTTTATGAAACCCTAAGGTACAAAAATCTAATTTCTTCAGGAATTATTAGGATTATCTCATGCTCATAGTCTATTTACAAAATTCATAAATAAAATTGTACACAGAAATTCGTCCTAGCCTCATGATGTGACCTACTGAAAGTACTGGACCCAAGATACTTCTCCAGAAGTCTAGAATATACCATAGAGATCAAATATGCATTCTGTAAAAAGACTTGAAGAACTTGGCGGCACAGAGGTTACCGCCAATAGGGTTAACGGCAACACGATGTTGCTTGCTAACACAACACTGGCAGCACACAGGTGGTGGAGGAAAATTCCACAAAAATACTGGGACCTAGGGGACATGTATAAGGATGAAATCCCTGGATCACTTGCCTGAAATAAAATCAAAGAAAACCTAAATTCATCGGTGAAGCCCTACTCGGCCAAGCCAAGAGGGTGCTCAAAACTGCCTCAGATCCTGTCCTTCCTGTCGATGTAGGATGATCCTCGATGTTGGGGATGCTTCCTCAATTCATGGAGTACGTCCTAGTTGGTACAGATCGCCAGAAGACTCCTCCAGTTGCCAGATCCAGCTCTCCAATGGTCGAGTTTTCTCACAGAAAAGCCCTAGGTTCTCCAAAAGCCAAAAAGAGCTAACACGGCCAAAAACTCAAGGTTTTATAGACTAGGTGGATTGGGGTATGCCTTAGGGTAGGTGTCCTACCATTAGAACTAGGTTTCCAAAACAAGAAAGGAGAAACACAGCCATTTCCAAATCTAAAATTGCAATAAAACTGGGAAAATAAATGTCAACATTTGATGCCGCTAACAGGGAGTCAGCGTCCATCGATCTGGACGTCAACTTCATCTGGCCATGCAGTCAACGACATGCATGTTGCTGTCAACATGCAATCAACGTCACTTTATGTTGACGTTAACCGGCATTTCGGCCAGATCACAAAAATACATCAAAGCAACTATATTTATACATCATAACAACTTACAGAAAATAGTTAGATATCTTATGCACAAGATAAACAAACAAACACATATATATATGTACACAACATAGTTACATACAATATGCATGGAATAACTAAATACAATATGCACTTGAATAATTAGGTAATACATGCACATTTAAATATATTACATGCATAGAAATGACTCATACATACCTAAAAGATGTATAGCAATAATTACATATTGTATGCACAACATTACTTAAACTCAATATACATAGGATTTAAATGAGTACAATATGCACAAATTAGTTAAGCACTTATATTCACAAAAATATTATATATACAAACATATACACATGAGTATTTAAATAATTATAACATGCACAAATTTAATACACACACTATATTCATAACATGTAAATACCACATGCACAATATAAAATGAACGAAAATTCAGGGGTCTCACACCCTCCCCCCCTTGAAAAAGATCTTCATCCTCGAAGATCGGATCGAGTACCTCTGGTGACATCATCGATGTCATCTCTGGCTAACACATTCTCCTTGGCTGGTGTTGCTAGCTTCGTTGTTGCAATTGCTGGAACATCTCATGGAATGAACTTCTTCAGATTCAGACACTCTCTAATCAGATGATCTTTGATGCCACACTTGAGACATCTTCCTGAATTTAACCAACACACATCTCGACCATGACGCTTGCCGCACTGTGCACACACTCAGGCTTCTCTCCTTGGTTCGATTCCACCTTATTCTCTTGCCTGCTCGCTACGCTTAGAGCCTCGTCCAAAGTGCGGGGGTCGGACTCTAAAAGTCTAGCTCTCAACGATGGGTTGAGCCTTATCACGAACCTCCTTACCTTGCACCTCTGCGCATGCTCCCTAGCCCGATCACCACACTTACCATGACTCACCATAGCCTACAAAATAATTAATCTAGTTAGAATCTAAGTTACTAAATCCTAACCATTTTCTTAACTATTTTCCTTCCATTATTAAATATTTTCTACATATATGGACAAATTTCTATAAAGACTTTGCAATATTGTGAAGATGATGGTTTATTCATGTACAATCTCAACCTTGGGCTCTGATACCATCTTTGTAACGACCCTCTTTATACCAGTACGATTATACCAATCCCCATCGGTGGAAAGGGCATCATTACAGTAAGATATTAACCCAACACTAAACGATAGGTTGATATGTACATGAATAACTAATGAGTACAACGGAAATAAAAGAAATAACTCATTCTCATTTCATCATCATCACACATTCCACAGTCTATATAGCAACTGAAAGAAATGATAAATTTTACATTATTACATTTCCCAAATGAAAAACATTGTCCATATGGTTAACATTATTACACATTATGAAATAAAACAACTATTTAGATTCTCCACTAGCAGTTATTCCTCTTGCTCGATGTTGCCCTTCGCTATGCCCTCCTCAAGTACGGGAATACCTGCCTCACATGTACGCCGAAGCAAGTAGAGTCTAAAAGACACAACAAGCAATCTAAAAATAGCATCCTTACACATATCACACACATAATAAATTATTAAACAATAAGGAAACACATACTATCTTTTACACAATAGGTGAATTACATGACACATGTTTTATACAATTAACAACCACCTAAACATTCTTTCTATACATGTTAATTAACTCGGTTCATATTTCAAATCGTACTTCTTATCCATGAATGTCCTATAGCATGCTTTCTACGTACAACATATATAACATGACTCATGGTCTCATACTTTATTTAAATCATTACACAATTCTACCAATTTAATTCATGGAAACATGTACAAGTAAATAACACTCCTAACATGATGTCTATTACATGCATTATTTAACAATTGCACATGCTTCAATTTACCCAACATGGAGCAACTGTTTCACAATGATAATCAGATCATTACACAGTCTTAATCATGCTGCTAATCACTACATTACACATATTTAAACTTAACATGCTCAATATGGTCATTTTCCCTTATTAAATCAGTAACACTACCTACTATCCTCAAAACGGAATCAAATTTTTATCAGTGGTACTAAACAGTAAACATGTCTCATGCTCAATTTTTCAGATTTGTCGGACCTGTAAAATAATTATAACAATTATTTCATATTTCAAGCATATTTATTACTAAATTCATTTACACATGGTCCACAGTAGAACAATCATGCATAACCCTTTCAAAACCTGTCAACAGTCATTATAAGCACATGGAAATTTTATGAAACCCTAAGGTATAAGAAATCTAATTATTCAGAAATTATTAAGATTATCTCATGCTCACAGTCTATTTACAGAAATTCTAATAAATAAAATTGTACACAAAAATTCATCCTAGCCTCATAATGTGACCTACTGAATGTACTTGACCCAAGATACTTCTCCAGAAGTCCGAAAATATACCATAGAGATGAAATATGCATTCTATAAAAAGACTTGAAGAACTTGGCGGCACAGAGGTCGTCGCCAACAGGGGTTAACGACACACGATGTTGCCACTAACAGAAGAACTTGGCGGCACACAAGTGGCTGCCAACCTCCTGTCTGCAGAAAACATAGACTGAATGCAATGCATACAGGGAAATGGAGGTTCCAAGATACGAGGAAAATTCCTCAAAAATACTGGGGCCTAGGGGACATGTATAGGGATGAAATCCCTAGATCAGTTGCCTGAAAATAAATCTAAGAAAACCTAAATTCATTGGTGAAGCCCTCCTCAGCCAAGCCAAGAGGGTGCTCAAAACTGTCTCAGATCTGGTCCTTCCTATCGATGTAGGATGATCCTCGGAGTTGGGGATGCTTCCTCAATGCATGGAGTACCTCCTAGTTGGTGCAAATCGCCAGAAGACTCCTCCAGTAGCTGGATCCAGCTCTCCAAAAGTTGAGTTTTCTCACAGAAAAGCCCTAGGTTCTCCAAAAGCCAAAAAGACCTAGCTCGGCCAAAAACTCAAGGCTTTATAGACTAGGTGGGTTGGGGTACGCATTAGGGTAGGTCTCCTACCATTAGAGCTAGGTTTCCAAAACAAGAACCGGAAGAAACGCAGATGTTTCCAAATCTGAAATCGTAATAAAATTGGGAAAATAAATGTCAACATTTGATGCCGCTAACAGGGAGTCAGCGTCCGTCGATCTGGATGTCAACTTCATCTGGCCATGTAGTCAACGGCATGCATGTTCTGTCAACATGCAATCAACGTCACTTTATGTTGACGTTAACTGGCATTTTGGCCAGATCACAGAAATACATCAAAGCAACTACTCTTAAACATCATAACAATTTACAGAAAATAGATAGATATCTTATGCACAAGATAAACACACACACACACACACACAATCATATATATATATATATATATATATATATATATATATATGTACACAACATAGTTAACATACAATATGCATGGAATAACTAAATACAATATGCACTTCAATAATTAGGTAATATAGGCACATTTAAATATATTACATGCATAGAAATAAACTCATATATACCTACAAGATGTATAGCAATAATTACATATTATATGCACAACATTACTTAAACTCAATATACATAGGATTTAAATGAGTACAGTATGCACAAAATTATTAAGCACTTATATTCACATAAAATATTATATATACATACATATGCACATTAGTATTTAAATAATTATAACATGCACAAATTTAATACACACACTATATACATAACAAGTAAATACCACATGCACAATATAAAATGAACGAAAATTCGGGGGTCTCACACCCTCCCCCGCTTGATAAAGATCTTCGTCCTCGAAGATCGGATCGAGTACCTCTGGTGACATCGTCGATGTCATCTCCAGCTAACACATTCTCCTTGGCTGGTGTTGCTAGCTTCGTTGTTGCAGTTGCTGGAACATCTCGAGGAACAAACTTCTTCAGATTCGGACACTCTCTAATTCGATGATCCTTGCTGCCACACTTGAGACATCTTCTTGACATTAACCAACACACATCTCCACCATGACGCTTGCCGCATTGCACACACTTTGGCTTCTCTCCCTGGTTCGATTCCACCTTATTGTCTTGTCTGCTCACTATGCTTAGAGCCTCGTCCAAAGTGCAGGGGTCAGACTCTTAAAGTCTAGCTCTCAACGATGGGTTGAGCCTGATCACGAACCTCCTTACCTTTCGCCTCTGCGCATGCTCCCTATCCCGATAACCACGCTTACCATGACCCACCATAGCCTACAAAACAATTAATCTAGTTACAATCTAAGTTACTAAATCCTAACCATTTTCTTAACTATTTTCCTTCCATTATTATATATTTTCTACAAGTGGCCTTATGCATGAAGGATAATGAATTATTCTCGTTAAGAAATTAAAATAACATCAAACTTTGTGTTCTTGGCTTGAATGTGAAATTTAACTCCCAAAGGAGTATTTTATTTTCATGTCATGAATAGGGTAGAATAGAATTTGTGTGCACGGAGACTATTGAGAGTATGTACCCAAAGGTACTCTCTCTTTACATCAAAGTGTATATAAATTTTAGTTCTATCACTTAAGCTATTTTCTTGGGGAGGTTGTCCACTAGCATGTTGTAATTACCGCCCAAAGGAGGAATTATAATGATGCATTAGGACAACTAGTTAAAGTAATTCATTAAGTTGTTAGAATTACTTTACTTCAATTCACTGTCTCAAAACTTGCTATTCAGTCATGATTTATATGTGAGCATTTGGTCATTTTCAGGTTCTTCTCCATTGTTTGCCCCTTTCACTGGTCAAGTACCGTATCTTAATGGGACAAATTTTACTGAATGGAAACAAAGGGTCATGTTTGCATTAGGGTGCATGGACCTAGATTTAGCATTGCATGAGGATAAGCCTGCTGCTATTACAGCTACAAGCACTCAGGAACAAAAGACTCATTTTGAAAATTGGGAAAGGTCCAACCGCTTATGCCTCTTGTTTCTTCAGGGACATGTGTGACAAAACATTAAGAGATCTATCCCAGAGAAAACCATTGCCAGTGAATTTCTTAAGGCTATTGAGGAACAATTTGTAAGTTCAAATAAAGCTTAAGCCAGCACTCTGATGGCTAAGCTTTCCTCAATGAAATACACTGGCAGTGGTAGCATTAGGGAACATATCATGATGATGAGAGATATCACAGCACAACTCAATGCCATGGAGGTTACCATTTCAGATACTTTCCTAGTCCATTTCATCTTAAACTCTCTGCCAAATGAATATGAGGCATTAAGATCTCCTATAACACACATCAGGCAAAGTGGTCTGTCAATGAATTGATGACCATGTGTGTTCCGGAGGAGGAGAGGTTAAGAGGAGAGAGGAACAATACAATCATGTTTATTTCTCATAAAGCTACTGGATTAGGAAAGAAGAAGGGTGTCTAGAAGAAGGGCAAGAAGAAGAACAAGTCGAAAGGCAAAATTGTGCTTCTTCTGCAAACAACCTAGACATGTTAAGAAATACTATCTGAAAAGGAAGGCATGGTTTGAAAAGATAGGTAATTTCTCATCTTATGTTTGTTATGAGTCTAATTTAGTGAATGTTCCTAAAGATACATGGTGGATTGACTCAGGTTCTACTGTGCATGTAGCCACTTCTATGCAGGGATTTCTTTCCCAAAGCCCTCTGAATGAGGGTGAGCGAAGCATCTTCTCAGGAAATAAGACGTGCTCACAAGTCAAGGCCATAGGGATTTATAGGACTATTTTGGGATCATGATTTGTTCTAGATTTGAAAGACACCTTTTATGTACCATCTTTTAGTAGAAATTTGGTTTCAGTATCAAAACTTGATTCAGAAGGTTTCTGTATATGTCTTGGAAACTCATCATTTAAATTAATAAAGAATTCCATTGTTATTGGTACTGGTTCTCAATCTGATGGTTTATATAAATTGTGTCTTCGCAATGTAAATGAACAATCTCATCATACCCTGCATACTTCAGTTGTTGGCAACAAGTGTGGTAGAGTTAATGAAAACTCATCTATGTTGTGGCATAGGAGATTGAGTCATATCTCCATTAAGAGGCTTAAGAGGTTAGTGGGAGAAGGAGTACTTCCTACTCTAGATTTCACTGATTTCGAGACGTGTTGATTGCATAAAAGGAAAGCAAACACACACCCCTAATAAGGATGCCACTAGGAGTTCTCAAGTACTTGAAATAATCCATACTGATATATGTGGTCCCTTTCCACCCTGGTTTTCTGGTGAAAGGTACTTTGCCACCTTTATAGATGACTATTCTAGATTCATGTATCTCTATTTACTTCTTGAAAATGTAGATGTCTTCAATGTCTTTAAGGATTTCAAGAAAGAAGTGGAGAAATAATCAGGAAAAGTAATCAAAATAGTCAGGTCTGATAGAGGTGGTGAGTATTATAGTAGGTACACTAAGATGGGACAAAGGTCCAGACCATTAGCAAGATTCCTTAAGGAGGAGGGTATTATACCACAATATACTACCCCTGGCAGTCCATATCAGAATGGAGTTGTAGAAAGAAGGAATCGAACACTTAAAGAAATGGTCAGGACAATGTTAGGTCATTCTACCTTACCCTTGTCCTTGTGGGGGGAGGCCATTAAGATAGCTGCACACATAGTAAACAAGGTTCCTACGAAGGCTGCACCTAAGACTCCTTTTGAGCTATGGTGTGGTATGAAACCTTCAGTAAGCTACATGCGCACATGGGGGTGTCCAGCTGAGGCCAGACCATACAATCCACAATACAAAGCTTTTGATCTCAGAACAACTAGTGGATTCTTCATTGGTTATCCAGAGAGATCAAAGGGGTATAGGTTTTATTGTCCATCACATATCCCCATCATTATAGAGATAGATAAGGCAAGATTTCTTGAAGATGGTGGAGTCAGTGGGAGTGGACCTTCTCGAGAGATTTCTTTTGAGGTGTTACAGGATCAGGCTGATATACCTGTAGCAACTGACAACTTTGTTCACATGTTCATTCCTCAGAATGACATTGTTGGGGAACAAGAAGTTGTAGTTGGTCCACCTCAAGTGACTCCACAACCAGTAGATATCGCACATGTTGACCAACCACCTCCTTAGGTGGATCAGGGGCCAACAATATGTCGATCTTAGAGAGTCAAGAAACCTACCATATCTGATGAGTTTTTAGTGTACCTACAGGAAGATGGTTTAGATAGGGGTGATGTTGATGATCCAGTGATGTTTTCACAAGCCATGGAGAGTGAAAAATCCACCTATTGGTTTGAAGCCATGAAGGAAGAGCTTGACTCAATGGCTAAAAATCAAGTCTGGGAACTCGTCAACTTACCAAAAGGGTCCAAACTTGTTGGATGCAAATGGGTATTCAAAACTAAAGTGAACTCTAAAGGTAAAGTTGAGCGATATAAGGCCAGATTGGTGGCTAAGGGTTTCACTCAAAGGGAAGGTATTGACTATGATGAGACTTTCTCTCCTGTTTCTAAGAAGCTCTCATTCACGATAGTCATGGCCTTGGTGGCTCATTTTGATTTAGAGTTGCACCATATGGATGTGAAAACGGCATTTCTTAACGGAGACCTAGATAAAGAAGTGTATATGGAACAACCTCACGGGTTTCATGTTGAAGGGAAAGAACATTTGGTATGCAAGTAGATGACATCTTGCTTACAAGTAGTGATCATGGTTTATTACATGAAACAAAGACTTTTCTTTCTGAAAACTTTGAGATGAAAGATTTAGGTGAAGCTCAATATATGTTGGGCATTGAGATCACCAGGGATAGATGATCAGGCACTTTAGGTCTTTCCCAGAGGGCTTATATTTCAAAGGATTTAGAAAGATTTAACATGTAGTCCTGCGCACCCGATAAAGTAACCATTGTTAAAGGTGATAAATTCAGTAAATTTCAGTGTCCCAAGAATGACTTAGAAAGGAAGCAAATGGATTATATGCTCACATATAGAAGGTTAGATCAGCTGTAGGTCATTGCATACTCTGACGCTGTTTTTGGTGGCTGCCTTGACATGAGGCTATGTGTTCCTCTTGGCATGGAGAGCCATTACCTAGTGCAGTGAAAAGTAGAGTTTTACAGTAACTTCCATTATGGCAGTTGAGTTTATTTCTTGTTTTGAGACTAGTGGTCAGGCCATTCAGTTGCAGAATTTGTTTACAGGTCTACCATTTATGGAATTTATCTCATGGCCTATCAAGATTTATTGTGACAATTCCACTGTAGTTTTCTTCTCTAAGAACAATAAAGCATCCAAGGGTGGTAGAGCCTTGGATATAAAGTATTTTGCTCTTAGAGACAGAATGAGGAATCATGAAGTGTGTATAGAACATATTGAGACAGATCTTATGGATGCTGACCCTCTCACTAAAGGACTACCTGCTAGCATTTTTTGTAGTCATGTGATTCGGATGGGTCTTGTAAGCTCTCTTGATATGTTATGACACTTTTAGTTGACATTATGTTGTTATTTGTGATCACATATTGGCTATGGTTTGGCAGAATGCAAGCTTAAGTGGTGACCAACAGATAAACATTATGTTTGAGTTTATCTATAATTTCATCTTTGATGTTCAATTGTAGTGAGTTGGTGGCATTGTGGTACATAGAAGGTGGTGTGTGATTTGAATGCATTTACCGCCATGACCCTTGTCATTTGATTCACTATATTTGAACTCTCCAGGTTCCATTAATTGGAGTGGTGTGTGGTTTTTGGTTTTAATCATGCGCGCATGTACCATGTTTTTCCCTTCAGGTGCAAGCCCAAGACATCAAATCATCAAGAGTCCTTTTAAAACTATATCAGTTTATATTATATGTATATTTTCAAAGGAAGATTTGATGTACTTGTGACAAGTTGAACCAAGTGGGAGAATGTTGGGTTTTACCCAATGTTGTGGTCCACTTGTATTGGGCCGCACAACTTAAGACGCACCATTAGGTCCAGTTAACAGAATATATTATTGGGCTTAACCCATTAAGTGCCCATTAGGATCCTGTTATGGGTGGGATCCTACTCAAGCCCATTAAGACTGGTCCCTCCTCTCTATAAATATGTGTGAGACTCCCCATCAGGTCATACACACAACTACTGACACATAGAGAGAGGAAACCAGACAGAGAGCGCAGCGGGTTACGCGTCTCTCTTCCCGGCGTCCGTACGTTGATCGACTTCCGGCGTCGTCTTCCTCTTCGCACGTGGGATGGCTTCCGCATTAGGTACACATCATGTTGGGGATGTGTACCTGATGCGGAAGCCATCCCACGTGCGAAGAGGAAGACGATGCCGGAAGTCGATCAACGTACGGACACTGGGAAGAGAAACGCGTAACCCGCTGTGCTCTCTGTCTGGTTTCCTCTCTCTATGTGTCTGTAGTTGTGTGTATTACCTGATGGGGAGTCTCACACATATTTATAGAGAGGAGGGACCAGTCCCAATGGGCCTGAGCAGGATCCCACACATAACAGGATCCAATTGGGCACTTAATGGGTTAAGCCCAATAACATGTTCCTTTAACTGGACTAATGGTGTGTCTTAAGATGTGCGGCCCAATACAAGTGGACCACTAATATTAAGTAAAACCCAACATTCTCCCACTTGGTCCAACTTGTCACAAGTACATCAAATCTTCCTTTGAAAACATACATATAATATAGACTGATATAGTTTTAAAAGGACTCTTGAAGAGTTGATGTCTTGGGCCTGCACCTGAAGTGAAAAACACGGTACATGCGCGCATGATTAAAACCAAAACCATACACCACTCCAATTAATGGAATCTGAAGAGTTCAAATATAGTAAATCAAATGACATGGGTCATGGCGGTAAATGCATTCAAATCATACACCACCTTCCATGTACCACAATACTACCAACTCACTACAATTGAACATCAAACCTGAAATCATAGATAAACTCAAACTTAATGTTTATCTGCTGGTCACCACTTAAGCTTACATTCTGCCAAACCATAGCCAACATGTATACACAAGTAAATGGAATAGGCAGAAAACAATAGAAGAATCATGACATTGATGTGATCATAAATAACAACATAATGTCAACTGAAAGTGTCATAACATATTGACAGAGCTTACAAGACCCATCTGAACTACATGACTACAAAAAAATGCTAGCAAGTAGTCCTTTATTGAGAGGGTCAGCAATCATAAGATATGTCCCCATATGTTCTATACACACTTCATGATTCCTCACTCTATCTCTAAGAGCAAAATACTTAATATCCAAGGCTCTACCACCCTTGGATGCTTTATTGTTCTTAGAGAATAAAACTATAGCGGAATTTTCATAGTAAATCTTGATAGGCCATGAGATAAAATCCATAAATGGTAGACCTATGAACAAATTCCGCAACTGAATGGCCTGACCACTAGTCTCAAAACAAGCACTAAACTCAGCTACCATAATGGAAGTCACTGCAACACTCTACTTTTCACTGCATCTGGTAATGGCTCCCCTTGCTAACAGGAACACATAGCCTAACGTAGACTTTCTCTTGTCAAGGCAGCCACCAAATTCAGCATCAGAGTATGCAATGACCTCTAGCTGATCTAATCTTCTATATGTGAGCATATAATCCATTGTGCCTTTCAAATAACGCATGACTTTCTTGGCAGCCTTCCAGTGATCTATGCCTGGGTCACTCTGGTATCTGCTGAGCATACCCACAGTAAACGCTATATCTGGATGTGTACAAGTCTGAAGGTACATCAGGCTCCCAACAGCTGAAGCATAAGGAATAGATTTCATTTTCTTCCTTTCTAAGTCATTCTTGGGACACTGTAATTTACTGAATTTATCACCTTTAACAATGGGTACCTTATCGGGTGCATAGGACTGCATGTTAAATCTTTCTAAAACCTTGGAGATATAAGCCTTTTGGGAAAGACCTGAAGTGCCTGATGGTCTATCCTGGTGATCTCAATACCCAACACATATTGCGATTCACCTAAATCTTTCATCTCAAAGTTTTCAGAAAGAAAAGTCATTGTTTCATGTAATAAACCAAGATCACTACTGGCAAGCAAGATGTCATCTATATACAAAAGCAAGATAATGAACTTACTCCCACTGACCTTTAGGTATAAACATTCATCAATAATGTTTTCCTTAAACCCAGAGGACAGTATGATCTCACTAAACTTAATGAACCATTGACAAGAAGCTTGCTTAAGTCCATAGATGGATTTCTTTAATTTGCATACCAAGTGTTCCTTGCCTTCAACATGAAACCCGTGAGGTTGTTCCATATACACTTCTTTATCTAGGTGCCCGTTAAGAAATCCCGTTTTCACATCCATTTGGTGCAACTCTAAATCAAAATGAGCCACCAAGGCCATGACTATCCTGAATGAGAGCTTCTTAGAAACAGGAGAGAAAGTCTCATCATAGTTAATACCTTCCCTTTGAGTGAAACCCTTAGCCACCAGTCTGGCCTTATATCGCTCAACTTTACTTTTAGAGTCCACTTTATTTTTGAATACCCATTTGCATCCAACAAGTTTGGACCCTTTTGGTAAGTTGACGAGTTCCCAGACTTGATTTTTAGTCATTGAGTCAAGCTCTTCCTTCATGGCTTCAAACCAATAGGTGAATTTTCACTCTCCATGGCTTGTGAAAACGTCACTGGATCATCAATATCACCCCTGTCTAAACCATCTTTCTGTAGGTACACTATGTTGCCCAGCTAGCTAGCCCAGAGGGGGGGTGAATGGGTTATCAAATTTCGATCTCTGATTAAAACCTGTTTACTGAAAGGATTGCACAACTTAATAACAAGGTTAGAGTTAGAGCAAATAAGACAACAATCACACAAAAACACATCCACAAGACACAAGGATTTTTATCCTGGTTCAGAACTCCTCTCCACAGGAGACCTACGTCCAGTCCCTGAGCAATACCTCAGGATTTCACTACCAAGGGTACAATCCCCCCTTAAAGATCTTTACACCCAGCCTCAACTGGTCTTCCTTCAACCTGAAGGGAAAAACAACCACCCTGGATACCACCAGGTCTTCCTTCGTCCAGAAGGGAACACAACCAAAGAAGAAAAGGTGTGGAAATAGGCTTCAGACTCTAGCTTGACCAGCTACACACTGAAGCTACCAAGGCCCGAGAGAGAAAGAGATTTAACAAGGTTTTCTCTCCAAGGACTACACAAGCTCTCACAAATAAAAACTCTTTTTGATCACAGAGAGCTAAGAGCTAAGAACAAGGTTGGAGTGGAAGCTTCGCTCTTGTTTCAATCTTCTGAAGACTCGAAGAGATGGATTTCTTCCTTTTTAAATTGCAAGTGTTGTTCCCTTCCTACTTGTTGTTCTTCTCCGTCTTGAGTCTTCTATTTAAACTTCTGATTTGAATTTGAACGTTGAAGTGTTCGTTGTCTCTTATCCTGGTGTACGTTAGACTGGTCACTAAGGAAGCTTCTGATCGTCAGTCTTTTATCCTTTTGTACACGCCAGAGAAATGTTTTAGAATTTTGTATCTTGTATCCAACGTTGTACAGATGAGTCTTGTCAGATATCTGCAAGCATATCAACAATAAATAGAGGACAGCTAGGACTGTCGTTGATTGTTAGTTACAGATGGAACATATATTGCAATATATAGCAAAGCTCCTTTCTGTCTAAAAAGTACGTAGACAGAGTAGCATGGAAGTAGAAGATATTGTCTGCATGTATGGGAGATACGATCAGAGAGCATTTAATGCGTAGCAGTCAACAGACAAGATATGACTTTGACTTTTCAACGCTATTAAAAAGCATTATACTGATACAACAAGAAATTCAATATAAATAATCCTGATGCTTTCATGACTTATGAAATCGTTATGAGTTATAGCAAGTCGTTATGAACACTTATCAAGTCGTTATGAACTGTAAAGAAATCGTTATGAACTCTAAAGAAATCGTTACAGCAATCAAGTCGTTACAAGTTTCAAAGAAATCGTTACAAGAAATCGTTATGAACTCTAAAGAAATCGTTACAGCAATCAAGTCGTTACGAGTTTCAAAGAAATCGTTACAAGAAATCGTTACAGCAATCAAGTCGTTACGAGTTTCAAAGAAATCGTTACAAGAAATCGTTACAGCAATCAAGTCGTTACGAGTTTCAAAGAAATCGTTACAAGAAATCGTTATGAACTTTAAAGAAATCGTTACGGCTAGAGAGTCGTTGCGAGTTCTAAAGAAATCATTACGAGGTCTAAAGAAATCGTTAAGAACTCTAAAGAAATCGTTACGGCTAGAGAGTCGTTGCGAGTTCTAAAGAAATCGTTACGAGGTCTAAAGAAATCGTTACGAACTCTAAAGAAATCGTTACGGCTAGAGAGTCGTTGCGAGTTCTAAAGAAATCGTTACGAGGTCTAAAGAAATCGTTACGGCTAGAGAGTCGTTGCGAGTTCTAAAGAAATCGTTACGAGGTCTAAAGAAATCGTTAAGAACTCTAAAGAAATCGTTACGGCTAGAGAGTCGTTGCGAGTTCTAAAGAAATCGTTACGAGGTCTAAAGAAATCGTTACGATATCGATTTGTTTTGAGTTTTCCGGTCAAAGAGGAAATCGTTCTGCTTATCAAGGAAGTCGATACAAAGACTTGGATAAAATGAGAGATGAGACTTACCTGATTGTCTTGAACTTTCATTTTTCTTTTATTTCTTGTTCTCAAGGCTCAAGTAATCCATTAGTACTATTTTGTTAATCATCAAAATTAATATATAAATAAATGAATTATTTATTATTTCTTTTATTTCCTGTTCTCAAGGCTCAAGTAATCCATTAGTACTATTTTGTTAATCATCAAAATTAATATATAAATAAATGAATTATTTATTATGGGGACAGTTTGGTCTTCACACTAAAAACTCATCAGATATGGCAGGTTTCTTGACTCTCTGAGATTGACATATTGTTGGCCCCTGATCCACCTGAGGAGGTGGTTGGTCAACATGCGCGATATCTACTGGTTGTGGAGTCACTTGAGGTGGACCAACTACAACTTCTTGTTCCCCAACAATGTCATTCTGAGGAATGAACATGGGAACAATCTTGTCAGTTGCTACAGGTATATCAGCCTGATCCTGTAACTCCTCAAAAGAAATCTCTCGAGAAGGTCCACTCCCACTGACTCCACCATCCTCAAGAAATATTGCCTTATCTGTCTCTATAATGATGGGGACATGTGATGGACAATAAAACCTATACCCCTTTGATCTCTCTGGATAACCAATGAAGAATTCACTAGTTGTTCTGAGATCAAAAGCTTTCTCTTATGGATTGTATGGTCTGGCCTCAGCTGGACACCCCCATGTGCGCATGTAGCTTACTGAAGGTTTCCTACCACACCATAGCTCAAAAGGAGTCTTTAATGCAGCCTTCGTAGGAACCTTGTTTACTATGTGTGCAGCTGTCTTAATTGCCTCCCCCCACAAAGACAAGGGTAAGGTAGGATGACTTAACATTGTCCTGACCATTTCTTTAAGCGTTCGATTCCTTCTTTCTGCAACTCCATTCTGATATGGACTGCCAGGGGTAGTATATTGTGGTATAATACCCTCCTCCTTAAGGAATCTTGCTAATGGTCCGGGCCTTTGTCCCATCTCAGTGTACCTACCATAATACTCACCGCCTCTATCAGACCTAACTATTTTGATTACTTTTCCTGATTGTTTCTCCACTTCCTTCTTGAAATCCTTAAAGGAATTGAAGACATCTGCCTTTTCAAGAAGTAAATAGAGATACATGAATCTAGAATAGTCATCTATAAAGGTGGCAAAGTACCTTTCGCCAGAAAACCAGGGTGGAAAGGGACCACATATATCAGTATGGATTATTTCAAGTACTTGAGAACTCCTAGTGGCATCCTTATTAGGCGTGTGTGTTTGCTTTCCTTTTATGCAATCAACACATGTCTCAAAGTCAATGAAATCTAGAGTAGGAAGTACTCCTTCTCCCACTAACCTCTTAAGTCTCTTAATGGATATATGACCCAATCTCCTATGCCACAACATAGATGAGTTTTCATTAACTCTACCACACTTTTTGCCAACAACTGAAGTATGCAGGGTATGATGAGATTGTTCATTTACATTTCTAAGACACAATTTATATAAACCATCAGATAGAGAACCAGTACCAATCACAATAGAATCTTTTATTAATTTAAATGAAGAGTTTCCAAAACATATACAAAAACCTCTTGAATCAAGTTTTGATACTGAAACCAAATTTCCACTAAAAGATGGTACATAAAAGGTATCTTTCAAATCTAGAACAAATCTTGATCCCAAAATAATCCTATAAATCCCTATGGCCTTGACTTGTGAGCGTGTCTTATTTCCTGAGAAGATGTTTCACTCACCCTCATTCGGAGGCCTTTGGGAAAGAAATCCCTGCATAGAAGTGGCAACAAGCACAGTGGAACCTGAGTCAATCCACCAAGTATCATTAGGAACATTCACTAAATTAGACTCATAACAAACATAAGATGAGAAATTACCTTTCTTTTCAAACCATGCCTTCCTTTTTAGACAGTCTTTCTTAACATGTCCAGGTTGTTTACAGAAGAAGCACTTGTCAATTTTGCCTTTCGACTTGTTCTTCTTCTTGCCCTTCTTCTAGACACCCTTCTTCTTTCCTAATCCAGAAGCTTTATGAGAGGTAAACATGACTGTATTGTTCCTCTCTCCTCTTAACCTCTCCTCCTCCTGAACACACATGGTCATCAATTCATTGACAGACCACTTTGCCTGATGTGTGTTATAGGAGATCTTAAATTCCTCATATTCATTTGGCAGAGAGTTTAAGATGAAATGGACTAGGAATGTATCTAAAATGGTAACCTCCATGGCATTGAGTTGTGCTGCGATATCTCTCATCATCATGATATGTTCCATAATGCTACCACTGCCAGTGTATTTCATTGAGGAAAGCTTAGCCATCAGAGTGCTGGCTTTAGCTTTATCTGAGCTTACAAATTGTTCCTCAATAGCCTTAAGAAATTCACTGGCTATTATTTTCTCTGGGATAGATCCCTTAATGCTTTGCCCCACATGTCCCTGAAGAAACAAGAGGCATAAGTGATTGGACCTTTCCCATTTTTCAAAATGAGTCTTCTGTTCCTGAGTGCTTGTAGCTGTAATAGCAACAGGCTTATCCTCACGCAATGCTAAATCTAGGTCCATGCACCCTAATGCAAAGATTACCCTTTGTTTCCATTTAGTAAAATTTGTTCCATTGAGATACGGTACTTGACCAGTGAAAGGGGCAAACAATGGAGAAGAACCGAAAAATAACCAATTGCTCACATATAAATCATGACTGAATAGAAAGTTTTGAGACAGTGAACTGAAGTAAAGTAATTCTAACAACTTAATGAATTACTTTAACTAGTTATTCTGATGGATCATTATAATTTCTCCTTTGGGCGGTAATTACAACATGCTAGTGGACAACCTCCCCAAGAAAATAACTTAAGTGATAGAACTAAAATTTATATACACTTTGATGTAAAGGGAGAGTACCTTTGGGTACATACTCTCAATAATCGCCATGCACACAAATTCTATTCTATCCTATTCATGGCATGAAAATAAAACACTTCTTTGGGAGTTAAATTTCACCTCCAAATCAAGAACACAAAGTTTGATGTTATTTTAATTCCTTAACGAGAACAATTCATTATCCTTCATGCATAAGGCCACTTTGGTGATCTACTTATACATTCAGGATGCAGAAATATTCTCCCCACCAATTAAAATGACAATAAACAAACTATAATGCTCATCATTGATACTATCAAACTTTATATGAGTGCACACTAACACCGGGAAACTTCATGGTACAACCTGCTCGTTGGCCATGTGGGAATCCATGGCCAGAGGAGACTTACGGAGGTCTTGCACAAGGAGTCACTAGTCCGGCAGAAGGAATATCCGATGGAGAGTTCATCCAAGCTATGAAAAGGGGTACCTATTGTGCAAGTGTGGAGAAAGTGCAAGGTGAGAGCTTAAATTTTATCATTCTTCATGATTAGTGCCACTTTGGTGATCTACCTAACCATTTAGAAATCAAAAAAATCTCACCAAAACTCATAATAGTATCAATGTAACCCTTAATATGAGCTAAAGGACATAAATACAATAACTATTGCAATCTGAAAACAGAGATATTCATGAATAAATAAAACTATAATGAGGTTAAAACTCAAAAGAAATATCTCTAATGATTATTGCAATAATTATCAGTCCATAAACAAGCTTTAATCATGCTAAAACTAAATTAAAAGGGGTTAAAAACACAAGTTGAAGCATATTGTTATATAAATGTCCTTTCTGCTTGGAGAAATAACCACAGAATTGCAATCATATCCCCAAAATTGCTTCTATATCCACTATTTTATATAAATACCCTTATTGCATAACAGTTCAAATTAAAAGGACATAAAAATAATACTGGATACTTAATGGATATCATGTAAATGTGAATTTGAATACTTAATGGTATCTGGATATGGATCTTAAATGGGTCTGAAATAAACCTAATATCCAAACTCGAATCCATATCCGATATCCAAAACTAATAAAAAACCCCAAAATCAGATCCATTAAACTTAAAGAAATTGGGTATATAATTAAGGAAATAGAGTATAAAAACAATTACAAAAAACTAAGGGTAAGAGGGTAAAACCCTCATCTTCTTCTGCCAAATCGCTTATGCCCAAACCCTAAAATGCAGGCCGCCGCCGCCATGGCATGGAAGGGGCCGGCAGCCCCTGCTGCCCTTGCCAGCCGGAGACAGCGCCGGCGGCACTGTCCAGCGAGGGCTTGGCCGCCGCCGCCCGAAAGAGACCTTTTTATATATATAAGGCCATTGATTTTCATCTTTGGGTGATTGCTTATGTATAAATATATGTATACTATTGATGTATAACTTCATTGTACATAGTACTTACTTATTTACATTGCATGAATAAGTATTATTTAATGTGTGCATTGTAAATTGTATGTATATATATATATATATATATATATATATATATATATATATATATACGTGTGGTGTACATATGATTTCTGCAGTTTTAAGTTCTGTTCTGGAGGCCAGTAGACGTCAATATGTATGGACGCCAATACCAAGTCAGCGGCTACATTGATGGACGTCAACTCAGAATTGGCGGCCTGTGATGTTGACGTTAATGTCCCAGATCTATTGCGTTTGCAGATCCAGAAACGCCACCGAAAACTTCGCCCCTTCTTTTGGTAACTATCCCCCAACGGTAACCTGGGCTTCTAAACGTGTTCTTAAACCCCCAACCCTATAAAAGACACGACTTTGGGCGAGGTTAGGTCCTTTTGGCATTTTGTCAGAAACCCTATTTTCTGTATGCGAAACCTGACTTTTGGACCGTGGATTTGGCGACTCCTTCCGGCGATCTTTCACGACTGGAGGGGAGTCTAAGCATAGGGGAAGGCTTCTCCGACACTGGGTTGCGTTCATCATCGGCATAGAACCCAGATAGAGGAGGGTTTGGGGACTCTTTGGCTCGGGCCGAGGAGGGCTTCTCCGGCTTAATTTGTTGCTTGTGGATTTTCCAAGAGGCAAGTAACCCTTTCACATCACCCATACATGTGTCTAGTAAGTCCCAGAAATTTTTACGGATTTTTATTCTAGTCCTAGATCCCCAAATTCACCAAGTTTTTACGTTCTGTCTGTGTTTTGCACAGACATGAACTTAACGACTGGATCCCTTGCCGTTAAGATCTTGAGTTGGCGGCGACCTTTGTTGTCGTTAACCTGATAGACGGCCACCTTTATGTCGTCAAGTTCGCCAGACTGCAACAGTGTGCATGTCTGACCTATATGACCTCATTTTGGAGATTTTGCGCATGAGGATATATGGTAAAATTTATATGATATGTAAATACCTTTAAGGGAGTATGTTGTGGAATTTTATGAATTTTTGTTGAACGCTTTATTTATTAAAAATTTTTGAATGTCTGGCCAACAGGTTTTTAATCTTGCAAAATTTCATTTGTGCAATATGGGTGGGATTTAATTGTCATGAAATTTTTGTTCAGTGGCTGTGGGTTCAAATTCATGCTATAGAAATTTGAGATTTTTCTGATATCTGTGCAAATAATTACATTTCTGAACTGTAGAATAGTAAGCATATTTTATTAGTGTCAAAAATTCAGATAAATGCTATAAGAATAGTTAAATTCCTAAATATTTGCATATGTTTAGGACTGTCAGAGTACGTGTGTAGAATGAGTTGTGGGTCTGAACAATGAAAATCCATGCCAATAGGGTTTCTGACAAAATGCCAAAAGGACCTAACCTCACCCTAAGTCGTGTCTTTTATAGGGTTGGGGGTTTAGGAACGCGTTTAGAAGCCCAGGTTACCGTTGGGGGACGGTTACCAAAACAAGGGGCGAAGTTTTCGGGGGCGTTTCCAGATCTGCAAACGCAATAGATCTGGGACATTAACGTCAACATCACAGGCCGTCAATTCTGAGTTGGCGTCCATCGATGTGGCCGCTGACTTGGTATTGGCGTCCATCGATGTGGCCGCTCACAGATTCATAGTATGGGATTAAATCCTGGAGGAGGACAATGGGATATCATACACTATGAACCTTCCTATGAGGACTTTACCACAGTACGGTTCCACAACCCTCTAAGGTAGCAGTGTCACGCATTGGCACATTTACACATTTTCTAAGTTTCATCACACACTTAGTGTACTATTTTACCCACACATTTCACGCTCACACATAAAGACATACTTTAGATTTACCTAACATGATACTACTGTTTACAGGTTTAACAATTATTAAATCACGCTAACATGTTGTAAACATTAAATTATCATGCTCTAATTGGTCATTACACGATGAATTTACAAAATTAGTAACTGTTATTATTCAATTCCTCTGAAAAATTAATCACAGACTATTCACAGATCATACATCACGTATGCAAAATTTCATATTTTTCTGAAATATCTACTAATTAAGAAAATTATAACAGTGGTATTATACAAAGTAAAAATAGTTAAATTGGCATGGATTTTCATTGTTCAGACCCACAACTCATTCTACACACGTACTCTGACAGTCCTAAACATATGCAAATTTCTAGGAATTTAACTATTCTTATACCATTTATTTGAATTTTTGACACTAATAAAACATGCTTAGTATTCTACAGTTCAAAAATGTAATTATTTGCACAGATATCAGAAAAATCTCAAATTTCTATAGCATGAATTTGAACCCACAACCACTGCACAGAAATTTCATGACAGTTAAATCCCACCCATATTGAACAAACAAAATTTCGCAAGATTCAAAACCTGTTGGCCAGACATTCAGAATTTTTTAATAAATAAAGCATTCCACAAAAATTCATAAAATTCCACAACATACTCCCTTAAAGGTATTTACATATCATATAAATTTTACCATATATCCTCATGCGCAAAATCTCGAAAATGAGGTCATATAGGTCAGACAAACACACTGTTGTAGTCTGGTGAACTTGACGGCATAAAGGTGACCGTCTATCAGGTTAACGGCAACAAAGGTCGCCGCCAACTCAAGGTCTTAACGGCAAGGGATCCTGCCATTAAGTTCCTATTTGTGCAAAACACAGACAGAACGCAAAAACTTGGTGAATTTGCGGATCCAGGACTTGAATAAAAATCCGTAAAAATTCCTGGGACTTACTAGACACATGTATGGGTGATGTGAAAGGGTTACTTGCCTCTTGGAAAATCCACAAGCAACAAATTAAGCCAGAGAAGCCCTCCTCGGCCTGAGCCAAAGAGTCCTCAAATCCTCCTCTATCCGGGTTCTATGCCGATGATGAACCCAACCCGGTGTCGGAGATGCCTTCCCCTATGCTTAGACTCCACTCCAGTCGTGAAAGATCGCTGGAAGGAGTCGCCAAATTGCCAAATCCACAGTCCAAAAGTCAGGTTTCGCGTACAAAAAATAGGGTTTCTGACAAAATGCCAAAAGGACCTAACCTTGCCCTAAGTCGTGTCTTTTGTAGGGTTGGGGGTTTAGGAACGCGTTTAGAAGCCCAGGTTACCGTTGGGGGACGGTTACCAAAACAAGGGGCGAAGTTTTTGGGGGTGTTTTTGGATCTGCAAACGCAATAGATCTGGGACATTAACGTCAACATCATAGGCCGCCAATTCTGAGTTGGCGTCCATCGATGTGGCCGCTGACTTGGTATTGGCGTCCATACATATTGACGTCTACTGGCCGCCAGAACAGAACTTAAAACTGCAGAAATCATATGTACACCACACATGTATATATATATATATATATATACATACAATTTACAATGCACACATTAAATAATACTTATTCATGCAATGTAAATAAGTAAGTACTATGCACAATGAAGTTATACATCAATAGTATACATATATTTATACATAAGCAATCACCCAAAGATGAAAATCAACGGCCTTACACCAATTAACAACCACCTAAACATGCTTTCTATACATGTTAATTAACTCAGTTCATATTTCAAATCATACTTCTTATCCATGAATGACCTATAGCATGCTTTCTACATATAACATATATAACATGACTCATGGTCTCATACTTTATTTAAATCATTACACAATTCTACCAATTTAATTCATGGAAACATGTACAAGGTAAATAACACTCCTAACATGATGTCTATTACATGCATTTTTTAACAATTGCACATGCTTCAATTTACCCAACATGGAGCTACCGTTTCACAATGATAATCAGATCATTACACACTCCTAATCATGCTGCTAATCACTACATTACACATATTTAAACTTAACATGCTCAATATGGTCATTTTCCCTTATTAAATCAGTAACACTACCTACTATCCTCAAAACGGAATCAAATTTTTATCACTGGTACTAAACAGTAAACATGTCGCATGTTCAATTTTTCAGATTTGTCGGACCTGTAAAATAATTATAACAATTATTTCATATTTCAAGCATATTTATTACTAAATTCATTTACACATGGTCCACAGTAGAACAATCATGCATAACCCTTTCAAAACCTGTCAACAGTCATTATAAGCACATGGAAATTTTATGAAACCCTAAGGTACAAGAAATCTAATTATTCAAAAATTATTAGGATTATCTCATGCTCATAGTCTATATACAGAAATTCTAATAAATAAAACTGTACACAGAAATTCATCCTAGCCTCATGATGTGACCTACTGAATGTACTTGACCTAAGATAGTTCTCCAGAAGTATGGAAATATACCATAGAGATGAAATATGCATTCTATAAAAAGACTTGAAGAACTTGGCGGCACATAGGTTGCCGCTAACAGGGGTTAACAGCACACGATGTTGCCACTAACACAAGAACTTGGCGACACACAAGTGGCTGCCAACCTCCTGTCTGCAAAAAACATAGACTGAATGCAATGCACATAGGGAAATGGAGGTTCCAAGACACGAGGAAAATTCCACAAAAACACTGGGACCTAGGGGATAAGTATAGGGATGAAATCCCTAGATCACTTGCCTGAAAAAAAATCTAAAAAAACCTAAATTCATCGGTGAAGCCCTCCTCGGCCAAGCCAAGAGGGTGCTCAAAACTGCCTCAGATCCGGTCCTTCCTATCGATGTAGGACGATCCTCGGAGTTGGGGATGCTTTCTCAATGCATGGAGTACCTCCTAGTTGGTGCAGATCGCCAGAAGACTCCTCCAGTCGTCGGATCTAGCTCTCCAAAGGTTGAGTTTTCCCACAGAAAAGCCCTAGGTTCTCCAAAAGCCAAAAAGACATAACTCGGCCAAAACTCAAGGTTTTATAAACTAGGTGGGTTGGGGTACGCATTAGGGTAGGTCTGCTACCATTAGAGCTAGGTTTCCAAAACAAGAACCGGACGAAATGCAGATGTTTCCAAATCTGAAATCGCAATAAAACTGCGATAAGAAATGTCAACATTTGATGCCGCTAACAGGGAGTCAGCGTCCATCGATCTGGATGTCAACTTCATCTGGCCATGCAGTCAACGGCATGCATGTTGCTGTCAACATGCAATCAATGTCACTTTATGTTGACGTTAACTGGCATTTCGGCCAGATCACAGAAATACATCAAAGCAACAATACTTATACATCATAACAACTTACAGAAAATAGATAGATATCTTATGCACAAGATAAACACACACACACATACGTATATCTATATATATATATATATATAATAGTTACATACAATATGCATGGAATAACTAATACAATATGCACATCAATAATTAGGTAATACACGCACATTTAAATATATTACATGCATAGAAATAAACTCATATATACCTACAAGATGTATAGCAATAATTACATATTATATGCACAACATTACTTAAACACAATATACATAGGATTTAAATGAGTACAATATGCACAAAAATAGTTAAGCACTTATATTCACATAAAATATTATATATACATACATATGCACATGAGAATTTAAATAATTATAACATGCACAAATTTAATACACATACTATTTACATAATAAGTAAATACCACATGCACAATATAAAATGAACGAAAATTCGGGGGTCTCACACAGAGCCACAGGTTGAGATTATACATAAATAAGCCATCATCTACACAATATTTCAAAGTCTTTATAGAATTAGTCCATACATGTGGAAAACATATAATAATGAATTAAAGATAGTTAAGATAATGGTTAGGACTAAATAATTTAGATTCTAACTGAGTTAATTGTTTTACAGGCAATGGCGAGTTGGGGTAGGCATGGTACCCAGGCTCGGGAGGACGAGCAGAGACATGAGGAGAGGGGTGAGCAGCGGGCCCCAACACCCTAGGGTCCCACAGTACTTCCTCCACCACCACCTGTGGACTATGGCATTTTCATGCAAGGACTGGTCCAGGCGATGCAGACGTAGGCACAGACCCAGGCTGTGTTGTAGGCCCAATTACAGGCACAGGTTAGAGTTGTTAAATAGGGAGTAGTCTGTTTTGTTGATTGTCTGATTGCTTATGTGTTGCTTTTTGTCTCAGGCTCAGGCTCATGCTCCAGTTCCCCAAGAACATGGCCATGGTGGTCCGTCCATCATGGAGAGGTTTAAGAGGATGGCTCCACCTTCTTTTAAGGGGGAGAGTCAGCCCCTTCTGGCAGAGAGCTGGATGAGAGAAGTGGAGAAGATCTTTTGTGCTATCAGGTGTGCGGAAGAGGACAAAGTTAGCCTGAAGACTTACATGCTATAGGTACTTAGAGTATATGTACTTGTGTAAGATTAAGACTTTAGATTAGTTGGTGCTTATGGGTTGTATCTTGCAAGAGAGAGCCGATTTGGTGGGCCTCGATGCTACGTACAAGGTATGAGCATGGAGCTTTAGAGGTGACTTGGACCGAGTTCATTAGACTCTTTCAGGCTAAGTTCATCTCTGAGCATATTCAGGACAAGATGGAGTAGGAGTTCCTATCTCTTACATAGGGCTTCATGACTGTCCTAGAGTACGAGGCCAGGTTTTCTGAGCTTTCCAAGTATGCTCCCACATTATTGCAGATGAGCACAGGAAGGCAAAGAAGTTCGTGATGGGGCTCAAACCATCACTCTGGTCGAGGCTAGTAGCATTTGACCATCAGACATTGGATGCGGCTCTCAGCGCAGCATGCAGGCAGAAGAGGGAGATGGACTAGTACATGGAGGAGAAGAGGGCAGCCCAGAAGTGGTCAGCACCACATTTCCAGAGGTAGGACAAGAAGAAGGCAGCCATGTACTAGCAGCCTCAGCGTACAGTAGTAGCTCCGAGTCAGTCAGCAGTTGCACCGCAGACACCTCGCTTCAGGCCCAGCGACAAGAAGGAGTGTCTTCATTGTGGAAGGACACATGGCGGCACAGAATGTTGGAAGCTGGTAGGGAAGTGCTTGAAGTGTGGTAGCACCGAGCATCAGATTAGAGACTACCCCAGACTTCAGCAGTCTTTGCAGAGAGGAGCGCCAGCCCCAGCAGCGGCAGCAACAGTGGCACCAGTGACCGAGAAACTAGGAAGGCCTCGAGCCCAAGCCAGAGTGTATGTGCTAGCATGTGAGTATGAGGAGTAGGCAGAGAACGTCACAAAAGGTACTATTCTAGTTATGGGAGTGCATGCTCGAGTGTTATTTGATACGGGTGCTACACACTCGTTTATTTCCGAGCAGTTTGCTAAGCAGTTAACAACAGAGTCTGGAGTTGTGGCAGAGGAGTTAGAGGTTCCCTTGTCTGTGCACACACTAGAAGGTACGATAGCAACAAGGAAGTGCATCCCATCCTTATCTGTGTGCATTGAAGATCGAGGCTTGTTTGGGTGCTTCTACTTGCTCAAGATGAAGGACTATGATTCTATACTTGGTCTGGATTGGCTTGAGGAGCACTATGCCTTTGTCGATTGCAAGGGGAAGAGAATTACTTTCTGTATTCTTGGAGAGGATGAGTTCTCACATCCGTTGACAAGGAATCTTGTGGGCAGATTTGTGATCTTCGCCTTGAAGGCTATGAAGATGGTAAACAAGGGTTGTGACGCTTTTCTTGCCAGTGTGGTCTTAGTTCGTAAGGCCGATCAGTCACCTACCCTTGGGGAGATCGAGGTTGTGCAAGATTTTCCAGACGTGTTGTCACATCCCGAGAATTACACAGTGGATATTAATTCAGATAATTCGAGTCGATATTCGAAGACGTGAATAGTCGGCAAATAAGCCTCTAGCTAGCACGCACTAAGTGTATAACAACACAACATCATCATAGGGCCAAAATATTGAACTCAATGGAAATTTATTCAAATCTCATCTCATTGTATCAAAAGAACTAATATAACTCTTAAATATTGTATAACAGGACTAGGACTCGATAAAAGACAAAGTACATTTATTCCTCACTTCCTACTATATTGTTCTAACCCTCAAAGCAAACTAACTATAGATAGATTCAAGTATTGGAACGCTCATCACTCGGATGCATCCCCATCCTCGACTTGCTCCTCTTCATGTATTTCATAGTCACCTAGAATGGTTAAAAGTAGGGAATGAGTAAACTAGCCCAGTATGATTTATATCTCAATGTGCGGGCAATGATATACGTGATTAGCAA
The DNA here is from genome assembly GCA_014218235.1 of Colocasia esculenta. NCBI lineage: Eukaryota > Viridiplantae > Streptophyta > Magnoliopsida > Alismatales > Araceae > Colocasia > Colocasia esculenta. Next base: position 50,399,129 of record CM024757.1, read on the forward strand.
TTTAGAACTAGGTAAGCACGATGATCAAGATATGCATGTACGAATAAAACTCATTAAAACATGATACATGAACAAGATATATAGAGTGATCATGATAGAACAAGATCTAGAATGATATAACGAGCAAGAGATTATCAATAGTGTGGAATGTAACAAGTACGCAAGATATCACTTGAAATTGCAATAAATCCAGGATGGTCATATCACGCAAGCAAGCAAGCACGCACGATCACGATCATGTAACACTAATCAAGCACGAAGACACTAACGTACACCAAGGAAAGATGCACCTTGAAATGCACACTAGGACACGTGTGTGTGGTTATTGTATCTATCGTTCAACACGTAAGTACTCCCAACGCAGATGCAACGCCAGTAATCATTATACCCATGGTTAACAGTATATTATGACTCTCCATCATGGGGCTAGACTGGAGCCCTTGGACACTCGCCGTGCCCGGTCAGCATCTCACTTTAATTTTTAATGTTGATACCCACAGTCATTAATGGCCAATGAGAGTTTCAAGATGTAAGCATGTGTAATGTCATGTTCATGATGATGATGAGAACATGTAATAAGTAAATGTGAACATGATTTCATGATACAATTGTCAAGAGATAATTTTGGAAGCATAACGATGCAATTATATTTTAGTTTACTCTTTACATTAATGGCTTAAGTCTAGATTATAATCACACTCATGAGAACAAGAGAAGAAAGGAAATGCACGCTATCTCCAGAGAACTTCAATGGTACAACCAACTCGGTCTCCACGAGGGAATCCACAGAGTACAGAGATTTATGGAGGTCATAGAGGAAAGGTTGCTAGTCTGCTGACACGGAATGACCGACAGAGAGCTTCGAATCCCCCCAAGAAAGGGCTGCGTAATTGTGCAAGTGTGTAGTGAACACGTGTCTCAATCCACAATCCAATTAGGTTGATTTAGCATGAGATGAACTATGCATTTAATTAAACATGGTTTGCAATATTTTAAGATAGTAATTAATCCTTTTTAACAAGCTAGAATAATAGATGATTCAATCAGTAGTTTGCAAGAATAGATTCATAGCATTAATTGAACAATTAAAATAGTCTTCACATCGTTACGTATTTAACATGGGTTGCTAGCTTTTAGGTCATTAGACAGACTGTACCATGCACCTTAATAATATATCATGCAAGACTAACATTAAACACTGTAAAAATAGGTCTCGGGTCGGCTCCGAAATCACGTCCTACACAGTGGACGCATTTAATAATGTAGTATACAGTCAAGAACATGACTAACTGTGAAGGATTAAAATCGTGTCGGCCTACATGGCCGCCTTTTAACTTGAATCGCGGCGGGATACCCCATCGCGTTCATGAATATCATTAAAATATGAATATAAAAATCGGCGAAAAACTTTGAGCGGGAAAAACTGTTAAATCGCGTCGGGTGTTCCCGTCGTGGATCAGACCAATGCAGAAAACCACGCGACACGAAGTTTCACGCGGACCGTTGATTGGTCAGATGTTGAATCATGTCGGACTTCACGGTTGTGGTTTACTGAATCACGTCGGCCAAGGCCGATGTGATACCAGGCGCTATAATCACGTCGCCTGTACCGGACGCGGTTCAAACCTGAAAACGTAGGAACCAGCAGTGATCCTCTTACCATGCTTATATCTCTCTATCTACTAACATTTAGACAAAACTTCAACATGAAACATGGCGAGGACGTCTAGTAGAAGGATGTTCATGTTGGGGGTTGGATCAAATTCGGTCTCGAATCATGTGCAACATATGAAGAACGTAAAAATTCCTAACAGTGCGCGACTCTTGGAAAACGCTTATAACTCAAGATGCACTAAATGAAATTTGATGAAACCACTTGGACATGAAAGTAGACTTGATTCTATACACATTGGTATATGATTTATTAAGATTTGGACGATAAAACCTACCTTTTGGGGTTAAGAAGTCCCATTTTTTTCAGAAAACCCATGTTTAGACCATTTGCAGGAGAACGCTTACTGCACCGATCTACTGAATGAAAAAAGTCAAATCAGTGGGATTAAGAACTAGACTTGACCCTCTTTCCAGGGGTATAAGCCTTGCACGATTTGGTTTAGGTTTGGCCTACCTTTGGTCGACTCCAAATGAGCTTTCTGCACAGGTTTATGCAGAATGCAGCAGGGAAGAAGCTCCGAGTTGGGGCGGTTTCCTCCTCCTTTGGGAGCTCAAGAACAGCCTCCCATGATCCCAACAATGTGTATTTTTGTCCCCTAGGGTTTCATAGCATGTATATATGCATCTAGTGTGTTTTGGAAGTCCTTTTGGGTGAAGGAAAGGCAAGGTGCGGTTCTAGCATTCCACCTTCCTTATTTTGAGGATTTCTCACCCCAATAGAGTGTCTGAGGCTTTAGAAAACCTCCCACCATGGTTAGCCACGAAATTGGGTTTCCAAGAAAGCCTAATTGCCTTGGGATTTACCCTAATTACCTCCTTCCATTTTCAGCTTAATTAGGGTTGCGAATTTCTGGTATTTTTCTTGCTCCATTTTGTTCTTGGGCCAAAAGTGATCCATTGGCCCAATTTCGATATTGGGTCATCAATACATGATGTTGGAAGACTCTCAAACATGTTTATTTAATTTATGGTCAGGTTATATTTCGTGTTAACGATTTTTCGACTTAGTTTCCTAATTTGGATAATCGGTCGCATTGCGACGTACACTTGGTCAATCGGATTTTTCATTGCACAAATTTCTTCGTAGAACATTTAAGAATGATGTTTGGGGTTGATTTATAATTTTTACGAAAATTTTCCGATGTGTTTTCTATCGTTTCCAATAATACGACAATTATCTATTTTCCATTTATTTAAAAATATTAAATCACCAAAATTTTCAGGGTGCTACACGTGTTCCCTGATGATTTGTTTGGATTTCCACCAGCAAAGGAGATAGAGTTCACTATAGAGTTGCTTCCAGGCACCTCACCTATCTCTAAGGCTCCCTACCAGATGGCACCTGCGGAGTTAGCTGAGCTGGGGAAGCAGTTGCAGGAGTTGCTTGACAAGGGGTTCATTCGTCCTAATGTGTCACCATGGGGAGCACCTGTTCTGTAGCAACCCGGAAAATTTAAATACTTAAAAATTCAAAATAATAATTTCTTTAAAATCGAAATAATAGAAACATACGTACTAATATCGTATGTGCAAGAATACATCGAAAATTTTGTAAAAATTATAAATCAACCCCAAAACATTATTCCTAAGTATTCCACTAAGAAATTCATGCAACGAAAGATACGGTTGGCTAAGTGTACGTCATAATGTGACTAATTATCCAAATTAGGAAACTAAGTCGGAAAACCATTAACACGGAAATATAATGTGCTCATAAATTAAATGAACATGTCGGAAAGACTTCTGACATCATGCATTGATGACCCATTATTGGAATTGAACCAATGAACTCCCATAGCCCATGAATAAATTCAAGTAAGGAAAAATATAATAAATCCGAAACACTATTATTCCCTAATTAAAAAGGGAAATTCCCACAAGTTAAATTCCATTAAATAATGGGTTTTAATAAATAGACCCTCTAAAAATTATTGGGCCAAAATATGGATTTTAAAAAAAGAGAATAATAGGAAAATATCCTAAATTCGTAACTTAAATATTACCTAAATAGAAAAGGGGTATTAAAGTATTAAAATAAGTAATTTGAGTTAGAATTGGATTCCTAAACCTACCCCAATTGCTTGGCCACAAATTTAGATCCCATCCTAACCCAATTAGGAGTTGGCAAGCTTGGAAGGAGGAAAGAAATATGGAAATCTCGGAATTAAATAGGAGTTAGAGTTCTATTAGGAAATAGAAACCCAACAAGCTTAAATACTCCTTAAACCCTCCATGGCCGGCCCTAACATGTTGCTGGGGATTGCTGGACATGGAGAGGAGGCCAAGGAGCAGAGAAATTCGTGGGGAGAAGGCTTGATCAAGCTTCATCCCGTGTTCTTCAAGTTCTAGCCCTAGAAGAGAAAAAGTGTCAAAGGTAGACATTCTCACGAGCAAAAATTATAAAACTTCGTCTGTAGATTGTTCCCACCATCAGGAATAAAAGCTCTCTAGTTTCATAATTTTCCACCAAGCCAATATGTTCTTCTTGATTTTTGAAGTTCTGCACTCGTCATGACCCCGACCCTTCGTCTAAATTCTAGAACTCCATGAATACTCAACCCCTTACCATGAGATTTTAACTGGATATACTGATGGGTGTTAGGCATCGTTTTCCCCTAAAAGCCTTAAATTTCATCCATCCTACTGCTCAAATTAATTCTTGCATCTCAACTGTACATTGTTCCATGTTCTTCGTGAATAAACCTATTTGAAGCATGCCGAAACTGTGTCTGTTTTCAAATTCCTATTTATTGTAAGTACCCTCACATGTCTAGATCAGTTTACAAGTGATTTTGTGATTTTTCATCCACTGTGCAATTAGTTATGAATTTCTGAACAAACCTGTGTCAAAGTAGGACAACTTGGACCGCAATCCAAGGTGCTATCCTTTTCCCTCTCGGACTCAGGCGCAGGACCTGAGAACGTGACGGCCTGATAGGCCGCGTTCTCAGGGCCATCGTGACACAGTACCTGTCATGTTCTGAACGCGACAGGCAACCCTGTCGCGTTCTGGCAGCCTGCTCTGGCCGACCTGTTGCGACCTGTGCATGACCCTGTCGCGTTCTGATCTGACCATGTCGCGACCCTTATGGGTATGCCGCGATCTGAGATTTTTGCATGAAACCCCCTCTTTCTGCAAGTCTTGATTTTCTACAGTAATATCATGCCCTGTTAACTTTCTTATAGGGTGTTTGGTTACACTTTTTTAATAAGTTTTTCTCTTAAATTTTTTTAAAAAAGACCAGACATATAAACATGTTTGGTAAGTAATTTTTTTTTTAAATTCAATCCTATACAAATCTCTCTCAAAATAAAAACAACTCCCAACCAAATTTTTTTTTAAATTACACACAACTCTCTCCTAACACCCCCCACCCCCCTGTGAAACCCCACCTCACCCCCCCCCCCCCCCCCCACCACGCGAAGCCTCCCCCCCCCCTTCCCCGCCCTGCGAAACCAACCCCCCTCCCCCCTGCACCCTCACCCCCCCCCCCCCATCACCGTCGGTCGGAAGCCCCTGTAACGTCTTGGGTCTTATTGGATTCTTATAGGATCTTTACGGGGTTTGGTTGTGGATCTGTGCCTGTTGATGTCCAACGAGTTGGACTTCGACAGTGGGTTGGCATCCAGGTGTGTGACGTCGACTGTGGGTTGGCGGCAAAGTGGTTGCCGGTAACTGGTGTTTAGCATCCATCGTTGTTGCCGTTGACCTTGTGTTCCTATCTCTTCCGGAAATGGAACTTGGCGGCAAGTGATGTGGACGTTGAGTGTTGGCAGTTCAGTTGACGACGAGGGGCCTTGACATCAACTGATCAGGGTTCTATTTTTTAGGGGCAACCCGAGCCCTTTTCCTTCCTCACTTTTTTCTCCTCTTCTTTCACCCTGGCATTTCTTCATCTTCCAGTGGCCGATGGGAGTACGTGGAAAGGCCGCGGTGTGCGTGGAGGTGACGGATTGGATGGGAACGACAGATTGGTTGGTGGTGTTCACGGGAAGCTTCTGGGAGTTCGGCGTGAACTGAGGTTCTTTTGGGATTTATATGCATTTCTGAGGTAGGGATGTAAGCCCTTAGCTCCCTTGTGTGTTATTTCATGCCTATTGCATGTGATTTGCGTAGAATTTGAAGTTTTGGGGAGGGTTTCTCCATGTTGGGTTTTGGGGTGGTTTCACCGATCTGAGCGTTGGATCGTGTGTTTCCAACTTTGTAGTAGTGTAGTGTGATGTGAGGAAGAATTTCTCCTTCATCACTCTGCTGTTTTGAGGGCTGGATTGCTCTCAGGGGATTTGGCTTGTGGCTGCTTCAGCTGCTGGATGCTGAAGAAGTCAACGTCAAGGGATGTTGACGTTGAGCTCTTCAGGGAAGAGATAAACGGTGTGATCTTTTACCGTTAAACTCTTCAAGGAAGATCTGGACGGCAAGGTTGTTACCGTCAAGATCTTCAGGTAGGATATAAACGGCAAGATTGTGTGCCGTTGAGATTAGGCAAACGGCCAACATGTGATCGTCTACTTCTTTTAGACGTCCAGGACGTTGCCGTTGACCTATAGTTAGCGACAGTCGATCCTGTCATTGACCTTGTGCTTGGCGACATGTGATGCTGTCGTTTACTTCCTGGTTAGCGGCAGTCGATGCTGCCGTCTACCCACAGGTGAGTTCCAAGCAAGCTGTGTTTCCCTTTCCGTGATTTGAGGTGTTGACATGCGGTGTCCACTTGTTAGCACAGTTTGCTAGGCGTAGAGAGTGTCTCTGCTTCTGCTCGCGTTGTGTTTGACTGTGTTGAGACGGTGACACGTGGTATTCGTCCGCAGTATGGTGTACCAGACGTTGAGAGTGTTTCCGTCCGTACTCGCGTGGAGTTTTACCGTGCTCCTATTTTCTGTTGTATTACCTGGACGTGGAGCGACGCTCCGTCTAGAGGACTGGCGTGTGGGGGTTCTCCGCCGGTGAGCCGGGACGTAGAGAGCGTCTCCGTTCTGTGCGTACTCCTTGTGGTGGTTTCGAGCCGGTCTCCGTGGAGCCCCTTCTCTACTGCTAGGTCGGGCGTAGGGGGAAAAATCGGTCGTGGACCAGACGTGAGAGAGAGCGTTTGTAGTGTGCACACGTGGCTAGGGTTGAGAGACTCTGTGTTGACAGAGTGTGCGTGTTGACAGAGTGTGCGTGTTTACTTATAGTCGTTTTATTGTTTAGTTCTGTTACCGGTGGAGGTTAGTTGCCCTACTGGGTCTCTTTTCTGTGAGACTCACTCCCTTCCCTTCAGGTGGGTCCGTGGGCAGCTTGCGTGTGTCGTGGAGCTTCGTTACTCCGTGCTGACTCTGCTTGGCTACTGTGAGTAGTACCCTGCTCTTGTACTCACTGTACTCTTACTTCTTTGTTGTCTCTGAGTTATATGTGTTAATCATGTTAGTTGTGGCATGTACATTTGCTTATATGATCTCCTCAGACGCTTTTCTTCTACCCTTCTGAGATTCGTCTCGTGGGTTAGCGGGTCAGGATTCGGGCTACTGGTCGAGTACCGGTAATGCGGATCATGGGTCATTACAGTTGGTATCAGAGCCTAGTTTGTCGAGATACATATAAGGAAATGTTCCGTATAACTCAGAGTGTGTGGAGTACAGTAGCAGTTCAGGAGTTGTTTTATGTATCGCGTGTGTGTGCATGTCCTGTGTGGTTTGATCTTTATTTCTAGGCAATGTCGTGTTGGAGTAGTGGCTGTGTAGGTTTCTCAGCAGGAGGCTGAAGATGCCCCGCCACCACCGCAGACTCGGCCTGGACCGTAGGAATTGTACAGTGGTTTCGTCTTACTGCTATTCTTCTCTTGGAAGTTTTGGGTCCTAACTGGATCTCTTTTCTTATGTCGCTAGCTCTTTGGGTTGCTCTGCACTATGCATTCCGGCTCCTTGTGGAAGTTCCGGAAGGGTGTAGAGTTGAGCTGTCGTTGTGGCCAGTTAGACTGTTTGCGTAACAGCCTGCCGTGGTGTTTTCCGGACAAGTGTGGTGCTTGAGGTAGTGCATCTGGCTTTTGTGTTGGCCAGATTGTTGGTGGTTGTCTCCGAGTGTTTTGGTTGCGCCGGTAGGACTTTGTGTATCCTCGGGGCTCAGATGATGTGTTTTGTTTTCCCATGTCCGGCGTGCTCTCCCAGGCAGTGGTCTGGTGAGTGTGGTGGGTGTGTGGTTGACTGTGCTTCTTGTGGAAGCGTCAGCCTTGTGTTGCGGTCTTCCAGTGCGTTGGGAAGGGACTTGTTGTGTTACATGTCTCCTTCCTTACCTTTGGGTGTTGCTCGGGGTTGTGGTGCTCCACTGTGGTGATATATTGCTAGGGTATGCATTGTGGCGGCCCTAAGGTGGAGTCATCTTTCCCTGAGTTGTTGAGTTGTATTTGAGTTGAGCTGGTTGCTCCTCTTGTGTTGTCGTTTTTTAGTGTGTTGCCTTTTGGTTGGCAGGCATGTTCGTGCTGGTTGTGTTGTGATGGTTTTTGGGCTGTCAGTGACGGCGGCTTGGCGGCTGTTGTAGTGATGACTCCTCTTCACAACACTTTCTAGTGCGATTCGTTGCCCGAGCTTACACAGAAGTTGTGTCTTGGCTGTGTTTAGTCCTTGTGGGCATCGTTGATCTGACCTTTTGTGGACCCATGTTTCTGGTGGTCCCCGTTTTGGTGTTTTCTCGATTTTGTAGCCCCTCCTGGTGCCAGCGTGTGGTGACACTGGAGTGTGTGGTTTTTCCTGACCTCGTGGTGTGCGTCCGGGGTCCGGAAGGTTTTGGCTTGTCGGCTCTCGACCTTGTGGAGGTATGAGGTAGCCGTGTGTGTAGTGAGATTTTGTTCTCGCCTGTTTATTGCATGACCTTGACAGGTGTGTCGAGGGTTGTTTCCGCTTGTGTCACTAACTCCGATGGTTTCATAGAAGTCGTGTGTGCGTGTCGCGACTATGGTGGATGGTCGTGGCATTGTGGTGTTCGATTTTACCATACATTTCTTGCTGAGTGTGCCCGTGCAAGTATCGTTATGGTGTGCGCCTCGGCTTGTGCCTTGAAGGCTTTTTTCACATACCATCTTTTCAGTGTTTGGCCTCTCTATCGGGTGCGATGGAGAAGGCGTACTGTGCTCTTGCGTGCCAGGAGTTGTTGTGGTTTTTACTTCCCGTGCGGCAGAGCCGGTGTCTTGTATTTTGGCGCACCTTTCTGAAGCCGACGTGGTCGTTGTGCTTCAAATGTTGTGGGTTTTTCGTGCGTTTTCTGTGAGTCTCTTGTGGAGAGTCCCCTTCGGTGGGCCCTGTGTCGTTTCCGGGCCCTGGTGTTGTTGCGGGTGCAGCACCGTGAGCATCTTTTTGGTGCTTTGTGTTTTATGCCTTAAGGTTGGGGCCAGTGTAGCCTGTTGTATCCCTTTAGGCTATGGTTTTTACTATGTGTGGCTTCTGGCAACTCTCCGGCGGAGAGTCCTTCCTGTTGGCCGCAGTGTTGTTTTAGCTGTTGGTGCATTGTGTTGCACTTAGCCTAGTGTTGGTGCTTGTGGTAGCACCATGAGCTCGAGTTCGGGTGTCTTGTTTTGGTTTGTGTGCCGTCTGGAGTCTTGGCGCAGTGTGTTGAGCCTTGGGTGACTCCTGGTGTTGTGATGGCACCCTGTGTTGTTTTTGCGCGTTTGGATTGCGAACTCTGTGCGTTGGTTTACGCTTTTGCGTATTGTTGAGGCTTTTGGCTTGCTAGTGCTCGACCACATGCTTTGTTGACATTGTGAGGTGTCGAGTGTTGGCCTGCCTTTACCGTCCTCTGCGGTTTCCTCACGTTATGTCATGTGGTGCTGTGGAGCGAGTGGTTTTAGAGTTTTGTGGCTCCACGTGCCCGGGTGTCCCTGTCGGGCCACGAGGATGGTCTAGAGTGAGACCTAGTGGTGACAGTGGATACCGTGTTTTGCGTGTTGAGTTTTTATTATTTTTTTTGGTTTGTTGCTGTCCGTGTTGGACTGCGAGGAAGGTCTTGGCGAGACCTAGAGGCGACAATGGATGTTGTCCGATGAGTTGTAGACTGTCAGCGAGAGCTATGTTGCGTTGGTTTCGTTGCCCGCGTGACTTATTGGCTCAGCTGATGATTGATGCTAGCTGTGGCTAGTAGCATGAGGTTGTTCCCCTGAGCGTTGCATTTTATTCTCAGGTGATTGTTTCTCCGTGTTCTTATCGGCGATTGTGTCCTCAGTCGGGTTTCGTTGACGATAGAGTGAGTTGCTGACCGGCGTTTTGCGTGTTGCTATCGGCATTTGTACCCTCTGTCTGGTTTTTGTTGACGACAGTGTGGGTTGCCGATTCTTCCGGTGTTGGCTTGGGAGCAGTGTTGATGGAGTTGAAGTGACTGCTTACTTTGCGTCCCGTCACAACATTGGTTGGCCGGTGCAATGTGAGTAGAACTTCATGGAGTTGAAGTGACTGCTTACTTTGTGCCAGTGCGAGTGTTGTGAGCAATTCGAAGAGTTTCGAGTTTTGTGCAGATTCTTCCGGTGTTGGCTTGGGAGCAGTGTTGATGCGGCAGGTCAGGTTGGTGCCTTGCATGTCGTTACTGGACTGGAGTTGGCCCAGTGGGCTGAGAAGTGGTTTGGCTCCTTAGTCGGAGGTTTTGTTGCCAGTGATGGTTTTGACCTTGGTGTGTTCCATGTGTCTTTGTCATCGAGGTACTTTTGGTTGACAGTACCCGAGTTTCGTTGTTCCATGTGGGTTACCGAGTTCTGAGGTTAAGAACGAGGTGATCCCACTATTATGTGTTGTTTGCAGCGATGCTCAGGTAGGCGTGTCAACCAGTGAGTGGGATGCGCATGTAGTTTTGTACCTCTGTGTTGCTGTCTCTTTCCCTAGTGTGGCTAGAATTTCGGGGGCGAAATTCTTTTAAGGGGGGAGGGCTGTAACGTCTCGAGTCTTATTGGATTCTTATAGGATCTTTACCGAGTTTGGTTGTGGATCTGTGCCTGTTGATGTCCAGCGAGTTGGACTTCGACAGTGGGTTGGCGTCCAGGTGTGTGACGTCGACTGTGGGTTGGAGGCAAAGTGGTTGCCGGTAACTGGTGTTTACCGTCCATCATTGTTGCCGTTGACCTTGTGTTCCTGTCTCTTCCGGAAATGGAACTTGGCGGCAAGTGATGTGGACGTTGAGTGTTGGTGGTTTAGTTGACGGCGAGGGGCCTTGACGTCAACTGATCAGGGTTCTATTTTTTAGGGGCAACCCAAGCCCATTTCCTTCCTCACTTTTTTCTCCTCATCTTTCACCCTGGCATTTCTTCATCTTCCAGTGGCCGATGGGAGTATGTGGAAAGGCCGCGGTGCACGTGGCGATGACGGATTGGATGGGAAACGACAGATTGGTTGGTGGTGTTCACGGGAAGCTTCTGGGAGTTCGGCACGAATCGAGGTTCTTTTGGGATTTATATGCGTTTATGAGGTAGGGACGTAAACCCTTAGCTCCCTTGTGTGTTATTTCATTTTTATTGCGTGTGATTTGCGTGGAATTCGAAGTTTGGGGAGGGTTTCTCCATGTTGGGTTTTGGGGTGGTTTCACCGATCTGAGCATTGGATCGTGTGTTTCCAGCTTTATAGTAGTGTAGTGTGATGTGAGGAAGAATTTCTCCTTAATCACTCTGCTGTTTTGAGGGCTGGATTGCTCTCAGGGGATTTGGCTTGTGGCTGCTTCAGCTGCTGGATGCTGAAGAAGTCAATGCCAAGGGATGTTGACGTTGAGCTCTTTAGGGAAGAGATAAACGGTGTGATCTTTTGCCGTTAAACTCTTCAAGGAAGATCTAGACGGCAAGGTTGTTACCGTCAAGATCTTCAGGTAGGATATAAACGGCAAGATCGTGTGCCGCTGAGATTAGGCAAACGGCCAACATGTGATCCTCTACTTCTTTTAGATGTCCAGGACGTTGCCGTTGACCTATAGTTAGCGACAGTCAATCCTGTCGTTGACCTTGTGCTTGGCGACATGTGATGCTGTCATTTACTTCCTGGTTAGCGGCGGTCGATACTGCCGTCTACCCACAGGTGAGTTCCTAGCAAGCTGTGTTTCCCTTTCCGTGATTTGAGGTGTTGACATGCGGTGTCCGCCTGTTTGCACAGTTTGCCAGGCGTAGATAGTGTCTCTGCTTGTGCTCGCATTGTGTTTGACTGTGTTGAGACGGTGACACGTGGTGTTCGTCTTCAGTATGGTGTACCAGACATTGAGAGTGTTTCTGTCAGTACTCGCGTGGAGTTTTACCGTGCTCCTATTTTCTGTTGTATTACCTGGACGTGGAGCGACGCTCCGTCTAGAGGACTGGCGTGTGGGGGTTCTCCGCTGGTGAGCCGGGACATGGACAGCGTCTCCGTTCTGTGCGTACTCCTTGTGGTGGTTTCGAGCCGGTCTCCGTGGAGCCCCTTCTCTACCGCTAGGTCGGGCGTAGGGGGAAAAACCGGTCATGGACCAGACGTGAGAGAGAGCGTCTGTAGTGTGCACACGTGGCTAGGGTTGAGAGACTATGTGGTGATGGGACGCCGAACCGCAAACCCAGGCTGAGTCCTACTTTGTGAGTGTTGTGTGAGCTCTTGCTTGTGAGCTTGTGTGTGTGCAGTGTTTGTGTGCTGTCGAGCCTGCGAGGTTCCAGTTTTCTTAGTGCGCTCCTGAGGGAGCTGCGCACTATGACACCGTTCCTGTGTTGACAGAGTGTGCGTGTTTACTTACAGTCGTTTTATTGTTTAGTTCTGTTAGTAGCTCTGTTACCGGTGGGGGTTAGTTGCCCTACTGGGTCTCTTTTCTGTGAGAATCACTCCCTTCCCTTCAAGTGGGTCCGTGGGCAGCTTGCGTGTGTCGTGGAGCTTCGTTACTCTATGCTGACTCTGCTTGGCTGCTGTGAGTAGTACCCTGCTCTTGTACTCACTGTACTCTTACTGCTCTGTTGTCTCTGAGTTATATGTGTTAATCATGTTAGTTGTGGCATGTACATTTTCTTATATGATCTCCTCAAACGCTTTTCTTCTACCCTTCCGAGATTCGTCTCGTGCGTTAGGGGGTCAGGATTCAGGTTACTGGTCGGGTACCGGTAATGCCGATCATGGGTTGTTACACCCCCCCTCCACCCCCTGCGCCCTCACCCCCCCCATCCCCCCGCTCTGCAAAGCCCCCCTCCCCCCGCCCTACAAGCCCCCCCCCCCCTGCACCCTCACCCCCCTCCCCTCGCCCTGCGAGCCCCCCCCACCCCCTGTGCCCTCACCCCCCTCTCCTGCCGGCCGGAAGGACCCCCCCCCCACCCATGTGCCCTCCTCCCTCACCGCCGCCGGAAGCCCCCCCCCCTCCACCCCCTGCGCCCTCACCCCCCCTCCCCCCCGCCTTGGAAATCCCCCCCCACCCCCTGCGCCCTCACCCCCCCTCCTCCGGCCGGAAGCCCCCCCCCCACCCCTGCCCTCACCCCCCCTTCACCGCCGGCCGGAAGCCCCCCCCCCCTCTACCCCCTGCGCTCTCACCCCCCTCCCCCCACCCTGCTCACCCCCCCCCCCCCTCCTGCCGACCGGAAGCCCCCCCCCCCCTCACCCCTGTGCCCTCACCCCCCCCCTTCACCGCCGGCCAGAAGGCCCCCCCCCTCCACCCCCTACACCCTCACCCCCCCTCCTGCCGGCCAGACCCTACGCCCTCACCCACCCACCCTCACCGCCGGCCAGAAGCCCCCCCCTACCCCCCTGCGCCCTCACCCCCCTCCCCCCACCCTGCGAGCCCCCCCACAGCCTTCGCCTTACACCCCCCCCCCCCCCCGCCCCCACCCCTACACCCTCACCCCCCCCCCCCTGTCCCACCGACCGGAAGCCCCCCCCCTCCCCCTTCTGTTGAAACCACCAAATAGATCACTATAAATTTTAAAAATTTTGATAATTTTACCAAACAGATAACGCTAAATTATTATAATCTTAAATTTAAAATCAAAAATTTACACAACTAAATTTTTAGGTAAAAATATTTTTTTTTAAGTGTTCCCAACACCCTATTAAAAATAGAAAACAAAGTTGTTAATCTTGGATATATTTTAATTAATAAAAATCTTTCACATGACCTTTCATGTCCATGATTTTATATGACACATGCACACACTTTGAACCATCCAATATGGCTTAACTTGGTATGAAATTATCTCATAGTACATCAGGTAATTTAATTCAAATTGCCATATTTTAAAATGAACTTGTCTTCATTTTCTCGTGATGTTTTGGGAATACCGTTACCGACGCTCCACTGTTCTAGAATTCCTCTAGAACATCGGGCACTTGTTTCTATATACACACTTTTCTCTTGATTTGGACGAACTCTCTGTCGGATACTCCTTCTGTCGGACTAGTGAATCCTTGTTCAAGGCCTCCGCAAGTCTCCTCTGTCCATGGATTCCCACATGGTCGACGAGCTAGTTGTACTCTAACACCTATGAAACCCTTTAGGGATCAGTATGGATCAAACGGCTATTAGAAGTTCGCTCTTATATTGAATCACGCCAGACCTCTAGACCTATGCATAACATGGCCAGCGGAAAGATATTGAATTCCACCTGACTGCCAACACCAATCACGTGTATTGTGCAACTGTTACTATTGCATGTTTACTTGACGTGTTATGTGCAATGTCCCTTAGTTTTCATCTATACTCTACTTGTTCGTCTATTCACGTTCACTCTACTATCTCGTCTGTTCATCTAGTGCTCTCATCTATTTCTTAGTACTCTATATTGGCCATCTATTGATTGTCTAAAGATAAACAAATAACTAATGCCTGTGCAATAGGGCCCCGATCTGGTCCTGAGAGGAGTGCCCAAAAAGTGCCATTTGCTCATGGGAGTTAACATGATCAGGATGTCGGCATTACATCCAAGTGCCATTTAACAAACAAAACAAAGTGCTATGTTCTCTCATTGTCCTTTGACAACAATGTGCCATTTAACAATATTACTCTATGACAGTCTAAACAAAGTGCTATATTCTCTCATTGTCTATTGACAACAAAAGTGTTATATTCTGTCTCAGCTATCTACGGATAACCAAAGTGCGATTACTATCTCGATTGACGATAGTTAATCAAAAGTGCTATATTATTTCGATTGATGAAAATCAATCAAAGTGTAATTTACTCTCTATATGGTCAACTACTTTCTCTCTCCTTGCTATACATGTTGCTTGCTATTACTTGACATTGACGTTTCTTGCTATCGTGTTGACATCGTTTTCTATCGTGACCTTACTTTAATCATCGTGCTATACTTGATTCATCTGTTATTTGAACCATGTTACTTGTGCTATTACTTTCTGGACTTTATAAGACTCTCTCTATCATTAGTTATTCTGTCATTCAAAGCATTAATCATTTAAAGCATGCTTGATCTTGAGATTTAAGTCCTACGGAGCATTATCGCTCACCCTTCGTTATTTGTTATTGTGTCTCAGGTAAGTCGGACGTTGACGTTACTCATACCAATGGGACAGGACCAGAGTGATGAGCGACTTGGAGTCTGTTGATGAAGTTACCCTAGTACCATGGAGTCTGGTAGTTATTGCAATAGATTTCTTTTACAATGTAGTGATGTCATTGAGCCTTATGTGTGGCTCCGAATTAGTGGTTGTAGTAGTCTTAGTGAAATTTCCAATGAAATGAAGAGTTTTATTCCCATTTATTGTTCATTGGATGCTCTGAGTCATTCAACTGTTGTACATTTTACTCTACTATGTACTTTGCTCACGTCCCCCCAATTTATTCCGCTGCTAAATTGGCGGGGCGTGACATGTTCTATTCGTGAAGAAGAAGGATGGTCCCTCAAGCTGTGCATTGACTACCGTAAGCACAATCAAGTGACAGTGAAGAACAAGTACCCCTTTCCGAGCATAGATGATTTGTTCGACCAGCTGCAGAATGCATCTATGTTCTCCAAGATAGGTCTGCGATCCATCTACCATCAGTTGAGGATCAAGGGAGAGGATGTGTCTAAGACTGCATTCAAGACCCGCTATGGACACTATGAGTTTCTTGTACTTCCATTTGGTATGACTAATGCCCCTGCAGCATTCATGGATCTCATAAATAGGGTGTTTTGACCATACTTGGATAGCTTTGTTGTGGTGTTCATAGATGATGTGTTAGTCTACTCCCCTAATGAGGCTACACACCGTGAGCATCTGAGGACAGTTCTAGAGGTTCTCCGAGAGCACAAGCTGTACGCCAAGTTCAACAAGTGCGACTTTTAGATGCGCGAGGTTCATTTCCTTGGGCATGTCATCTCAGGCACTGGAGTTGTTGTCGATCCAACGAAGGTGCAAGCAGTACTGGAGTTTGAGGCTCTGAGGACACCATCTGAGATCAGGAGTTTTCTTGGGTTTGTAGGCTATTACAGACAATTAATTGAAGGTTTTCACTCCATCGCAGCACCTTTGACCAAGCTGACCAGGAAAGGGGTTAAGTATGTGTGGTCTGAGGATTGTGAGAATAGTTTCTAGAAGCTAAAGACAAGGTTGACATCTACACCCGTGTTGATTTTGCCTAGTGGTGCCGAGGGTTTTGCGATCTATTCAGATGCTTCTTGGATAGGCCTTGACTGTGTTCTGATGTAGCATGGTAAGGTAGTTGCCTATGCTTCTCGCCAACTAAAGGAGCATGAGTGTAACTATCCAACCCATGATTTGGAGTTAGCAGTTGTGGTCCATGCACTGAAGATCTGGAGACACTATCTCTATGGTGTCAGGTTCGAGGTGTTTACAGACCACAAAAGCTTGAGATATCATTTCTCTCAGAAGGAGTTGAACCTGCGGTAGAGAAGGTGGATTGAGTTTCTTAAGGACTACGACTTTGAGCTTCAATACCATCCAGGGAAGGCGAATGTTGTGGCAGATGCACTCAGTAGGAAGAGGTCTCTACTTCAGTAGGATTGGAAGATGTTAGAGGATGCGGCATGTGCTATGACCGAGTTAGAGCCATAGTTATGTCAAGCTTTCAAGGCATAGTTGTCTATCTGATCCACTATGTTGGACGAGGTGATTGAGCAGCAGGAGCTGATCCTAGACTTCAGAAGATGGTGGGCAAGGTAGGCATTGCTCATGATGAGGACGGTGTTATTAGATTTCAGCACCGGGTATGTGTACCGGATGTCATGGAGCTTCGTGAGCGAGTACTTGCAGAAGCTCACAGGTCGCGGTTCTCCATTCACCTAGGCAACACCAAGATGTACCAGGATTTGAAGAGATCTTTCTGGTGGTCAGGCATGAAGAGGGATGTGGCAGAGTTTGTATCCCGGTGTTTGGTGTGTCAGCAGATTAAGGCCAAACGTCAGAGACCATCAGACCTTATGCAGAAGATGGAGATACCTGTGTGGAAGTGGGAAGCGATCACCATGGATTTTGTGGCAGGTTTGCTCAGGTCGGCTAAGGGCAATGACTCGATTTGGGTGGTCGTTGACCATTTCTCCAAGACTTCTCACTTCTTGCCCATGAGGAAGAAATAGTCTGTGGAGAGCTTGGCGAGGCTGCATGTTAGCAGCATTGTGAGATTGCATGGTGTACCGAAGTCTATTATTTTTTACAGAGACCCACGGTTTACATCGAGGCTGTGACAGGGTCTTCAGGAGGCTTTGGGTTCTCAGTTGAAGCTCAGTTTGGCATTTCACCCTTAGAAAGATGGACAGTCCGAGTGGACTATTCAGACGCTCGAGGACATGTTGAGAGCGTGCGTGCTTGATTGGAAGGGCAACTGGGAACATCACCTACCTCTTGTGGAGTTTGCCTACAACAATAGTTTTCATGCATGTATAGGCATGGCTCCATTCGAGGCTTTGTACAATCAGCCCTGTAGGTCTCCTTTGTGTTAGGAGGAGACAGGTGATAGGCAGTTGGTTGGACCTGAGTTGGTACAAGAAACTTCAGATAAGATTCAGCTCATCAGGCAGAGGTTGATTGCAGCTCAAGATAGGCAGAAGAGCTACGCCGACAACAGAAGGAATGACTTAGAGTTCGAGGTTGGTTAGAATGTTTTCCTCAAGGTTTCACCTACACGAGGTGTGGTTAGGTTTGGCAGGCATGGCAAGTTGAGTCCGAGGTTCATTGGCTCGATTGAGATTCTCAAGTGGATGGGCAGCGTGGCGTACGAGCTAGCTTTACCCCCAGCACTAGTAAGTGTGCACCCTGTCTTCCACGTGTCTATGCTCAGGAGATACGTGTGAGATCCATCACATGTTATTACTCACGAGCCAGTAGAGCTTCAGCCAGATTTGACTTATGTGGAGCGACTAGTGGCTATCCTAGATCGTAAGGTTCAGCACCTTAGGAACAAGGCTATTGCATCCATGAAGGTGTTGTGGAGAAATTTCTCGCGGGAGGAGGCTACATAGGAGCTTGAGGAGGCTAGAAAGAAGTAGTATCCCCATCTGTTTAGTTAGGATTTTTGCTCTAACTTCAGGGACGAAGTTTCCTTTTAGAAGGAGAGGGTGTAAGGCCCTCAATTTCTGTGCATTTTATGACTATTTTGATGATTATTTGTTCTGCCTGAAACTCTTCTTAACGTCAACATCCCTTGACGTTAAGGGCTTGTTGACGACAACATTTGCATCGTTGACCATATGACCTGAGGATCTAGACATCAACATAGATTGACGTCTATTTCCTATTAGCGGCAGCAATGTGGCTGTTTATATCTCCGACTGCATTTGGGATTCCAGATCTGCAACCGACCCGTTTTCTCTGGAGATGGATTAGGAAACCCACCCCCACCCCCCAACGGTTAGGACTCTTATGACCTAGGATTCCCTCGACCTAATTGCCTATATAATTGAGTCATCTCTACAAAGAGGGGACTTTGGCTCAGAGAGGTTTTCTAGGTTTCGGGGAGAGAAAAAAGAAGGGTTTGAGAGGGTTGATCTGGAGTTCTGAAGGCTTCACCCGTTGATCTTCTGCAAAAGGGAAGACTCTACTGAAGGTAGAGAACCTCTCCTAACGCTGGGGATCGACTGCATCAGCGTGAAGGTCGAATCAAAGCGTGGAACAACACCTCTTTGGCTGGGCCGAGGAGGGCTTCATCACCAAATTCGATCTTCAGGGGTTTTTAGAGAGGCAAGTAACTTAGGGGTTTCATCCCTAGACTTATCACCTAGAGTTTAGGAATTTTTCCAGATTTTTAACTCATGTCTTGGACCCCCAAATTCCTTGATTTTCTGTGTTCGTTCTACACTTTTTGCAGACAGGAGGTTGACAACAACCTTCTTGCCGTCAAGTTTCTTAGTTAACGGCAATCGATTGTGCCGTTAACCCACCCTAACGGCAAGCCCCTTTCCGTCAAGTTCATCTGATTTTACAGAATAGTGATTTTAACCTATGTGATGTGATTTTTCAAGGGTTTGTGAATGTATGCATATGTTATAAAATTTTTGTAGGGTCAGGTATGTTTAGTAGATCAAACCATGATGTCCTGTTAATTTCTTAAGTATAATTGTGATTTATATATTTTCTGTTATGAATAAAGAAGTATGTTAGGGTCATATTTAAATTCGAATTAAATAGGTATAATGTGTGATATTATTACAGAAAAGTTCATGAACTTAGGATTACTGTATACATGTTTTAAGACTATTAGAACCATCTGTTAATTGTCTACCATGTTTAATTGAATTATCTTATTAAATTGCATGAGATCTCTGCTAAATAATAAAAAAATAGATATACTCTCATGAAAATTCTGAAAAATTAACCATTTGATATATTTCATGCGTGGAGTTTATGGTTAAAATTTGAGTCCATTTTAACATTCGTAGGTACTGTTTTCTATTGTAAAGGCATTAAAAGTCATATTAAGCATAATTAATCAAGAAACGGTATTTTCTGTGATTCATATCATGTTTTGGTTTTGTTAAGCATGTTTTAATACTGTTAGACAGTCATGATAGGTTCTGCAAATTGAAATACATGTGTTTGATTTATAAGCATGTGAATGGACCACTAAGTGCATGTAAAATGATGTTAAACATGTGATTAATTTGAAATAATGTGATTAAGGAAGTGTGTGCCAAAATTGACACTGCTACCATAGAAGGCTATGGAGTCGCACTATAGAAAAGTTCCCTATGGAAAGACTCAATGTGTATGTGATATCCTATAGGCATCAGGATGAAATCCTGGAGGTGGACAAGTACCACTGGTTAAGGTGGAGAGGGCTTCTCCCGGTTCTGCGCAGTTATCAAGATTCGTCGCTATAATGCCTAGGTGACGGGTATGTGTTATGTGATATGTGTGTCGTTCTTTATGGTGGTTCGGACTATGTGTCACGACAAATAATGTGTAATGATGTGAATGTGTAAAGTAATCATGTGAAAGTGATGTGAAGCTCTGTGGGTTTCGGTGTTGGGTGCTTTTGGGCATTCTTCTTTGGTCTGTCGCGGCCATAGGTTGCCAGCAGTCATGCCTTCTTGCGATGGAAGCAGAAGCATCTTCTGGGCAGAAGGGTCTCACATTTGCGAGCGCATTGGCAGCTTCATTACGTCCCACCAAGGTGAATCTAGCTCTCAAGCCTTCTGCTTTTACTGATGATGGTCTCCCAGTCGTTTACTTCACAAAGGAAGAGGTACGAAATTTTGAACAGCCTCTAAAGCTCGCCATTGTCGCAAAGTGCTCTTATGGGAGGCCTTCAATCCCTGGAATCAAAAGTTGTTTATCTCAAAGGTTGGCGCTTCAGGGTGATTGCATTGTTAGTATCTTGAACCCAAGGCACCTCCTTTTTCGGTCCATTGACGAAGATGACTTCCTAAAAGTGCTGGTCCGAAAGAACCTGTACATTAAGGGCTACCTCTTTCATTTTTTCCATTGGGCTTCTGATTTTGATTTTTTGGCTGATCCTATAGTTATTCCCATTTGTGTGGGGTTCCCTAGTCTTCCAGTTAATCTATACAATGAAGACTACCTCAGGTGCATTGTAGGGAATTTTGGAGACGTTTTGCGGAGTCATGATTCAACTCTTGCATGGACTCAAACTGCAGAAGCCCTTGTCTGCGTTGATGTGGACATTGCCAAATTGCTTGTTGATCGCATCTGGGTTGGTCAGGGTGATAAGGGTTACTGGTAGCCAGTAAATTTTCACAGGGTTCCGCCTATCTGTAGTTTTTACCGTAGGTTGGGTCATTCTCCTGAAGTTTGTAAGAAGAAGTCCAGGGATGCTCAAACTCATGTTGTTTAAAAGCCTACAGTTACTACTCTGCCTGTAAAAGAAAAAGTTAATGATCAGGAATGGCGCATGGTGAAATGCAAGGGTGCTGCTACTAAGAATATCCTCCCTCAGCCTGTTCCAGTAAGTAATGTCTTTGATCGTTTAGCGGGTGATGTTAGTTTACAGGGTGTTTCTAGTGATAGTAATCATCTGGGTGTTCTTGAGGCCACCATGCACCACCACAAGGACGTGCCTATGCAAGTGTCTTTACCCCTTCCTAGCACTGTTGTGGAGCCAGGGGCCAGTATTAGTCAACTTCTTGCCCCGCTGCATGTTCATGGCGAGGTTTATGCATGTCCAGTGGGCGGCAAAACTGGTCTCTCAGAGGCCCTCGTGCACCAGAGCAAGGTTCTGCTAGTGCAAGATTCTCCACTTCTTAGCCCTGTTGTGGAGCCAGGGTCTCGTGATACTCAGTTTTTTCCCCACTTCCCGTGCATGGTGATGTTCATGCACGTCCATTGGGCGACCGATCTGGTCTCTCTTCTAGAGGTGCGATGATTATTCTGTCGGAGGCGGCACCACCGGCGTCCCTTCCGGCATTACCCAGCCTGGAAGGGACGTGCATGGTAGGGAATTTTCTATTATTGGTGAGAATATCCAGCACCCGGTTCTGGGCAAGTTCCTCAGTACTCAGTGCAACTTTGATCCCTCCAGTGATTCCCCACATATCTTTGACTCGCTTCTTGCCTCTTCTGAGAACATTTTTATTGCAACTGTTAAGGTTTCTAAGGAAGGCATTGTGGCTCCTACAATGGGTGTCTGTACCAGATCCAAAGCGAAAGCCATGGAAGGATCCTCGGGCTATCATTCTACATGAATTTCTCTGCTTTGTTCTAGAACATCATAGGCATATCCAACAATGGCTCTAAGAGATCCCTTAAGCGTCATATTAAGGAATTTAAGTTGAAGCTTATTGCTATTTTTGAACCTAAAATACCTTTTGAGAAGGTTGCGAGTATCTGCTGTTACCTCAATATGGATTCCCACGTTGGGAACGCGGGTGAGGAGTCCAAAATCTGGTTACTGTGGTCTAGTGAAGTTTCTTTCCAGGTCACGGGTACTTCAGACCAATTCATTTCTGGCAATATCTTAATTGGTGACCAGCCGGTGTGTATGATTACTGTGGTTTTTGCGGCCTGTCAGTCCGGTCTTCGTCGTGTCTTGTTTGATAATCTCCTTGATCTGGGTACTTACAATCACTTGCCATGGTTGGTAGGGGGTGATTTCAATTGTGTTGCCAATCCATCTGAGAAGGAGGGTGGAGCTCTTCCTAATACTTCTTCTATGCTTGATTTTAACTCCTTCACATCGGCTGCTGGCCTTCTGGACGCCGGCTTTAGTGGACGAGGTTTCACTTGGTCGAATAATAGAGTTGGTCAAGCTGCAGTTAAAGCGAGGTTGGATAGGATTTTGGTAAATCCTCAGTGGCACTTGTCTTTCCTAGGTTTCAGTGTTAAGCACCTTCCTAGAGGGCCTTCTGACCATGCCCCTCTGCTCATGAATCATGTTAATGAATCGCCTAAGGCCTCCAGATTTGTCTTCCAAAAGATGTGGTTAAACCATGATTCTTTTAATCATATTGTGTCTGATGTCTGGAATAAGGTTGATGCTCCATCCTCTAATCCATTTGAAGTCTTGCAAATTAAGCTGAAAGATGTTAAAAATATGCTGAGGTCCAGGAATAAAACTGTATTTGGGAACGTGGAGGACAATGTCTATCATGCTGAAGCTCTGGTGGAAGTGATGCAATCACAGTTTGACACTAACCCTTCTGCTGAGAATAGATCTGATCTCAATGGTGCCAACGCTACTCTCCAGCGTGCGCTTAACTGTCAGGAGGTCTTCTGGGCTCAAAAGGCTAGAATACAATGGCTTAATGACGGTAATAAAAACAACGCCTTTTATCATGTTGTGCTTCAAGGGAATAGAAGAAGAAACTACATCCATAGACTAAAAGTTGGTGATACTTGGTGTGAGGACCAGCATATTCTTTCTAAGGAGGCAGTAAATTTCTATCAACATCTTCTCACTTCAGAAAATCATAATGTGGATGAGTCCATGCTTCAGTATATTCCTAGGCTTATTACAGACGATCAGAATTTTGTATTACATTCTATTCCCTCTGATGATGAGATAAAGGAGGCGGTTTGGTCAATGAATGAGGATGGCGCGCCTGGTCCAGATGGATTCACCGGGTGCTTTTTCAAGGCTTGCTGGAGCGTTGTTTCTAGGGATGTTATAGTTGTTGTCAAAGGTTTCTTTATGGGGTTTCCTTTACCAAGAGGAGTCAGTACTTCTTTAATGGCTATTATCCCTAAGGTCCCCCAACCATCCACCTATGGGGATTTTTGACCTATCAGTCTCTGCAACTTCTGCTATAAAATTGTCTCCAAGATTATTTGTGGTCGCCTCACTGACATTTTACCTCTGATTATTTCTGAGGAACATGGTGCTTTTGTTAAAGGTAGGAATATTCTGGATAATATTTCTCTTACGAATCAGCTTATGTAGGACCTGGGTAGGAAGATTCGTGGTCATAACGTCATTTTTAAGCTTGATATGATGAAAGCATATGGCAGAGTTGAGTGGGACTTCATTCCTACATTGGTATGTTGGTTTCAAATTGTTGGTTCTCCATTCTTTTTAATGGATCTACTTTGGGCTATTTTCAATCTTCCAGAGGTTTGCACCAAGGAGACCCGCTGGCCCCTGCTCTCTTCATCATTATGGAAGAAGTGCTCAGTAGGGGGTTAAAGCACCTTCACTATGCCACATCTTTTCAGCCTTTTTTTGGTCCAAGGAGATGCCCGCTGGTCTCTCATTTATTGTTTGCAGATGATACCTTAATCTTCCTAAATGGTCAAAGATCAAATATCATTAAGCTCAAGAAGTTTTTGAAAAGGTATGAGGATTCTTCCGGTCAGAAAATCAATGCAAATAAGAGTAATTTTATTTTATCTTCCAAGTCCCCACATTCTCTGGCCCGAAAAATATCTACCATCATGGGGTTTAAGCAACAATTTGGTGCCATTCGCTATCTCGGGGTACCTCTCAGGCTAGGAAGGACTAGAGTTGCTAACTACAAAGTCCTTATTGATAAGATCAGTATTAAGATGAATACTTGCAAGTCTAAATTTTTGTCTCAAGCTGGAAGGGCCACTCTGATTAATTCTATTCTTCATTCTATTCCTGTCTATATTGCTGTTGCGGCATCCATTCCTAAAAAAGTGGTTAAATATATTGAGAGGACCTGTGCCAATTTTTTTTGGAGTGGTACGGATGGTATTCATCGGAGGCATTGTGTTTCTTGGGATATTCTTCATCGCCCGATCACTGAAGGCGGCCTTAACATCAAAAGTTTATGGCACACTCAACTTGTGTTGGTTTCAAAGCAATTATGGAATATTTATCTTGGCTCTTCTGTGTGGGCCAGATATGCCAGGATTAGATTTACGGTTGACTGTGGTGAACCTTTTAAAAAATCAATTCCTCGTGGTATGTCTAAAGTTATGTTCAATATTGCTAATAATAATGTCATCAAGCACTCCAGGTGGATTGTTAGAGATGGTACATCCGTGGATTTTTTGGAAGATGTTTGGCTTGGCCAAAATTGCCTTAAGGATCTGTTGTCTGCCCCTTATAATGGACCTCCTATCACTGTTCATGAGGTTATTCTCAGTGTTGATCATCCCATCTGGATGCATCTTCCTTGCCCAGATATTCATAACGACATCCAGCTGCTCAACCAGGCGGACTCCTATGTTTGGACTGCATCTTCTGATGACCTTTTCTACACCTCCTCTGCTTATAGTGTGCTATCTCTGCATGTCATTAAGAGAACGCCCTGTGCATCTTTGGCATGGCATCCTTCTAGGCCTCCCTGCTTGTTAGCTCCTATATGCTCGCATAGCTGATCTTGGTATTGCTACTATTTCCAGGTGTTCCTGCTAGTATCCCTTCATATGAAGACATGAACCATCTTTTCATTTCTAGCGAGCTGGCTGTCAAGTTGTGGCAGTGGGTGGCACCTATTCTACATGTTAATTTGACTTCTCATGACAACATCACTAGTCACCTTTGGCATATTATATGCTGCTGTAATCCTGCAACTCCCTATGGCTTCATATCTTTGTACTCCACGTTTCTTATCCTTTGGGAAATCTGGCGATCAAGATGCTTAATGTGGTTTGAGGGAAAGCGGTCTTCAGTTGGAAGAATTCTCCATAAAATTTGTTACATGGTTTCCATGGCCCTTGATTCTATAGTTTTTAAAAGAAGTTCATCCGATCAGCACTTGAACAACATCCAATCCCTTGGTTTCTCTCCAAAAATCAAAGGTACTTCATTCAAACTGATCAGGTGGATTCAGCCTATTATGGGCCTGGTCCTTAATGTGGATGGTGCATCTAAGGGGAACCCAAGACTTTGTGGGGGTGGCGGATGCATAAGGGACTGCAAGGGTTCTTTACTTCTGGCCTTTGCCCACTTCTATGGCTTTGGCACTAGTTTGGTTGTTGAGGTTTGATCTCTGTGTGATGGAATTCGGTTGGCTGCTGAGCATGGTCTTCTATTGTCTGAAATCAGATCAGATTCAGCTACTCTTGTCACTTCCTTTACCAGCAACAAATCGCCTTCTTCGCAGTATCTGCGGTGGTGGCGTGTTGCTCAGTCTTCTCTACATCAATCTCACATCAAACTTGTTCATACCTATAGACAAGCCAACCAGATGGCTGATGCTTTAGCTAATGTGGGAGGTAAATCTACTACCAATGCTATTTTCCTTTTTGCTGACTCTTTACCCCGTGAATGTAAGGTCCCCTAACTTTGGATCGGTCTGGGGTTCCTAATCTCAGGCTAGCTTAGCAGGGGTATGCCCCTCAGCCCTTGTTCGTTTCATTTTATATTAATAATCCAGACCCAAGTTGATCGCACTGGTGGAGTGGGTACATTCTATTCCTGGGAATAGGGTGCACTCTCCTAGTTGCTGACCCTGAGGATCTCTTCTATAAAAAAAAATGTATATGTGGATAATGTGAAACCATGTGATCATGTTATATTTATGTCAATACAGTAAAAATTGTATGAATATGTGTTATAAAAGCATGTGAAAAGTGTTAGACATCATGCTAGATTTGCTAGTTGACATGTGTTTAATTCCATGATCAAATTATTTGGAAATATGTTATGAATGAGTTATAATTGATACAATGATTTAAGTTAAATCCATGTGTAGATAGCATGTTATGAATTATTCATTGAAATTGTTTATTATGATATGATCCATGTAGTAAAATTGTTTTTATGTTAAATTGGGTAGCATGAATGTGATATGTGTAAGGATGTGCTGATAGGTTGCTTGATGAGTCTTTTGTAAAGACTCATCCTTGCTTTAACATACATGTGAGACAGGTGTTCCTAAGATGGAGGAGGAGTTGGTGAGGAGCGACTCCGAGCGAGAGGAGTACCTGTGTTATTGGAGGATTATCTGTATAGATTGTACTTTCTATTTACCAGTATGTGAACAATGTTATGATATGGACTTGTTTAATTATGGACTTTGTTTATTTTCATTGCTACGATATAGACTGTGAGATGTGTGTAATGATGATGGAATAAGAATTTTTTTCATTTTCACTATACTTTTCTTTGTTATTTATGTACATCTCTACCTACTATGTTATGTCGGGTACATGTCCCACTGTGACGGCGCACTTTATATCGATGTGGATTGGTATAATCGTACTGGTATAAAGAGGGTCGTTACATGAGTACTGGGTAAAGGAAGGACTCTATAGCTTCGTTATTCTACTTATTGTCATCTTCTGACAATCTTCTTGTTAGGTAGGAATGATTGTCTTCTTCTTCACTTTTCTCTCTTGCTACATCTAAAGCTTTACTATTCCAAATACTGATAAGGTTTAAAAGAAACCTTCTTGTAGCCGAGTACAACCCCTAAACTATCCTCTAAGCCCAACCCACCATTGCAAAACAGAAAGAAAACCAGTTTGTAACATGACTAGAATCGGTCGATCGACCGATCAGTTCGGTCGACCGATCCTCTTCCTTTTTGCCTACCCGAGGGAGAAAAAGAAGAGAGTTAGGGAGTTTACAATCTCCCATTTTCCTTGAAAACTATGTACGACCATAGAATAGTCCCTACTCTTCTATTCTTGATTGTTTATTTCCATTCCCAGGCGAGAAAAAGTGGTGCGATTTCAATTTGTGTAAAATATGATTTTTTTTTGAATCGATCGACCGAAACCCGATATCGGTCGACCGACTTTGTAATTTTGGTTGACTGATTTTACCCCACAGCATGAACCAAATCGACTAATTAGGTCAGTCGATCAATTTTTGGTCAGTTGACCAATTTTGTCATTACGATCGACCGATTTTTCCTTGAAACTGAGAACCAAGCTACTGGCTAGGTCGGTCGACTGACTTTGTCATTCCAGTCGATCGATTTCATAGTAAAGTTCAGAACCAAGCTACTATCTATGTCAGACGACCGACATCTTATGAACGGCTGATCGATTTCCCTGATTCAGTTCTAGTTTGTTTTCCTCCCAGTTTCCTTATAGAACTCTATATTACTTAAACTTGGGCAAACCCAACTTGCTAGTCTTACCTTTGTCTTGTTATCATTGTACTGTTGCAATGAATATGCTTTATTATTAATGTTATCTTGAGATCCACCCGAACCATACTAAAAGAATGATCAAATGGAAATGGTGACACTGGGTCTTCGGACTCTACTGGACCAATGCCTATGCAAATGGGGCCGATCCAGCCGCGGGAGGAGCACTCAAATTTAATTACTGGTCGAACGAATCGAAAATGTATCTACTGGGTGTTTGGTATGATACCGCCTACTACTAAATTTAGTCTACATTTCCATGAGCTGTATTATGGCATGAATTTTATTACTGTTTGGTTCTGGGAAAATTCTATTATGATATCATCATTTAACTGCATTACAGTATCATTGTGTATATCAATTTGTATTCTTTTATTGATGGGTATGCATATTTTTCTTCCTATGCTTCCTTCCTACCTTGCTTTTATTGTTGAATGAAATTTTTTACTGGGAAATTTGCTTATATACCCCCACTTTCCTTTCAGGCATCCCAGAGGGGGCTAACTCTCTAGAGGACTGTGCGCCAAGTGAATCTTAATTCTAGTAGACCAATATTCTTTTGGATTTTCCCACTTAGATTGTTGTATATGTTGAGTTGAAACCATCAGCTCATGTAACCCATGTAATGTATTATTTTGCTACATTGCCTTATGAATATAAATGACGGTCTCTATCTTCTTTATCTCAAACTCCCTGTCATATCCAAAAATCGTCAATGAGTCGGACGTGATAATTCTGAACTTATGTTCAGTAATCGATGTGATTATATTACTAATTGGAAGGTTATCGAACCATCGTCCAGTAATCGGTGTGATTATAACTCCAATCGGAAGGTCGATGTGGCTATTACTCCAATTGGAAGGACTACTAAACCTTCGTTCAGTAATTAGTGTGAATATAGCTCCAATTGGAAGGACTATTGAACCTTCATTCAGTAATCAGTGTGAATATAACACCAATCGGAAGTCGACTTATGTGCTGGTGGAAGTCGACTTATATAGTGATGGAAGTCAGAAGTCGACTTGTGTGCTGGTGGAAGTCAACTTATGTATTGATGGAAATAGGAAGTCGACTTATGTATTGATGGAAATAGGAAGTTGACTTATGTATTGATGGAAATCAGAAGTCGACTTGTGTGCTGATGGAAGTTGACTTATGTATTGGTTGTTCAGTAATTAGTTGATTTTTAACACCAATCAGAAGTCAACTTTGGGTACTGATGATAGTCAATTTTGTGTACTGGAGGGAGTCAACATTAGGTATTGGTGGAGGTATGGGTGCATAGGTATGGCTTCTGCACGGTGGGCCTTTGAATATTTCTCCTCATGTACAAAAAGAAATATCTCTTCCCATGGTGGGAGTCAATTTTAAGTACTGGTAGAGGTATGGGCGCATAAGTCTGGCTCAAGTACAGTGAATCTTGAATATCTACCCTTAGGATCGGGGTAAATGGCAACTTGTTAGGTAAGACCTGGCCTTGTAAATATATATGCCCTCTTTGGCCAACCCAAATCTCTTGAGGCATTGCTAGGTGTGGAAAGCAAAGCTGGGAGCTGAAGGGTGTAAGAGGAACACACTGAAGCAAGAAGGATGATCTTGAAGCTTGGGATTTTAAAGTTCTTCTTCCTCTTATCTCTACTTCGACTTGAAGGAACCATAGATTTAAAAGGAATAAAAGGTAGGTGATCTCAGGCTCAACCATAATAAGGCAAATACCATCTGAAAGTTCTTCAAGCCTACTTTTTACTTCTGTTTTGGGCCATATTTGTGGCATGTACATGTGTAAAGAGCATTAATCATTTCCTGATTGTCGCTCAGAGTTATGATTCTTCTAGTTTATCCCTTGATTCCTACATCCTTGGAATGTTCGATTCAAATCATAGTCTTAGAGTTCTACTACTCTAGATCTTCAACAACTTTGTTATTGGATGTTTGGTATGTTTCCTTTAAAGACTAACTTCTTTCACTTATTAATCCTTCAAATAGGTGTCATCTGTCCCTGATGCTATCGTGAAAGTCCTCTAGAAACTATTTCGTCCGCTCTATTTTGTCTAGTTTAATGCATTATAATGGTCAGTCAGTACCCTAAACTTCTAATACATGTTAAAAAGCTTTAAATTCATGAAAACTTATTCTAATTTTTCCTAACTATTTGAGCTGATTACCTCAACATGTGATTTTGAAATTTCTATCTTAAAAATCTTGCTTGCCATGAACAGAAAACTCATGTCTCATACCTTGAACTTCCATTACCTCCTACTGATAGGTTGGTCTATTTGTTCCTGAAGAAGATTTCTCACTATCTATACTCTTGCAATAGACGTTGACTGTCCCAGATGTGATTTCAAAGCCTTGCAAAAATCATCCTTTTCCTCTGGTCTATCTAGTTAATGCTAGATTAGGTTCTGTCTAGTACCCTAAAAACTATTAACTATGTGTAAATGCCTTAAATACATGAAGCTTATTCTAATTGCTCTTAAATATATTGATTGATCTTCTCCTCATGTGATTTACTAGGAACTCTATCTTAAAAGTCTTGATTACTTTGTAAACTGAAAACTCATGTCCTAACAGGTAGGGACTCACGTTGATATTATCCTTCCTACCGTACTACATGTCATAACTTTGTTGTTGCTATCCATTACACTCTTGAAATTTGCATTCCTTGTTATTCTTGAGATATTGTTGTACCTTGAAATCCATGAGAATATCACACTAGTTACTTGTGTTCACACTTAGAATCTGTTGGCCATAACATGTGTCACGCCCCGACGCAGAATATCAGAACGCAAGGCAGTTGAAAGTAAACGGGTATAGAGCGAGTACTAGACATTAAACCATTGCACAATGAATAATACTAGAGTAAATTCTTCTCATTGACAATTTCCAATGTCTAGTTACAACCACTAATATCAGAGCCATTCTATAGAACCCAATTACATTGAAATAAAAGCAAAAGACTAAACTAAGACTCTATCATAGCACTAGGACACTAGGGTACTCTTGACATCACGCCAGGTCGTTCCCGTCCTCTTGAGTGTATGGTTCATCCTCGGTCTCACCTGAAAACACAATGACAAATAATGCAGGGTGAGCGATAACGCCCAGTAGGACTTAAATCTCAGGCTCAAGCATTCTTTAAATAATTAATACATTAAAGGCAGAGTAACTAATGATAGAACGAGAAAGTCAAGTATGGTAAAAGATAGTAGGATAGTGCATGATCGAAATAGCAAGACTTTCCAAATATAGACTTTCCAAAAATAGCACAAGTCTTGGAAATAGCACAAAAATAGCAAGATGGCCATAGTGCAATAGCACAAAGTATAGCAATAGCACAACGGGTATAGCATAGCACTTTTTATCAATAGACACGAGAGAATATAGCACTTTTTGTCATTTAGATAGTCGAGATAGATAGCACTCGAGTGTAATGCCAAACACTCTGATCATTTAACCCTCATGGGCACTAGCACTTTCGGGCGCACATCCCAGGACCAGATCGGGCCTTTTGTATATTGTCAGGTATTGGTTATATTGTTTATCTTTAGACAATCACCCAATGGCCAATATAGAGTACCAAGAAATAGATGAGAGCACTATATGAAAAGACGAGATAGTAGAGAGAACGTGAATAGATGAGCGAATAGAGTGTAGATGAGAGCTAGTGGACATTGCACGTAACACGTCGAATAAACAGGTGATAGTAACAGTTGTACAACACACGCAATTGGTGTTGGCAGTCAGGTGGAACTCACAACCCTACCAATGGCCATGTTAAGCACGGGTCCAGAGGTTCGGCGTGATTCAAGATGAGTGCGAACTTCTAATAGCCATTTGGATCATATTGATCCCTAAAGGGTATTATAGGTGTTAGGGTACCACCGACTCGTCGACCATGTGGGAATCCATGGACAGAGGAGACTTACGGAGGCCTTGAACAAAGACTCACTAGTCCGGCAGAAGGAATATCCGATGGAGAGTTCGTCCAAGTCAAGAAAGAGGGTAAATATAGAAACAAGTGCTTGACGTTCTAGCGGAATTCTAGGATAGTGGAGCGCCGGTATCAGTGTTCCAAAACATCGTGTGAAAACGTACACATGTATAATTAAGCATAAATTACCAAATGTATTTAGTAACATTTTAATGCTAATTAAGCCATATTTGGATGGTTTCAAAGTGTGTGCAATGTGAAAGAGAAATCATGGAATATGATAGGTCATGTGATTAACTTGAATTACTTAAGATATATTCAATAATTTAACACTTCGTTTTTCTGTGTGCAAGAGAGTTAACATGATATGGGGTTTATGATGGAACAACAAGACTTGCAAAAGATTGGTTTTCGGGCCAAAAATTGAGATCGTGACACAGCCCAATAAGGGTCGCGACGAGCTCAGCGAAGAACGCGACAGGTCATTGTACAGATCGCGACGGGGTGTTTAGAACAGGCACTGAGAATGCGACAGAGACTTGTAAGGAACGCGACAAGCCGTTCAGGCCAGGCACAGTGATCGCGACGGTGATGCCTGTCACGTTCAGAATGCGACAGGCAGACTGTCGTAACCGGACCACAGAACGCGGCCTATCGGGCCGTCGCGTTCTGGTGGTCTGTGCCCGAGTTTGACAGGAATCAGACATGTCTTGGATTGCGGTCCAAGAGTTGCCCTTCTTGACACAGGGTTGTTCTAAAATTAAGAACAAATAGTACAGTTCATGAAAAATCACAAAATCAATTTTAAACAGATCCAGACATATATGGGTACTTCCAGTAAATCAGAATCGGAAAGAAATGAAGGTTTCAACATGGTTTAATAAAGAGCATTCATGATGAACATAAAACTGTGTACAGTTGGGATCAACGAATTAATTCGCATGACAGGGTGGATGGAAATTAGGGCTTTCAGGGGAAAATGAAACCTAACATCCATCAGAATCTTCAATAAAAATTTTGTGGCATGAGATTACGTGTAGAAGGAGAACAATATTTAATAAGGAGGTTCGGGGTCAAGGTAAGTGCAGAACTTCAAAAATCAAGAAGTAAATATTGACTTGATGATAAATCATGAAACTTGAGGGTATTGTTCCTGATGATTGGGACAACCTACAAACAAAATTTTAGGATTTATGCTTGTGAGAATGCATACCTTTGATCATTTTTCTCTTCTAGAGTTATGACTTGAAGAACTCGGGTTGAGGGCTTGAGAACTCCTTTCTCCCACGATTTCTCCTCCTCTTGGCCTCTCTTCCTGATCCAGCAACCTCTTGACATGAGCTAGGGCCGGCCATGAGGGTTTTAGAGAAGTATTTAAGTTTCTCCTCTTTCCCTTTCTAGTTTAAGTCTAATTCCCATTAAATTCCGAGTTTCCTATTTTCCTCTCCCCATTTTAAGCAAGAGATCTCTTAATTGGGTTGAGAGAGAGAGGATTTCATGGCCAAGCAAATGGGGTAGGTTTAGGATTCCAAATCCAACTCAAATCACTTATTTTGATGCATTAAATACCCACTTTTTATTTAAGTAATAATTAAGTTGCGAATTTAGGGTATTTTCCCATTATTCTCCTTTTTAAAATCTCTATTTTAGCCCACAAATTTCTAATGGGTCAATTAGATAAAGCCCATCACTTGTTCTCATTTAATGGGTTTTATTTAATTCTCATTCCATTAATTTCTTATGTAATTTATTTTTTTTTGTTTGATTTTCTAATAAATCAAAATTTTTAATATTATGTAAATTTTTATTTTGTTCAAAAATTCAGGTTGCTACATCCACCCCCTCTTAAAAAGAATTTGGTCCCCAAATTCATATGATCATAAGGGAGGAATGTCTTACCGAAAAGATCGGGGTAGTTACGTCTGATGATTCCTTTTGGTTCCCATGTGGCTTCTTCCACTCCGCGGTTATTCCATAGACCTTAACCACATGGAAGGGATGGTTCCTGAGCTGTTGTACTTTTGGTTCCAGTATCTTGACTGGCTTCTCTTCATATGTCACATCCTTGTTCAGCACCAACTTCTCATGGAGGATGATGTGTGTAGGGTCATAGACATATTACCTGAGCATGGAGAGATGGAATACATTGTGTACACATGCCAAATCTGGTGGTAAAGCCAGTCGATATGCTACCTCACCAATCCTTTCGAGTTCTTCGAAGGGACTAATGAATCTAGGACTGAGCTTTCCTTTCACCCCAAATCTTTGGATGCCACGCGTAGGTGACACCTTTAGGAATACATTATCACCCACTTGAAATTCTAGATCTCGCCTTCTTTTGTCGGCGTAGCTCTTTTGTATGGATTGAGCAATCTTGAGCCGGTCTCTGATTACCTGAATGTCTCTGGTGGTATTCTGCACCATCTCAGGGCCTAGCCATTGTTGTTCTCCAACCTCATTCCAGCATGCAAGTGATCTACAGTTCCTTCTGTAGAGTGCTTCGAACGGTGCCATCTTAATGCTTGCCTGATAACTGTAGTTATATGCAAACTCAATTAGAGGTAGGTGCTCGTTCCAATAACCTTGGAAATCTATAGTGCAGGCTCTCAACATGTCTTCAACTATTTGGTTGGTTCTTTCAGTTTGCCCATCGGTTTGTGGATGGAACGCGGTACTAAAGTTGAGTTTAGTACCAAGTGCACCTTGTAGTCCTTTCCAAAAATGTGATGTTAATCTCAGATCTCGATCCGAGACTATGGATGATGGGACTCCATGCAGTCTTACAACCTCCTTGACATATAAGGCAGCTACTACTTCTACCGACCACTTACTCTTTATAGCAAGGAAGTGAGCGGATTTGGTTAGCCTGTCAACAATGACCCATATGGCATCGAGTCCACCACGAGTCTTGGGTAACCCCATGATGAAGTCCATGCCAATGCTTTCCCATTTCCATTCGGGAATATCTAGTGGTCTAAGTACACCAACAAGGTGCATGTGTTTCGCTTTTACTCGTTGGCAGGTAAGGCAGTGTGCGGCATGTTCAACTACTTTTCTCTTCATGTTTGACCACCAAAACATTCTCTTCATATCTTGATACATTTTGGTACCTCCAGGATGAATAGTGTACTTTTTCTTGTGAGCTTCATCCATTAGCTTCCTCTTCAGTTCTTCATTGTCGGGGACGCATGTCCTCCCTTGAAATACTAGCCTTCCATCCTCAGTCATGGCAAAGTCCGGCCTTTCAGCTAGAGTTTCCTTGACGCGAACTAAGAATGGATCATTATCTTGTTGAGCATTAATCTCTTCCAGCAAGTTGGATTGAATCTTGATATTGGCAATCAAGACTCGGTCATCCCTATGTTTAACCTTGCGAATTGTTCTAGTAGTTGCATCTCGCCAAGGACTAGACTTGAAACAGATGCCATCGGATTTCTACTAAGAGCGTCAGCCACGACATTACCTTTGCCAGGATGGTATTGAATGTTGAAGTTGAAATCCTTCAAATATTCTAGCCATCTTCTCTGTCTCATGTTGAGTTCCTTCTAGGAGAATAAGTACTTCAGACTTTTATGATCTTAGTAGACAGTGAATTTCTCACCATACAAATAGTGTCCCCAGATCTTCAAGGCAAAGACCACAGCCGCCAATTCCAGATCATGCACGGGGTAGTTGACTTCATGAGTCTTCAGTTGTCGGGAGGAGTATGCGATGACTTTCTCCTTTTGCATTAGTACACAACCTAGACCAATTCTCGAGGCATCGGTGTAGACAGAGAAACCTTCTCCCTCTATTGGCAGAGCGAGAACAGGTGCTGAGGTAAGACAATCTTTGAGAGTTTGGAAACTCTTCTCACACTCTTTACTCCAGGAGTAGGAATTCTCCTTTTGTGTCAGACGCGTGAGAGGAACGATGATCTTGGAGAAGTCCTTGATGAACCGCCTGTAATAGCTAGCCAGTCCCAAGAAACTTCTAATTTTAGTGACGTTGGTTGGTCTCTCCCAATTGAATACAACTTCGACTTTGGAGGGATCAACGGAGATGCCGTCCTTTGAGTTGACATGGCCCAAGAAGGACACTTCTTCGAGCCAGAATTCACACTTGCTAAGTTTTGCGTACAATTTGTTGTCTCGCAAGACTTACAGTGAAATCATCAGGTGTTCTTCATGCTCTTCTTTGGTCTTTGAATAAATGAGGATATCGTCGATGAAGACGACCATGAACTTGTCGAGATATGGCCGATATATGTTGTTCATGAGTTGCATAAAGGCTGCAGGAGCATTGGTTAGACCAAAAGGCATAACGACGAATTCATAATGTCCATACCTACTCGTGTTTTGAAGATATCGTCATCCTTGATCCTCATTTGATGATAGCCAGATCGAAGATCGATCTTGGAGAAATATTGAGCTCTGGATATTTGGACGAATAGTTCATCGACCCTGGGCAATGGGTATTTATTCTTGATGGCCAGCTGATTGAGTTGATGATAGTCGATGCACAGTCTCATCGATCCATCTTTCTTCTTTACGAATAGCATAGGTGCTCCCCATGGGGAAGTGCTCGGTCTGATGACATCCAGTACGGTTGACGCGATACCGGGGCGTCTCTACGGATCAACTCAATGGCGAAGTTGACATCTCGTTCTGGTGGAATCCCTGGTAGATCTTTAGGAAACACATTGGGGTAATCCTAAACTATGTGGATGTCTTCTATCTTAGAACCCTTCTTTTCCACCACTACAGCTGCAAGGAAAGCAAAACAACCTTTCCTTATCATGTTGTGGGCTTTTATGACGGAGATTAGAGACATCCATCTCTTATGTCTAATCCCAGAGAATGCCAATTTAGGAAAGTCACTAAAGGTAACCTTCCCTTTCTTACAGTCGACACTTTCCCCATATGTGGACAACCAGTCCCTCCCAAAATTACATCATAGCCGTCCATGGGCATACACACCAGGTCGGCTTTTAGGTTATGGTTTTCGATCATTACATCAGCAGATGGAAAGTATTTATTAACTTTCTCCTTCTCTCCTAGTGGTGTAGTAACAGAGAATTCACATCCCATGGATGTAGGTTTGGTATTCAAGGTATCCGTAAAATTTTGAGATATAAATGAATGAGTTGCTCCAGTATCAAATAAGACAAATGCGGATAGAGAGAAAACTTGAAGGGTACCTTCTACCACACCTCCTTCCTCTTTGGTTTCTTCATTATGTAGGGCTTGCAGTATTCCTTGTTTCTTAGGCGCATTAGGGCGCCTTTCATTCTCTTTCAGTAGCGGGCACTTGGGGATGCAGTGCTCGTGACTTCCACAGCACAGACATGCACCGACTTTCCTCCAGCACTCGTCAATGGTGTGACCGGGCTTGTCACAGTGCTTGCAGTTGCTCTTGGCTGGAGTGTTGGGTACAAAGACCTTTGGTTTCTTTTCTTGGCTAGATCCCTCCGTGATGTTGAAGGGATGTTTCTTGCCATTGGTAGGCTTAGCAGATGACTGACCCGAGGTCATTTCCTTTTTCATGAACTTCCCTTTGATACGGTCGGTGAAGTCCGTAGCATCTTCCAGCAGCTGAGCCTTCTTCAGCATCTCGGCGTAGGTCTGGATGTCGAGAGGTGCCAGTTGGGTAATGTATTGAGGCTTAAGGCTGTTGAGGAAGCTCTTAGCCTTCATTCTCTCAGTGTTTACCAAGTGTTCAGCATACCTTGCCAGTCTAGAGAATTAGGCTTCATATTCGACCACAGTCAAGCTCCACTGTTTAAGAGCAGTGAACTCTGCAGCCTTCCTTTCTTGAACACACTCGGAGAAGTACTTAGAGTTGAAAGCTTCTTTAAATTTGTTCCAGGTAAATTTCTCGTTCTCCCTAGTAGCTTCCACTGACTCCCACCAAGCGCGGGCATCCTTCACCAGTTGGAATGTAGCCAGTAGCAGCTTATCCCCCACTGCACATTGCATAACACGAAAGATCCTTTCCATTTCTTTGAGCCAGTGCTCAGCTTCATCCGGATCTGTGGATCCACTGAACCTAGGTGGGTTCAGACTCCTGAAGTTGCGATGCAGGTCGCCTGCACCACGATTGCCACCTCCTTGGGTAGCTTGCACGATGGCGCGCATCAGTTCTTGGATGGTTTGTTGCATGCCCCTCATTTGAGCATGTTCAACAGTCATCTTGATTGCTTAGTTCCTACAAAATAACTTATTGTCATGATATCGATGTGGAATTTAATTCGTGTGTGTGTCAGTTCATTTTAGCTAGTTACCCTGGCTCTAACCACAACTCACATAGGTAGGATAATTGACTCTAGTTGAGGCAGGTTACCTAGATCATCATATACTTAAGAATAACCTAGGCTCTGATACCACAAAACTGTCACGCCCCGATGCGGAATATCGGAACGCGAGGCAGTTGCAAGTAAACGGGTATAGAGCGAGTAGTAGACATCAAACCATTGCACAATGAATAATACTAGAGTAAATTCTTCTCATTGACAATTTCCAATGTCTAGTTACAACCACCAATATCAGAGCCATTCTATAGGGCCCAATTACATTGAAATAAAAGCAAAAGACTAAACTAAGACTCTATCATAGCACTAGGACACTAGGGTACTCTTGACATCACGCCATGTCATTCCCGTCCTCTTGAGTGTATGGTTCATCCTCGGTCTCACCTGGGAACACAATGACAAATAACGCAGGGTGAGCGATAACGCCCAGTAGGACTTAAATCTCAGGCTCAAGCAGGCTTTAAATAATTAATGCCTGAAAGGCAAAGTAACTAATGATAGATCGAGAAAGTCAAGTATGATAAAAGATAGCAGGATAGCGCATGATCAAAATGGCAAGACTTTCCAAATATAGACTTTCCAAAAATAGCACAAGTGTCGGGAATAGCACAAAAATAACAGGATGGCCATAGTACAATAGCACAAAGTATAGCAATAGCACAACAGGTATAGCATAGCACTTTTTATCAATACACACAAGAGAATATAACACTTTTTGTCAATAGACAATGAGATAATATAGCACTTTTTGTCAATAGACAACGAGAGAATATAGCACTTTTTGATTGTCATTTAGATAGTCGAGATAGATAGCACTCGAGTGTAATGCTAAACACTCTGATCATTTAACTCCCATGGGCATTAGCACTTTCGGGCGCACATCCCAGGACCAGATCGGGCCCTTTATATATTGCTAGGCATTGGTTATATTGTTTATCTTTAGACAATCAGTCAATGGCCAATATAGAGTACCAAGAAATAGATGAGAGCACTAGAGGAAAAGACGAGATAGTAGAGAGAATGTGAATAGATGAGCGAATAGAGTATAGATGAGAGCTAGTGGACATTGCACGTAACACGTCAAATAAATAGGCAATAGTAACAGTTGTAACATGCACAATTTGTGTTGGCAGTCAAGTGGAACTCACGACCCTACTGCTGGCCACGTTAAGCACGGGTCCAGAGGTTCGGCGTGATTCAAGATGAGAGTGAACTTCTAATAGCCGTTTGGATCATATTGATCCCTAAAGGGTATTATAGGTGTTAGGGTACAACCGGCTCATCGACCATGTGGGAATCCATAGATAGAGGAGACTTACGGAGGCCTTGAACAAAGACTCACTAGTCCGGCAGAAGGAATATCTGACGGAGAGTTCGTCCAAGTCAAGAAAGAGGGTAAATATAGAAACAAATGCTTGACGTTCTAGAGGAATTCTAGGACAGTGGAGCGCCGGTATCGGTGTTCTAAAACATCACGGGAAAACATACACATGTATAACTAAGCATAAATTACCAAATGTATTTAGTAACATGTTAATGCCAATTAAGCCATATTTGGATGGTTTCAAAGTGTGTGCAACGTGAAAGAGAAATCATGGAATATGATAGGTCATGTGATTAACTTGAATTACTTAAGATATATTCCATAATTTAACACTTTGTTTTTCTGTGTGCAAGATAGTTAACATGATATGGGGTTTATGATGGAACAACAAGACTTGCAAAAGACTGGTTTTTGGGCCAAAAATTGAGATCGTGATGCAGCCTAGTAAGGGTCGTGATGGGCTCAGCGATGAACGCGACAGGTCATTGTACAGATCGCGACGGGGTGTTCAGAACAGGCACTAAGAACGCGACAGAGACCTGTAAGGAATGCGACAAGCCGTTCAGGCCAGGCACAGCGATCGCGACGACGATGCCTGTCGCGTTCAGAACTTTTTAATTCTCATTCCATTAATTTCTTATGTAATTTATTTTCTTTTATTTGATTTTCTAATAAATCAAAAAATTTAATATTATGTAAATTTTTATTTCGTTCAAAAATTCAGGTTGCTACAATATGTTATGTATGATCATCACTATGTGGGACTTTGGTTAATGATCAATGCCTATGCAAATAAGGGCCATGTTTGGTCTTGGGGACGAGCACCCCAACGTACTTATTAACCACAGGAGTATGGACTTGTGGTGTACGACATGACATTGGAATGTGTGCAATATTTAAAAGTGCTTTCATTTTGATATGATATGTTTGATTATGTGAAATTTGTATATGTGAAATATGGCCAGTCTTGATTTGTTCATCTGCTACATACTAATCCTTGGAACTCTATTCACTACTTGTGGCCAGTTTATACCTTGATCATTTGTTAAGTATTTGTTTTAAATCCCTCGTTTACTACCTATTCGAAATCCATTTCATGAATCGCCATGCAACCCACTGAATATGATTCTTACTCTTGCCATATGACTTCTGTTTTATTGTTCTACATGCACTGTCGTTTGATAACCCACGAATGCGTCGTTAAACACGTGACTAACAATCTCAAAATTATCGGCCTACACTAAGTATTTTGACAATAGTTAAGTGGTGAGAGCCGAGTCGAATCCACGGGGAACTAGATTTTTGAGTTGAAAACGTTGGATTTTTAGTTAGGAAAATAATGTGGTGATATTTAAACTAAATTGCATTAAATAAATCTAAGCTAAGTAAATAAATAGAGAGAGAAAGATAAATGTGAATGAGAGAACACGGGCAATATTTAAAACTGTAATCTACTGAATAACAAAAATACTTAACAAATATTTTATTCTAACCAACTGTCATTAACAGTTACACTGAAACAAAGAGAAAAAGAATAGAGAGAATAAGAGAGACGAGAGGAGAGAGAACAGTGAGAGAAAAGAGAGAGAGGAGAGAGAGCGCGTGAGAGAGAGAGAGAGAAGAGAGGGGATAAAGAGGAGAGAGAGGATAGAGAAGAGAGAGAGAGAGGCGGTGATAGAGGAGAGAGAGAGAGAGAGAGAGAGAGAGAGAGAGAGAGAGAGAGAGAGGAGAGAGAGAGAGATGAAAGAGAGAGGAGCGATAGGAGAGAGAGAGAAAAGAGAGAGAGCAGAGAGAGAAGAGAGAGAGAGATAGAGGAGAGAGAGGGAGGCAGCTACGTGCATGCAACCGCATGCACGTAGGCGCTGGCGGGGCTGGGTGCACAGGGGGGCGCGCGGGGCGTAGGGTGCGTGGCAGGCAGCGGCGAGCGTGGGCGGGCGGAGGCGCGAGGGCGGCTGGGGCGCGTGCGCGGGCAGCAGGGCGCCTGGCAGGGGTGCAGGGCGCGCGGCAGGGGCAGGCGCGGCAGGGGTCCGCGCGCGGGCGGGCGCGGCAGGCGGGGCTGGCGCTGGCGGGGCGCGGGCTGCTGCTTCTGCTGTGCTGCTGCTGCTCTTGCTGCTAGAAGAGAAAGTGGGAGAGAGAGCTGCGGGGGAAAGAGGAATAAAAATCAGAGAGAGAGGGGGGGGCTTTTTAAATAGAGATCTCTCTCTCTAAAAGAGAGGTTTTCAAAAGTATGGAGAAATCTTAGAAAAAATGGAAAGAAGGGGAAAGAAAAAGACAGGCGGCTAGGGTTTTGCAACATTATGAAAATGTCATATTTGCCCCTGTTGGACTGCTTGGTCCATTGGCCCGTTAAGCACTTCATTCAATAGCCCATTAACCTGCAAAGACAACATATAATTGAATTTAATCAATTATTGTTCATGATAATAGAAATCTTATGAATTAATCAGTATCAATCAACAAAATGACATGATTATTTATGATAATTGTGATATTATCACATCCCCCAACTTACTCATTGCTAGTCCCTTAGCAATGCACCCACGTGAATAATTAGGACTAACCGGAACTTCAAACATCATTTTTCATGTCAAGAAAGCAGAGATAAGATTGATCAACAATAAGTATTTCCAGTTCTAGTAGCATGTGTCAAAGACAATCATGCAGTTCATGTTATTAGACAGTTCCTCAAGATACAGTTAAAATTATCATTTCCTTCATGAATGCACTTATGATCAATAAGCATTACTTAAGACAATGTATGAGTTTTTGACCCATTACTTAGAGATGATATCAACTCTACACTCCTACAATAAAATCCTCGAATTATAGGTAGCTTTCACTCTGCCTTTTTTATTTTCATCCTTCAACATCATTTTTTTTTTTTTATATCCGTTCACTGTT
Source organism: Colocasia esculenta (assembly GCA_014218235.1). Lineage (NCBI taxonomy): Eukaryota > Viridiplantae > Streptophyta > Magnoliopsida > Alismatales > Araceae > Colocasia > Colocasia esculenta. The sequence continues at coordinate 50,441,098 of CM024757.1, forward strand.
TGACGCGAACTTCAACACTTCATGAGGTGCTGAAGCCCGGTTACTAAGCTAGGGATTTCCTTTTTCATTTTATCATCATTTTTTTTTTCATAACTTGCAGGCAGGTATCTTTTTCCCCACGATTAGTTTTCAATAAGAGTGTAGAATATCAATCTTCATCATGAGTATTAGGTAAAACTCTCATCACCCTCTTGAATGACACTTATTCATCATCTAATACATGTGTGAAGGTTTCATCAAATTTCAAATGTAGTTTGAGGAAAATGCTAAGAACATAACCGCAAACTTCATCCTTTAGCGTGCCACTAGCACAAGTATATACTTAGAGTAAAAATCATTCTAGACTGAGGTATTTTTTCCATGAGAAATGATATGTGAAGTTAATGAGCACAGAATAATGCATGGGATGTTTCAACAGGATTTAAAGATTTGAAAGACTTGCTCTCCCCCAACTTGAATGACATTGTCCTCAATGGCATAAAAGTAATGAACATAGAATACAGCCAAAGTAAGGTAAGAAAGGAGAGATGCAACCTGATGATCACATAAGAGTGGTGGCAAACTGGCCTCATTAAAGGTGATGAGTTGCCCAATATCCTTCCAAATACCTAGAACACAATAGAAAAGAAAAAATAAGTTAAATGTCCTAAAAATATTGGGTTGCCTCCTAATAAGCGCTAAGTTTATTGTCTTCAGCCAGACACAATGAAGTTCCTGCACATCTACTCAAGATCATTTAAGGGAATGGATTCTTTAGGTGAGAGTTGCATGTTTTCCATGTAAGGTTTGAGACATTGACCATTAACAGTGAGTGTTTGACCATTTTTAGGATCAAGAATTTTAACAGCACCATGGTCAAAAGTTTTTACAACAATGAATGGTCCATCCCATCGAGATTTCAATTTACCTGGAAATAAGCGCAGCCTAGAGTTAAAAAGCCAAACCTTTTGGTCAGGATTGAAGGATTTCCTCAAAATATGTTTGTCATGAAAGATTTTGGTCTTGGCTTTATAAATTTTGGAATTATCATAGGCTTCATTGCGCAATTCCTCAAGCTCATGCAGTTGGAGGGCTCTATGTGATCCAGCTTGGGCTAAATCAAGGTTGAATTGTTTGATGGCCCAATAAGCCCTATGCTCTAACTCAACAGGAAGGTGACAGGCTTTACCAAAAATCAACTGTAAGGAGACATGCCAATGGGAGTCTTATAAGCAGTCCGATAGGCCCATAAAGCATCATCCAATCTCTCTGACCAATCTTTCCTATCGGGCCTAACAGTCTTTTGGAGAATGTTCTTGATCTCCCTATTGGACACTTCCACTTGGCCACTGGTCTGGGGTGATAGGGGGTAGCAATTTTGTGAGTTATCCCATATTTTTTAAGCAAAGCTCGAAATTGGGAATGAGTGAAGTGAGATCCCCCATCACTTATGATGGCCTAGGGCACCCAAACCTAGAGAAGATATTCCTCCGCACAAATTTCATGACAACTTATGATCATTGGTGCGGGTGGCAATGGCTTCAATCCATTTAGATACATAATCAACTGCCACAAGGATATACTCATTGCCAAAGGATGAAGGGAATGGGCCCATGAAATCGATCCCCCAGACATCAAAGATTTCTACCACCAGAATGGGGTTGAGTGGCATCATGTCTCTCCTAGAGTTGTTGCCCACTGCTTGGCATCTCAGATAGGTCTTACTGAATTCATAAGCATCCTTGAACAGTGTGGGCCAGTAAAACCCACTTTGTAAGACCTTGGCAGCAGTTTTCTTCCCCGAGAAGTGTCCCCCACAGGCTAGGGTGTGACAGAAATTGAGGATGCTCTGTTGCTCTTCCTCAGGGACACATCTCCTAATTACTTGATCCGGACCCATGAAAAATAATTTAGGGTCATCCCAGAAATAGTGTTTGACTTTAGAGAAGAAATGATCCTTTTCATTCTTTGACCATCCTTCAGGAAGTTGACCCACCGCAAGGTAATTGACAATGTGAGCATACCATGGGGGTGTATTATGGGAAATAGAAAGAAGGTGTTCATCGGGAAAAGAGTCATACATGGGAGCACTTTCTGGGATGAGAATTCGGGACAGATGATCAGCAACAACATTTTCAGTACCTTTCTTATCCCGAATCTCCAAATCAAATTCTTGAAGAAGAAGGATCCATCTGATGAGTCTTGGTTTGGAGTCCTTCTTGGCTAGAAGATATTTTAAGGCAGAGTGATCTGAGTAGATGATGACTTTTGCCCCCAGAAGATAAGATCGAAATTTTTCAAGGGCAAAAACCACAGCAAGAAGTTCTTTCTCTGTGGTGGTGTAATGCAATTGAGCATCGGCGAGGGTGCGGCTCGCATAATAGACCACCACGGGACGTTTATCCATGCGTTGTCCCAAAACAGCACCTATGGCATAATCCGAGGCATCACACATGATCTCAAAGGGCAGTGACCAATCAGGAGATTGAAGAATGGGAGCTTTGGTCAAAGCCACTTTCAAAGTAGTGAATGCCTCTAAGCAAGCATCATCGAAGTGAAAAGGGACATCCTTGGCTAGGAGAAGAGTTAAGGGACGGGCAATTTTAGAAAAATTTTCAATGAACCGGCGATAGAAGTCGGCATGGCCAAGAAATGCACGAATTTGTCTGACGGAGGTGGGGGCAGGAAGATCAGCAATGAGGCCAACTTTGGCTCTATCTACCTCGATACCCCGCTCAGACACAATGTGGCCTAAGACTATACCCTCTCGAACCATGAAGTGGCTCTTCTCCCAACTAAGCACCAAGTTTGTCTCCACACATCTAGCCAAGACCTTCTCCAAAATTTTCAGACAGTTTTCAAAAGAATCCCCATATATAGAGAAATCATCCATGAATACCTCCAGGAATTCTCCCACCATGTCAGAGAAGATCGCCATCATGCACCTTTGAAAAGTGGCTGGTGCATTGCAGAGTCCAAAAGGCATTCTCCTAAAAGCAAATGTGCCATAGGGGCACGTGAATGTGGTCTTTTCTTGATCTTCTGGGTAAATTGCCACTTGATTGTACCCAGAATAACCATCCAAAAAGCAAAAAAATTGCTGGCCTGCCAGTCTCTCAAGGATTTGATCCATGAATGGGAGTGGAAAGTGGTCTTTCTTGGTCATGGCATTGAGCTTCCTATAATCTATGCACACTCTCCATCCCGTGGTCAATCTAGTGGGTACCTCCTCCCCTGCTCATTTTTCACAACTGTTAGCCCAGACTTCTTGGGAACCACTTGGGTTGGGCTGACCCACTGACTATCTGATATTGGGTAGGCAATTCCAGCATCTAGCCACTTCACTACTTCCTTCTTCACCACTTCCTTCATGTTCGGGTTTAACCGCCTTTGCGTTTCCCGGCTTGGTGTAGCATTGTCCTCCAAGTAATGTGGTGCATGCAAACAAATGGACTAATCCCCTTAAGGTCGGCCACTGTCCAACCTATGGCACCCCTATGTTCCCCTAAGACTTCTATCAACTGAGCTTCTTGGGTAGAACTTAGGTTGGAGGCAATGATAATAGGCAAAGTTTGGTTTGGGCCCAGAAATACATACTTGAGGGAGTCTGGAAGAGGTTTAAGCTCAAGATCTGGAGGGCTTTAAAGTGAAGGTAGAGCTGGTGCAGATTGCAAGGCCGGTAGAGGTTCGACCTTGGACCAAGGTGCCAGACGGAGTGGTGAGTCATGTAAAGCATTGGTCTCCTCAAGTTGGTCAACATCTAGATCATTATCAATGGACTCAGTCAAAATGTCAATAGAATGACATCCTTCTTCGGGATCTGGATATTGAGATGCTTTAAAAACATTGAGCGAGACCTTTGTCCCCCAAATGAAATGTCCATCATCCCCGTAGCACAATTGATATTGGCTTTGGCAGTGGCGAGGAAGGGACGACCAAGAATGATAGGAGTGTGTTTCAACTCCTGGTTGGTGGACATGTCAAGGATGAGAAAGTCCACGGGGAAATAACAGTCATTGACTTTGACAATTACATCCTCTATCAATCCCCGTGGAGTCTTGACCGAACGATCGGCCAGCTGCAGAATGATGAAAGTGGGCTTGAGTTCCCCTATGTTGAATTGTTCATAAATAAAGGTGGGAAGAAGATTGACACTTGCCCCTAAATCAAGAAGGGCACGATCAAAGGTTATGCCACCTATATCACAAGAAATGAGGGGAGCACCAGGGTCTTTCAACTTCCTAGGGAGGTGGTTTGTCAAGACTGCACTAACATCTTCAGATAGCCAGATCTTCTGAATTGCAGTCTTGGATTCCCTTCGTGGAGTGCACATTTCTTTCAAAAATTTAGCATAAGTCGGGACATGCTTTATGGCATCTAGGAGTGGAATATTGATTTGGACTTGTTTGAATAATTCCAGCAACTCCTCATCTTGGACCGACTTCTTCTTCTTATGGGCTTGGATTCTAGAGCACTTGGAAATGGCACTTTGGGCTGGTAAGAATTTGGATCTACAGAAGCTTTCTCTTTTTCTTTGTTCTCTTCCCCCAACTCACGTTGAATAGGTTCCTCTTCACTATCACTAGCATCATCTTGGGCCTCTAATTCAGGATTATTCACAACCTCTTTTCCCTTATGTGGGTCACTTAGCACCTTACCACTTCGCAGGCTTGAAATGGCTTTTATGTTCTCCAATTGTGGGCCTCTTGGTTGGACTTGTTGGACAGGTTGAGGTAGAAGGCCTGGTTGTGAAGCAAAGCCCGGTGGTAGGTTCCGTGGGTTGGCCACAGGTTGGCTAGGCAATTGGCCCACTTCCCTTCTCATGGTGGTTTCAGCCATTTGGCCCACTTGGGCTTCTAACCTAGCCATGGTCTGTTGGTTTGTCGCCAAAAGTTGTTGTTGTTGGTGCAATTGCTGTTGTTGGGCCAAGATGATCTGTTGGAGTTGGTAAAACTGATCTTCAAAGTTTTGTTGAGGAGCTTGTTGAAAAGTAGGCTGAACTTGCTTGGGTTGGGGAGGAGGATATTGGACTGCCTGAGAGAATTGGGCTTGAGGCCCTCTAGCATAAGTGCCATTGTACGGATTTGGCTGGGCCTGAAACTGGTTCTGGAATGGTTGTTTTGGGGCTTGAGGCATGGAGGGATTTGGTCTTTGAGGCAGAGCTTGTTGATTCTTCCAAGAGAAATTGGGATGGTTTCTCCAGCCAGGATTGTATGAATTGGAGAATGGGTCTAGATTGGGCTTGGGAAATCCCTGGGCTGCTTGGACCTGTTCCTGGACTTGTTCTTGGATGAAAGGTGGGAGTTGGGCTGCAGTTGGGCAGTCATTAATGTGGTGGCCTGGACTAGCACACAAGTTGCAAACTTCTGATGATATGAGTCTGGGCCAACATATGGGCTAGAGGGGGATGGGCCAAGGAATCCTGATGGGTCCTAGACAAGATTTGGTCCATCTTTTGAGCTAGAGAGGCAACAGTTTGGGCCATGGTATCCACTTTCTCCCACTTTTGGGCCATGAGATGATTCTCGAATTTGGGCTCCAATTCAGCCTGATTTCTCACTTCATATAACCCAGCCCGTTTGGATGGCCCAACAGATCTCTCATAGGATGAAAGTGAGGCATGATTAATTGAATTTTCACTTAGCATTTCAAAGAGAGCATAGGCCTCATCCTCACTTTTACTCATGAAAGCTCCCCCACATGAAGCATCCACCATTTGTTTATATTGTTCAGTCAATCCCTAATAAAATGCTTGGACAATTTGCCATCTTGAGAGACCATGGTGGGGGCATTTTCTCAAAAGCTCCTTCAACCTTTCCCATGACTCATGAATTAATTCCCCTTGTGTTTGAGAAAATCCAGTAATGGCTCTTCTCATGGTATTGGTTCGGCCTATGGGATAGAACTTTTTCAAAAATTCTTGTTGCATTTCTGCCCAAGTTCTAATGGTTTTCTCTACAGTGCCCAACCAATATTTGGCTTTATCCTTAAGAGAGAATGGGAAAAGAGTCAATCTGAGGGCATCATTTGTGAAGTTCTGGATCTTGACAATGGAACAAATCTCCAGAAATACATCTATGTGCTTGTAAGGGTCCTCATTAGTATTTCCAAAAGGATGGGAGCATTTGGATGGTGCTGGATTTAATCTCATATTGGATGGCTTGATTTTGTGGGAGATGAATACAAGATGTGTTGGTTATTGCCATCGACTCCCTTAGGGAATCGCTGCCACTATGCTGTTATGGGGCAGCATAGTGACATCGGGGCCGGCAACCCAACCCCCGCAGGGTAAAACCCTGTGCGAAGCCCCTCATGCCGACCACAGCGTTGACGTGGTGCTTTGCGCTTCCGCCTTAAAGATTTGGCTACCGCCTTCACTATCAGCTCGAGCTTTTGGTGCAACGGTAAGGGGCTTGGTCCAACAAGTGGTATCAGAGCGAGGTTGCGGGTTCGATTCCCCCGGGTGCTGGGGGGGAGTTTGTTGGTTAATGCCATCGACTCCCTTAGGGAATCGCTGCCACTATGCTGTTATGGGGCAGCATAGTGACATCGGGCGGCAACCCAACCCGCCGCAGGGGTAAAACCCTGTGCGAAGCCCCTCATGCCGACCACAGCGTTGACGTGGTGCTTTGCGCTTCCGCCTTAAAGATTGGCTACCGCCTTCACTATCAGCTCGAGCTTTGGTGCAACGGTAAGGGGCTTGGTCAACAAGATGAAGGTTGATATTGATTGGGAATGAAATAATCCTTCATTTGTTTGGGGATTTCTTGATTATCTTGATTTTCAGCCATTTGATTTTTCACAAGATTGTTCCTTTGATGGAGAAGTCTCTCAATTTCTGGGATTGGTCCTAGCAATTTAGGGCTTTGTGATCTCCTACCATGCATGCATTAGGACCAACTGAGAGAAGAGAGAGAAAATTTTTTTTATATATTTAAAAAAAAAAAATTAACAAAGACAAACAAGTTTCAACAAATACCCTATTTGACCTAGAGATCTTAGACTTGAAAGTGAGATTTCTCACAAAGTGGCCATAGACCAACTTAAGTCCACCATTAGGTATATCCACTGGCCAGGTAAGAGGTGGGGTAGTGGGAAGCTCCCCCTACTTTCGTAGGGACCTAATTAGAGAACCACTTTCCCGCTTAGGCGTTTGTCTTTTAACCTCTAGCCTTAGACACCAGTTTCCAAAACCAATTAGTGGGCCCAAGTGGACCTAAACCTCAGTGTGAACCCTAAGGCCAATGTTTACTGACTTTTATTAGGGCTTGAGAATGCAAAAGATGCAGGAGATTGTGGTTTGTGGGCTAAGGAAGGGTGATCAAATCCCCACCTTATCTTGTTAAGGAAACTGCCCTTAAAATATTTTAGAAATGAAGTGCACACCACAAAATCAAGCAAGGGGTTCTATGCAAGCATGGCAATGCATGATCATGCTTTCTAAAAGATTGAGATTCTTACCTTGCCTCCCGCAATCTTTGACACAAAAGGAGGCAAAAAATAAAATTACCTAAAGATGGAAATCTAAATGATGCATGTCCTAAAGATGGAAGGTTTCTAATCTTGACATGACATCTTTGATTGGATTTAAATGATTGATTTTTTTTTGGAATTTTGATTTTGTTTCTTTTTTTTAATTATCTAAACATGGTTACTAAGAAAAGGAAACTAAATCAAAGAGGGTTTTAATTAGGGGTGTCAATGGGCCGGGCCTGGACCGGGCCTGGTCTGGCCCAGGCCCAGCCCGGTTTCTAGATGATAGGCCCAAGCCGGTCCAGGCCCAGAGAAAAGCCTGGTTTTCACGAAATAGGCCCAGCCGGAGTGAGTTTTTAAGGCCCGGCCCAGGCCCGGTCCGGCCCGGCCTGGGAGAGCGAGGCGGGGTCACGGGGAGCGAGGCGCGGGGCGCGTGGTGCGAGGCGCGGGGGCGTGAGGCGGCCAGGCGGGGGGAGCGAGGCGGGGTCGCGGGGAGCGAGGCAGGGGGCGTGTGGCGTGAGGCGCGGGGGGCGTCAGGCGGGGGACGCGTGGCGCGAGGCGCGGGGGCGTCAGGCGGGGGGTGCGAGGCGGGGTCGTGGGAAGCGAGGCGGGGGGCGCGGGGAGCGAGGCGGGGGCGCGATGGGGCGAGCGGGGCCTGGGCGCGGGGGCGAGAGGGGCCGGGCGGGCCGGGCCGTGCAAAGCCCGGAATCGGCCCAGAATTATTCCGGGCCGGGCTAAAATTTTAAAAAATTAAAAAATTAAAGCCCATGCCCGTGTGATACCGGGCCGGGCCTCCGGGCCGGCCCGGTCCAATTGACATCCCTAGTTTTAATGGTACTTACCTCAAATGCAATCTCTCGTTCTTTTGGAAATGCAAACAAATGGAAAGAGTGAGGGAGGGAAACTCACCACAACTCACCTCTTTTTTTTTCTGATTTTTCCTGCTGTTTTTTTTTTTTGGAATTTTTTTTAAACCTGCAAAAGGAAAGAAAATGTAAGTATGAATATCTACAAAAAAAATACCAAGATTATCAAAACTAAAAATTCTAATTCCCCGGCAACGGCGCCAAAAATTGATAGCCCACGAATGCGTCGTTAAACACGTGACTAACAATCTCAAAATTATCGGCCTACACTAAGTATTTTGACAATAGTTAAGTGGTGAGAGCCGAGTCGAATCCACGGGGAACTAGATTTTAGAGTTGAAAACGTTGGGTTTTTAGTTAGGAAAATAATGTGGTGATATTTAAACTAAATTGCGTTAAATAAATCTAAGCTAAGTAAATAAATAAAGAGAGAAAGATAAATGTGAATGAGAGAACACGGGCAATATTTAAAACTGCAATCTACTGAACAACAAAAATACTTAACAAATATTTTATTCTAACCAACTGTCATTAATAGTTACACTGAAATAAAGAGAAAAAGAATAGAGAGAATAAGAGAGACGAGAGGAGAGAGAAGAGTGAGAGAAAAAGAGAGAGGAGAGAGAGCGCGTGAGAGAGAGAGAGAGAGAAGAGAGGGGATAAGAGGAGAGAGAGAGAGAGAAGAGAGAGAGAGAGAGAGAGAGAGAGAGAGAGAGAGAGAGAGAGAGGAGGCAGTGATAGAGGAGAGAGAAGAGAGAGAGAAAAGAGAGAGAGCGGAGAGAGAAGAGAGAGAGAGATAGAGGAGAGAGAGAGAGATGAAAGAGAGAGGAGCGATAGGGGAGAGAGAGAAAAGAGAGAGAGCGGAGAGAGAGAGAGAGAGAGATAGAGGAGAGAGAGGGAGGCGGCTACGTGCATGCAACCGCATGCACGTAGGCGCTGGCGGGGCCGGGTGCATAGGGGGGGGGCGGGGCGTAGGTGCGTGGCAGGCAGCGGCGAGTGCGGGCGGGCGGAGGCGTGAGGGTGGCTGGGGCGCTTGCGTGGGCAGCAGGGCGCCTGGCAGGGGTGCAGGGCGTGCGGCAGGGGCAGGCGCGGCAGGGGTCCGCGCGCAGGCGCGCGGCAGGCGGGGCCGGGCGCTGGCGGGGCCGAGGGCGCGGGCTGTTGCTTCTGCTGTGCTGCTGCTTGCTCTGAGAGGAAGAGAGACCGGGGGAGAGGAAGAAGAAGAGAGGAAGAAGAGAAAGAGGAAGAGAAGGAGAGGAGGGTTGCGTGCGCAAGAGAAGAGAGAGAGAAAAAGTAGAAAAGAAAGTGGGAGAGAGAGCTACGGGGGAAAGAGGAATAAAAATCAGAGAGAGAGGGGGGGCTTTTTAATAGAGATCTCTCTCTCTAAAAGAGAGGTTTTCAAAAGTAGGGAGAAATCTTAGAAAAAATGGAAAGAAGATGGGGAAAGAAAAAGGCAGGCGGCTAGGGTTTTTGTAACATTATGAAAATGCCATATTTGCCCCTGTTGGACTGCTTGGTCCATTGGCCCGTTAAGCACTTCATTCAATAGCCCATTAACCTGCAAAGACAACATATAATTGAATTTAATCAATTATTGTTCATGATAATAGAAATCTTATGAATTAATCAATATCAATCAACAAAATGACATGATTATTTATGATAATTGTGATATTATCACATCCCCCAACTTACTCATTGCTAGTCCCATTATTTGTGATATTACCATTATTTGTATGGTGAGCAATTCACTGTCTACTCAGACCATAAGAGCTTAAAGTATTTATTCTCTCAGAAGGAACTTAACATGAGGCAGAGAAGATGGCTTGAATACTTAAAGGATTTCGACTTCAACCACCAGTACCATCCAGGCAAGGGAAATGTTGTGGCTGATGCTCTTAGTAGAAAGGCGATGGCCTTGCTATCAAGTCTAGTTCTTGGAGAAATGTAGTTACTAGAACAATTCGCAAGGTTAGACTTGAATATTGAACATAGGGATGATCGAGTCTTGGTTGCCAATATCAACATTCAATCTGACATGCTAGAAGAGATCAAAGCTCAACAAGACAACGATCCATTCTTGGATCATGTCAAGGAAACATTAGCCGATAGACCAGACTTTGCTATGAACGAGGATGGAAGCCTTGTATTCCAAGGAAGGACATGTGTTCGAGATAATAAAGAACTGAAGTGGAAGTTAATGGATGAGGCTCATCAGACGAAGTACACTATTCATCCTGGAGGTACCAAAATGTATCAAGACATGAAAAGAACATTTTGGTGGCCGAATATGAAGAGAGAGGTAGCCGAGCATGCCGCTCATTGCCTTACTTGCCAACAGGTAAAGGCAGAACATATGCGCCCTGCTGGTGTACTTAGACCATTAGATATTCCGGAATGGAAATGGGAAAGCATTGGCATGGACTTCATCATGGGTTTACCCAAGACTCGTGGTGGACTCGATGCCATATGGGTCATTGTCGACTGACTCACCAAATCCACACAACCTATAAAGAGTAAGGGGTCGGTGGAGGTATTAGCTGCCTTATATGTCAAAGAGATCGTGAGATTGCATGGAGTCCCGTCATCCATTGTTTCGGATTGAGATTCGAGATTTACCTCTCATTTCTGAAAGGGACTACAAACTGCACTTGGTACTAAGCTCAACTTTAGTACCACATTTCACCCGCAAACTGATGGGCATACTAAGAGAACCAACCAGATTGTAGAAGACATGTTAAGAGCCTACACCATAGATTTCTAAGGTTATTGGAATGAGCACCTATTCCTAACTGAGTTCGCCTATAACAACAGTTACCAGGTGAGTATTAAAATGGCACCATTCGAAGCACTCTATGGCAGAAACTATAGATCTCCTACATGCTGGAATGAAGTGGAAGAATAGCAATGGCTAGGCCTGGACATGGTACAAAATACAACTAGGGATATACAGGTGATTCAAGATCGGCTCAAGATCGCTCAGTCCAGACAAAAGAGCTATGCTGATAAGAGAAGGAGAGATCTAGAATTTCAAGTGGGAGATCATGTGCTTTTGAAGGTATCTCCTACCCGTGGCATCCAAAGATTTGGTGTTAAAGGGAAGCTCAGTCCTAGATTCATCGGCCCTTTTGAAGTGCTCGAAAGGGTTGGTGAGGTTGCTTATCGGTTGGCATTGCCACCGAATTTGGCATGCGTACACAATGTGTTCCATGTCTCTATGCTTAAGAAATATGCGTACGATCCTATCCACATCATTCGCCATGAGAAGTTGGTGCTGAACAAGGACATGACATATGAGGAGAAGCCAGTCAAGATACTTGAACGAAAGGTGCAACAACTCAGGAATCGTCCCATCCATGTGGTTAAAGTTCTGTGGAATAATCGTGGAGTAGAAGAAGCCACATGGGAACCTGAAGGAATCATCAGGTAAAATTACCCCGATCTTTTCGATAAAACATTCCCTCCATTATGGTCATATGAGCTTAGTAATGAATGAAACTTGACCAAATGTTTGTTTTGTAGGCAATGGCTAGAAGAAGGACTCTCTATTCGAATGTACCCTCACAAGATGAGGAGATAAGGAGGAATGTCGGTGAAGAGCCGATAGCGCCAGCACCTCGAGGGCCACGACACTGCCCCTGCCACCAGTTGTCTATGACACATTCAAGCAAGGACTTGTACAAGCAATGCAGACTTAGCCTCAATTGCGGGCGGCTATCAAGGCGCAACTTTAGGCTCATTTTCCAAATGAACATGACCATGGCTTCAGAGGGGTGTCGATCATGGAGAGGTCTAGGAGGATGGCTCTGCCTTCTTTTAAGAAGAAGAGCTAACCTGTAACGACCCTCCATATGCCAGTACGATTATACCAATCCACGTCAATATAAAGGGCATCATTACAGTGGGACATTTACCCAACACAATACGATAGGTTGAGATGTACATAAATAACAAAAGAGTACAGCAGAAATAAAAGAGAAGTCTTATTCCATCATCATTCACATAATTCCACAGTCTATATAGCAATAAAAGAAATAACAAATGTCCACAATATTACAAGTCCATATGAATAACATTTTCATTGTTCACATACTAATGAAATAAAGCAAACTAAGCAGCGATTTCCACAAATGTAGCTACTCCTCACCCTCGGATTCGCTCCTCACTAAGTCCTCCTCAAGTACGCGGACACCTGTCTCACCTATATGTTAAAGCAAGTATGAGTCTTCCAAAAAGAAAGACCTAGCAAGCAACCTAAAGGCATATCCTTACACATATCACATACACATGATAGTCTTTCAAACAATAAAAGAATTACATGGCACATACTTCATGATAATTAAGCATAAATAACCTACACATACTTTCTACACATAATATGTAACATGATTCATGGTTTCAATTTCTATTCATATCATTTCACAACTCTACACAATTTGATCATGGAATTATGCACATGATAATTAACAATCCTAGCATGATATCTAACATTTTTCACATACTTTTATAACACATATACACATCTTTAGCTTGTTGTTTTAACATAAATAGCTTTCATTCACATGGTTTCACATCCTTTCACATGCTATCACATTCACATAACACTATCACATGTTCACATTGCACATATTCACATATTTCACACTTTTACATTTAATTGCCGTGACACATAGTCCGAACCACCATAAAGAAGGACACACATTCACATAACACATACCTGTCACTTAGGCAATACAATGATGAATCTTGGTAACTGCGCAGAATCGGGAGAAGCCCTCTCCACCCTAACCAGTGGTACTTATCCACCTCCAAGATTTCATCCTGATGCCCACAGGATATCACATATACAATGAGCCTTCCCATAGGGACTTTTCTATAGTATGGCTCCACAGCCTTCTATGGTAGCAGTGTTAATCTCGGCACACATTACACATTAACACTTAATTGCATGGTTTACATTATTCACATGCACTATTTAACTCATTCACATGTAATTTAAACAAATATACATGTTTCAATTTATAGAAATTAGTATGACTATTTTACAGTGTTAAATTAAACATAACAGTGCCCTAACATGCTGCAAGTCTCCTGAAATTACATGATTTAAATGGAACACACTTATTATGGCTTAAATCTCCTTTTAAAATATAAACACTACTCACGGGTATCAAAATAGTATCAAATTTTTATCACATGCTTCATACAGGTAATATGTCACATGTTCAATTTTTCAGATTTTTTTGCAATAGTAAAACTAATTTTAACAATTTAAACAGATTTCATGCAAATTTAACAAGAAATTCACTTTAACATGGTCCACAGCAAAACAGTCGATTCCAACAGTTCTAAAACCTGAAAACAGTAACCTTAAGATCATGGAAATTGTCTGAAACCCTAACATGCAACGAATCTATTTATTCAGATTTAAACACAATCATAACATGTTTATTTCATCATTACAGAATTTATATTAAATATAATCATCTTCAGAAATTCGACAGAACCTCATAATATGACCTATAGACTAGCCCTGACAAACCCTAATTTTTTTTACAGCATGTGCATACATCCAAAAGTCTGAAATTTATCACACAGATATGACAAACAAGGTTCTGTGAAAACAGATGAACTTGGCAGCAAGCGCCTTGCCGTCAACATGGGTTAACGGCACAGGATGCTACTGTCAACTCAAGAACTTGACGGCAACAAGGTTGCCGTCAACCTCCTGTCTGCAAAAGTGCAGACCAAACTCAAATAAAAAGGGGAATTGAGGGTTCTAGGACATGAATAAAATCCAAAAAAATTACTAGGACCTAGGGGACGTGTCTAGGGATGATACCCCTCGATTACTTGCCAGAAATAAAATCTAAGAAGATCAAATCTGTCGAAGAATCTCTCCTCGGCCAAGCCAAGAAGGTGCAGATTCCCCTCCCAAATTCCATCTTCTTGCTGATGCAGATTGATCTCCGGAGTCGGGGAAGATTCAACAACCCAAGGAGCACCTTCCAATCAAAGTAGATCGCCGGAAGAAGCTCGAAATCACCGGATCAAGCCTTGTGAACTTCTGGTTTTTCTCACAAGAAACCCTAGTTTTCTCTCTTCGAACCAAAGGTCTCAATCTGGCTGAAAGCACTAGGTTTTATAGAGCTAAGGGTTGGGGAACGCTTAGGATTAGGTTTCCTACCGTTGGGAATTGTTTCCTAATCAAGAACCTGGAGAAAACGCACACGTTTCAGATCTGGAATCGCAACATAATCGGAGAAGTAAACGGCAATTAACAGGAAGTAGTCATCCATCGATATGGACGTCCATATCCCCTGCCCATGAAGTCAACGGCACATAGATTGCCGTCAACATGCCCTTAACGTCAAGGGATGTTGACGTTAACTGGGATTTCGGGCAGACCTCTAAATACATCAAACCAGCACACATGTACAAGGATAAATAGACATTACATGCACAGAATTTGATAAACACAATATGTATAGAAATGGCTAAATACTTATATGGACAGAAATAAACATATATATACACATGCACATAAGTAAATAAATACTTATAATATGCACAAAATTAAATAAACATAAAATGAACAAAATTGGAGGGCCTTACACAACCATTGGTTTTTGAGAGTTGGTTGAGGGAGATTGAGAAGAATTTTCTTGCCATTGGGTGTGTAGAGAAGGATAAGGTTACTCTGGCTAATTATATGTTGCAAGAGAGGGCCGATGTGTGGTGGACATTAATTTTATGCATGAAATTTGAGGGCAAAGAGAAGGTCCTGACATGGGCTGAGTTTACCAGATTGTTCAACTCCAAGTTTGTTCTAGAGCACATACAAGACAAGATGGAAATAGAGTTTTTGTTGTTGACGCAAGATTCAACGTCAGTATTGGAGTATGAAGCTAGATTTGCGGAGTTGTCTAAGTATGCACCCCATATAGTGACAGATGAGTGTAAGAAAGTGAGGAAGTTTGTGATGGGGTTGAGGCCATCACTTAGGACTCCATTGGTTGTTCTTGACCATAAGAGCATGAAGGCAGCACTTAGCGTAGCATGTTGGTAAGAGGGTGAGAAGGATTTGTACTTAGAGGAGAAGAGGGCAGCGTTGAAGAGGTTGTTAGAGCCATTCCATAGGTAGGACAAGAATAAGAAGACTTCAAAAGTTCAGTAGCCAACATTAGCAATTCAAAGGTAGTACCCCAGCCAAGAGGATCCATGGTTTGTAACAAGCCAAAGTGCAAGAACTATGACAAGCGGCACGAAGGAGACGTGTGTTGGATAGCGACTGGGATGTGTCTTAGGTGTGGAGACAAGGGTTACAAGGTTAAATATTGCCCGAAGACGATGTAGACCATTCCAATTTTCATAAAAGAAGTAGCTCTAGTCACAGCAAGACTAGCAAGAGGATTGTGGGCCCTGGCTTGAGTGTATGCGCTCATAAGAGAGGATGTTGAGCGAGTGGAGGACGTCACTATAAGTACCTTTTTCATCTTCGAGGATGAAGATCTCTTTAAGAGGGAGAGGATGTGAAGCCCTACAAAAAAAAATTTCTAGTTGATCATGTTGTTTTTGAGTTTTCTTATTTTGTATATTTTAAACCCTTGTTTTTGTTGTTTTCTAGTTCTTTGATCAAAGGATATTGACGATAGTCCTGACCGTCGTTAGTATGCTCTTGACAGCAAGATTGAGTGCTGTGAAATTTGTTGGCTCACTTGTGTTGAACCTCTGCCCAACATATACATTGCATATTTACAGATTTAATTCATAACATACAGTAATTTTGAAGATGATAAATAAACATATATCTACTTATAAACAAACTATATTTCTCTCTCTTACATAACATATAAAAAAATATCTAAAGCATATTTAGTCATACAAATTATTCTCAGAAAATCCTAAGTATAACTTCGTTTGCCTAAGAAATATACGAAGTTCACTTCATCACATCCGAAGTTTACTTCATCATATCCGAAGTTTACTTCGTCATATCCGAAGATAACTTTGTCATATACGAAGTAAAATACAAAGACCTTACTTCAACTGATCATGTTTAAATTCTGATACACGAAGTTTACTTCGTCATATCCGAAGTTCACTTCATCATATCCGAAGTTAGCTTCGTCATATGTGAAGCAAAACACAAAGATCTTACTTCGACCAATCATGTTGAAATCATGATATACGAAGTTCACTTCATCATATCTGAAGTTAGTTTCGTCATATGCGAAATAAAATACAAAGATCTTACTTCGACTGATCATATTGAAATCGTAATATCCAAAATTCACTTCGTCACATCCGAAGTCAGCTTCATCATATTTGATGCCAGCATCGTCATATCAGAAGTCAGCTTCGTCATATTCGAAGTTAGCTTCGTCATATCTGAAGTTTACCTCGACATATACATCATATATGTTGTGACATTTCGATTATAAATTATATCTTTTAAAGAAAAATGAAGAATATATAAATTGTATGATATCTTCTCATCATTTACAATTTATATCATATTCATGACATTTTTAATTTAGTAAGCTCACGGTTAAACTCCTAAACTCAACTACATTCTAAATTACGAATCTTTAATACAAATGGTAAATAAACATATATTTTCATGCTTACGTTTTCAAGATCTTTGGATATAAAAATATCATGGCTCTATTTCTAAAAATATCTTTTTTCTAAAAAACCTGAGTCAAAGTCTGCGAAAAAGAACTTCTTACATCTGCCACTAAGAACATCCATTGTAGCACCCCTGGGAAATTCAATAATTTAAAATTTAAAATAAAAAGGAAATAAATAATTTTCATATTATTGAAATGGTAGGAACTTACGTATCATTATCGTATGTGTAAGAACACATCGAAAAATTCCATAAAAAATTATAGTTCAACTCTAAATAATATACCCAAATAATCCACGAAGAAATTCGTGCAATGAAAAATCTGATTGGCCAAGTATAGGTCGCGTTGTGACTTATTATCCAAATTAGGAAACAATTCGGAAATCCATTATCATGTGTATAAAACATGATCATAAATCAAGTTAAAAATGATAAGAATACATTTAACAATATGTATTGATAACCCATTATCAGAATTGGGCCAATGGACAACTTCTGGCCCAAGAATAAAATCAAGCAAGAAAAATACATAGAAATTCGTACCCCTAATTGAGCTAAAAATAGGAGGCAATTAGGGTGAAATCAAAGGTAGTTAGATCATTATGGTAACCCAAATTCATGCCTAACCGTACTAGGAGGTTTCCTAAACCCTAAACCACTTCAATTGGGATAGGAATCCCTCAAGCAAGGAAGGTCCAACCCCAAAACCGCAACCCACTTTCCTTGTTCCATTAGGACCCTTAAAAAAAACCCTAGATGCTTAAATACTCTTCTCAACAGCCTTGGGGATGAGTTACCTACATGCTGGGGTCGTGGGGAGCAACTCTTGAGCACCAGAGGAGAAGGAAATCGCCTCAACCAGAGCTCTTCTTCCCCTACTGTTCATCTGCATCGATCTGCAGAGGACTTTTCATAAAGTCGACCAAAGGTAGGTTGTCTCGGGCCAAACATAAGCAAACCGTATACCAATGTGTAGTTCATCAAGTCTACTTTCATGTGCATGCGTTTTCCCTAATTTTGTAGAGCATACATGGAGTATTAAGCGTTTTCCAAAGGTTATGCAGGTTTAGGGCTTTCCATGTTCAAGTCATTTCTCATGCTTCCCGAGGCCAAATCATGTGAAACCAAAGATGTAGTTCTCTTCTACTCCTCGAACCCAACAAATTTCATGTTCACGCTTTTGTCCCAGGAGCCCTAGATCATGAGTTATAAGCGTTGCACGCATGGCTTACCTGTTTTCATCGTTTTCGGGCAAGAACAAGAACCGCGACGACACCAGAAGTCACGTTCTTCTTTGCATGAACGTGAAGTACTAGACCGTCGCGTTCATCTAAAACATGACCATACCCTACGTCGTAATTCTGCCATTGACTTGACCGTTCCGACACCTCAAACTGTGCACTGCATGGTTTTCCATGTCATGCACGTGGCGTAGTAGTACGTCGCGATTTAGACCTTTTTTTTTGCCCAAGATTTTTGCATGTTTTTATATTCGGATTTTTAAATAGATTATTGAACGCGATGGGTAGAACCGTCGTGATTCAAACATCATCGCGACATGTCGACAGATGGGACCATCGTATTCCTGATTGGGTAATCGATCTGGCAATCGATTCCTGCTGTAAAAGGCGACGCTTTGACCTGTCGCGATTTGAACGTGACAGGTAGGCCCGTCGCAATTTAGAAACCATGTACAAAGTCTTGTTTTGAATCGTCTATTATCTTCTTAATTGCAATGACTGTGTCTATCGAGGATTTCAAGGCCTACCTGAGATCTATTTCTATAGTGTTTAGTGATAGTCTTACATGTTATGTTCTAAACATGCATTGTACAGTCTGTCCAATGACTTGAAACTTGCTAACCCATGAAAAAGCCTTAACAACATGAATGTTTATTCCATTGTTCTTAAATGATATGATCTATTCTCGCAAACTATTGATTGATCATCTTGCTATTCTTGTTTGTTAAAGTGAATAATTGTTATCTTAAAATACTGCAAATCATGTCAAGTTAAGTGCATGTTTCAATCTTATGTGTTCATGTTAATTACTTTTCACATGTTTGAAACTGATAGATTGTAGATTGAGACACGTACTTCACTACACACTTGCACTTATAAGCAGCCCTTTCTTGGGGGATTGGAAACTCACGGACAATCATTCTGTATCGGCAGTCTAGTGACCTTTCTCTTAAGACCTCCGTAAATCTCCATACGCCATGGATTCACTCACGGACACCGAGTTGGTTGTACCATTAAAGTTCCTTGGAGATAGCGTTCACTTCCTTTCTTCTCTTGTTCTCGTGAGAGTGATTCATAACCTTGACATAAGCCATTAATCTAAAGAGTGAACTAAAGTATAAATCGTGTCGTTATGCTGCCAAAATTATCTCTTGATTACTGTTATCATGATAATCATGTTCACTTGACTTACTACTTCTTGACATCATCATCATCATGAACATGACATTACCATTGTTTATACCTTGAAACTCTTATATTAGCCATCAATGACTGTGGGTATCTACATTTAAAAATAGTGAGATGCTGATAGGGTACGACGTGTGTCCAAGGGCTCCAGTCTAGCCCCAATGACGGCGAGTCATAAATATACTATTAACCATGGGGCATAATGATTACTGGCATTACATCTGCGCTGGGAGTACTTGCGTGTTGAATGCTAGATACAATAACCACATACATGTGTCCTAGTGTGCATTTCAAGGTGGATCTTTCCTTGGTGTACATTAGTGTCTTCGTACCTGATTAGTGAATCGTGTTAAAAGTTCGTGCTTGCTTGCTTGCATGATATGGCCATCCTGTAATTATTGTAATTAAGTGATATCTTGCGTGCTTGTTACTTGCCACTCTATTGATAGCTCTTGCTCATTATATCATTTTAGATCTCGCTCTACCATGATCATTCAATCTATCTTGTTCAAGTATCATGTTTAATGAGTTTTATTTGCACATGCATATCATGATAATCGTGGTTACCTAGTTCTAAATTTCTAATCACTTATATCATTGCCCGCACATTGAGATGTAAATCCTATTGAGCTAGTTTGCTCATTCCCTACGTTTAACCTTCTAGGTGACTACGAAGTACAAGAAGAAGAACCAGTCGAGGATGAGAATGCGTCCGAGTGATGAGCATTCCAACCATAGAGTTATCATTAATTTAATTTGAGTGTTAGAACAATGTAGTACGAAGTGAGATTAAATGTAATTTATTTTCTTATTGAGTCTTAGTCCTGTAGTTCACGATGGGGAATATGTATTAGATCTACTTTGAAATAAGACAAAGTGTTGAGATTTGAATACAAGTTCAATTGAGTTCATTATTTGGGCCCTATTGTTATGTTGTGTTGATACACATTTAGCACTTGCTAGCTAGAGGCTTATTTGCCGACTGCTCAAGTCTCGGAATATCGACTTGAATTATCTCAATATTATCCGCTGCGTAATTCTCGGGACATGACATCCATATTGTCCTCTGATAGATCTGCACTCTCGATCTCTACCTACTGCATATTTTATCTATATGCAGAACCTTTTTCAACAGAACAATAATTGCTGATAGCCATCAACATTTGAAATATCTCACAAGTACCTATGATCATCTCTGTAGCTAACATACTGGACCCTGATGATCAGTCCATCTCCATAAATGAATTATCTTTTATTTTAAGTACCTTCGGTGATTAACAAAACCTTGAAAAATTATTTTCTAACAACTCTTTCTGAAGTTCACTCACACGAAATAACTCTACTAAATCTATAAGTTATCCTCACTTACTGCGATCTGAACTTCATTACATATGTTTCTAAGTACACATCGATTTCCTTTATAGAAACAACGATTCGATCAGCATAATGATTCGATAAGTCACTTAAACAACGATTTAGTTGAAAAATAATGATTGATCGAAAACAACGATTCACTTTAACAAAAACAATGATTTGCTCGAAAACAATGATTCGCTTTAACTTAAACAACGATTTGCTCAAAAACAACGATTCGCTTTGACTTAAACAACGATTTGCTCGAAAATAACGATTCGCTTTAACTTAAACAACGATTTGCTCGAAAACAACGATTCGCTTTAACATAAACAATAATTTGCTCGAAAACAACGATTCGATTCGCTTGTACTTAAACAACGATTTGATTGAAAACAACGATTTGCCTTCATTTAAACAACGATTTGATCACAAACAACGATTTGGTCACAAACAACGATTTGTCTTCACTTGAACAATGATTTCGGTCTCACAACGATTTCATTATTGAAACAATGATTTTATGATCAGTTTCATTAAAATAAAAATTTAATGATCAATTTCAGTAAAACGAAGATTTCATCTGCTCATCGATTTCTATTAAGTAATAACTTTGTACAGAACATCGATTTCATTATATTAATACATGGACTATATTCACATCGACTTGGTTTCAAGATGGATTACATTCTCACATAATTATATCATCAATTTGATATCAATATCATTTCTATACAGAATGCTCTTTATATAGCTCTTGTATGGTCTTGCTTTATCTTCTTATTTTCATTCCTTATAATACTTAAATATGCATATGCTTAAGACTCTGTGGACTTCAAAAACCTTCCCGCGCATCATGTTGTATTCTAAGATTTTGATCATTTATTGTGGTAGTATAATATTTCCACACGAAATATTCCTGCTTACTTCATGTGTCACATAGAGTCTTGATTTGTGTGATGTCAGAATAACATTTCTTGTTTGGCATACCTTTATACTACACGACTACCAATGTTGACTGACAATTTACACAAAAAGAAGTTGTCTAGGTATCAGCATTTATTGCATGCAGGGTTTTTGTAGTAAAGCACGTCAAAGATGGATCTGTCAACTTATCAGAAGGATAAAAAGATTCAAAAAATCTTTCCCTGAAGGTGTAAGGATAAATCCAAGCATCTATGGCTGCAGGCCCACCTCTCCATGCCTAGGACCAGTATCTCTAACGTGCATAAAGCTGTGAGGCAACGGACTTCTGAACGGCTACTACAATGGTCAAAATAATTTACAGAAGATAAATAGAAGACTGGTGACTCCATGCAAGTCAGTTAGAACATTTGAACTCTTGAACTTTTGAAAAGCTTGAAGCTCCAGTCACCTGAAAAAACAGCAAGAGCCAGCTCGTCCATTTCAACCTTCCAAAGCTCTTAGCTCTCAGAGATCTCACTCCATTTCTTTTGAGAGCTAGCGTAAGTCTGAGAGAGAGAGAGAGTTCATTCGAGTTTATCTGGTGTCTCTCAGACTTCGCCTCAGATCAAGCATTGTTTATAAGCTTGGTCCTGGGGCTCTCCTCTTTCAACAAGAATCTTTGTGGGCATTCCTCTTCGGGTGTGAAGAGAAGATCTGTTGAATCAGGTGGTGTAATTCCTCTTCTGGTAGAGAAGAGAAGACCAACGGTTGCTGAATGTGTAAGTGTCCATAAGGGGGACTGTACCCTTGTTTAGTGGAAACCCAAGTTGTTACTTGGGGACTGGACGTAGGACTCCTTGTGATAGGAGGTCTGAACCAGGATAAAAATCTCATGTTGTTTGTGTGATTGCTTTTGTGTCTTCATTATCACTAACTCTAACTATCGAACTTAGTGTTTTCTGTCTAGTTTATTTTATTTACAGGAATTTCTTCTAAAAGATTTTTTAATCAAACCATTCACCCCCCCTCTGGGCTTGCTTTTTAGGCAACAAGTGGTATCAGAGGTAAGTCTCTTCAAGTAGAAGATCTCACGATCTTAAGAGCAAAGATAAATGGCAGCTTAAAGATATGCTGAAGGTTAGTCTGTCAACAGACCTCCTCTATTTGACGGTGAAGATTGCAACTATTGGAAGACTCGAATGGAGTTCTACCTTCAAGGTCTTAATTTCCAGCTTTGGTCAATCATTGAAGAAGGAGACCTCGTGGTGCTCAACAAAAGAGAAGATTGGACAGATGGTGACAAGAAGAAGATATCTCTTAACAGCAAAGCTAAAAGCATATGTGCTATGCACTCAGCAAGAAAGAATTCAACAGAATTTCCACTTGCAAGTCAGCCATGGAAATGTGGGAAAAGCTAAGGCTCACATATAAAGGAACTGATAAGGTAAAGGAAACAAGGATAGATATTTTGGTAAATCAATACGAGAGATTTCAAATGCAATATAGAGAGTCCATCACTCAAATATACAGCAGATTCACAGACATAATCAATGGATTGGCTGGGCTTGGAAAAACTTATGAGATCGGAGACATGGTGAGAAAAATATTAAGATCTCTACTAGCCTCATGGACTGCAAAAGTGACAGCCATAGAAGAAGCCAACGACCTCAGGAGAATGTCACTTGAGAAACTCATTGGTTCCGTAATGGCTCATGAAATAAATATGAAAAGGCTGGGAGAATCCTCCAGCAAAAAGAAGCATAGCAATGCTCTCAAGGCCGCAGAAGACACATCTGATGGTGAGTCAGTAAGTGACAAGAGCAATGAGAGCAGTGAAGATGAAGAAGCTTTTCTTTCTAGAAGATTGCAACGTATACTGGCCAAAAAGAAGTACCAATTAGGAAGAAGATATTTCAAGAAAGGTAAAGACTTCAAAAGACCAGAAGGGAAAGAAGTCAAGAAATCTGAACCCATATGCTACGAGTGCAAGAAGCGAGGACACATCAAAGCTGAGTGTCCAAAGTTAAAGAAAACCAAGTTCAAGAAGAAGGACAACATAAAGAAGTTCAAAAGATACAAGAAGAAAGCCATGGCCGCTGCATGGAACAACGAAAGCGACTCAGACAGTTAGTTAAACTCTAGCGAAGATGATGAAGAAATGGCCAACCTAGCCTTCATGGCAAATGTTGATGAAAAGGTAACTTCGGACTCATCTTTTACTTCCTGTAATGAATCTGATTCAGATAGTCTAAAAGATGCGTTTAATGAACTATATAGTAAATATAAAGATGTTTGTAAGTTGCAAAAAACAACTAAGAAAAATTATGCATGTTTGGAAATTACCAACTCAGATTTAAATCGGAAATTGAACAGTTAGATAAACAAATTTCTGAACTTAAAAGAAGAAATGAACTACTACGTGAAGATGTTAAAATTAAGAATGAAAAGATATTAAACTTAGAAGATCAGGAAACAATAAGTAAACTTAAAAATAAAATTAACACACTAACAAAAGATAATGAATATCTAATGGCTACAGTTGAAAATTTTACTAATGGTAAATCCTCACTAATACTAAAAGGAGTAAGAATATTAGGTAAGAAAAAGTATGGGATAGGATACACTCCACCAGACAACAAAGAAACTGTAATTTATCCAAAAATTTATCCAACTCCAAAATTCGTAGCTGAACAAAATCCTAATCATAAAGGAAATAAAAATAAAAAACATAACTCAAATAGGATAATAAACAATATTCCTTGCTGCACACACTGTAACAAATTAGGTCACACCAAAATAACATGCACAACCAAACACCTAAAATGGATTCCCAAATGGAACCGTGAAGAAACTAACCAACCAGGACCCAAAAGAACTTGGGTACCTAAATCTTATTGACTTATTGCAGGAAAGCCATAGAGCATCAAAGTGGTACCTTGACAGCGGGTGCTCAAGGCATATGACAGGTAACAAGAAATTATTCTCTTATATCAAAGATGAAGAAGGCACAGTTACCTATGACAATAATGGAAAAGGGTCAGTAATTGGATATGGATCTATTGGAAGTCAAGATAAAATCCTCATACAAGATGTACTATGCGTCAAAGGATTGAAGCACAACTTAATAAGCGTTAGTCAACTGTGCGACAAGGGCACCAGATCAAGTTTCAGGAATTAAAAAGTTTGATTATAAGGATGGTGCAATTGTCTTCGAAGCCAGTAGAGAAAAGAACCTATATGTTCTGCATCTAGAAGAACTCTAAGCTCAAAATGTTTGTCTAGCAGCAAGCAAAGATTAGAATGTAGAGTTATGGAATAGAAGGTTAGGTCACTGCAGTTTGGATGGAATAAGAAAGCTTGTCAAACATGATCTAGTAGAAGGACTGCCAAAGATAAACACAAGATTAGATAGCATTTGTGAACCTTGTGCAAAAGGGAAGCATGCAAAATCCTCCTTCAAATCAAAGACAGTGGTCACTACTTCCAAACCACTAGAACTATTACATATAGATCTATTTGGACCAATGAGAACCACTAGCCTGGGAGGAAAGAACTTTGGATTTGTAATAGTCGATGATTTTTCAAGATTCACATGGGTATCATTTTTAGAGCATAAAGATGACACTTTTGAAAGCTTTGTGAAGTTCAGTAAAATAGTTCAAAAGGATAAGAAATTCAGCATCATTGGCATTCGTTCAGATCATGGAGGAGAATTTCAGAACGACAGATCTGTAGAATTCTGTAATTATCAAGGTATAGAATATAATTTATCAACACCTAGAACTCCACGGCAAAATGGAGTAGCTTAGAGGAAGAACAGAACTTTGTTGGATATGGCTAGGACCATGCTATCATAATACAATCTTCCTAGATATTTCTGGGCAGAGGCAGTAAATACAGCAAGTTACATCATAAATAGGGTTATGATTAGGTCAATCCTGAAGAAGACTGCATATGAGCTTTACAAGCAAAGGAAGCCCAAGATCAGCCATTTCAGAACATTTGGATGTTTGTGCTTCATTCACAACAATGCTAAAAGAGACATAGGTAAGCTGGATCCCAAATCCGATGAAGGGATCTTTATGGGGTACACTTCTAAACCCAAAGGTTATAGAGTTTTCAACAAAAGAAGTCTTTTAATTGAGCAAACTGTTCATGTTATTTTTTATGAGTCTAACCCTTCCTTGAAGAAGGAAGTCGATAGTGATGATGAAAATGCAGAAATTCTCTACAAAAAGCTGAAGGAAACATCTATCAAAGATGGTGAAGATCCACCCTTAGAAGAACTACAACAAAAAGATATTATCCATAATGATCTTCCAAAGGAATGGAGGTACAAAAAGGATCATCCTACTGACAACATCATTGGAGATTCATCGGTTGGGGTAAGAACTAGAGGTAATGTTATTCCTTGTGATTATCTAGCATTTGTGTCTCAAATTGAGCCGAAGACAGTCAATGAAGCACTATCTGATGAATCCTGGATTTTATCCATGCAAGATGAACTTAATTAGTTCAGGAGAAATGAAGTTTGGTCCCTTGTTCCAAGACCGTCAGATCATCCTGTGATTGGCACCAAATGGGTGTTCAGGAATAAATTAGATGAAGCTGGTGTTATCACTAGAAATAAGGCTAGACTAGTTGCTCAAGGTTATTCCCAAGAGGAAGGCATAGATTTTGATGAAACCTATGCACCAGTGGCTAGACTAGAGGCTATTAGAATTTTACTTGCTTATGCATGTGCATTGGATTTAAAACTTTTCCAAATGGATGTAAAATTTACATTTTTAAATGGTTATATAAAGGAGGAAGTCTATGTAGAACAGCCTCCTGGTTTTCATGATTTAGATTTTTCAAACCATGTTTTTAAATTGCATAAAGCATTATATGGTTTAAAGCAAGCACCTAGAGCATGGTATGAAAGACTTAGTGCATTCTTGCTAAATCATGGCTTTATTAAAGGTCAGGTAGATAGCACACTGTTTATTAAATCAAAATCCAAGAACATATTACTTGTGCAAATTTATGTAGATGACATTATATTTGGATCTACTGATGAATCTTTGTGCAAGTACTTTGAAAAGCTCATGCAGGGAGAATATGAGATAAGCATGATGGGAGAGCTCAACTATTTTCTTGAATTACAAATCAAGGAAAGCCAAGAAGGTACACATATTTGTCAAGCAAAGTACACTAAAGAATTGTTGAAGAAATTCGGGTTCGACAATGCTATACCACTGTCCACTCCAATGAGCACATCCACAAGGTTAGACAGTGATAAGGAAGGTAACAAAGTTGATCAAAAATATTACAGAGGTATGATAGGGTCATTTCTTTACTTGATAGCTAGTAGACCAAACATCTTGTTTAGTGTATGTATGTGTGCTAGATATCAGTCTGATCCTAAAGAATCCCATCTAATATCTGTTAAAAGGATTTTTAGATATTTAGCTAAAACTCATGACCTAGGACTATGGTATCCAAAATCATGTGAAACTAGTTTAATTGGATATTCTGATGCTGACTATGCTGGATGTAAGGTAGACAGAAAAAGCACCTGTGGAAATTGTCAATTTCTTGTAGGATGCTTGATTTCGTGGTCCTCAAAGAAACAAAATTCAGTAGCACTATCAACAGCTCAAGCTGAATACATAGCTGCTGGGAGCTGTTGCACTCAACTCCTATGGATAAAACAACAGCTTGAGGACTATGGACTGCACATCAAGACTATCACATTGTTGTGCGACAATACAAGTGTGATAAATCGCACGAAAAATCCAGTACAACACTCCAGGATGAAACATATAGAGGTCAGACATCATTTTATTAGAGATCATGTAGCTAATGGTAATATAAATATCTCTTTCATAGATACTCTAAATCAGTTAGCAGATATCTTTACAAAGACCTTACCTGAAGAGAGATTTACGTCTCTTAGAAGAGAATTAGGCATGTGTAATTTGTAACAGATACGTCTGCATGTAATTGAAACAATAAATTTCAGAATAACACTTACTCTTCCTGCTAAAATTTAAGCAAATCCTTTATTGCTTACGTCATAAATTGCTACGGCGTTTCAGTTTATTTCTTTATTATTTGCGTCATCTTCTCTTTTATCGTTATCTGCATTTATTACTCTGCCATTTCAAAAAGGCAACGTCATAACCTGCCGTTAAGTCTGTAAGTCATGCCTCATCGATTTCCTCTCTCTCTCTCTCTCTCTCTTATCTCTTTCGATTTGCCTGGTGCGATAAACCCACATCGATTCCAGAATCCCCTCAGTGCGATTTCGAAGAACTTCTTTGTTCCCGTTCAAATTTCTTGAGGGCTTATGTTCCTTTCTTCCCCAAAATCTTCCAGAAACTCTCCTTGTTCAAATCCATGGCCGCTTCGGGGAGTTTCGGCAGCGTAGGTGGTTACAGCGTCGCCTTCCTCACTGCGGATCAGTACGAACGGTTTGCGGCTATCAAGATCAAGCTATGTGGGAACAAGGCAATAGACATTGAAGATCTTAAGAAGCATGGGATGCACAGTATTGTGGAAGCTATTCAGGGGATGAAGTGGTTAAGGCTAGTTACAGTTTCTGAGCCGAGCTACCCAGACCTAGCCAAGGCATTCTACACCTGCCTGAAGACAGAAGAAGATGGGTCCCTCTCCTCCTCAGTTAAAGGTACCCCCATTCTTATCACCTATGATCTTTTGGAGAGGCTATTTGGTGTATCTACAGTCGGTCGCAGTGGGGTAGACATTGTTGATATTCATGCTAAGGGGTTAGGAATTATCGGAACAGAGTACAGATTGAAAGATGGAAAGATTGATATCAACCAGCTGAATGTGTTCAACAGAATTCTTCATTTTATAGTCTGCCAGATATTAGTGCCAAGGAGCGCCACCTTCTCAACCTGTACAAAAGGAGATTCAGACATGATGTTTTGGGCCATCCAGAATTACGATATCAATATGGCTCAAGTTATAATTGAGAGGATGAAATTTGCTGCAGAGATGATATGGGACAAAAAGAATAAATTAAATTTATCACTTCCTTATGCCCATTTGCTGACCATAATTTTCAAGCACTATGGCATTGACCTAAAGAGAGAAATAATGAAGAAGATGGGCCAACCTATTCGGTCCAGGAATTTGAAGAAGAGTGGTTTCCCTCTGGTGGGAAATGTTTGGACCAAGACCTCTGTGGCAGAAGGAGAGGCAATCATTGGAGCAGCTCCTAAAATTCCAATTGTCCAAGAGGAAGAAGCAGAAGTCAGGGTTGAAGAACCTGTTACAGTTGCAAGAAGGATAGAGGAAATAGCTCCTGAGCATATTGAGCCCGTTGGGTAGTCATCTGGAGTTGAAACCCCCTCAACAGTCATTGCATCTGTTATTGAAGAATCATTGGCGACTGTTGCTCATATTGAGGAGGAGCAGGAAGAGACTCATGAAGAAATCATCCCAAACATTCCTGCTGGAGATGTTAGTTTAAAAGAAGTGATGCCAGTAGTTGTGGCACCAAGCCACACAATAGATGTTCAAATGGAAGATGCTCCAGCTTCGGGGGAGCCAAATATTCAGGGGGAGCCTTCTACTAGTGCTCCTGCAGATCCATTCCATGAAGGAATTGTGGAAGATGTTTCAGATGATGTTGTGGAGCCCTCTATCAGCTCCGGTGGAAAGAGAAAGGGTGTTGCCTCAAGAATTCCCCTACTCACCAGGAAGGCACACCACAGATCAAAGAAGAAGAGAATTCTTGTGTACATGAAGCCTAACATCAATAGATTAAATGCACATGGGGAGATTCTGTGCTCACTACAATCTGAAGTTCAATTTATTTTTTTGAGTCAGAGCACTGAAGCTAAGGAGATTGGAGCAGTGAAAAATGAGCTCCAGGTAATCAGAGGTGAGATGGGAAGCTTGAAGCAATTAGTAACAGATCTATCAGACTTTGTGACGGTGCATTTATCCACTCCTGCCCCTCCTGCTCCCACTCAACCAGTATCAGAAGAGCCTACAATTGGGCCATCATGGCCAGTTGTTGAGGAATCAGGGCCACCAGGGCCAACAGTTAAGGAGTCAGGGCCTCCAGGGCCATCTATGGAAAAGTCTGGGCTGACAGGGCCAGCTGTGGAAGAGTCTGGGCCGATAGGGCCATCAGCTAGTCAAGGCCATCAGGGCCAGTGGAGCCAGAGGCAGATCAAGTCAGAATTCAAGAACCTGTAGAAGAAGCTATTGTACCCCCAGAGACACCTGTTCCTTCTAGTTTTCAGACTCCAGCTCCTTCTTCTCCTCCTTCATCCTTCTCTGCTCCACCAACACCTGAACCTTCCAAAAAGCCAGTTCCAAAGCACATCTCCTCACCTGCACCTTTTCCTACTATGAGCTCCTCTTCACCCACTTCTTCTCGTGCAATTCCTCCTCCTCCAACCTTTGAGGCACCTCCAGCATCATCCTCAGCTGGTCCCTCCTCTGCTGGACCATCAGCTGCTCAAGCATCTGTACCTCCTCCTACTAGTTCTTTCTGCTCTTTTCAACCACCCACTCCTCCATCCTTCATAACCATCATTCCGGAGGGTGCTCGTGTTCAAGGCCACATCATACAGGACATCAAAGATGAATTTGAAGAAACAATCCTTCGTTCAGTCCTGTCTGTGTCCTCTCATGTTCATAGGACTAGTTCTTCCAGTCCTGCCCCTAAGAAGAGAAAAATCTCTAAAGAACTTGCTCTCTCTTCTGAACCTAGATTCCCTCCCCTTTGGTTCTCTCTTTCTGTTGAAAATAGAAGGAGATCTCTCTATTGTGAATATCTTCAGAAGTGTACATTTGCTGCAATTTTTGGCCTCCCTCACCTTAACCTCACAGAACACCTCACCATTGTTCTTCATCTCTCTCCAATATCCAAAATTGACCAGTCCAAAATCTTCTCCCTAGCTGAATCTAAGACTGAAGATCAGTGGGCTCGGGGCCATCAATCTCTCTATAGGAATTTTGTGCTTGCTAGATCTGACAGGTTTCCACCCTCAGACCACCAACTTACATTGTCTGTGTGGTTTGTTACTCACGATAGGAATACTTGGGGTCCCTTCATCCAGAGGGAAATCAAGTTGATCCGGCACTTCTAGATGTTTCAAGACTATAGGTTTATCAACAAACTACCAGAAATTCAGCTTGGTTAGTTCAAGGGAGCCATTGCACAGCTCAGGACTGAAAACCCTGTCAACACTTCTCTTCAGGTGGACTTTGCTACCCTTCAGTTGCCAGAGGTTGTCTTCCTCCCCAAGCTTCATTCCTTGCTCATGGACTCTGTTGTGGGTCCCTTTATTTTTGAAAGATTTGCTAGAGTGATGGCCAGAATAACAGTCTAACAGAGTGCTCCTCTTGCCTTCCACCGATTTCTATTCCGGGAGTATCATAGGGGTTTTATCAAGTCTGATGTCCTTGCTCCCCTCCTGTCTGAATGTGAAAGGCTCTCACCATCTGAATGGGAGAAGCATTATCATCAAGCTGCTCAGCAGCTGGACACCATGAACTCTTCTCTGTTCAGATCAAGCAAACCTTCTCTTTCTGTCGAAGAATTCTTACACCTCAACTCAATCAATTTGGTTCAATATCCTTTTGCCTTTTGGATTGAAAGGTACAAAGTCTATGAACCCTTGAAGAGGGAACTGAAGCAGAACAAGATTTTCTACCCTATATCCAATGACAAATTCCTGCAGCATGCTAGTTTTGACACTACTAGCTTGTACAGATCCTCCTTTGGCAAGGATGGATATGCCAATTTCAATGAAGCTCAGAGGCAACTGCACATCCAGAGGATGCTTCCTGATATGGGGCCTTCCTACACTATGGCTTGGGGTGCTTTTAAAAACTATTTTGAAGAGCAGGAACTCCAGGCTTGGCCAATCATTACTCGCCATGCCTCTCTTTTGTCTTCTACCTTCTACATTTCTAATCCCCATTAAGTAATCAAATCTGATACTTTTGGCTCCCATTTATCATTTTCTATCTCTACTTTCTTTTCTGCTTATCTAATTCTTTTTGCTTAATGACAAAAAGGGTTAGAAAGTATTCTGAAAGACATACCCTAAAATTTAAATTTTTATTTTTTTTTGCAAAAACAAATTTCAATTCTTATTCTTTCTATACATGCAATCCTTTTATGTTTTGTCATCACCAAAAAGGGGGAGATTGATGATCAGTCCATCTCCATAAATAAATTATCTTTTATTTTAAGGACTTTTGGTGATTAACAAAACCTTGAAAAATTATTTTCTAACAACTCTTTCTGAAGTTCACTCACAAAAAATAACTCTAGAAAATTATGTAAGTTATCCTCACTTACTACGATCTGAACTTCATTACATATGTTTCTAAGTACACATCAATTTCCTTTATAGAAACAACGCCATAACGATTCGATAAGTCACTTAAACAATGATATGCTCGAAAAACAATGATTTGATCGAAAACAATGATTCGCTTTAACTTAAACAACGATTTGCTTGAAAACAACGATTCGTTTTAACATAAACAACGATTTGCTCGAAAACAACGATTCGTTTTAACTTAAACAACGATTTGCTCAAAAACAACGATTCACTTTGACTTAAACAACGATTTGCTCGAAAACAACGATCCGCTTTAACTTAAACAATGATTTGCTCGAAAACAATGATTCGCTTTAACTTAAACAATGATTTGCTCAAAAACAACGATTCACTTTTACTTAAACAACGATTTGATTGAAAACAATGATTCGCTTGTACTTAAACAACGATTTGATCGAAAACAACGATTCGCTTGTACTTAAACAACGATTTGCCTTCATTTAAACAACGATTTGATCACAAACAACGATTTGGTCTCAAATAACGATTTGTCTTCACTTGAACAACGATTTCATTATTGAAACAACGATTTCATGATCGATTTCGTTCAAATAATAATTTAATGATCGATTTCAGTAAAACAAAGATTTCATCTGCTCATCGATTTTTGTTAAGTAATAACTTTGTACATAACATCGATTTCATTATATTAATACATGGACTATATTCACATCGACTTGGTTTCAACATGGATTACATTCTCACATGATTATATCATCAATTTGATATCAATATCATTTCTATACAGAATGCTCTTTATATAGCTCTTGTACAATCTTGCTTTATCTTCTTATTTTCATTCCTTATAATACTTAAATATGCATATGCTTAAGACTCTGTGGACTTCAAAAACCTTCCCGCGCATCATGTTGTATCCTAAGATCTTGATCATTTATTGTGGTAGTATAATATTTCCACATGAAATATTCTTGCTTACTTCATGTGTCACATAGAGTCTTGATTTGTGTGATGTCAGAATAACCTTTCCTGTTTGGCATACCTTTATACTGCACAACTACCAATGTTGACTGACAATTTATACAAAAAAAAGTTGTCTAGGTATCAGCATTTATTGCATGTAGGGCTTTTGTAGTAAAGCACGTCAAAGATGGATCTGTTAACTTATCAGAAGGATAAAAAGATTCAAAAAAAAATTTCATGAAGGTGTAAGGATCAATCCAAGCACCTACGGCTGCAGGCTCACCTCTCCATGCCTAGGACCAGTCTCTCTAACGTGCATAAAGTTGTGGGACAATAGACATCTGAAAGGCTACTATAACGGTCAAAATAATTTGCAGAAGATAAATAGAAGACTGGTGACTCCATGCAAGTCAGTTAGATCATTTGAACTCTTGAATTTTCGAAAAGCTTTAAGCTCCAGTCACTAGAAAAAACAGCAAGAGCCAGCTCATCCATTTCAACCTTCCAAAGCTCTTAGCTCTCAGAGATCTCACTCCATTTCTTTTGAGAGCTAGCTTAAGTATGAGAGAGAGAGTTCATTCAAGTTTATCTGGTGTCTCTCAGACTTTGCCTCAGATCAAGCATGGTCCATAAGCTTGGTCTTGGGGCCCTCCTCTTTCAACAAGAATCTTTGTGGGCATTCCTCTTCGTGAGTGAAGAGAAGACCAGTTGAATCAGGTGGTGTAATTCCTCTTCTGGTAGAGAAGAGAAGGCCAGTGGTTGCTGGATGTGTAAGTGTCCATAAGGGGGACTGTACCCTTGTTTAGTGGAAACCCAAGTTGTTACTTGGGGACTGGATGTAGGACTCCTTGGGATAGGAGGTCTGAACCAGGATAAAAATCTCATGTTGTTTGTGTGATTGCTTTTGTGTCTTCATTATCACTAACTCTAACTATCAAACTTAGTGTTTTCTGTCTAGTTTATTTTATTTACAGGAATTTCTACTAAAAGATTTTTTAAGCAATCCATTCACCCCCCCCCCCTCTGGGCTTTCTTTCTGGGTAACAGACTCAGTCTAGTATATATTGGAACATGTATATTTTAGGATAAGGACGAAATAGCATCAACACAAAAGATTATCTAATCAATGTGAATGTAAAAGACATGCACGTCGCTCCTGGATGAAGACTTGCACATCGCTCTCGAAAGAAGACATGCACGACTCTCTCTCTCTCTCCAACGGGAAGATTCAAATAAGATCAAGCAATGACTATCTCTCCAACGGATAGATTCAAATAGTCCAAGTAACGACTACAAAGATGAAGCCTATAAATTTAAAGTCAGTCGAAAGAAGCAAGACATATGAGCATGAGAGATAATGAGGCATATACAAGATAGCAAACGAGATAGACAAGCATAAACTTGACAAGAGGTGAAAATGGTGCAAGTGTGCTGCGTTAAGCTTCCTCTCCAGAGACATTGCATGGGCATTGCGTTGAAGTCTTTTCTGTGCATGCAGTGAAGCAACTGTTCAAAGTTCACCTTGAAAAGGGTTCTCTTCTTAGATTCAGGAAGTTGTTCTTTAGACTAAATCTCTCCTTCCTATTATTCTAGTCTGGAGTCTTTCTGAAGTCCAGTTCTCCATATAAGGAGCTTGTTAAAAGTAAGTTCACCCCTTTAGAAAGGGAAGATCTACTGAGCAGGGTGTGTACCCCTCTAGAAGAGGGAAGGCCAAGGTAGTGTTGGTAGTCTGTTCCCCTTTGTAAAGGGAAGGCTAGTGGTAGCTAGCAGATTTTTTTTCCCCTTGTGTAGAAGGGAAGACTGGTAAGTACCGGAGTGTTGTATCTTTGAAAAGATAGTGAAATCCTAAGCATGGCTTGGGGGCTGGATGTAGGACTTCCATTAGAAGGAAGATCCGAACCAGAATAAAACTTGTGGGTGCTTTGTGGCTTGACTAACCTAACTAATGTGTTCTCTTAAGTAATTGATAATTTAGCTTCCACGACGAAAAACATCTATTAACCCCCCCCCCCCCCTCTAGGTGAAAAGCTCTACTGTCACGGATCCAACAAGTGGTATCAGAGAGGGTTCTCTCAAAGAAATCCAACGATTTCGAGAAGATGACAGCTGAGTTTGGACAAGAAGGTCAGTCAATCAATCATCCTCCTCTCTTTGATGGACAAGATTACAACTACTGGAAGACATGCATGGAATTCTTCATACAAGGTATAAATCTTGACCTTTGGTTAGTTATAGAAGATGGTGATAAAAATCACAATACAGAAGATAAAACTAAATGGACTGCTGATGATAAGAAATTAATATATAGAAATTATCATGCAAAAGGTATTATATGTTGTGCATTATCTAAGAAGGACCTTAATAATGTTTCAGCTTGTAAAACTGCTAAAGAAATGTGGGACACTCTGAGAGTTACTTGTGAAGGAACTGACAAGGTTAAAGGCATAAAAATTGATATACTTATCACTAAACATGAACAATTCAAAATGGAAGAAAATGAATCCATAGCTCAAATGTACACTAGATTTACTGATATAATAAATGGATTGAATACATTTGATAAGAAATTTAGCCAAGGAGAAACAATTAGGAAAATATTAAGATCACTTACCATTAATTGGACTTCTAAAGTAACTACTATTGAAGAAACTAATGATCTATCAACACTACCTATAGAAAAATTAATAGGATCCTTAATGGCTCATGAAATAAACATGGAAGGGTTAAATGAAAATTCATCGAAGAAAAGAATAACAAATGCTTTGAAAGCAGCACCACCTTTGTCTAGATGTGATGACACAGGTTCATCAACCTCTGAAGACACTGATGAAGAAGAAGCATTGCTATCAAGAAAGTTACAAAGAATTCTCACCAAAAAGTAGAAATATCAACCCAAAAAAGAATACGAAAGGAATAGAAGCAAAACATGGGAACCAGTCTGCTACGAATGCAAACAACCCGGACATTTCAAAATAGATTGTGCAAGATTGAAGAAGAAGGAATTAGAAGAAACTTCAAGAAAAAATAGAAACCACAACCAACAAAAATACAAGAAAATATCAAGAAAAGCAATGGCTGCGGCATGGGAAAACGAAGACTCAAGCTCTACCTCCTCAAGTTTTGAGTCTGAAAAAGAAGAAGCAAATTGTGCCTTTATGACACATCTTGAAGAAAAGGTAATATCTAAATCCTCCTATAGTTCATATTCAGAAACTGATGATGATTTAGAGAGTGCCTTTAATGAACTCTATGAAAAATATAAAATAACATCAAAAGATTTAAAGAAAACAACCAAGAAGCTTGAGCAATCAAAAGAAGAAAATAAAAATTAATGGAAGAAATAATTTCAAAAGACAAAAATATTAAGAAATTGGAGGATCAAATCCAAGAACTAAATATTAATATAAAAATAAATGAAACAAAAAAATATAGAGAAATAGAACTAATAAACACAGTCAAACTAAATGAAGGATTGCATGAGCACATCATGGACCTACAAGAAGAAAGAAAGAATATAAAAGTACAAAGCAACACATTTATAAATTTTAAAAATGAAAATGAATATCTAAAAATATCTTTAAGCAAACTAACTAATGGAAAAACATCCTTAATGCTACGTCTAAAAGGCTGCAGGAAAGGAAAAGAAAATAATGGTCTTGGATACATACCAAAGAAAGATGACAAAATAATGAAAAATCCTAAGGAATATCTATTACCAAAATTTGTAAAAGAAACTGAGAAAGTAAAATTTCCAACCAACTAAAAGAAAGAAAAATCCAACTACAAAACACAAGATATTGGTTGTTGCTCACATTGTAATAAACTAGGTCACACTCATGCTACCTGTACCACTAAGCACATGTTATGGATACCAAAACAATGCTCAACTAACTCTTCAGGACCCAAGAAAACTTGGGTACCTAAAAGGTTTTAGTAATTCTATTTTTAGGAAAGCCTTAGAGCATCTAAATGGATATTAGATAGTGGATGCTCAAGGCATATGACTGGAAACAGAAAATTCTTCTCAATAATCACATCTGATAAAGGGGAAGTAATCTTTAGAAATAATCAGAAAGGAAAAGTAGTTGGTCAAGGAAGTATTTCAACTAAATCAAAATTTCTGATTAAAGATGTACTATGTGTTGAAGACCTAAAGCACAATCTCTTAAATATAAGCTAATTATGTGACAAGGGTCATCAGATACAATTCTTAGAAGATAAATGCGTCATTACCAAAGGAAGTCAGAAAATATTTAAAGCAGTTAGACATAGAAATCTGTACATATTACACTTAAAAGATCTAAAAAGAGAACATATTTGCCTATCAGCTAAAGATTCAGAAGACCTTGATCTATGGCATCGAAGATTAGGACATGCCATATTTCAGTGATAAATAAACTTCAAAAGTATGATCTTGTCGGAGGTCTTCCAAATGTGAAGATAAACAATTCAAAGACATGTTTAGCATGCATAAAAGGAAAACAAGTCAAGTCATCATTCCAGTAGAAGAACATAGTGACAACCACCAAGCCCTTGGAATTATTAGACATGGATCTCATTGGTGCCATGCAGACTACTAGTCTAGGTGGAAAACTGTACAGATACATAGTAGTAGATGACTATTCAAGGTTTACATGGGTCTCCTTCATACAGTCCAAAAGCGATACATTTTCTACATTTTTAAAGCTCAACAGACTTCTGAAAAGGACAAAAATTTCAGCATCATAAGCATTAGATCAGATCACAGTGGAGAATTTCAAAACAAAGAATTTATTGAACATTGTGAAGAAAATGGAATACAACACAACTTCTCAGCTCCCAGAGCACCGCAGCAAAATGGCGTGGCAGAAAGAAAAAATAGAACATTACTTGACATGGCAAGGACTATGTTGTTAGGCTACTGTTTGCTGAAATATCTCTGGGCTGAAGCTATCAACACTACATGCTATATCATCAATCATGCCATGGTAAGACCCACACTCAAGAAGACTCCATATGAATTATTCAAAGGTAAAAAGCTTATTTTATCTTATTTAAAACCTTTTGGCTATAAGTGCTATATCCTGAATAATGGAAAAGATAACCTAGATAAACTTGATGAATGCAGTAGTGAAGGTATATTTTTAGGATATGTATCTAAACCTAAAGGGTCTAGAGTTTTAAATAGACAAACTTTAACTATAGAACAAACTGTTCATGTAATCTTCGATGAAACTAACATTTCCACTAAGGAAGAAAAAGAACATGATAGTGATGCAGAAACC
The DNA here is from genome assembly GCA_014218235.1 of Colocasia esculenta. Taxonomy (NCBI): domain Eukaryota; kingdom Viridiplantae; phylum Streptophyta; class Magnoliopsida; order Alismatales; family Araceae; genus Colocasia; species Colocasia esculenta. The sequence goes on from CM024757.1 coordinate 50,479,297, forward strand.
TTAAATCAAGGAACTCGAAGGCACATCTTTGAACGATGAAGAAACAAAGCTAGATGATTTTCAACAGACAAGAACAACTCCTGATGATCTACCCAAAGAATGGAAATTTCACAAAGATCATCCTGAAGACAATATTCTAGGACGTCCAGATGACAAGGTAAAAACAAGAGGTATGTTAAAATCCTATAAATATAGTGCACTAGTTTCTCTCATAGAACCAAAATCAATAAATGAAGCTCTCAATGATGCATCCTGGATTATAGCCATGCAAGAAGAACTAAAGTAGTTCAACCGCAACCAAGTCTGGACTTTGATTCCTAAGCCTCAGGATCATCCAGTTATAGGCACCAAATGGGTGTTTAGAAACAAATTGGATGAATCTGGAAATATTGTAAGGAACAAAGCCTGGCTTGTGGCTCAAAGTTATTCACAAGAAGAGGGAATTAGTTATGATGAAACTTATGCACTTGTAGCTAGACTAAAAACTATTAGAATATTACTTTCTTTTACTGCTTCCCAAAATATGAAACTTTTTCAAATGGATGTCAAAAGTGCATTTTTAAATGGTGTTATCAAAGAATCAGTTTATATAAATCAACCTCCTGGTTTTGAGAATATAGAATATCCTAATCATGTCTTTAAATTAAGTAAGGCACTATATGACTTAAAACAAGCTCCACGAGCTTGGTATGAAAGACTAAGCATCTTCCTTCTATCACATGATTTTGTAAGAGGCAAAATAGACAATACCCTATTCACAAAAAACTATCAAAAATAATATAATTATCATTCAAATATATGTTGACGATATAAAATTTGGTGCTACTGATGAAGTCCTTTGCAAAGATTTGAAACCTTAATGCAAAGTGAATTTGAAATGAGCATGATGGGTGAACTTACCTACTTTCTTGGTCTCCAAGTAAATCAGACTGAGGATGGAACTCATATTTGTCAAGCCAAATATACAAAAGAATTACTCAAAAAATTGGCTTTGAGAAATGTAAGGCCCTAAGCACACCAATGAGCTTATCCACTAAAATAGATAGTGATTCTCTTGAAAAACTAGTTGATCAAAAATCCTTTAGAGGCATGATTGGATCGCCACTCTATCTTACTACCAGTAGACCAGATATTATATTCAGTGTAATCTTATGTGCTCGATATCAAGCAAACCCTAAAGAATCCAATTGAAATGTAGTAAAATAAATTTTCCAATATTTATCTAGTACATGTAACTTAGGTCTCTGGTTTCCTAAACATTCCGATTTTAATTTAGTTGGTTATAGTGATGCTGACTATGTTGGGTGTAAGCTGGATCGAAAAAGCACCAGTGGCACATGTCAATTTCTTGCAGGATGTTTAATACCAGGAAATAAAATTCAGTAGCTTTATCCACCGCAGAAGCTTAGTACGTGGCAGCTGGAAGCTGTTGTGCACAACTTCTATGGATACAACATCAATTGGAGGATTATGGCCATAAACTCAAAAACATCCCTTTGCTATATGACAACACAAGTGCCATCAACTTAACCAAAAATCCCATTCAACATTCTCGCACCAAACATATTGAGGTCAGATATCACTTTATCCGAGATCATGTAAGTTCTGGAAATATTGTCATTAATTTTGTTGACACTTTACATCAATTAGCTGATATTTTTACCAAACCATTAACTGAAGATAGATTTTCAACTATTTGTAGACAAATTGGTATGTATAATTTATAATTCAAAAAATGAAAGAATTTTTTTTTACAATACTCCTCTTTACAATAGTAAACAACTCTCCTTGAATAATCTAAAGTCAAATCTCCTTTAAATCATAATGATATACTTATTCTTAACTTCGTCATCTGATAGCCTTTCTTGTCCCAATCGAAGCTAACTGCTTCGTCATTTCAGTGAGATGTCCAATATTGACGGTCAACATTCACCTTTTCGGGATATAAAATCTTTTCCTTTACTCACCTCTTTTATATAAACCTGAAAAGTCGAAGACCCTACCACTCTCTTCTCGCAATCGGGCCATTCCCCTTTATGCACTTGTCTTTTACTCTGTGTTTTCCCCTTTTCGAAAGAGGATCTTCCAAACTCTCTGGTAAGTCTAACCCAAATTTTTTTTTAATCATTCTGGTATCATCTCCCCTTCTCATCCCTATCTCCTACTTCTCTTACTCGTTTCCTCCCTCGCATTCAGCAATGGCTGCCGTTGAAGCATCCAACCCTAAGTTTCTTCACCCGATGACAATACCAACTCTTTGAAGAAACCCCCGTCACCTATAGCGGTTGCAAGCATGTCAAATTTGCCGAGAACTGAGGAACCACAATCTCCAAGAAGTTGAAGACATCGCTCGATAGATGAAATGGCTGGATATTTGCTCTAATCAACAACCCATGTACCCTGATGCCGTCAAAGCCTTCTATACCACCCTCAAGGTACATTCTGCTCAACCCAATACCAACACTGGAAAGGCTAAGGGCACTAAGGTTGTTATCACTCCCTCACTGTTGGAAGCCCTCTTTGGTATTTCCATCACCGATCATACTTTTTCTGAAGTTGTCCCCGAGGATCATCAGAAATTAGGTATTATTGGTCCACTATGTCAGATGAAAAGAGACACAATTGATATAAATCAGCTTTTCACAGTTAAACGGCTCATTCATCTTATGATTAGCCACATCCTTCTTCCCCGCCAAGGAAATCATGCTATAGTCACTCAGCGGGATGGTAGTGTATTATTTTGGGCCATTCAAAGACATCAGGTCAATTTTGCCTCCTTCATTCTTTAGAAAATGCAGTCGGCAACCCAATTAGCTACAACTCTTCCTTATGGACCGATGCTCAGCATCAATTTTAGGTATTTTGACATAGACCTAGACAATGAAATGGCTATTTCCCAAATTGAGCCCATTGGAATATCAAACCTGAAGAGGAGTTAGTTTAAATTGGTTGATGGTCACTGAACCTAAGGCAACCTTCCTCCCTTTTCACATCACATTCTTTAGGATGCCCCAGCTGAAGCACTAGCCGAACCACCAGCTGAAGCACCAACCGATGCACCAGCTAAAGCACCAACCAAAGCCCCTGCTGAAGCGTCGGCCGAAGCCCCAGCTGAAGCACTAGCTGGAGCCTTTGCAGAAGCGCCAACCAAAGCCCCATCTGATGCACCAGCCGAAGCCCCAACAGAAGGATCATCTGATATGCCAACTATAGAGTAAGTCATAGCCCCACCTAGTGTTCCATCAACTGACATTCCCAGTGTAGTTCTCCTTAGTGACTCCAATATCTCTATTGAGGAAGATTCAATTCTTTAGGGGGAGACCCGGACCTCTACTGAGCCGATTCCTTCAGCAATCCTTCCTTCTCAAGAGCCTCAAAGCTCCCACCAACCATCCATTGATGATCCCTACCCACTTCAAGGGGAGCAACCTCAGGACACTGCAGAACCACTATAGTTTGATTAGTCAGATAGAAATCAGCATGAGGCCCATGATCAGCACAGAACTTAAGAACCGACCACTCTAGATCCATGAAAATAAGACATTGTAGATATAAAACTTGAAGTCAGTAGACTTGGTTATCAGCTAGAGTCCATGAAGTCAGAGTTATCTTCTAAATTTGGTCGACTACATACTGCCATGACCACACTCACCACCCTGGTTCAATCAACTCTTTGCTCCCATCCTCCAGCAACCCCTTCTATGCCACAGACCATTCTAAGGAAAAAGTTCACTACCAAGAGGCCTCGTCCCACTCCGGCACAAGGTCAAACCTCTTCTCACCAACCACCTATATCTCCCCTTCCGGATCTAGAGCCACATCCATTCTCTACACCTCCACCAACTAAGCCTTCAAAGGCCCCGACTCCTGAACAGTTACCCCCCCCCCCCACCTCCTCAGACCTCACCACCCCTAGCCACTGAGCCATTCTCCTCTCCACCTATCGAGGACCAACCACCTCCTCCCAGTCAACCTACTCCATCGCCGGTTCCCTCTCCTCCACCCTCCTAATAGACCCCCAATCCTCAAACCCATCCTGAGGTCAAACTTGAGGATATTGTCTTTGAAGTACCTCTGGGTCCTCAAGCCTCCTCCTCCAGACCATCCAAATTCAAACGTCATAAGCCTACGCCCAATGAACCTAAATGCCCCCCATTGACTTACCACTTTCTTCACCACCCAAGAGTAGAGATTTACATAGAGTATCTCAAAATTTTGAAATATCATCTGGCTCTTGGACTCCCAGCTCTTGACCTCAAAGACTGGATATTCATACTAGTGGATCTAAAACAATTTGATGGTCAAGAACTGCAACATCTGTTCGATACAACTGAGCATCTAACACAGGAACAATGGCTTAAGCAACATCTAGATGATGCTAGAGATTTTTTGAAGACCAATGCTCACCGAGTCAGGACAGGCCGACCTGCAATCAGTTTGGATGACTGGTTTAAGCAGCAAGCAATGATTATCTTGACCTAGTGACAAGTCAAATTACAAGGTTCCTCCTCTTCAACAAACAAAGGTTGAATCTTAAAATCCCTCGCATATCTTATCATCAGTATGATAGGCTCCTTAAATTTCATGCCCACCCTGATTCCTCCACTTCTTACATTCCTGAGCCTGATCTCTACCCTTCTCTCATTGGTGCCATTGCTGCCAGTTCTCAATCTTTCCAGCTTCTCACAATAGCCATACAAACTCAATGCAGGAAACTAGTCAAATATCAAATTTCTCTATCCAAGTTCGAATGTCTCCTTCTCATTGCTAGAAAATACTCCTCCCTTACTCATTCCATTCAGCTTATTCTTGCTCAAATGGAAAGGCTTTCTCTATATGAATGGCACAAATCCTACTCCACTCTGTCCACTGAGTACACTTCCTTCGAAGGTAGCATTGATGACCATTTTGCCCACAAATATGCCACCTTAGGGAGACATTCCACTCCAATTTGGAATGACAGATTTAATCTCTACTATAAAGCAAAACATGATGCCCAGGAAGACTGCTACTTATGGGCCATGACTTCCACCTTCTTCTTCCTTCAAGCCAAAAGACAAGACTTTGTCCTTATCAAATTTCAACTCACACCTCCAACTACCACCACTATCCAAACTTTTAACAAAAGACATCTTGCATACCTTAAATGCTCTATAGGTCCAAATGCACATATGGACTTTGCCTTTTTTGATATATGCCTCCACATAGCTGAGCATAACCTTCACCAATTCCTCCTCCCGTACTATCAAGCATTTCCCTCCACCCTATACTTGACTGATGATGAGTTGTCACTCCCTTTTTGTTGACATGACAAAAAGGAGGAGAGATGAAAGGAGATGAAATGCAACTCTATAATGTAAAGAGGGTATCAAATTATAAAAGAAAGGGGGAGAAAACTTATGTATTTTCATATCTCTTATGTGTGAATATAGTTGCTTTGTTGTTGCATTTTCAGCTTAATATCTGTATTTTGACATCAACAAAAAGGGGGAGATTGTTGAACCTCTGCCCAACATATACATTGCATATTTATAGATTTAATTTATAACATACAGTAGTTTTGAAGATGACAAAATAAACAGATATCTACTTATAAACAAACTATAATTCTCTCTCTTACATAACATATAACAAAATCTCTAATGAATATTTAGTCATACAAATTATTCTTCTCAGAAAATCCTAAGTATAACTTTGTTTGCCTAAGAAATATACGAAGTTCACTTCATCATATACGAAGTCCACTTTGTCACATCCGAAGTTTACTTCGTCATATCCGAAGCTAGTTTTTCATATATAAAGTAAAACATGAAGACCTTACTTCGACTGATCATGTTGAAATTCTGATACACGAAGTTTACTTCGTCATATCTAAAGTTTACTTCATCATATCCGAAGTTAGCTTCGTCATATGCGAAGTAAAACACAAAGATCTTACTTCGACTGATCATGTTGAAATCAAGATATACGATGTTCAGTTCATCATATTCGAAGTTCACTTTGTCATATTCGAAATTAGCTTCGTCATATGTGAAGTAAAACACAAAGATCTTACTTCGACAGATCATGTTGAAATTGTAATATTCGAAGTTCACTTCGTCATATCTGAAGTCAGCTTCGTCATATTCGAAGTTAGCTTCGTCATATCTGAAGTTTACCTTGACATATACATCATATCTATTGTGTCATTTCAATTATAAATTATATCTTTTTAAGATAAAATGAAGAATATACAAATTGCATGATATCTTCTCATCATTTACATTTTATATCATATTCATGACATTTTTAATTTAGTAAGCTCACGGTTGAACTCCTGAAATCAACTACATTCTAAATTACGAATCTTTAGTACAAATGGTAAATCAACATATATTTTCTTGCTTACTTTTTGAAGATCTTTGGATATAAAAAATATCATGGCTCTATTTCTAAAAATATCCTTTATCTAAAAAGCCTAAGTCAAAGTCTGCGAAAAAGATCTTCTGACATCTGCCTATAAGAACATCCATATTGTCCTCAGACAGATCTACACACTCAATCTCTACCTACCACATATTTTATCTATATGCAAAACCTTTTTCAACAGAACATTAATTTCTGATAGCCGTCAACATTTGAAATATCTCACAAGTACTTATGATCATCTCCGTACCTAACATAGTAAACCCAGACTAGTATATCTTGGAACTTGTATATTTCAGGATAATGACAAAATAGTATCAGCACAAAAGACTGTCTGATCAATGTGAATGTAAAAGACATGCACGTCGCTCCTGGAAGAAGACTTGCACATCGCCCTCGAAAGAAGACATGAACGACTCTCTATCTCTCCAACGGGAAGATTCAAATAAGATCAAGCAACGACTATCTCTCCAACGGATAGATTCAAACAGTCTAAGCAACAGCTCCAAAGATGAAGCCTATAAATATAAAGACAGTCGAATGAAGCAAGACATATGAGCATGGAAGATAATGAGCCATATACAAGATAACAAAAGAGAGAGACAAGCATAAACTTAACAAGAGGTGAAAGGGGTGCAAGTGTGCTGCATCAAGCTTCCTCTCCATAGACATTGCATGGGCGTTGTGTTGAAGTCTTGCCTGTGCATGCAATGAAGCAGCTGTTCAAAGTTCGCCTTGAAAAAGGTTCTCTTCTTAGATTCAAGAAGTTGTTCATTAGACTAAATCTCTCCTTCCTATTATTCGAGTCTGGAGTCTTTCTGAAGTCCAGTTCTCCATATAAGGAGCTTGTTAAAAGTAAGTGCACCTCTTTAGAAAGGGAAGACCTACTGAGCAAGATGTGTACCCCTTTGGAAGAGGGAAGGCCAAGGTAGTCTTGGTAGTCTGTTCCCTTTTGTAAAGGGAAGGCTAGTGGTAGCTAGTGGATTATTTTTCCCCTTGTGTAGAAGGGAAGACTGGTAAGTACCAGAGTGTTGTATCTTTGAAAAGATTGTGAAATCCTAAGCTTGGCTTGGGGACTGGAAGTAGGACTTCCATTGGAAGGAAGGTCCAAACCAGAATAAAACTTGTGTGTCCTTTGTGGTTTGACTAACCTAACTAATGTGTGCTCTTAAGTAATTGATAATTTAGCTTCCACAATGAAAAACACTATTCACCCCCCCCCCCTCTTGGTGAAAAGCTCTACTGTGACCGATCCAACAACTTGATGGCAGCAAGGTTTACCTAGACGGAAGGGGGTGATAGGATAAATAGAAATCTGAAAACTAAAATCACAACTTTAAAGTTTAGTTAGTGAAGTAAATCACATGCAGTAAAGAGTAGAAGTGCGGAAGCAATTAAAAGACAATCACACACATGAACACAAAGAATTTATCCTGGTTCGGTAGTTCCCCAATGGAAGACCAACATCCAGTCCAGAAGTAACCTTTTAGGATTTCACTAATCGGGGTACAATCCCCTTAAGGATTTATAGCACCTAGCCCCCTCCTGGTCTTCTTCTCTTTTTGGTAGCAGTCGTGTTGAATAGTTATCTTTTACAAATGGTTGATTTATGTTTTATAAAAGAATTGTTGTAAGACCCAGCCATCATGGGCCCTTGCCCTGTCCTCAGGGTCACGACGGGGAAGCCTGCCGCGACATTGTTTGTGTGGCGACACAACAGGCCGTCGCGTTCTAGTCGCAAAGGGCGTGGGCGTCGCATTCTTGTTGGGCCATCTAAGGGCGTCGCGACTATTTTTCTGACCGACTTGACTGTTGTCCTGTCTGTCAGAATGGCCTTGTCGGGTGTCAGGTGTGTACAGCATTGACGCGACCTGGTCAGCCAACACATTCTTGTTTCCCGGTCTTCGAGGTTTGACCGCTTTTGGTGTCGCACCTTGGGTGGACGTCGCGACATGGTCGCGACGCCTAGGAGCATCGTGACATGCTTGTTGTCACGCCGGGCCGACCCGTTGTGTCTTGGGGCCCATTGGTTTAAAACCGAGGCCGGCGCCCCATTTCCCCCTCTCTCCCTTTCCTTCCTCTTCTTCCTTCTTCTTCTTCCTCCTCTAAGCTCTCTCTTCCCTGGTGGTTTCTCGGAGTCCTTGAGGTGCTCGGGGTGGGAGGTGACACACCGTTGTGCAGGCGGCGTGATCGTGGAGCTTTGGAGCTAGGAGGAGGTGGCCATTCCAACGTGAAGGCCCTAACGGGTCGGCTCTACTCTTGGAGGTAGGGACCCTTGACTCCTCTTGCTCTAAGCATGCTCCCTTCCCCCGTGAGATGGTGATTTCTTCGTGGTTTGGGGCTATGGGGTGTGAGGATCATGCTCGTGGTGAGTGAGGTTTTCCTTCAAGCATAGATTCCTTGTAATCCATGTTTTGTGGGGTTTGAGGGTGGTTTGTATGGTTTAAAGGCCTTCCTACATGTTTAGCATGCTCCCCCTCCCCCTTGTGGTGTGTTTGTACTGATTTTGGGGCGGTCCTTAGGAGGACTGTACTGGGACGCCCCTCAGCTAAGAACGCGACCGCTATAGAGGTCGCGATAATGTCGCGAGTGGCTAGGCCACCGCGACATCATCACGATGCTCTTGGGCGCTGCGATAGTGTTGTGACAGCCCTGGGCATCGTGACAGTGTCGCGACAGCCCGATCCGTCGCGACCACAGTAGAGACAGGTAAGTCTTGTAGAGTTTCGTTTTCCGTGGAGTCTTTGTCATTCCTACTTCTTATTGTACCCGTGGCACCAGTGCTAGTTCCCTAGTACGGTCCAACACTAGTAGCTCGCCCGGTGCTCAGCACTTGAGGGCTTGTCTCTTGAGAGAGGTTGTTATCGTTGCCTGGGACCCTCATCCCCGCGCGCCTATTGAGGGAGTACTCTAGGCAGCGAGGGTGCTTGAGTCACAGACTCTGGAATAGAAGGAAAATAGTGGTTAGGATAGCGGCATTGAGTCATTTCCAGAGCTCTCGTGGTTGGTCTAGAACGACAAGGTCATTTGGAGTCCTTCCCGACGCAAGCCAGTCAGTCCTTTTCTCACTGGCTCGCTCTTTACGGCCCCGGAACTGCTTAGAGAGGCCAGGCGTGGGACCGTAGTCCCGCCAAACTACGACGGTTGCTGTTGTGCTACTTTGTGTTCCTGCCTCACTCTGACGAGACGTGGAGGTTTAGACCTGGGTCGAGGATAAGACGTCAGTGGACGCATCTGACTGGTTGACTAGTGGTAGTGTTTTTCGTAGCTAGTGTCTCTTGTCCAGGCAGGGTTCACTCTGCCTGTGCTGCCAGCCGTGTGGTGGTCACGACGTGCAGTCGTACGGGGTTTCCGACCATGGTGTCCTTCATAGGTGGAAGGCATAACTGTTGTTATTTTAATTAATTGTGTGTATATATATATATATGTTCTTCTGCCTGTTAGAGCCAGTAGGAGATTGGTAGTCCCTACTGAGCTTCTGTTGTGAAGCTCATCCCTTCCTTTTTCCACGTGAGACTTCTCAGCAACGGCAGGGCACGTGCCGAGTGGAGGACACGGGGCGGTAGTCCTCGTCCTCGTAGCTAGCAGTGGTTCTCCCTTTCAGTTGTATGTCACCCTCGGGGTATGCCCCTGAGGGACTTGTTCTTCCCCTATCTTTACTTGTACTTGTGTGTGTGTTGGGACTGTACCTAGAGCGATACACAGCGGTCTCGCTCTTCTTTCTGCTCCCGCATGTGTGCTTCTAGTTAGTAGTTGACGTTTACTTCCTTTACATATTCTGCTAGACTTGTGTTATAGCCCTTCCGGGTCCTCAAATCTGTGGGCGGCGACCACGAAAATCGGGTCCTCGGCTTTGGCCGAGGGTCGGGTTCTCATGGTCGTTACAGTTGGTATCAGAGCGAGAGTTTGACAGGACTTGTAGCAGATTTAAACTACAATAGAAAGTCCCAATAGTAGTACAAGTACATTGCTAGCTGTCCGAGTTGGTATTGTTAACCTTGTTTGTTGTGTGCCGTGCAGGAAATGGCTCCGCGCAAGCGTAGGCAAGCCAGAGAGCTGATAGAGTAGCAGAATGAGTCGGATATGCCCGTGCAGGGGCTGGTTCAGGAGGATGTGTCAGTGGAGGAGTCTCTGGCACAACCTCAGGGAGCAACGACAGCAGCAACAACAGTGGTACTAGCCTCAGCCACAGCATTATGCGGATTGGTTTCCTTTGGCCGAGCAGTTCTTCAGGACCCTGTACCAGGGAGCGTGGCAGCCTGGGCAGGCAGCAGCGGGAGGTCAACCTCCAGTACCTCCCCCAGTAGTACTAGAGCAACAGGTAGATCTGGAGGTGGAGCAGCCAGCAGTTCAGCAGGCGTCGGGTACTGGGAGTACCCGGGCCAGTCAGAGGAGGATGGCTATCACTGAGGACAAGACCGCCCCCTTGGAGAGGTTCTTGCATATCCGACCACCAATGTTTTTCGGTGAGTATGACCCAGACAAGGCAGAGAGTTGGACGCACGAGTTGGAGCGCACGTTTGAGACTATGGAGTGCGCCAAGGAGGACCAGGTCAAACTGGCAGTGTATCAGCTCAAGGGGCCATCCCATGAGTGGTGGAGAGTTCAGCGGTATACCCACTTTCCAGGGCAGCATTTGGATCAGATCACATGGTAGTGATTTTTGGTGGTCTTTCACGATGAGTATTTTTCTGACTACGCTCAACGTGAGAGACGAGATCAGTTCCACGAGTTGGTTCAGGGCGATCTGACAGTTACTTAGTACCACCAGAGGTTCGTCCGGTTGTTGAGGCATGTTCCTCATGTTGCCAGCAGCGAGCAGGCTTGTGCAGAGAGGTTTAATGCAGGACTAAGGCCAAATTTAAGGTGGGGCATGACTGCTCAAATGTGTGCCACTTTGGGAGAGGCCGTGGCCAAGGCCGCTGCCTTGGAGAGAGAGACCTGGCAGCCCCAGCAGCAACAACAGCAATAGGGAGGAGTCTCTTCCAGGTCTTCGTTGTACAGCGTCCCGCAGGTAGTCGTGGCAATGCAACTTCTTCTTCTTCGGGCTCGGGTAGTTCGGGCAGTTCTGGTCTGCACTTGAAGTTCAGGCAGATGACTAGTCGAGGCGGTGGACGGAGTCGGCAGCAGAAGCGTCAGCCAATATTTGCATAGCAGTCGGTCCAACAGAGAGCCGAGCAGGGCAGACTGGAGGCAGTTTGTTACACGTGGTTTGTTGGGCCACTTCAGGACGGATTGCCAGATGGGGCAAGTCCAGCAGCCAGTGCAGTACACACAGCAGCTACCACAGTACCAGTTCCCTCCCCAGTAGCAGACACCTCGTTAGCAGCAGCAGGGGCAATACCATTTGTAACCTCAGCAGTTTCAGCAGCCTTAGCAGTTCCAGCCGTACCACCAACAGTAGTAGTTTCCGCAGCACCAATAGCCCCAGCAGGCGCCGCAGCGTGGGCGTGGATGTGGTCGCGTGATGGCTCTTACCAGGGAGCAAGCCGAGGCGTCGAACCTGGTTATAGGTACCTTGCCCATCCTTGGTAGAGCTGCTCATGTTTTGGTTGATCCCGGTGCTTCCCTTTGTTTTGCTTCAAAGGAGTTTTACTAGTCTCTGGTTCATCACACCCCTGAGAGGCAGTGTGCTGTGATGGTCGATCTCCCGTCTGGTGATTACATGCGATCTTTCGGTTATCTGGAGGGCGTCATAGTTGAGGTCCAGGAACACCAGTTGCCGGCCAGGTTGTACGCATTGCAGCTTCGTGACTTTGACGTCATCCTGGGCATGGACTGGTTGGAGGCTCACTCGGCTGTGGTGGATTGGTAGCGGAAGGCCATTCAGTTTGAGATACCTGGAGTGCCTGTTCTCTGCTTCCGAGGTATTCGGTCCACCCATCGACCTTTTATTTCCTTCTGTAGGGCTCATCGTTTGATCCACGATGGTTGTGTGGCATATCTTACTTCTGTTTGTTCCTTGGTGTTGTTTGTGAGTTCTCTGATGTTTTTTCGGAGGATCTACCTAGGTTACCGCCTGAGCGGGAGGTAGAGTTCTCCATTGAGCTTTTGTCTGGTACGCTGACTTTGTCTAAGGCACCTTACTGGATGGCTCCGGCTGAGTTGCGCGAGCTGAAGCGCCAGTTGCAGGAGTTGCTTGAGCTGGGTTTCATCCATCCAAGTTGTTCGCTGTGGGAAGCGCCAATGCTGTTCGTAAGGAAGAAGGATGGTAGCTTGAGATTGTGCATCGATTATAGGCAGCTGAACCTGGTAACAGTGAAGAACAAGTATCCGTTGTCGAGGATCGATGACTTGTTTGACTAGTTGTAGTTAGCCAGGGTGTTCTCGAAGATTGACTTAAGATCAGGCTACTACCAGTTTAGGATCAGAGTGTCAAATATTTGCATGACAACTTTCTGTTCGAGGTACGGTCACTTTGAGTTCATCGTGATGCCATTTGGGCTCACGAACACACCTACAGCTTTTATGGATTTGATGCATAGGGTGTTCAGTGAGTACCTGGACAGGTTTGTGGTCATCTTTGTAGATGACATTTTGGTCTACTCAGCTTCAGAGAAGGAGCATGAGGAGCATCTGAGGATCGTGCTAGAGACATTACAGAGTCACCAACTTTATGCCAAGTTTGACAAGTGCGAATTTTGGCTGAGGGAGGTGCACTTTCTCGGGAACGTGATCTCAGGTTCGGGTGTGGCAGTGGACCCTACCAAGGTTGAGGCAGTGTTGTCTTAGGAGCAGCCCACTTCGGTGTCAGAGGTTCACAGCTTGCTGGGATTGGCAGGCTATTACAGAAGGTTCATCCAGGATTTTTCCAGGATTGTAGACCTGTTGACCAGATTGACCAGACTTGAGGCAAGATTTGTTTGAACTGAGGACTACGAGCGGAGTTTCCAGGAGTTGAAGATGAACTTGACTTCAGTGCCAGTGTTGGTCTTTCCGTCAGGTAGCGGAGGTTTTGTTGTCTACATCGACGCGTCGAGGTCAGGTTTGGGTACAGTGCTGATGTAGCATGGTGGGGTCATCGCCTATGCTTCTCGACAGTTGAAGAAGCATGAGGAGAACTATCATACCCATGACTTAGAGTTGGCAACAGCGGTGTTCACTCTGAAGTTGTGGAGACACTATTTGTATGGCGAGGCGTTCGAGATCTTCACCGATCATCAGAGTTTGCAGTATATTTCACTCAGAAGGATCTAAACTTAAGGCAGCGCAGATGGATAGAGTACCTGAAGGACTACGACCTCACTCTCTCCTATCACCTGGGAAGGGCTAACGTCATAGCAGATGCTTTAAGAAGACGTGTTCGCTTGAGTTTGTTGATGGCCAGAGAGTGGAGGTTGTTTGAGGACTTGTCTCAAGGAGTTATCTACCCTACGAGGTGCAGAGACCGTGCAGTGATGACCAGTTTGTCAGTTCGTCCGTCAGTGTACCGTCAGGTGTTGGAGGCACAGCAGGCAGACTCAGAGTTGGCAGATATTTTGCAGATGCCAGATGTTGAGCTAGACGAGGACAATGAGGTCAGGTTCAGAGGCAGATTGTACGTTCCCTGTGATGCGTGCCAGGCGCTGTTGTCAGAGGCACACCGGTCGAGATATGTTGTTCATCCAGGTTCCACCAAGATATACCACAACCTGAGGAGGTTCTTCTGGTGGCCAGGGATGAAGAGGGCATGGCAGAGTTTGTTGCTCGTTGCCTTACCTGTCAGCAAGTGAAGGTTAAGCATCAGTGTCCTGGTGGTGAGCTACAATCGTTACCCATTCCTGAGTGGAAGTGGGACAACATCACCATGGACTTCATGGTTGGTTTGCCCCGTACTCCGCAGAGGCATGATGGTAATTGGGTGATTGTGGATCAGTTGACCAAGTCAGCGCACTTCCTGATGATCAGTCCATCCCCATATAATTTTATTTAATTATATACAATTTTGGTGATTAACAAAACCTAACAATTATTTTCTAACAAGTTTTTATGAAGTTCATCCACAGCGAATAAGTCAAGCAAAATCTGTAAGTAATTCTTACACTGTATCATTTAAAGTTCAGAGCATGCATTTCTTCTAAGTACACATCGATTTCCTTTGAAGAACAACGACTTCTCTTACAGCATAACAATTTCATAAGTTAAAGAACGGTTCTATCACTAAAACGATTTCATCTTATAATGATTTGATAAGTGAGTATGAACGATTCTATCGCTTCAACGATTTCTTAAGTGAAACATCGATGTCAGTCTCATAACGATTTCGGTCTCACAACGATTCGTTAAGTGAAACAACAATTTCAGTTTCACAACGATTTTGTTAAGTGAAGCAACGATTTCGGTCTCACAACGATTCGTTAAGTGAATCATCGATTTCGGTCTCACAACGATTTCGTAAAGTAAAACATCGATTTCAGACTCACAATGATTTGCATTTCACATCAATTTCATAAGTAAAACAACGTTTCGGTCATCGGTGTCTTAAGAGAAACAACAATTTGATTGTTGTAACGATTTGATAAGTAAAAACAACGATTTGATTGTTATGACGATTCGATAAGTGAAAAGATCGATTTGCTTATATTTGTACAACAATTTACTTATATCTGTACAACGATTTGCTTATACATCGATTTGTTGATGTTTGAACAATGATTTGCTCAAACAACGATTTGCTTATGTTTGAACAATGATTTGTTTATGTTTGAACAATGATTTACTCAAACAATGATTTGTTCATGTTTGAACAAGGATTTGCTCAAACAACGATTTGTTTATATTTGAACAACGATTTGTTTATGTTTGAACAACAATTTGCTCAAACAACGATTTGTTTATGTTTGAACAACGATTTGCCTATATTTGTATAACGATTTGCATAAACAATGATTTCATAAGTTGAACAACTATTTCATTGTCATAACGACTTCATGGATTACATCGATTTCATACATGATATTCAAATATATTTTCAAATACTGTGAATGCCAAAGTCTTCCCACATGCATCACTAATATCCTTGCATTTATTGTGACTGTACACATCATCTGCATGTCGCATGTATGAATGCTTTTTACACCCATGATACAATAGCAAATACTTTACAAGGTGACAGAATAGCATTTCTATTTTGGTGTACGTTCTTACTGCATGGTTTCTAACGTTGACTGCAAGCATAGAGATAGTTTAGTTGTCTACGGTTTGGCATTTATTGTGTGCAGGTCTTTGTGAGTACCAAGTCTTACAACGTTGGACAACTAGAAGTTGAAGGATATCTAGGTGAATGTTCTCTTTGCATGCATGGCTCCAGAGCATTAAATGGCTGCAAGCATACTTGTCGTACACGATGGACCATGCAATCTAATGAGCATCCAACCTAGAGACAACAGCCATTTCAACGGCTATATTCTCAAGAGAAGATATATAGAGGACTGAAGACTCCTAGTTCAACAGTTCGACAACTTGAATTTTTATGTGATAGAGCCTTCAAAGAATTCCTCAACGAACAAGAAGAGTGTCTGCTGCATTCCATCATTTTTCTGTAGCTTTTAGCTCTCGATCCTTCTTGCTTAACCTTAAGAGAGTTGTTGTAGTTCTAAGAGATTTTCTAGTGCAAATCTTTTCTCTCTTAGACCTTGCCTCAGATCAAGCATTTGTTGTAAGCTTGGTCTAGGGGCCATTCGCTTTATTCACATCTGTTGTGAAGTTCCTCTTCAGGTTGTGAAGAGAAGACCTATTGGAAATAGGTGGTTAGTATTCCCTTCGTTGAGGAAGGAAGACCTGTGTATCAAGGTGTTTTTGTACCTCTTCGGGGTTTGAAGAGATTGTCAGCTGCGGTTGGATGTGTAAGGGACCTTGAGGTGGACAGTACCCTTGGTTAGTGAAATCCCAAGTTGTTGTTTGGGAATTGGACATAGGACTCCTTGGGATAGGAGGTCCGAACTAGGATAAAATTCCCTGTGTTGTGTGACTGTGTGTTTGCACTATTGTCTTCTCTATTACTAACACTAACAACCTATTTCAGTGTTTTCTGTTAAGTGTTTTTGTTGAAAGGTTTTATTTAAACAAATTTTAGAATCCCATTCACCCCCCCTCTGGGCTTGCTAACTGGGCAACACTTCCTTCCAGTCAAGATGTCTTGGTCAGTGGATAGGCTCGCCAGACTGTACGTGGACCGAGTTGTTCTGTTGCACGGAACCTCAATTTCGATTGTTTCCGACAGATATCCGAGGTTCACTTCTGGGTTTTGGAGCAGTTTGCAGAGAGCTCTTTGTACAGAGTTGAGACTGAGTTCAGTGTATCACCCGCAGTCAGATGGGCAGTCAGAGAGAACTATTCAAACTTTGGAGGATATGCAGAGAGTGTGTTGTTTGGACTGGAGTGGCACTTGGGAGTCCCACCTTCCGATGGTAGAGTTTTCATACAACAATAGTTATCACTCGAGCATTTGAATGGCACCATACGAGGCTCTGTATGGTCGGCCGTGCAGGACACCACTTCACTGGTTCGAGGTTGGTGAGAGGTAGCTTATGGGACCAGAGATGGTGCAGCAGTGTGCATACACAGTCAGTCTAGTCAGGCAGAGGCTTCAGACTGCACAGAGCAAATAGAAAAGTAATGTAGACATCCGCAGGAGACCGTTGCAGTTCAATGTGGATGACCTTTTATTTTTGTAGGTCTCACCGACCAAGGATGTTATGAGGTTTGGCAGGAAAGGGAAACTCAGTGCAAGGTATATTTGGCTTTTCCCTATCACAGAGAGGATCGGCGAGGTCGCATACAGATTGCATCTTCCAACAGAGTTGGCAGGGGTGCACGAGGTTTTTCATGTATCGCAGTTCAGGAGGTACGTTGCAGATTTGTCATACGTGTTGGATTACTCGCAGCTTGAGGTAGCGCCAGACTTGTCAGTGCCAGAGTACCCGGTGAAAGTTGCAGATCGCAGAGTGCAGTAGTTGAGCAGGAAGTAGATTCCACTGGTCAAGGTTGTCTGGGAGAACCGCGTTGGTGGCGAGGCCACGTGGAGCGCGAGGATGAGATGAGAGAGCAGTTCCCGTATTTGTTTGATTAATCGGTATGTTTTTTTCCCTTTTATGTTGGTTCCTGTTGAAACTAAGTTTCTATCTAATTTCGAGGACAAAATTTCTTTAAGGGGTGTAGGATGTAAGACCCGGCCCTCATGGGCCCTTGCCCTGTCCTCAGGGTCGCGACGGGGAAGCCCGTCGCGATAGGGTTTGTGTGGTGACATACCAGGCCGTCGCGTTCTGGTCACGACGAGCGTAGGCATCGTGTTCTTGTCGCACCGTTTGAGGACGTCGCGAATGCTTTTCTAACTGACTTGACCGCTTTCCTATCTGTCAAAATGGCCTTGTCAGTTGTTAGGTGCGTACAGCGTTGACGTGATCTGGTAAGCCGATGCGTTCATGTTTCCCGGTCTTCGAGCTTTGACCGCTTTTGGTGTCACACCGTGAGTGGCCGTCGCGACATGCTCGTTGTCATGCCAGGCCGACTCGTCGCGTCTTGGGGCCCATCGGTTTAAAACTGAGGTCGGCGCCCCATTTCCCCCTCTCTCCCTTTCCATCCTCTTCTTCCTTCATCTTCTTCCTCCTCTGCGCTCTCTCTTCTCCGGTGGTTTCTCGCCATCCCTGAGGTGCTCGGGGTGGGAGGTGACGCCCCGTTCATGCAGGCGGCGTGATCGTGGAGCTTGGAGCTAGGAGGAGGTGGCCATTCCAATGTGAAGGCCCCAACGGGTCAGCTCTACTCTTGGAGGTAGGGACTCTTGACTCCTTCTGCTCTAAGCATGCTCCCTTCCCCCGTGAGATGGTGATTTCTCCGTGGTTTGGGGCTGTGGGGTGTGAGGATCATGCTCGTGGTGAGTGAGGTTTTCCTTCGAGCATAGATTCCTTGTAATCCATGTTTTGTGGGGTTTGAGGGTGGTTTGTATGGTTTAAAGGCTTTCCTACGTGTTTAGCATGCTCCCCCTCCCCCTTGTGGTGTGTTTGTACCGATTTTGGGGCGGTCCTTGGGAGGACTATACCGGGACGCCCCTCGGCTGAGAACGCGACCACTATAAAGGTCGCGATGATGTCGCGATCGGCTAGGCCGCCGCGACATCATCACGATGCTCTCGGGTGTCGCGACATGGTCATGACGGCTTAAGCCGCCGTGACAGTGTCGCGACGGCCCGATGCGCACAACCACAGCAAAGACTGGTAAGTCTTGCGGAGTTCTATTTTCCGTCTAGCCTTCGTTGTTCCCGCTTCTTACTATACCCATGGCACCAGTGCTAGTTCCCTAGTACGGTCCTACACTAGTCGCTCGTCCGGTGCTCAACACTTGAGGGCTTGTTCCATGAGACAGGATGTTACCATTGTATGGGAACCCCGTCCCTGCACGCCTGTTGAGGGAGTACTCCGAGCGACGGGCGTGCTCGAGTCATGGACTCTGGAGCGGAGGGGAAAACGGTGGTTAGGGCAGTGGTGTTGAGTCGTTTGCAGAGCTCTTGTGGTTGGTCTGCGACGCCGAGGTCGTTTGGAGTCCTTCCCAATGTAGGCCAATCAGTCCTTTTCTCACTGCCTCTGTAACATCGCGCGTAATTCGGATCTTTGAGGATCCCTACTTAGTGGGTTTGGTGCCCAATGTGTGGCCCATTTGTGCATGTTTCAGGTGTTATGCGCATTGTGAGGCTTGGTGGGCCGTCAGATTGGGCCCAAACCGCTCACAGGATTTCTGCCTGTGAACGTGACAGGGGTGTGCGTCACGTTCTGAACGCGACAGCCCTGGTGGTCGTGTTCTTGTTACCGCTGTTGAGCGATCGACATTTGCATGCGCGCCACGCGTCACGCGTTCGGCGGCCTACTGACGTCGGGTTTGAAAAGGCGACGGCCGCCTACATCGCGTTCAGGTTGCGACCTAGGACTACGTCGCGTTCTCAACTGCAATGTGTTTTTAAGGAACCCCGGCCGAACAGAGCTTCCACAGGCTCTGGTCGAGCAGGGGAAGCTGCTGCGGTGTTTCTCCGGGCGATTCAAGGTTCTGGAAGTGCGTGGAGCCGGGGAAACGCCGAGTGATCTTCGGTTTTCGCGTTCTTCGTGAAGGTAGGGTGTTCTACCTTGTTTCATGTTGTGGATTGCATGTTAGTTCGTTTATTGCTTTGAAAATTGTAGATACCATGCTAGGGTATCCATTAAAGCATGTAAAATGTGAATTAAGTATTGTTTGAATGGTCTGGAATGGTGATCCATGGAATTGCTCCCGGATTAGGGTTTGCGCCTGTGAAGGCGACGGCCCAGAGTGTCGCGTCCTGAACGCGATAGCCCGACCCGTCGTGATCATGTTATGAACGCGACAAGTCGATGGGTCACGTTCTGAAGGCGACCTGGCCCCTTGTCGCAACCTCAGCTGAGAGGTCTGGACATGTATGCTTTTAGTGATGTGGTTAAATGATTATTCGTATTTGTTGTGCATGGCAATGATAGGTGGAGCCAGTGCACTAGTTACGCTCATGGAGCATATTGCTCACAAGGTGGGCATGTTTTACGTGGTTAATATGTTATGTACATAATCGGCTTGGTGTTTACGTAGTATGTGTGGTGCGTTGCCACCTGTAGCGCTCTTGGAGCGTGCTGTCCATGTGTTGGACATGTTGTTTATGTGAATGACGTGTGGTGCACCAGGATGGTGTATTATACATGTGGTGTCTACGTGGTTTGGATGTCGTGCATGTGGTTTGTGTGTGCATGGCACATCGTACGTCATTGTGTTTATTGTATCTTAATTATTGTGGTTAGTCCGTGGTATAGTGGCGGTGAGGTTCACGTTTGAACCTAGCCTAGATCCTTTAAGATCTTTTATAGATTATCCTAGATGGATAATTAGTAAAGTATAAGTATGGTTATTACGTGATTATCGTGTACTATGTTTAGTGTGGCAGTGGAGGTCACAAGGTGACCGATGACAGGCTGTGGTGATATGTAGGTTAGCTTGTAAGTCACAGGGTGACTGGGACGAGCTATTCCTAACATATGTATCATGATTGGTAATGGAAAGTGTTTGTGTATTTATCGTGGTTTGAGCTTGCCGAGTGTGGTGGTCCGGCGCCTGTTCCGGAATGCCTCTCTAGTCGGGTACCCCAAGTTCTTTGTGAGCCAGGCACGTGGTCTTGGTACTGTGTGTACCGTCGAGGTCTGTGTCATCTTCTTGGACACCCTCACTTCTGTGTTTGAGTTGTACATCCGGCTGAGGGAAAGATGACAGTAGGGCAGCGGCTTGTGTTTGTGGGTGTGAAGTCGCTTATAGCACGCTCGTAGTTGGGGGTACGGACACCAGTAGACGTCACTGGTCTCCAGCTAGTCCTGTTTTCCAGTGCCTCACTTCAGGGTGCTCCGGCCAGAGACCCTAGAGGTGCCAGGCATAGACTGCAACTGTGTGTCTGCAGGTGTGGTGTTGGTTGGTCTCCACAGTTGTTTGACTTGTTCTCGTGGAGCGGCAGTTGGGCCTTTCGTCCGTGACTGTGAGACTGAGAGGTTGTTCTTGTGTTGTGTTGTTCGGGTTGGATATTGTCCTGATCAGTCAGTAGTTCGTTCCCGTATGGTGGCGTCGTTCTTTTCGACTCGTGCTTTGCTGGCTCTGGTTGTGGCTTGTGTGACTCGCCGGTTGAGGTTTCACCTGTAATGTTGTGCCTAAGTGATGGCACAGTAAAGTTGTGGTTTTGTATGATGTTTACCACCTACTTGTCCCCTTCGTATGGGTGTTTGTGCTGTTGTACCTCAGGGTAGTAGGTACCAGTTGTAGATGCGAGATTTGGCCCATCCTCGTGTGGCTCTTTGGCCCAATAAAGCCCGTTTGACCGTTTGTTGACCTGCCTCGGATGCCATGTAGACGGCAGCATCGACTGTCGTCGACTACATGATGATGGCAACCACCCTGGACGTTGACCCCGATTGGCGTCCACATCTCTGGACGTCTGCATGGTGTTGGCAGCAGGATCGGTTGACGTCAACCTGGTTTACTTGGTCTGTGCAACTACCCCGAGAATCTAGCCCACTTGCACCATTCTCGCCCATGCACCGCATGGGGCCGTTCCCAACGGGCATATGGGCCACCTTGGCACTCCCTTGACCCAGTAAAAATCCTACTTGGCCTCTCCCCATTGGTTGGAGCCTTTATGCATGGATTGCCAAGTGTGTGAAGTGTGTTCTTCACACTGAGCATCCAGGCACCCTAGGTCCGACCCCACTGCCTATTTAACTCCCTCTCTGGCCTTCTAAGCAAAGGAGAGGAGAGGCTGGACGTCCACATGCTGCCACCTTGAGAGAAGATAGAGAAATTTACACCCAAGCTTCCACCACTCATTCTCTTCTTCCTCTCACCCTTTGGGATGTTCAGGAGGCTTCTTCCCGAGCTGGAGGAGTCCTATAAGGAGCCACAACGACAGCAAACGAGGATCTACACCTCCCTCCCTCTCTCTTTCCTTACTCTTTCCTTAGTTACTTGCATGTTGCACACACCTCCTATACACTCTAGGCACGTAGGTCACTCTCCTGCACACCTAGAAAGGGGTTTCCCAACCAAAAATGGAGGGAAGAAGGGTGGTCATAGCACTTGGCCACCCCTCTTCTCAAATCCGCAACTGGTACGGGACTCACCTTTTGGACCGTCTCTCTTCATTTCTGAGCATTTACC
Source organism: Colocasia esculenta (assembly GCA_014218235.1). NCBI lineage: Eukaryota > Viridiplantae > Streptophyta > Magnoliopsida > Alismatales > Araceae > Colocasia > Colocasia esculenta. The sequence goes on from CM024757.1 coordinate 50,501,365, forward strand.
ATGCTTTCCTTAGACTAATAGAGTGTCTTTTTGTGGCAGGAACGATACGTAGAAGACCGCAGAGCTCTTCTCCTTTGGCCGGCCGAAGGAGGAGAAGCTGAAGCCCCGTCTCCGCCCATTGCACGAGTTTGCTGTACCAACGTGATTACATCATTCCTTGGGCACAGGTAAGGCCCTGGCGATCACAAACTCCCTTTTCTTTTGCTGGTTTTCTTTGTTTTCACTCTAGTCAAACTAGTCAACTAGGGAGTCAACAGGGTCAACCGGCGACCCATCATCGCCAATGAGAGATCCAGCGACGTTCTCCAGCCATCCGGAGGATACCACAAGGTCGTCCGGGAAGCGGGAAAACGGTCGTCCACAGTTCTCTCTTTTGGCGATCACGGTGGGACAAGCTTCTGCCACTATGGTCTGTCTGCGCCCAGGTAGACGGCTAGCAATCTTGCCGTTTACTCAGGTAAACGTCCAGCCTTTCTGTCGTTTATTCTTTGTTAGCGTCCATATAGATTGTCGTCTATTTAATCTTAGCGTCAGTCGATATTTTCGTCTATCTGTTTCTAATGAACTATGCGTCAACCGGATTGCCGTTTAGTTTCACAGAAGCATGTTTTTTTGACTGTTTTGTTATGATTTTGATTTCTATCTGCTTCCTGATTCCTTCTAACGGTCCTCAGTCACTGGGGGGTCCTTCTCCCCTATTCTAGCCTTCCCTCACTTATTAGGATTACCCTTCTTTGGTTTACAACCTTTTGCCCGGGGATTCCCTCTCGGGTAAATCGGGTTGGTTCCGAAGAAAACTCTGTAAGTCCCTAAATTCCTTGGATTCCCTCACGGTACAGGGCAGGAGGACCTTCACCCTCCCAGTCTAGTTTGCCTACTCACCTGGGTTTGAGTCAGATTTGAGAGAACCGGCCCTTGCAAGTCTAATTAACACATAACTTTGATCTTTAAAATTTTGGGGATGTTGTTTGATAACATTGTTTGGTAGAAATCCACATTTCTCCTAAAACAGTGTAATTACTTCAACTTTAACCATTCTAAAATCAGTAGGTTGTGTGCTAATGGATGCTTGGTTAAGTTCTTTGAATATGGCGGATAATCCGGCTTTTAAGTATGAAGATAATGTTAATGAGTTTGTCGGGATGGTTGACACCACCACCAGCCGAAGAGTCAGTCCGCTCATCTTCTTCCTCTCAAGCTGACTTTGAGGGGAGTGTGAGTTAAGAGTCAATCCCACCTATGCTCAAAACACTCAGAAGACCCTGAATTCTCCAAACTCCTCTCCCGATACTCGCCCGAGGACATCATTTCGATGCTCTCTAAGCATACTGTCTGGGCGGCAGCCTCTCCCTCCTCTCCATCCCCTTCACCTTTCTAGGCTTCTTCATCTAGACCCGTTCCTAGGCCTACAACCCCTTCACGGGTTCCCATTTCCCCCGTCCACCTTTCCACTCCAATTCCCTTCACTCCTCTACCTACTCCTATCCCAACTCCTGCCTTCCCGTTTGGAGATGGAGGTAGGGCTGTTCATAATCGGTTCAAACCGAAAAATCGAAACGAATCGGCCAATTCGGTTCGGTTTCGGTTCGGTTTGAGAAGTGCCACGGTTCAGTTCAGTTTTGCACAGTGAAACAGAATGAACCAAAAATATATAATAAATCTATTTTAATAATAAAATAAACATAAAAGTGCGCCTCGCCCAGTGGCTAGGCGCACTTCTTCCTTTGGGGCGGCCCTGGGTTCAAAACCCAGGACCGCCCCGCGCGTGTAGTTTAGGTTTTTTTTTTGTTTTCGGTTCAAACCGAACCGAACCGGTTCGGTTCAGTTCGGTTTGAACAAAATTTCGGTTCGGTTCGGTTTCCTCCAAAAAGAGGTCTAAACCGAACCGAACCGAACCGTGAACAGCCCTAGATGGAGGTGCTTATTAGGAAGCTTGGCTGAATCTCTGTCCCTTCAAAGCCTCATTCCCTCCAGAACTATTGCAAGGTCCCAATGCCTACTTTCTCTGGGTTTCAAGGCCCGAAGTACCGCAAGTATGACGGGACCTTCTGATCCCAATTCCATCTTGCTGGATTTTCATCTCCCACTTCTCGTATATGGCCACCCAAGTCCCTACACTTCCTGACTTGGTGGTGGAAAAGATGAAGCGCGGACGAAGACTTCGTCACATTTTCCAACCGATGGAGATCCATGGCATCAAGGGCAGACATACCCATCCCGGAGTCCCAGGCCATAACTATGTTGGTTACCACAACACACCCCCCCTGCTCCGCTCTATCTTAATGCTAAGTGAGTTCCCCTCATTAGCACATCTCTACAACCGAGCCAGGAGTGGCTCAAAACCAAATTAAGGACTCTCCTCTTCCCACTTCTTTTTTGAAGGGAAGCCCAAGGGACGCAAGGCTCCCGCAGCACCTACCACGAGGGGGTGACCGTCATGAGTCCATCAATCTTGCAGTCAGCATTAGGCCTCCAAACAAGCCTTCCAATCCTCCATCTAATCTTTCCAACCCTCCCAGGTTCCCGTCACACACCCCTCCAGCTTACTCGTCAGTTCCCCCCTCCTGCTGCTGGATACACCCCGGCCTGGCCCTAAGAGGTCTCATTACCCTCCTCTACCTGAGACCCTTGAGGCGTATCTTCACCCTTATCTCCTGCGATGCTATCCAACTTCCCCCACAAAGGAGAACATCAACCGAGGGTGGACACCTCCTCCAAATACTGTCCTTACCATAGGCCCATGGTCATCAGCTCCACAACTGCTTTACCTTCCGTGACTGGGTGTATGACATGAACGACCAGGGAAGGATTAATTGGGAGACGTCAAGGTAGCCATAGCAAAGTCTAGGTATACCAAGAAGAGCTGGGTATCTTCCAAAAACCCCCTCCCCAACTACCAAAGCAACAATCCTCCTCCTCTAAGTCCCAGGAAAATGTCCACACCATGACACATTCAGAACCCCGGGTTGTGAGGAGAGAACAAAAGTGGGGGTAGAAGGCTTTGAAGAATGGTACCTGTGTCCTCCATAGGGTCTGAAGAACCCTCAGCCACTGTAGACGCCATTTTAGAGGAACGGCCTTTAGGTCCTCATCCGACCTACCCGTCAAGAGGCCTACCCTCCTACCTTCCCTATCCATGATCCGTTTGCCCCTAAGACCAGACCTCTCCAGCTAATCCTCCCCAAGTCTCAAGAAGATATTCATGTCACACTTAGGAACCGGATCGTTCCTCCACCCACGCGGCCTTCCCAAGATGATGAGGACAGTGGACCTCCACCACCTGCCGGCACCGAATATGATATTTTGCAACATCTAGATAAGACTCCACGAGGGTGTCTATCTTAGAATTGATTCGGAAATCGCCATCTCATCAGTCCACCCTCCTCCATTTCTCCAGAAAATCATGGTCAATGATGACCTTCCTCCCACTGGGGGTTACTAATGCCATCCTCTCCCTCACCAAGGACCTTCAATCTCCTTCTCGGACAAGATCTTGCTACTCCCAAATGTCGTTCGCTCCCTCTCTATCTTACCATTAACCTAAATGGGTTTCGGTAGACTCCACTCTCATCGACACTGGGGCATCCATCAATGTATGTCCGATGAAAACCCTCCAGAAATTGGGTTGGGGAAGATAATCTGGAGAAAATCTGCTCCACAATTGCTGCCTATGACAACTCCAAGAGGGTTGCCAAGGGTAAGATTGCTCTTCAGCTTGAGATCAGACTGTCACTATGTCTTCCGAGTTTCTAGTCCTTGACGTCGATCCGGCCTATAAGGCCATTCTCGGTCATCCCTGGTTAGAACAAACCTTAGGGGTCCCTTCCACTGCCCATCAATGTTTCAAGTTTCCTTTTAATGGGTGGGTCATCAAAATCAAGAGCATTCCTACCTTGGAAACTCTCAACTCCATCACATCGGAGCAGATGCCACATCTTTTCGTTCCGGATAAGGGGAAAAAGCCTGTCATGTCAATCTTTGATTTCCCCTTGCCCTGTGATCTTGGCCAACCTCCCCAGTCAGCTGAAGAATCCCATGACCCATGTCCTCAAGGGAAAGGTTGGGAGGTAATGCTAGGATCGGCTATATACAGGCCGAGGGTTGGGTAAGAACCAGCAGGGTCTTGTCCACCACACCCAAGTCAAGAGGCCGCTAGATAGGGCTGGTCTAGGTTTTCACCCGGACCCCATTCATCCAGACCCATTTATTCCCTATCAACCTCTTACCTGGACTCTGAAGGAACATTTCGTTCAGAGGCCCCTCCAACCGGGAACTCGGGAACCCGTGATAGAGGATTGTCGACTCGGAGAGCGATGAAGAAGAGGAAGTCTCCGAAGATTTCGGCCTTCTCTCACTCTTCGGTTCTGACTCTCCGTCTCCACCTTCCCCTCTCTCCTTCACAACCTCTTCCAACTGTGTGCCCAACACCTGACTCCCCTCCACCCTCAACTTCTTCTTTTTCCCTTCTTTCTCCACCGTTCTTCTCTCATCCCTCGCATGGCCAGTCGAGGCTGCCTTAAGTCAGCAACTTATGGCTCTAGGCCTTGATTCCCAAAAAAAATGCCAATTTTGAAAATTGGAAATGCGAGGTTTCCATCGAAATGCGAGGTTTCCATCGACACCTTCTGCTTTGGAGTCTCTCCCGCTCGGCCAAGGGCCGACGCTCTCCAGCTTAGACTCTTTTCCTCACCCCTCTAGGGGCACTTCCCCTGTACATAGTTTTGTACATAGAAGTCATGTACATTGTGGTCTAGATTTTAATTTAGAGTCTAGTCTAGGGTCCGGTCTAGGATTAGAAGAGTGTAGATCCTCTCAGCCATGTGTGCGCAAGGACAAGGGTAGGCAAGTTCCTGCCCGTTATGTCATGGCTTTAGCTGAGAGGTGTGCCAAGTTAAGTCAAGTCCCATAGTTTCTTGAGAAGTTTGCCCTTGTTGAATCTGATTTTAAAGAAGGCGACTCTGTAGATGACGGTTTAGGAGTTTATCTGCTAGATTAAGTTGAGAAGGGTGACCTGGGAGATCCTAGGTCGGAAGAAGAGGACCCAGTGAGCTCCTATGTGGATGGCACAAAGAGGTTCGACGAGCCAACCATGGCTGCAGACGAGCCCACTAAAGAGATCAACCTTGGCACTGAAGAATCCCCGAAGGTAGTTTTGATTAGTGCCAACTTGAGTATTGAAGAAAAAGAAGCTCTGGTGGCTATTCTCAAAGAATTCTCCGACGGTTTTGCTTGGTCCTACGAGGACATGCCGGGACTTGACACCTCTTTGGTCGAGCACCGGTTGGTCCTAAAAGCCGACGCCAAAGCCGTCAAACAAAAGCTGAGAAGGCTACATCCCAAGCTTGCACTCAAGATCAAAGAGGAGGTTGACAAGTTTGCATAAAGCCAAATTCATTAGGGTTGTGCTATATCCCAATGGGCAACTAATATCGTCCCTGTGATGAAGAAGGATGGTAAGGTTAGAATTGTATAGATTTTCGTGACCTAAATCGTGCTTGCCCGAAGGACGATTTCCCTCTCCACACATACATGTCCTAGTGGACAACACTGCTGCTTTGAGATGTTATCTTTCTGGATGGATTCTTTCTCTGGGTATAACCAGATCCGTCTGGCGAGGAAGACCAGGAGAAAACTTCTTTCACAACACCCTGGGGGACCTACTGTTATGTCGTCATGCCCTTCAGATTGAAGAATGCGGGAGCAACCTATCAAAGGGCAATGATGGCAATTTTTCATGACATGATGCATGTGCACATGGAGGTCTATGTAGATGATGTCTTGGTTAAATCAAAGACTCGACATGGCCTTGCTGAGGTCCTCTGAGCTGTTCTCCAGCGGTCTAGAGAACACAATCTTAAGATGAACCCCAAAATGTGTGTCTTTGGTGTCTCTTCGGGGAAATTGCTGGGGTTCATAGTAAGCAAGCGGGGAATTGAGATTGATCCCAATAAGGCCAAAGCAATAATCGACATGCCTCCTCCTAGGAATATTAGAGAAATCAGAGGGCTGATTGGTAGACTTCAATTTATTAGGAGATTCATCTCCCAGCATTCAATCCGTTGTAAGCCCTTCTATGAGATGCTTAAAGGAGAGGCTAAGTTTGATTGGAATGAGAAATGTCAAAAGGCCTTTGATGAGTTGAAGAGCTATTTGTTCAATCCCCCTGTTCTCGCTCCTCCGGTCCCAGGTCGGCCTTTACTGCTCTAAGTGTCAACCACTGAAGATTTAACTGGAGCAGTTTTGGCCCAATATGACGATGAGAAGAAGGAGAGAGCGGTGTATTATTTATCCAAGTTGTTCAATGAAGCTGAAAAGAAGTACGCCGCTATGGAAAGAACGTGTGCCGCCGTCGTCTGGGTTGCCTAGAAGTTAAAGCATTATTTCCTGGCTCACGAAGTGAAACTTCTGGCGCGTATGGACCCAATTTGGTACTTGCTTGAGAAGCCTGTCCTGACTGATCGGTTGATGAGGTGGCAGAGTTTCCTCAATCAATTTGATATCACCTACGTCAACCAAAAGTCGATCAAGGGGCACGCTATTGCTGAGCATTTGGCCCACCACCCCTTACCTTCATGCTCTCTCGTTGATGAAATCTTTCCCGATGAAGAGTTAGGAGCCATTATCAATGGTGAACCTTTGTGGGTACTTTACTTCGACGGGGCCCTCAATTCCAAAGGGTGTGGAATAGGGGCAGTCCTCCTCTCACCGGATGGGGTAGTAATTCCGCACGCCTACCAGTTAACCTTCCGAGCCACGAACAATGTGGCCGAGTATGAGGCACTCTTAGTTGGGCTGAAAATGGCATTATTGCTCGGAGTCAAGGAGTTAAGGATAATTGGTGATTCGCAGTTGATACTCCGGCAATCTCTTAGCAAGTATCAGACCCGGGACCCCAAGTTGAAACCATACGAAGAGTTGGTAGGAAAGGTGGTCCGGTAGTTTAGGAAGCTCACCCTAGTTCACACTCCTAGGGCTCAGAATATCCTAGTAGATTCACTCGCTTCCTTAGCTTCTTCCATTCCCATCCCTTTGGGAAGATCTTCTGAAACTGTCTCTATCCAAAGGTTGAGAGTCCTTTCCCATGTAGATCCTTGGTTTTCTCAACTCACGTCTCCTTCTCCATCCCTTCAGGTCCATGCGCTCTCAAAAGAGCCAGAAATTGACCTCGAAGATGGCCATCCTTGGTATTTTGACATCGAGAACTTTCTCAAAGATGGATCCTTCCCCGATTATGCCACCTCTGCTGACAGACGGGCCATTCGCCGCGTCTCGGAGCGTTACAAGATCATAGGTGGCATTCTGTACAAAAAGTCTCTCAGTGGGGTCTACCTCCGTTGTCTTGATGAAATCAAATCTCAAGATGTTGTTGAAGCCGCTCACTCTAGTGAATGTGGTGGCCATGTTAATGGTAGAGCAATTGCCCAAAAGTTGCTAAGACGCTATTATTGTCCTACCATGGAAGAAGATTGTCGTCATTTTGTCCGTCACTGTGCTAAATGCCAATTGCATGGTGACAAAATTCATGCTCCTTCCTCTTCTCTTCACCCTCTCATCGCTCCATGGCCTTTCGCCATGTGGGCATTCGACGTGGTCGGTCCACTTGCAGACAGAACCGGAGAAATCCGTAAGAAGTCCTTCATTCTGACTGCCACGGAATACTTCACAAAGTGGGCTGAAGTAGAAGCATTCATTGAGGTCAAAGCTTCAACAGTGGTCAAATTCATCAAGTGCAACATCCTTGCAAGGTTCGGCGTGCCTCGGGACATCGTCATCGACAATGGACCTCAATTCACTTCACAGGAGCTTCGCAACATGTGTGTTAAATATGGCATTAACTTGCATCATTCATCCCCATATTATCCATAGAGTAATGGACAAGCGGAAGCTACTAATAAAACTCTCATCAAAATTATAACGAAGACATGCAAATCTCATAACAATGTTGACTGGCCAGATCGCTTGGTTGAAGCTCTTTGGGCTTATCGCACCTCAGTCCGGACCCCTACTGGGCAAACTCCCTATGCTTTGACATACGGATCGGATGCAATACTCCCATATGAGATCTTCGTCCCTTCATTTAGAGTTCAACTGGATTTCGAGCTTGACCCCGATCAACGTCGGGAGGCCTTGTTGGCACAACTTGAACTCTTAGATGAAAGGCGAATGATAGCAGCTGACCATGCTCAAGTCTACCGTCAGAGAATTGCACGTTTTTACGCTAAAAGAGTTCTTGAGAGAAAATTCGAAGTGGGTGAGATGGTCCTAAAGCGTAAAATCATAAAGGCACCAAGTTCTAGGAGCAAATTGCAAGAAAATTGGGAAGGTCCGTTCGTTGTCAAGGAAGTATATTCAGAGAACGCTTATAGGTTGGCAGACGCCGAAGGAGTAGAGTTGTCATATCCGTGGATCGTAGTCTACCTCAAGAAATTCTATCCTTAGTCAGTCAGTCAGTCAAGTCGGTTATTCATCACTTGTTAACGGTGTGGGTTTAAGTCTCTACTTTTCCACTTGGTCATTAGTGAGGTAGGGTTTGTTCACACACCACACGATGTTAAGATATAGTCCTCTAGCTGGAAAATCACAAGTACACTCGGATAGTCTAATCCGTTAAATATGTTTTCCCTATTCTTCTCTCGCTCGGTCACGTCTGGAAGCGGAGCAAACTACGAGTAGGGGACTATCCACTCCCATCTAAAAGACAACGTCACCATGAACAGGGGCAATCAAGAAAAAGCAAGGGACAGAATCCTAAATCAAGCCTAAAGGGGGAAAGAAAAGCCAAAAAGGTCAAAAAATGGTAGCAAAAAGTACGTACTTAGGAAAAGGCTGACCAAATCAAGGAGGTAGCAAAAAGTACGTACCTCCACCCCTGAAATCAAATAAGAAGAAGAATTCCCCTGCAAATAATTGTTGACCAAGTCTTTTAGTGTGAGATGTTGGTTTGGAAATAGAAAGTGGTTCGAACCAAATCCTCGCGTGACTTCCTACTTATTTCTTCCAATTCCTCCCTCTAGGGGCAAATTTGACTGTATAAGACCTTCTGTGGTGGAAAATATCAAAAAGGCTAGGGGCAATTTCCAACATCAAGGAATTCATGCACGATCCTCCTTATTTATGACCTCCGTGGTTAAGTAGATCACACAGACCCTATGCTT